>CM075483.1:7997500-9197500 GCA_037950665.1 Hypophthalmichthys nobilis | reverse complement strand
CCAGGCAAAGCTGCAGTGTGGCAGTACCATGATGTGCTTTTCAGCCATTTGAAATGTTGCGTACCTATTACATGTAAAAACCAAACAATATCTGAAATATATAATGTATCTGATACACTTCATCAATACAGCTGCGTCAATAAAAAAAATACACATACATATTGATGCAACATAGCTCAATAACATCACAAATGGCAATTAGTGAACAACTGAACACCAGCAATAATAGTCAAATTTTCATTAATACCCTTTTAGTACACTCATAAATGAGTGTGCTTAACTTTGCGTACCTAAAAGATCACTTCCTCAACTGAGCCTGTCATTTGACACATTAATTATAAAACATGTTAAAAGGCTCAGAATGATGGCTACACTTAAATGTTCTTCTTTTATATTTTGATATGTGTTACGTGAATGTGACTTGCTTACTACTTGAAAAACTAAACGCTCCAGCAGTTCTGAATGATTAAAATGAGTGTACTTCCTTAATGGACTGAGCTGAGAGGTCTGCTGTTGACTGTATTTGATTGGTTCTCTTTTCGGGGTTATATAAGGACACAACTCCGTCAGTTGCTCAACTAGTATCACGTGAAAACGGGCAGGCAGAGTGCAGCTTACAGCACATGCGGTGTGCAAAAGCGTTGAAACTACTAGTACTCTTTATGAATACAATATTTCTTACAAGACAACAGCCACTGGTGTGACTTTGTTTTGAAATGTGATAAGGGGGTTACATAGATGTGCTGTTAAGCCACAAAATACTGAAGGCTTAGCTTTTGAATATTAATTAGGATATGCAAAAATAACACAATCTTTTACTGTTCTGATCAGTAGTCTATGTAATATACCGATCAAGTGTGTAGTAGCCTATTTTAGAGTCAGTCTTTATCATTATAAATGTCTTAAAATCATTTAAACTAATTTCCGTCGCACATTTGTTGCTACGTTCTCAATGCAGCAGTCATTCTTGCTGAATATTTCTACATTTGAATTCTGAATCTTTGGTCTAGTATTGATGATTCCTTTGTATATGAGGGGTTTGGGGTTCTAATCCACCTAATGGAACTCTAACCATAATTACAGCTTTACATGAGTGGATATCAGTAGTGGGAACAAAATTGTTAGCAGTTTGTTTTGTGATTTCACTAGAATGGGAATGAGCTGAGGAAAAGCAATAGATTGGAGCACACATATTGATATCTGAGATGGCGTGTGTGCTGGAGAGAACATTGCTGCATTAGATACATCCCTATTGCAAGCTATTTCAGAAAATGGTGGGGACAAAACTGGCCATGGCAAAAAGTGGTGGAGACATGTATGTCATAAATGATGCCAATGAGCACAGCTGATATAGGGGCACCTCGGGTTTGTGGTCCCCAATTATCCACATGAACAAAATAACAAACCCTCTTCTGAGCAACTCTAGAGTGTTTCATTTTCTGTGCTGGGTCACAGGTCTGAATAAACCCTTTCATTAATAACAATAGGGGTGCATAAATGCTATACTGAGAAACATTCAATCAGGAAAGGTTAAGTGCATTATTCGTATGATACCACTTCAAATTCCACTTCTAAACCTCAAAGAAGTGAGTTCTCATTGTCCACAGTCCCTTAGAAGGGTGGTCAGAGACGAGAGATCTCCCCATTCAGACCCAGTTCCCCCACGCTCTCATAGTCAGGTTCCACGTTCCCATTGCCCTGATGAGCCTCTTCAGCAGCCTTGGCGATCTTGATGGTCTCGTACCCAGGGTCTGCATTCTCTGTAAGCCCCTCCGGAGGCTGGGAGCCAAGAGCCATTGGGTAATCATCCCCAACTGTGGCATAAAGATCACTGGAAGTCGACTCCGGCACCATTCCTTTGATCTCTCCGATGCTGCTGTAGTCATTTTCAGCTTCCTTTACAGTATTCTTCACTACCTTGGAGTACATGTCTGATAACTGAAAATGGAAATGTAACAGAATGAGACATCTTTACTCTACAGACTTGGTTCAATGTGATATTAAAATGCAAAAATTATTAATTGTTGGTAAAACCTACAAAGACGTTAAAGGGTTAGTTCACCCAAAAATGAAAATTCTGTCATTAATTACTCACCCTCATGTCGTTCCACACCCATAAGACCTTCGTTCATATTCGAACACAAATTAAGATATTTTTGACGAAATCTGAGAGGTATCTGACTCCTCTATAGACAGAATTTTAACCACCACTTTCAAGGTCCAGAAAGGTACTACCGACATTGTTAGAAGATGAGGGTGAGTGTGAGTAAGGTTAGGGTGAGTGTGAGAAGATGAGGGTGAGTAATTAATGACAGAATTTTCATTTTTGGGTGAACTAACCCTTTAAGTTGGTCTTTACAAGGCTCTGAGATGTTGATAGACCCTACCTCACTGTCTGGAGACACACTGTCCTGAAGCTCTGGAGTCATCGGCGGGGAGTGTAACTGTAGGACAATGATTGAAACGAGACCATTAGTTAAAAACATATTTAATCAATTTAAACATACAGCAGCACCGGAAATAGCTCACTTCAGCTGACACATGCTAGTGTCAAGGACTGATTGATGCAAAAACGAAGCCACTCATTCATTATTTAAGAGTTACTGATTGAAATCAAATGTACAGTTCCTCTCATAGCAAGAGCGGTTGTATATTTACAAAAAGAATCAATAACTGAGTCATTAATTAACAAAGTAAATCCTATAGTGGATCAATAACAGACACCTTGGCTGTTGAAGAAGAATATCAATCCCTGTCTCAGTTACCTCACTGACAGAGAGATTACAGTCAAGTGGGAAATTTGCTATAACCCCTTCAAGATTAATCCTAAGCAATTTAGTGCCAAAATTTCAAGCCTGTTTTGATGAAGCCACCTCACCCAATGAACTTGAAGTATGTTTTGCTTTGATTATGATCACACAAAATGAGTATCAGCAGCTAGCCAGATGTGCTTTGATATTGGTTTAATTAGCAAAGCAATTAATTTAATAGCCCATCCTTGTAGTTCTGCAAAGACACCCCTGACCTCATCACAACTAACAAATGTCTCTTACAATAGGGCTTATCTGCTAATTCACTCTTGCCTTTGTCTCTGTCCAGCCCTCTATATTAATTAAAGTGCCTCTTCCATTGATTTGCCCATAAGAAATGAATAATCATCAGCAGCGTTTAATGTCATCACACAGATCAGAATCATCACACAGTTTCAGTACTTCCTTATTCAGGAAGATTGTAGTTGGATTTGCGTGACCGAAATAGCTGCCTGGAGGCGTTGCAAATATGGCCGCCGAGTGAACTGGCTTTCCTTGAAAGGGACTATACCCACAAACACCTGTGTAGATAACTGAGGTGGATCAAATTTTGCATAGTACTGAGGTGGTATGCAATAACTACTGGGTAATTTCCCTATTGATATCCATTTGTAGTGCCCTTCAGATTGAACACATACTTTCCCTTGAATACCCCAATGGCAGAATTCCTGTGAAGTTCACATTGGAAGATACCCTGAGTGTGACAGGATGCTGAGAGTACAGCCCGGGCACGAGGCAATGGCCTGTAGTGCTGTGCTCAATGGTGTCGATTAGTATTTGCTTTCACGCAAATGTCAGCATGTGCCCACGCATCCTTTGACAAGGCATCAGCACTAACAATAAAAGTCCTTCCCTTCAGCAGGAGACTTCTGAGTGTTGATGTGCTGAAATCACAGCTTATCAAAGACAGCTGCCCTCAGTCCATCACGCTAGCAAAGTGACAGTGGCTCGAATGCATAATGACACACATGGTACTCCGCTCAAGCCAGGCTTGCGTGCTTCGCTCAAAAAAACAAGCATACAGTCCACACAGTGAACTAATGAGGCAATGTGTCCGATGTGCGTACATGTGTTACAGCATGTGCTTGTCAGTTTGGGCATCCCAGCATTAACTGACGGATTTTCTTTTTAAACACAGACTGATGTACCTGTAAACACATGCTCTGCCGTCTCATTCATCATGAGGGTGAGCTGTCAGGCAGTGGACAGCTGGAACGCTCTGATCCCTATGCGCATATGTTAGCACAAACATGTGACCGATAAGACGAATCACTGCTGCCCCATTACATGTCTACATCAGGCCATGGCGAAAGGGATCTGGAATGACAGGCGTCAAGTTTAAACCCACAGTGTAGTAGGAGATAATAGAGTAAACAGCTAATTTTACTGTTTTTACTGAGTACTGGGGAGGACACTTTAACCCAAAGGGTTCAGGAAGTGACTCACCATCTGACTTCTACAGATTCACTAAAGCCCCTTTCCAGAGTGCCAGTGCCAGATCCAGTGGCCAATCTGGAACCATTACGCACATTTCCACTGCATAAAGGTTGGGAAAAATTGGCTTTGCACTGGCCCCTAAAATCTGCTGGTTTCGAATCAGGAACCATTGATGTCAGAAGCCCGAGGGCCGGGACGTTTTTGAAACAACTCACTTTTGGCAAGTCTGATGCAAAGCAAAAATTGATTGCTTACTGTTAGCATTGGTTCAGTTGGTGAACATCCTGTTCCTATATAAGTCACGTCGCACTTTATTTCTCAATCCAACTAAAATGAGTTTGTTTACAAATATCAAATGTGCATACTGATTGCTTGATTGGAGTTTTATTCATTATAAATTCTGATTGAAGCATTTCTGATGTTAAAGTATATTCTCAAATCTTGTAAACAAAGACTCATAATGTAGCTCAGCTCAAGTCAGTAGAAGAGTCAATTCTGGTTAAGAGTTTTTTAGTTCTCTGGCCGAGCATGAGAACTAGCACCGTTTTTGGTGGAAAAGACATATAATTGATATTGTACAAGGACAAAGGAAGCAGAAATACAGGGCAAAAAAACATGAAATGAGAACAACAAAAGGAGAGAGAGTGAGCAAAGGAGAGAGAGATTGACAGAGAGAGAGTGCATGAGGGAGTGATGAACAAAAGAGGTGAGGAGTGTCCTCGACTGACGGCAATAACGTGTGGCTGTAGTGGATGCTTACGCCGTGTGCAGACATTGACTGTGGGCACAACAGCAGCCTGTCTGCTCTCCTCTACAGATGGCTTCATTTGTATGCTACAGGCGCACGTACGTATATCACCGTCAACCAGGGAACATATCCTAAAAGATTGTAATTAAACTGGAAACACACTGTTCTCTATTGTTCTCTTGTGGTCTCTAAGTTTAGCTTCACTAGAGAATGTTAGCGCAGTCCTTTTTTGGCTGTTTCTGAGATTATTCTTCTTTGTTCTAAGATTATACGTGTGAAGGGTCGTATCACTCCTGAGTTGGATGGAAAAGCTTGTGCTAAAGGAAGTGATTTCTGCAGGAGAGCAAATGATGCTGTTAACTCACTTTTTAACACCTTAATGAACCTTACAACAGTACCGTGGTGGTACCATGGTAATGGTATCCCGTGATACCATGGTACTGTAAAATGTATAATAGTACTGAATGATTGCCATATTCATTTACCACGAGATTTACATGCTAGCCCAGGGGTGTCCAATCAAGCTCCTGGAAGGACAATAATTGTTAGTGTCAACCCTAATTAAACACCTGAGCCAACTAATTAAGATTATCTTCATCTTTTTTCCATTTATGATGGGTAGCAACCAGCAATAAGGTGCAATACTGCCAGCTACTGTGTTGGAGTGTCAACCAGTTAACCTGTCCCAAGATTAATTAAGATATTTTCATACGTGTAGTATTAACACAATATCAATATTTCAATTTTTAAAAAGCATGGTTATCGTTAACACCTGTATATTGTGACTATTCCCTGCCATATACTGTAGTAAGCGAAAAGTGGTACTGTAAATGTTATACAATGGATTCTTTACTATCCCATGAGGTCATGGGAGCGAATTCATAAAAGGCGGGAAAGTGACATGATTGAAGTTGTAGTCACATGACAATGGTGGACGTAGTACGCCAGGACATTGCAAAGTATGTTTAAATGAATGTATTACATACTCTGACACTACGCAATTTTGGACGTAGCGACTAGAAATTATGTTTTATTAACAAAGTTCAGGAGGAACACGTTCAAATGATCTATCCAATCAACACGTCATTCCAATCAGCAATCAACACATCTACCCAATCAGCATGAGTGGAGGCCTATATGCAGTTGACTCACCTATGTTCCTGGAGAGTTTTCAGCATCCCTCCACCACCCAGTCTCCTCACAATCGCCTGGTTACTATCTTAACCAGAGATACGGGGGGAGCACTCTGGATTCGGGCCAAAATACCGAGCTCTGAGCCCTCTCCTCGGACAGCACACCAAATATGCATACTACTTTACTCTATCTGATTATTTGTAAGTGTGAACTTGTGAAACTTCCAAGCAGGTATGTTAGAGATAAACCTGATAGGAAGGTCAAGAGAAGGATTGGATACTCCTAAGCTACCCCCAAGGTACCAGGGGTACCAACTTAGTAACAGTAATGTGGATGCATGCATGCAGGACAAAAATGGTACTTTAATAAGGAAAACAGTTTGGTAGCCCCACCTGTTCATTTGGTATCTGCTGGTTGTCATTCTCATCTAGTACTTTGTCTGGTATGGGAGGTGGTTTTTCGTCCTCAGGATCTGCGAAATTCACAATGGCGGCAGAGCGCCTAGCCTCAAGGTCAGTGCTGTAGCGGCTCTTCTTGCTGAGATTGACGGAGGCATACTCGACTCCATTGGGCAGCATGGTGTGGTCTGGTGTAGCAGGACTTGGGTGGCCATTGAGAAGAGGTGCAGGTGGTTCCTCTGGGCTTATTGTACCGTTGGGTAGGCCAATGTCCTTGAGCTCTTTCACTGTCTCGTACAGACAGTCCTCGACACTGACATCACGGGAGGCGTTTTCCTTCACCACTTCGTACGTGCCATCTGAGGCAACTTGAGCATTGACCACAGCTGCTTGGAGGGTATCGGTGGGTGGAATGCTGGGTAATTCACGATCCTGGTGATACTTAGAGGATCTGATCTCTGATTGGCTGGACAGCATGTCTTCTGAAGGCTGGGGACTTGTGTCCATTGTGTCTGTGAGTACTGAGGACAAAGGTAAGGGGAAAGAGTGTGAATATCTGTTATAGTCAGTTGCAAGCAGTGTCAGTGAGACTTTGTTCGTGGAGAACTGTTACCTGTACCACTTGTAAGAGGCCCATTATGGGAGCTGCTGACTGCCAAGTCAGTGCCATGGCTTTCTACTGACTGACTACATGTTTCCTTTTCTGACACCTACAGAGACATAGGATATAAATGTTACCTATGCACTATGTGTGAACTAAACTCTATTCATTGATGCAATCACCATTCAGACAGCATGCAAAATGAGGGTTGTTGTGCACATGGGTTCAGATTTTGATTATTAGTTATAGTTACAGAGTCAATTCTAGTAATATTGCCTGAATGTAAAATGTCTTTGTCTCCATGTAACATAATTTGTTGTTTATGAGACGCTAGCATAGTAGCTTAACTCTGTGAAACTGGTAGGAGTGCAGGAATTTAAATTTAAAAAATGGGTCATGGACCAAAAATGTTGAGAACCCCTGCTATAAAGAAACCAGAGACAAAGACACTTGGATCGAGCTCCTTGTTTTTATCTTTTAAATCATAGCAAAAACACCATGCAGTAGCACTATGGGACCACCTAGTGGCAGCCCGTTGAAAATGCCTGTTGCCAGGGTAATGAAGACCTTCAGATACAGAAGGTTAAAGCTGAGAGCCACTCAGATTGTCACAGCAAGACAAAGACCCCATTTAACCTGTCAGGCTGTGACAGACACTGCCATTTAAAATGAAGCCCACCTCAATATATCGACAGGCAAGATGTACATTATTGTGCAAAGGTTAGACTTCAGATATCCATCAAAACTAAAGAGGTTTACAGTGTTAACAGACAGATAATGTCAGGCAATTGCTTAAACATTTCACAATCGTTAATACTCACTTTATATAATACAGGCGGTCTCAACCTTGAGGTCACAACCCCATTTGTTGATGCCAAAGCGGTTTCTTAAAAAAAAGTTATTTCCTGACTACACCTATATATAAATATGTAGCTCCTCTTGAGCTTAAAAATAATGTAACTAATATCAGCTACAATGTGACCAAGGTACAAAAACTGTAGTCTTTACAGTTGATTAAACTATGAACTGCTCCCTTTTAAATTAAAATAAATGAAGCACAATTAATTCAATGGCTTTTGTCTGTTTAAGGTTTGGGGTCGGTAAGATTTCTTTGTTTTTAAAGCAGTCTCATATGCTCACCAGGGATGCACAGGAAAAACAGTAATACTGTGAAAAATATTACAATTTAAAATAACCTTTTATATTTTAATACACATGTATTAATAATAAACATATTTTAAAACAAATTAAATTAAAATTTCTTTTGCAATTGTTTGCACTCAGGTATTTGACATGCAAAGTATCTAAAAGACTTTGCTTTGGTTTATGCAAGTGGTGGTTTATCTCTTTTCCAATACGTGGCAGGATGCCCATTGAGTGTTACAGTTTACCCACCTCCTTTTCACAACTACATCCCTGTGCCCAAATGATTTGTTGAAGTTCTTGTCAGAGTCAACAACAATTAGACTGACTAAGTAATAAAATGTGTTGTTATTCCTCCTGTAATGTCTGTGGTCAAATTGACCCCAAATCAACTTTGACATCTCTGAAAAATATGCTAATTACATTTATTAGAAGAATTCATAAACATGCACATCTTGTGTTACAGAGTTTTCAAAATGCCTGTACACATTTTTTTATCCAATCAGTGATGTCTGGAGGCATATTGACCCCACACAAAAACATTGCTGAAATTTACACATAACAGGAGGATTAAGAACTATGCCTGTAAAATCCAAAATGAGTCACAAACCAAAAAAGGTTATGAACCCCCAATATACAATAGTTTCTGTTGTACTGTGTGCATAACCAACTGCTGTCATTAAAGGATTAGTTCACTTTAAAATGAAAATTGCTTTACTCACCCTCAAGCCATCCTAGGTGTATATGACTTTCTTCTTTCTGATGAACACAATCGGAGATATATTAATAAATATCCTGACGCATCCAAGCTTTATAATGGCAGTGAGCGGGATCAATGCCATTCAATGCCATCCATCATAAACACTCCATGCGGCTTCAGGGGGTTAATAAAGACCTTCTGAAGCGAAGGGATGCGTTTGTGTAAAAAAAAATATCCATATTTAACAAGTTATGAAGTAAAATATCTAGCTTCCGGGCAGACCGCCTTCCATATTCAAATTATGAAACAAATGGAACTGGCGTCTCGTCAGTTAAGCTTTTTCCGTAAGTTGAATAGGGAAGGTGTAGGACGTAGCATAAGCCTTTTGAACTGCGAGAGGCGTTACACTTTCTTCGTAAGTAGAATACGGAAGTCGGTCTGGCGGAAGCTAGATATTTTACTTCATAACTTGTTAAATATGGATATTTTTTAAACAATATCATCGCTTCGCTTCAGAAGGACTTTATGAACCCCCCGGAGCTGTGTGGAGTACACGTTTATGATGGATGGATGTGGATGGAGACACTTTCTTCAGCTCATAACTCATTGATCCCGCTCACTGCCATTATAAAGCTTGGATGCGTCAGGATATTTATTAATATATCTCCGATTGTGTTCATCTAAAAGAAGAAAGTTATATACACCTAGGATGGCTTGAGGGTGAGTAAAGCTTGGGGTAATTTTCATTTGAAAGTGAACTAATCCTTTAACATCATTTGCATAAGGACCACAGACATTTTTCATAGTGCTGTTATTCCAGTGCACAGCATGCAAATGTAGTGTGTATAGTTAACAATAAAGTTGAGGTAAGCAACCTGACGAACATTATAATAAACATAAAATCAACATCTGCTGTGAGGTGGCCCCATGTATGTGCTCCAGAAGCCTTCAGTCAGTCAACATGCCGTGAACACATGCTGGCAGCCCCTCTCATTTAATAACAGTCACAATGAACAATTCAAGCATAACACAATCCCACAGACCCTGCCTATACAGCTGTGTGTGTGTATATGCATGTGTGTGTGTGTGTTTTAGCAGTCAATTATGCCCTCAGTAGGTCACACTAATCTCTTGATTGCTAAACATCTCCTGAACTCTTGAACTCTTTCCTCAGATGATAATTTCATACAAGACACCCACTCAAACGCAACAGACCCAGAGAGAAAGGCGACTCATGCATGAAGTTTCTCATCTCCCTGCGGCCAAACAGAAATGTTAATCTGTCTGCTTCATGCTTTCCTCCCACAAAACCCAGGCCTCACAATGACCGTCCATTCTCCTCTCCGTTCTCCCGACTTTACCAGGCCCTCAAGCACAGCGGTCACACATTCTCATAACTAAAACACTCTAAAGATGGTTCACGTAATCTTGGGACTCTGTTTATTTGAAAATGCCTTTTGAAATTAAAAAAGAGGACTGGTTCATTGTATGGCCACAATGAGGCAGCACAGGCTACAATCTCTAGATGAAAAGCATCGTAGTAGCACATGCTTACCCCATTCATCAGGTTTTCATGGTCTCCTGGTGGCCCCCCTTTTTTCTGCCTGTGGAGTCAGAGAGAGAGAGCATCACTGAGAAATTTTGATTAAGTCTGTAGATTTGTGTACTGTGTACTCTGAATCTGTTGTGTGTTGCTTTGTCTTTGTACTGCAACATTCAACATTATATTCCAAGATGCAAACTAAGCCTTGTTCTAGACAACAAAGCATTTAAAATCACATTTAATATAGTACTGAATCAAGGATTAAGCTTTATCTGCTCCAAAGTAAATCACCATTTGGTGTTTACTGCCGGTTATATGTTAAAATAAAATAGAAAATATTTAATAGGAAAATATTTATACATTTTCTTATTATTATATACAAATATTTAATAATATTAATAATAATAATAATAAAAAAAATTATAAATATTTACAACTGATCTTGTCAAGAAATGCATGGCATGTTAACTAAATCTATAACATATAGGGCTACTAAATATTAGTGACAGACTGATTTATGAGCCAGACCGATTTTTTTATTCACTATTTTTTATTTTACCATTTTAAGATAATAACAGAAAATCCAAAATATTTTTATTTATATTTTATAATGTATATATTATAATAATTATGAAAAATATATTTTTAATAATCATTACTCATTTTTATTACCTTTTTTTTAATAGTATAATAGTATTAGTATTCAGAGTGCACCTTTTGTTTTCAAATGATTTAGTGAATTTTCAGTAAATATTGTGTAAAATAAGAGTTAATTTTCATATTTTTTTCATATACAGTCAAACCAAAAATTATTCAGACATTTTTGATATATTTTTACTAGTGGGTGCAGGACACTATAGTTCATTTATGTAAGTGAGGATAGCAAAATAAAGTAAACTGTGACATATTATACCCAAAAATTCTTCATACAGTGGACTACCAGTAAAATTGATAAAAATTTGTAACCAAAAATTATTCAAACACTTTGACCTGACCATGTTTTGCTTAAGTGTTATCTGACATAATTAAGATAAATTTTTTCTGACACAGTTTAACTCTGAGATCTTGTCATATTTTATTACCATTTTTTTAAACTATAGTGAATAAACTGTATTAATGAATGAAATGTGCAAGGTGTCTGAATAAATTTTGGTTTGACTGTATTACACAACTCACTTGCAGGTCCAAATTTTTGTTAAAATTTTCCATTCTGATTTGGGGAACAAAATGTGGAATCCTACAGAAGGGATTTATGGTCACATTTGTTCAAATGTGTTCAATGGAGATGAGAGCATGAATCTCATATTAGTAAATTAAAAATTAGACAAAATATGTAATAAAGAGTGAAGGGGTGAGGGGACGTGTTGAATTTTGTAATTGATGGCATTCCAATTGTTTGGAACTCTGGAACTTTCTGAAGGTGCAGATTGCAGATTGTGATCCTGCTCATTTATCAGGGAATTGTATTATATATCGGTATCAGCTACTGGCAAGCCTGCTCTATAGACCATTTGGGTGTTTTGTAGGCGAAGCCTACCTGGTGGCAAAAAAAAAAAGACTACTCTCGGAGTGTTTGGCATGGTAATGGGTATGACAATGTTGATATTTTTGGTATTGGCGGAATAGATCTGCTATGCTGCTGCTGCTTCTGCTGTTGATTATTGCTGCTGCTGCTGCTGCAGAGCAAGTACGGGACTTGCTACTGCCAATACATACATGACACACTGCTGTGAGCAAGTAAGACATGCTGCTGCTGTACAATATAACATACATGAATTACCCGTAGCAGATCTATACAGGTGGAGCTGGGGAAGGTGGAGGGTTTCTGAAAGCGTGCTGCACTGCTAAGGCAAATGCTACTCATGTATTTGAAGATGTGAGCTCATTGGCTACTGATACAGCAGGAGCCAATCATCTGTGTCCTATAGATAATGATGTGATTACGAGCAGGTTGAGTTAAGGACCTATTAGCCTGCGCATCTAGAGTTTCATGACAGAACTTTGTATTTCTGCAGTAGTAGTCTAAGGAAGCCACAGAATAAAAGAATAAAAAAAGCACATTTCGAGTTTATATCTCACAATTCTGAGAAGAAAAATCCGAATTGTGAGATTTAAACTTGGTATTCTGCCTTTTTTTGCTCAGAATTTTGAGTTTATATCCCGCAATTCTGACCTTTTGTCTCAGAATAGTGATATAAACTCGCAATTGCAAGTTATAAAGTCTGAATTGAGACAGAATTGAGACAAAAGTCAGAATTGTGAGATAAAATGTTATAGGTTTAAATATTACTTAACTGTAACCATAGGGCTAATACATTATTTCTCCTATGATCTGCATATGTGAATATTATGTATATCTACTGTTTACACCAAATTCATACTAATCGTCACAAGTTTCATCAGTCCTGTCTATCCATTTAATGGCTTGCAACCATAAACGTCTGTGTCTTATTCTGTGGATCTCGCCCATTTTCCTCTGCTTGTCTTGCCCATTTTCCTCTGTTTGTTACCACTGTTTTTCTGCCACCACAATGCGTGCACAACTACAGTGACGTAACTGTGACGTCTGCTCCCAAATGGTCTATAGGTTCGGAACAACAATACAATACTGATGAAAAAATCATGTTTGTACAGTAATAAAATATAAGACGTTTCAAACAATACTTTTTAATGTTACTCACCCCTGGCAGCTTGCACACAGCAGCAGCAGGACAGAGAGCAGCAGGAAAGCCGTGAGTCCCGTGAGTGTGCCTACAAGTGCCAGCTCCCCTTTAGCCAGCACCGCCGCCCCCGCAACCTGTGACCCCACGGCCCCTGACCCCATCATAGCACTCAGAGCAGGAGCCATTATACATCACAATGATGAGTCGCCTTCATCGACCAAATGCACCTCACAGCAGAGGCTGGACACAAAAATAGATAGAGCCAGAGAGAAAGAATGGGGGAGGAGAGAAGAATAAAAACAGTTTGATGGTTTACCAAAAGACCTTTGCACTTGATAGAATCAGCAGGCCAAATCAGCTTAATGAGAAATATCTGAAACCTTATTAGTTTTGTTCCAGATCCTGAGTCAGATATATCTAAGTGTGAAATTCTGTGAAATAACTGGATAGATAATCTCTGATCCAAATGACGTCATGGAAGAACTTGCAAGCATCCCTCACTGTGGTAGAATTCTTTGTCTCCATGAGCTTTGCAAATCTACAGCCACAAGGGGGCAGACTAGTGCAGATGCACAATCCTGTCATGCGGTACTGCAGTGAACTCAGCTCCTTCAGAACAAATGGCTCTTGGACTTTTCACTCAGTAACCTAAACATGTAGGCTAGTTTTATTTGACAGCAGTCCAAAAAGCACAGCCAGATTAAACAGAGCTCTGGTCCAGGACGATGTGTGATGGTGGGCCCCACCTCCACAAGCTGAATAGACAGATAACAATCAAATGGCTGGCATCCCAGTGGAGACTGAGGCCTGGGCAGCGCTTCTGATCTTTTGTGTGAGAGGAGATGGACAGCTCAGCTGCCTCTCTCCGAGGGGTGAGTCTTTCCTCTCCACTCGCTCAAACTCTCCGATAAGAAACAGAAGAATACAAAAAGCCACCCAAATTCACGAAGAGCATAAAGTTGGCATTCATTCTGAACAGCAAAGTTTTTATGTTGGAATTATTCAGTCTTTTGGCTGTTTTTGAATGCAAATACAATCATCCTACTCTTAAAAAGCAATAGTTAATGCATACCAGAAGAAGTACTGTAGGCTTGTATGAGATGAAAAAGCCAATTGTGCAACTCGAGAAACTATGCAAATGTCACTGAAGCGTGGGCATTTACATATTAACTGATTCTTAAACTAATTCGTAAATAATTGCTGTTAAACAGTGAGCAATGTCTCCTAAGCATTAGTTTCAGTAGTGTAGGTTTCATTTGAATGAAATATAAAAAACTTTAATAAACTTCAATTAATATTTCAATAATTTAACAACACATGTCCATGTTCACAGTTCTCTGATGCTGGCCAATGGCCACATGACACGCAGGTAAACAAAAGATTTTTAATTTTCATTGTTTATTTAAATTTAGCTTTTATTTATTTTAATTTTACATTTTTTATTTAATTAATTATTAGCTTTTCATCAGATTGGGAAACCTTGATCTATTTCCCTGGTGATTATAATAATAATAATATTAAATATAGCTGAAAGCAGCAATTACGGGGTCAAGCCGAATAAGGGCAGAAAAGGAAATATTTGTGGACATCTGTGATCATGAGGTTAGGATAAATCTGTTTAAATTACATCAGTTAAAGCACTTATAATAACATGGTTTATAACTTCTAAACAGTAGGTGGCACTATGACGAAACTCTGCATGCACCCTCAAGTCATGTCTGTGATGACATGTACCAAGTTTTGTATCAATACAAAAAAATTTTGCAAAGATACAGCCGCATATCCACTTTGGCGTGCACGCAGTCAAATTTGTTGATGCAGTATAAAACAATTGTTGGGTCTATCAAAAATCTTTTAATAACTTTTGTCATGAGTGTCTGTAGATGCTACATACCAAATTTCATACAAATCTGACAAATTTTGTAGGAAGAGTTCGAAAAAGTAGGTTTTGAATATAATTCAATATGGCAGACAGTAAGTATGGTAGAATATGGCAAATTTGGTATTGTAGGACTCGGCATAAGCCAACAAATCTAATGATGTAAGTTAAAAGACAATGTGTTGAATTTTTAATGAGCATTTTTCATAAATTTTTATAAATTCTCTTGACCACTAGGGGGCACTCACCTAAAACTTTACAGGTCCTCTCAGAATATGGCCTCAATGAATCATACCAAGTTCCGTAACGATACGTTCATACATTCGTAAAACACAGCATTTTATGACAAAATTCAAAATGGCCGATGCTCAAAATGACTGACCCAAAAAAACTGGATATCATTCAGCTCGGCATGCTTCAAGGAATCTATGGAGACCATCCTCATGATTTTAGGACAATGCAAAAGTTATAAGCAAAAATAGCCATTTTTCCTATCACAGCACCAGTAGGTGGCACTGTGACGATACTGTGCACGTACCTGTAATGACATATACCAAGTTTGGTGTCAATACACCAAATCATTGCAAAGATACAGCATCATATCCATTTTTGCGTGCTCGCTGTCAAATTCGTTGATGCGCTATATGAGAACGGACTGGCCGATAAAAAAATCTTTTAATAACTTTTTGCCTGGGGTGTGAGTAAATGCTATATACCAAATTTCGTGCAAATTGAACAAATGCTCTAGAAGGAGTTTGAAAAAGTAGTTTTTTTGGAAAATTTAAAATGGCAGAAAAAGTTTCATGATGGAAATGACATCATTCGAATCAGCATGAGCCATGGAAACGGAGGGTGGAAAAAATGTTGTTTCTAAGACTTTCCTCAAAAGTAATGAGCATAAACATGAGTGAATATTTAAACTGTTGGTGGCGCTAGAGGGTTTGAGGTAGAGACTCAAAATTTGCTATGGTAACATCTCAGACTATCCTCTATCTGTGTGCCAAATTTCATAACTTTTTACCATACGGTTCTATGGGATGCCATAGGCTCAAGAGCGGAAGAAGAAGAATAAGAAAACTACCACAAAAACCTCACATACGAAAAATACATTTGGGAAAAAAAACATTTCCCAAAAAGCTGTAAAAATATCAGCACATTATTAAAAACCAAGCCCTGCACAGTTTTCAGAACCAAAAAAAAAAGACAAATGAGTCCTACCTGAAGACTTGTTTGGCTCCGGTGATTGTTGCCTGCAGGGAAACAGAGAGAGCAGGCGTTTAGATTCAGGAAAGGAGCTCTGCTCACTGTAGTACCAGACAGCACATTGTGCAGAGCATCTTGACATGTGCAATCCTGAATTATCATATAACCATAGTCAAACTTACAAATGCCTGACCATAAATCACAATCAGTTACATAAAGCATCATATTAAGAAAAAACTACCACAGCAAGACGAAGCGACTCTTCTATGCAATGATAAATTCTGCATTCAGGGTCTAATGAAGTCAATGGATCATTGGTTCCCAGTAGCAGAGCACTTATGAGTCTCACAGCATGAGCACATCTCAAACACCGGCTAAAATGCATGCGAGCACCAGCATGCAGCTCTACCAAATCCGTGTGTCTGTCTGAAGAACATGCACCAAGAACCTTTTCTAGATCCTCACAAATGCGCTCCAGAGTAACTATAGCAACCATGATCTGAAGATTTATGCAATGAGTACAACATGCAGATGAAGACAGATAGAAACCATAAAACGATTTGATTTTAGATTTTTAAGCTGTTTTTGGTGGTTGCTTACTAGCCCAAATCCAAAATTCCCATCCCAAAGTCTCTAAAATATTTGTCTATGGGATTTTGGTAACCATTTCATTGTCGATCATCAATCATTCAGATATACAACCTTCTAAATACTACTACTAATAAAAAAACTATAGCTTATGAAATAAGGGGCCCATTCTCACTGAAATGTTAAGTTCTTTGCAAGGAATGTTAGGATTGTGTGTTTCATGCCATATAAAATAAGGTACTGGAAAAGCCATTTAATGGGGGAATGTGTTTGGAAAGGCTGTAGTCCCAGACCGAGGTGAGCAACTGTGGTTTTTGGCAAGCCATTGGTCACTTCTTTGCTAGAATCACTAAGAATCTTCAAGATCCAGATCACCAGATCATGTTTTAGAACTACCTCCATCCGGAGCCTTTAATACACCATCAAATAAGATCCATATATCTACATTTGTGTATCTTGTGTCCATAAATCCGCAGCATCTGGCTCAGAATAGGAAAAAAGTGTGAAAAAAAAAAAATGCCATACTGTACATTGGCATGTAGTTACTTTATAGTTTCAGACAACCATACCGCTGTCCTCCCCAGGGGTCATAGAGAGGGCGGGATTTTGTGGAAAAGCACAGCTGGATTGCTGCTGAGAACACATCCGGTAAAAGATTCTCATGCGAATGCCAGCGGCAGCTCTTGAATAAATAATTGCACTGGAGCAGGAGTAATGCAATAAGGAATTTTGTGGATGCTCTGTTATTATAAGTTTTTCTGCTGACAGAAGCTTTGATAATAACTCATCTCCAGCAGAGGAAGGAGCTCGCTCTAAAAAAAGAACATTGTAATACTGCAGCATTTGTAACCCCTAATGTAAAATCGTCTGCATTCTGTGTAGCCTAAAATGAGGAAATATTTGCAGCAGGTGGTGGTTAGAATAATACAGTTTCTATAGGTGTCAATCAAGAGGCTATTATCTTATAAAACACCAACGGTTTCACAGCTTCTCTCTGGCCATGTTAGAGGAGAATGACACATTCGACATATGTCGCATTCTGGCTCTCTGCTGGACACGGGGGTGCATGTCGTCTGTCGTTACATTGCACTCGCTGTGACAGGAAGCTCAGTCTGCTTCAGGGCACTTTTAAGTGATTTAAAGGAAGAGTTCACCAAAATTCAAGAACTGTGTCATCATTACTCACTTGTATGTCTTTCTAGACCCATATGGCTTTCTTTGGAACACATAAGGTGATTTTTTAATATTCTAGACTTTATTTATATGTGATGAAGGTGAATGAGGAATGAACTTGTCAAAATGCTCTAAAATTTCAAGTTTTCCATCTGAAGTCATTCGATAGCTTTATGTAAGGAACAGACCATTGTTCACTGAAAATCTTGACATTTGCCCAAGCTCACGAGTTCATGAAAGCAGTAGCAATTTCAAGTTCTTTTGATTAAAATCTTGTGTGATCCGGTTCACAAATCGAGTTTAAATGATTAACACTTTTATTCAATAAGAATGAATTGAAATTAACACTTTATTCAGCAAGAACGCATTAAATAGTTCAAAAGTGACAGTAAAGATGTAATGAAATCAAAAGCTGTGCTCAAATCGAATAGCTTGATGAG
This sequence comes from Hypophthalmichthys nobilis, assembly GCA_037950665.1. NCBI lineage: Eukaryota > Metazoa > Chordata > Actinopteri > Cypriniformes > Xenocyprididae > Hypophthalmichthys > Hypophthalmichthys nobilis. Next base: position 9,179,040 of record CM075483.1, on the reverse strand, counting down.
CAAATGAGCAAATTTTGACCCCAAACTTTTGAACGGTATTGTAGACTATTTTTATTATCATTTTGTATACTTTTTGAAGCTTGAAAGCTCCAGTCCCCATTCTTTATAACTGAACAGAAAATTGAAATAAAAAATAAAACAGGTCAGGAATGACATAAGGGTAAGTAATTGATTGCACAATGTTTGCTTAACTAGTCCTTTAAGACCCAACATAGCTTTCTTTTAAACGTAACACTGTTTACGTAACTAATGTGCAGCAACATTCTGCAACATCCTCAGTTTCACAAAATGACCAATATGACAGCAGTCAGGACACAGTTGTCCGCCCAACCCCCTCCTCATCAGCAGACTGAGGCCAATTCATAGTGAGAGAAGGAGAGAATGCTGACCATCTTGAGTCTGGATGCTACAAGGCCATGTGTCTGGGTGGAAACAGAGGGATGAGTGAAAGAGGACAGCCTGATTTGAAGAATAAGACTGATCCTCTCTGTATTCGCATATTCCTATGAGACAAGGACGATGAAATAATGCCCTTTACAGACAGCTAATGAACTGTGTAAGGTTTCATTAAGACCAGTCTTGAGGGCAGATGAACAGGAAGCAATTTCTTTGGGTCAATGGTTTGTCATCTGTGCCTTACAGCAACCGACTACCCAATCAGCAAGCTCGTAGTCGAGCGCGAGCCAGAGGGCCCTTCCAATTAAAACGGCCACATTTGATCAACTGACTTTGTGTATCTATGGCAACCACACTCATCCCATGGGTTCATCAGCTGGCATGGAAATCGATCCCCTGATGGTTTGCATATAAAGAGAACTTGCAGCGGCATGTACTAATGCCCCCAATAATAACAATCTGTGCGAAGGTCAGACGGCCTAGAATTGCTGCATCACCACAGAGAGGCTATAAAACACAAATCAGAGGAAGTGATCATTTGCTGATCTTCTACATATGACAGATAGGTTGAAAGTGTGTGTTTGGATTGATCCAAAAAGAGAAAGAGGATATGTTTCTCTCGAAAAGCCCATGAGTTATGAAACCACAGTGTCAGCTTCCCGTGCAGTGTGTTGGAGTGTGTATGCAACAGCTTTGCCTCTCTGTTCTCCCACAGACAGAGTGATGTCCCATTAAAGCCTGTCTCCGGAGACACTGTCATTTCCTACAGCACGTACCACAAGCCTGCCTTGACCTCCCTCAAATCTACACTCAGTAACCACACACAGAGATGCATCGACACAGGGTATGATGGGAATGGAATAATAATTTACTGATTATTGAATAAATGATGTACTAGTACACTGCCTGCTGAAAAAAAAAAACATACTAAATGCTGTTTTGTTTTTGTTTTTTGTTTTTTTGTCTTAAAGGGATATTTCACACAAAAATGAAAATGTTGTCATCATTTACTCACCCTCAAGTTGCTCCAAACCTGTATGAGTTTCTTTTTTTTGTTGAACACAAAAGAAGATATTTTAAAGAATGTTGGGAACCAGACAGTTGACGGTAGCTATTGACTTCCATAGTCCTACTATTTAAGCAGATGTTTTTCAGCAGGGATATTTTAAAAAATAGTATATGAAACAGAATGCATATGATTTTCAAACATGCTGTTGTTGTCACAAGACCTCTTCATGATTTGTTTAATTCAGCGAGTGGTGTCCAGTTATCGTCTTGGCATTAAAACTATTTTTTTTTTTTCCAAAACATTTTTTTAAATACTATGGAAATAATATACTTTTATAAGAATATATGGTTACACTAGTTTAAGGTGTCCTTGTTACAGTGTATTTATACATTTAAGTACTGAGTAATATAAATTAATAACATGTATTTACTATACGGTTAGGGTTAGGATTAATTGTGATCTGAATCTAATGTTTTCAGTCATTTAATAGCATGTTATTTATAATTAAAGCAAAATGTAGTACAATTTAAATTTATATTAAGTGCGCTAAGAAACATAGTCATAAAAGTGTACTCTATAAGTAAGCAATAAGGTACAAGAGGCTGTGCAGTATATCGTGAATAAGTCACGGCTGAAAGGCGTTGTTAGGCACGACGCGAAGTGGCAACCCCTTCAGCCGTGACTTATTCACAATATAGCACTAGCCAGGAGTACCTTATTGCTTTTACAAAAAAGGTTACCACACAATACAAATATTAAAGCCAGAAATATGTATCAATGCAACTTTCATGAAGTAAACTTTTTCTAAAAGCCTTCCTTCCGCCGGAAAAAATAGTCCCTGACCGTGAACAGCAACAGAAGTTACATTTTCATGCCATTAGATGGCGGCAAAGACTGCCTTTATGAGTGTGCCAGTCAGTAACGAAGACTTTTACATTGAAAAGACTGAATTGTTTTGAAAATGGAACAAGATGCAACTGACAAATGCTTTGACTTGCACTGTCAGTCATGGGAAAACCCCTTAACTGTTAAAAGGACAAGATAATACATCGGACATTTAAACAGATTTTTTATCATGAACATAGGACTGACTTGAAGGATAATGCTAAATCTGAATGCAGGTAATAGACTCGATCTCTTTCTCACAATACTCTTCTACATAATACAGTAAGCTTCAATGAACAATATCAACTGAGAACATACAGTTTACGTTGCTAAGAGTGGTTGCTAAGGGTGTTGTGTAGTGATACACAGAACCGTTCAGTGAAGCGGTCATAGCCGTGTCTTTATCGTGAATAAAACACAGCTATTGACCAATCAGAATCAAGGATAGGAACTAACCATTTTATAAGTAGACTTAAGTGGCCTTTTATTTCATTACTAATATATTATCTACATAATATATACATATTATATACAAGTACAGTTTATTAAATTACTTCAAAGATTTCAATCAAACTACAAGTGCGCATTCAATAAAATCAAGCACACTTCTTTTTCACAAGGGTTTAGTACAGTACAAATGAGGAGGAACGATGTTGCCATTTTATCATAAGAGCCACAATATTTACAGTACACATCACCAAGTGTCAAGTATAAGCAGTAGTGCACAAGCTAGAGCAAGAACAACAAGCTTGTACACATGAATACATACACATGCAAAACCTAGATTAACATTAACCTACTATGAATCTTTTTAAGTAGAATTAATGCTAAGCTGTATAACTATTAAACCAGGCATGATTGTTTATTACAGTTATTTTGTAAAAAACAACTTAGACTACGTGTTAATGTTCAACTAGATGTTCTGAAGATTATTTAAGCACAAAGACACCCTCAACTACAGCAAAAACAAAAATAAACCTGTAAAAAATGGTGTTTTAACCACCTGACAGTGACGCAAATGTTGGGAATTTGTAAGGGTGGGTGAGGGGTGCATGTGAAAGTGATCCCGTATTTGGCCATTGGTACAGACCCCTTATTCATTTTAACCCCTTTTCTTCTCTAATTTAGCCTCTTTCCCTAGTGTTTTGACCAAATTAAACGAGCAAAGCCTTGGTTCACTTGGTTGTCGGTCCAAATCAGCCTGTATAAAGCTATTCCACTCACTTTTCTGCTTTCTCTCTCACACTTTAGCAAACACTGGAGAGAAAAGCAGGCTGTGCCAGTTCAAGTAAATGAATTTGACACTGCTTATTTAGAGGAGAGAGAGAGAAATCAGCTAAAAGCAAAGCACTCTGGGGCAAATTCAGAACAGTTGTGCTATTTTTGCACAAATTGTCAGAACAAATTGAGTTCAGCACAGATTTTGTAGGCATGTTTGCACATTACCTGGTTTGCAAATTCCTTTAGTGAACTGGACATGAAAGCATGTGCAAATAAATGATGCTATCTGTGGGCACAATTCATTCTTACTGAATTCCCCCTCACTTTATTCAGCACAAACAAAGAGAAATCAAATTTCCCTGTCATTGTGGTGGAGATAATGCTCAGGTGCTAATCAGGCAGAGCAAGAAAATGATCACTGTGCTGCAGATAGATGCAGAGATTTGGCAGAGTGGCTGCATCATTTTAAAACGCTAAACACATTCAGTGCTGACAGATGAACAGTGACATGTTGCCACAGTTACAGGGAGCGTCCCAGATTATTCTTGACCTTTATCTCATTCCTTAACACATTTAGACCAGAACTGAACCACTGAACTGTGTTGACAACGGGCGGCCAAACAATGCTTGCACTCTGAAAAAAGAGGCCCTCTCTACTGTAAATGTGTGTGACTGTCAGAACTCAGTCAAGTGTATTTCCCCACACTTGTAGAAAAACTATAAGAGATTTCAAGTAAACATGCCTGCAAAATGTCTGCCAATCTACTACTTTTTCAAAACAAGATATGTGACCTGTGCTGTCAAAATGAGTCAAAATGCGCACAGGCTAATTTCAAGCTACAGGTAAAAGAAGTGAAAAATGTCATTTTTGGACGACTGGCGCTTCCTCTCAGCACAAGTTTGGTATTGTTGTAAAACACAGTTTTCCAACTTTGTGAATATTCATAGTGAATTCTCGATGGCATTAGTCTGAACCAATGAAATGTGATTTTCAAACTCATGCTGATGTAAACAAAACAATCTTACTCGCGCTGACTGACAGATCTGAAGCGCGCGCACAAAGACGCCGCGATCCCAATATACACATACACATATTTCAAAAAGAAAATCTGTCTTGCTGAGTATTCACACAAACATTATCTGTTATGTCTTAAGTGAACGTTTGGTTAACTGTTGGGGAAAAACATCGGATGTGTAACATTATATTAGATCTGTGTGATAGATCTTAATATATTAGGCTGTCTGTTTCATTAATGATAATCAAACAATTGTGGAATTATGGAAAAAAAAAGTTGAATACAGATATGGGTTTTTGACTTGGTTTGTGCCAAATTTGGTGCTATTACCAGGGATTTTAAGGTATGGTTGCTAGGTGATTTTGTTTTGGAACCTTCAGAAAACAGATAATTTGCTCATTGCGACTTATTTTGCCAGCATGGGTCACATCTTACAAAAAATGTTTTACAGAAGTAAATGTTTTACAGAAGTAACAGTATCCATATCTATATTTTGACAAATGGTGGAAATATGTTAATTTTGTGAGGGATCGAACTGATCCAAAGTGACTTGCAGTATTCAAGGCAGTGTTGGGGAAAGATACTTTTAAAAGTAATGCATTACAATATTGCGTTACTCCTTAAAAAAGGAACTAATTGCATTACTTTTTATGGAAAGTAATGTGTTAAGGTAATTTTTGCGTTACTTTTTATCATCTGGGCTGGGTTGTTTGTTTGTTTTATAGCAACAAAAAAGTTCTATTTTTGGCAAAGGTAAAGGTCCTTTCACACCAAAAGTGAAATGAATTTGCATGAATTTGAGCATGAATTTGCATGTACTATAAATATTTAGTTTAAATGTATAGCTCAACATTTAAATTTAGGGCTATATCTATCTAAACGTCAAGCGAGATTGTTGAGCTTTAATTGTTGATAAGATTTAAATATATATATATATATATATATATATTATATATTTTGAATTTGGATTTAACATTTACATAAAACATTTAGATTTAAAAAGGTTTAGATTTACATAAAACACTTAGAATTAACTTTGATATTTTATTTATTTATATATTTTATTTAAGTAATCTAATTGCATGAAGCTTATTTAGGTAAACATCGCAAAATTTATCCGTTTTTGTAGCTATATCCAATAGAATTTGACCAGTTTTTCTTACACAATTTATTTTACAAACGGCGCCCCATAAACTACGTTACCTCAGATGTGTACGTTAATGGTTGGATTCCACAACTGATAACATAAAACATATATAGGCTAAGACAATACAACATTTACTGTAGGTTAAAAGTAATGCGTTACTTTACTAGTTACTTGGAAAAGTAATCTGATTACGTAACTCACGTTACTTGTAATGTGTTACCCCCAACACTGATATACAGTGTATACAAGGTATACATTTTAACAATACATGTTCTCCCTAGAAATTGAACCCATGACCTTGATGTTGAGAGCACCAAAATTGACCAGTTGAGCTTTTTGTATCTATACACCATCAGAAAGACAAAGTGAGTGATCTGTCTCTATTACTACTATTTTTCAGCCTCTAATTCTAATTACTCTTGCTGTATATGTTTTGTTAAATTCGCTGATTGATAATTTATATTTATTAAAATAAAATTAATTTAAAATTAAAGGAAAAGGAAATATTTTAAAATAATTTCTAAAATATTATTAATTTCATTTTCTAAGACTATACAATTTTTTTTTCATGCCAATAAAGCACACTAAATTGAAACAGAGAGAGAGAGAAAGAGAGAAAAGGGGGAGGAGGAGAAAGGGTTGTCTTGGTGAGACAATGTTTATTAGATTAACAGGCTGAACATGCCTCTCAATGAGAGACCATATAACATAGATTGATAGAGATGCCGATAACTTTGCTGCCTGACATTGGAGCTCCGGTGAGAGGCATCGCTGTGCAGATAAAGGGATTAGCACACAGTATGAGAATAACTCCTGCCCTGCTCTCCGTCTGCTCTGCAGGGAAGGTACAAGTGTACCACCTTTGAAGGGATTAATCACAATACAAAGCATCAGTGCTACACAGTCAGACCTTCCTCCCTGTGGATATTTCATCATCATCATCATCTTAGTCACATATTACCTCTGAACCGAGCACGACCACACCCAATCACCAGTCCAGCTTACACACATCTCAGCCTATCAGGGAAGCTGCTGCAGGGCAATGAGCTTTTAATGTAGCAAATAAGGAACATACTGGACACATGACATGGGTGTATCACATTTCTTCATAAGGGCTGTTAAGTTCAGCAACGGCAAATGGATTTATTAAAAGCTGTCAGTAAACGCCTAAATGAAACCCCACCCCATCCCTTTAGCATGCACTCATTCACCACAACTGATGACTTGTCTGGTTTCATGTACAAAGTGAGATGTGAAACTGTCCAACTGTCAAGCGGTGTACTTTTCTTAAATAGGAGGTTTTTCTTGGCACTGTAATTCAGAGCTAACTAGCTGTATGACACTATATTCAAATTTTGACTTAAACTGAAAATGAACAATAATAATATTTGAGGAGGACATGATTTACTTAATACAAAGACAATGTTAACTTAACAGAAAGTAAATATTTTCCAGATAGCATTTTGATATTTAAAATAAATAAAAAGCCAATTATTTGATTTTCAGAAACAACATGTTGTCTTCATAATATCATTATAAAATATTTTTAATATTATTGTAGGCCTTTATGTTTTGCATCATATTTGGGGGTCCTTGAAATCAAAGTTTCAAAATCCTTGTTTTATAACAATGTGTTCATACCTAGTAATCATATACTAATGAATAATATTTCACCATAAAGTCATCAAAGTATGCTTTCGTCCCTCCACCCTTCCTTGTGGTTTTCTTGAAATGCGAGCAGAGATGGTGTCTGCAGAATTGGGCTGCACCTCATGCGATTTATTTGAAGGTGGGGGAGGGGGAGCTCCTCAGAACAGTATCACCCCCCGACCCCCCGTCTGATTTATTTGATTTAGTACACATGGAGTGGGGGTGCTGGTCAAACAAGTGTGTGTCTGTTGCGTGTTTGTTTTGTGTATGTATGTGTGTGTAGACGGGGGTTTAGCACATAGCTCTCCTGGCGTTTACACTGACCTTTCCAACACCATTTATCAGCAGAGCCACCACAGTGTATGAATCCATATTGCTTTTGTTATGTCTCTTTCTCTCTATATCTCATCACATCCTCTGTTTCACAATATGTATCATCAAGCAATACCTTTCATCAGCCTGTAAAGATGGGAAATATGGAAGCTGTACAACCTCAGCATGAAATAAAGTGTCATTTGAATGACAATGAAGGTTATAATGGTGAAAATGCACCAACATGGCCTGGTTGGTATCATGCTGTATATGCAATATACAATACTTTGACAAACATAAGTCACAAGAAATTGGTGTCATTTTAATTTAATTTAATTTAATTGTTCCAATGTTCCAATATCATGTTGTTCCAAACCTGAATGATTTGCTTTCTTCAGGAACACAAAAGAAGATTTTTTATAATGTTGTTGTTTTTGGACCCCATTTACTTTCATTGTATGGACAAAACTACTGAAAAAACATTTTTCAAAAAATATACATATATTTTTCGTGTTCTGCAGAATGAAAGTCATACAGGTCTGGAACGACAAGAGTGATGTCACAGTCTGTTTAGTTTCAGTTTCAGTTTATGGACTTTCTGCTTGTTTTCCATGATCACATGTTCTGTTTCCCGCCTTCATTATTAGTTCATTAGTATTCACCTGTGTCTTATTAATCATCCTTGTTATGTTTGCTATTTAGTTTCCCCCTGTTCACTCAGTCTTTGTCTGTTCACCGTTTGAGCAAGTTGTGTTGTATTTCCATGCCTGTTACCCTGTGGCTAATGTCATTAAACTAGTATTTGGATTTATTCTCCTCGTCTGTGCTCCTTCCTGCAACCAACCGTAACAAGTGAATTATAACAGTATTTTTATTTTTGAGAACTCTGCACTTGTAAAAATTAATTAGGTTTCCAAATAGAACCCTAGAGTTCTTGACCGTTTATGCCAAAAAGGTTCTATATAAAGGAGAAATGTCTTAAATTATTGCATAATATGTTCATGTTTAATGGGTTATTTAAATTTTTTCTAGTGATAAAGTATGTTTACGAGCTGTTTAACTCATAACATTTAATCAAAATTAAAAAAATTAATTCAAATTAAATCCATAAAATTATCCCATGATGGGAACCCCCAAAAGGTTCTATGAAGCGCCTTAAAGAACCTTTAAGGTTCTATATAGAACTTTTTCTTCTAAGAGTGCCCTCTACTGCTATACTGGTCTACCAGAACAATGTACTGTATTAGAACTATTTTCATTAAAGTCCCCCTTAAAATTCAAAATGTACGTTTTTTAGCTTTTAGTACGAATATGTTAGCCTTAAGGTTATGAATAAGCTGGTGTGTTCCAAAACAATGACAAAATTTGCATTTAGGAGATATAAACATTCAAAACTTAGTCTCTCACTTCCGCTCACGGATCACGGATTTTCATGACATCACATCACACTTCAGCTTCTCATCAAATCTTGTGTCTAATCAAATGCTCTCTAGAATCTGAAGTCCCGCCCCTCCTACACTACAAACAGACACTGAAGCTGTGGCTGAAATCGGTCAGTTGTTCACACATTTACTAGTTTCTACATGGTGAATGGCACATATTGCACTATATAGTAGAAAATAGGGAACGATTCAGACAGTGTAAATATGCTTTCCATTGACGCGAATGAAGTCCGTTTTTGCGTTAGTGTCACGTGAACCGCCGCAGCGGGAGCACAGTCTACTCTGGCCCAGAGACACGAGAGCACAGAGCGGATCATATCCGCGGACTGCGAGTCGGCTCAGAACACGAAAGGTATCGGACCCATTTTAAATTCTGCACAGAATGCTGTATTTTAAAGTGATATAGAGGAGATTAGGAGGAGAAACGGTTAGAGATTAGAAGGAAACTGAGATTTTACTGAGATTAACGGCTCTGGCCGAGCTGTGGTATAAACAAAATGCTATTGGCTATTTTAAAAAAGAGGGAGGAGCTGTTCGATATGTCCCACCCTGTCTTCCTGTTTTAGTTGAAATGACGTCAACACATTGAATAATGCTGCACGTTCCATGGCAATTCACTGGGCCTTTAAGTGTATTTTCTCAGCAAATATTAATTAATTTGATTAATTAATCAGCATATCATGTAATTAGCTCCATTAAAATTTTAATTTTGATTAACAGCCTTAGTCATTTTTCATATCATTGGGCTCATAATCCAGATATCAATAAAGCATCCATTTGAAAAAGCAGATATGATAGTAAATGACTCAAAAAAGGGTTTGAATCCATAATATGGAGCAATTCGGCTGAGCTGAGTCGACTGAGATGTCTGGTAACAGAATAGAAATGAACCAATTAAAGCGACTGCCTGCCCTACAGAACTCAGTCTGAGCAGGAGAATACATTAGCAAGCTGTGAAACTGTATCTGCAGACATGTTTGACACTTTTAGGTGCTCAGTTGGCTGTAGTCAATGCCACAGATTTGAAAGCAGTCGATTATCTAGCAGAAAGCACAGCTATCTGCAGGAGAGGGTCTTTACCACTCGTCTCTGCCTCTCTTTGGTGCTACAGAGTTTACATGCATGTTGATTCAGACTGGTACAGCAGCTACAAAAAACCTGTTTAGCTTCTTCAATTTAATTAGGAGTTTGCAGATCCCGATGTACTTGTTAATATATGAATTTAAATATGAAATAATATAAAAGATTTTTAAACATTAATAAATAAAGCCATTTCTTCCCATCCTCAAAGCAAGTTTTGTTTTATTTCCTTGTCTAAATGAAAGTAATTAATGATAAATAAACATGCATGTGTAATTGATGTGTAATTGCATTCTCTTGAGAGCTTCTGCTGCTTTCACGTCATGTCAGAATTACCATAATTACAGTTTCCAACTTGTAAAAACCATTAAAGTCCTAATTACAAGTTTCTTATCTCACTTGAGCATTGTGACTTAATGTAAAAACAACCAAAATGGCAACAGCTTTAACAATTAGCAACCTCTATACTGTACATATTTTCTTGATAAGACATTTTATTATAGCCAGTGTTACCTAGTTTGTTCTTATATTTTTAGCAATAAGATATCGAGGTGAATTTAGAGTGTTTAGAAGTGTTTTGCTCTCATCAATAATAAAGCTGCAATTCTTCATTGCCATAGAAACAAATAATTTCTGAGTTCAAGGATGTGAACAGCTCTCAGTAGAATCTCAGAGTTGCCACCTAAAAATTACAGTAATTCTGATAACATGAACATATTTGTGCAGTGTGCGCATTTCATAAGATCAATTCCAATTTGAAGCTTAAAGGGGTAGTTCACCCAAAAATTCTGTCATCATTTACTCACCCTCAAGTTGTTACAAGCCTGTATGAATTGAATGTTGGTAACAAAACACTTGATGGACCCCATTGACTTCCATAGTATTTTTTTTTTTTTTTTTTCTACTATGGAAGTTAATGGAGCACTGGTACTTCTTTTAGGAAATGTAGTTTTGTTGGTACATTAGTAATTAGGCTAGTATTACTCTACTCCACACCTATGGGTCAAAAGCTCTTATAGCTCTTCACATCCTCTCTTACTGTTTGAAAAACCACCTTCCATTAGCAACAATTACATCTCAATTGACTGCCTTAATTTCTCCTATCAGAGCATTAATTCCCTAGATACTTAAAGCCGAGGAAGTGAAGCTCACTTACGTACACACACACATCCATACACACCCTCTCTCACCATTCTTCAGCGCTGACATATTGCCCATCATGTCTGTCTGGCTTTCTGCCTGATCACTCTATCAGGATGTAATTTGAGCAGCCGTTCAAAGCCCACGTCGTTAGCATGAAATATGATGAAGCACCCGAGTCCCAGCGCACTGTCCGGCAGCTCGCTTTTCATATTTCCCTCAAACCTACGGGGTCATTAATAATTCGGTTAAAATGGTTCTATAATGGCTATCATATTTTTTCTTCTCACAAGCTAGAAAACCTTATATCCACTACGGGACCCTGACCTCAATCCTGTATAGACAACAACCATTTGAACGCTGGGCTAACGAGAAATCAAGTAAATACTGAATTAGCAGACTTAAGGCCAGTTCACAACAAAAACGATAACGATAAACTATACTAGCGTCCACTCCAGTGGAGGATATCGTTCTATTTATTCTAAGCGAATGCTGCAGTTCTGACATCTGCTGCTTTAAATGCTCAAGCTCTTTAAAGTCAGGTGGATTCTGATTGGTCATTGTGTTTTTATTGTTCATCAGTTGGAAAATAAAATAGTTCTGAAAATGATTCAGTATCGTTCCTCTCTGTTGTTATCGCTATAGCTGTGGTGTGGTCTCTGCTATTCTTTAATCAATATAATATAATTTTTTAAAGAGAGGGTAAATTCTGTAAATTTTGGGTAAATTATCCTTTTGAGAGCACATGCAGTAAGAATTAGAAGAGATTGCATTTCTTTCCTACACTGCCTGAAATGCTAGAAAAGCAATATTTTGTAATCCTCTGTGAGCAAATGCAGTATTTCTACTTGTGACACAAGACTTTATGCCATTGTCTGGTGTTCACATACACAGGACTGTATTCTCTGAAATCTCTCCCCATATATCTGGCTCCCGCTGGAGTTGACAAACAGGATGATGGATTAGTTCCTCTCTGAGCCTTTGCAGTAAACAGAGTCCGTACAGCCCCTCATAATTAAAGAGAGAGCAAATCCAGTCCTAATGCCACACCACCAGGAGGTATTTCTAGGGACTCTTTCAAGGCTGGCGCCTTGGCCCTGGGACCCTCAAGGGCCTTAAATAAACCAGACAAAGCACAAGGCCACAGGAAACGTAAGTTCAGCAGCATAGAAAGAATTCAGCCTAAAAATACAGGAATAACAAAGGAATATGGATCGATCTTCTCAATGGCATTAGAGGAATGTGGCCCTGTGGAGACCTCGGATGATGAACTGGAGGTTTGTGATCTCAGATGCATGTATGTAAGCTAAATGCAAATCTCTGGTGGATTAACATGCTGTTGCATCTGCTTGAACACATAAACAAGTAAAAGTACAAGTGAGATGAAAAATGTACACAAGCCGCCTGCTTCTGCTTTCCTTCAAAGGCCTCGCTTCTCATCTGTGGCACTCAGGATTGTGAGACGAATGATAGCGTTGTACTTATACTTGACATTCTGCTTGGGACAATGAATTTTCTAGGTCAATAAGAGATTAGGACAGTGTCTCAGAGCTGGGATGAATGAGGTCTCAAACGGGTCAAACTCTTAGAGTCACTGTCACCAAAGGAAAGATACAACCGACCTGGTACATTGAGAACATGGCTGCAGTTAAAAAGAAAGAACTACTTCCCCTTTTCTTATGTGGTTTTAAACTGTTTTGTGGTTCATGAAAAAAAAAAAAACCTTTAAGTTTCTCAAATTGTAACTTGCAATCAGGAAAAAGAACAAGTATGTTTTGGACAAAAAAAATGTTTATTGCACATAAATCTTGGTCAAAAAAGTGGTTTCAAAGTGCTTCTTTTCACTATTTCCACTAGAGATTATGAGCCTGTTACACACTGTAAACCCTAACACTCAAAATGTTTAATTGGTTTGAGTAGAGCAAACTCAAATTAAACAAGTTAACTTTTATGAGTATTTAGAACTTTCTTTTTCTTTTGAGTTGACAAAACTGACACATTTTAAGTAATCTGAATTGTTTCACTGTTTTGTGTTTCTTTTAATTCGGTAAACTTAAATTTACTGAAACTGGGCTATTTCCCAGGATGCTTTGCCATGGCACTCGAAAGGGAGATTAAATAATAAAATTAAGTGTTATATGATGTTTTTGTGCAAGATTAATGTTAAGTAGGAGATTTAGTAGTGTTTAATGCTTTGCTATGCTAATTTAGAAGAGTTTCTGCTATGTGGTTTTTTTGTTTTTTGATGGGGTTACTATCATGGAGCAGTTAAAATATCTGAGTACAAAACTGAAATCTGCCAGTTCTACTTACTTAAACTTTGAATTTCTTAACTTAAAAAAAATTATGTAACCGATTACCTCAACCCGAATAAGTTTTGCCAACTGATTCGGGTTCACAGTGCAGTAAATAATCATCCACATCCATTATGGCAAAGCTCTAGTGAATGAAGTGGAGTTTCACAATTCAGCAAAGGGATTCATTCCCTGAAACAACAGCTGCTCATCAGGTTCTCAGAGTGGAAATGGCCATATGTATTTACAAAGTCACTGTGATGCACTCTTATTTGTTTTTTAGACGTTACCAGGATTATAAATTAACATTTTGAGGAACCAAACAGGCCATTTGGGTGTACATTTAAGAAAGAAAAAAAAAGATGATGAACACATTTTTATAGATTTGCATTTAGTGCACAGAGTCAAAGACTGTAAAAGCAAGTGTTTACTTCAAAAGTAATGTATTAACCTTTTTTTCTTTTAGGACTTTTAATTTAACAAAAAGTGACACCCTAAAGGTACACCCCACTGCTTTATGAGCGCACAAATCAAGACCATGTGAGGTTTGTTTTTGACAGAAAATCATTATACAGTCATAAAAATCCTACACCTGCCAACCAGCACTAAATGGGCACTTTTGATGTGGGAGAGCGAGTATGCGACAAGAAAAAATGAGAGAGAAGAGGGAAAGAGAGAATGAGGAAGGCAGAGAGAGTGAAACTCTCCCTTCTGCTGAGCAAGTCGTCTTTAGACCTTCGGAAGTAGCCTATCGTTTTTGTGTAAAGACAAAAATGAAAATGCTATTTCTCAGAAGATGGTCTTTCTTTGCTCAAGAGACTAAAAGTCCTTAGGGGAAATAAAAATAGACACAAGTGAGACAGTTGCTGACACAATAAGAGTGCAGAGATATCTTCTGAAACTCTCTGTGGAGACAGGTGTGAAGGATCTGTTTTCTCAGGAGAATTGACTTTTTTTCCTACAGGGAGAGACTGAGTCACACCATGATCTGAGTCTGAAAGATATACACTACCATTCAAAAGTTTGGGGTCAGCAAGATTTTTTGGAAAGAAATGAATGCTTTTATTAAGCAAGGATGCATTAAATTGATCAAAAGGCATTTATAATGTTACAAAAGATTCCTATTTCAAATATATGCTGTTCTTTTGAGCTTTCTATTCATCAAAGAATTCTGAAAAAAATGTATCATGTTTTTTTCTACAGAAATATTAACTCTTTCCATGCCAGAGTTTTCAAAGAAAGAACAGAGCCTCTGCTTTAAATTAGCTGAGAAAATTATGTTTTTGTCAAAGACTGGGCCCTATTATATACCCGGCACAATGCGGCACCAGGCGCGGCGCAAGTGTTTTTGCTATAGTTTCAGCCCAACGCAGTTATCATTTTCATGTCCTGCGCCACATTGTTTAAATAGCAATTAAATAGCAATTTGCGCCCATGAGCGTGCTGGTCTGAAAGCGAGGTGTGTTCAGGCGCATTGTTGGCACTTTACTAAGCAACTGAAATAGACTGCGTCAATGGTGCAATTTTCTTTTTTTTTTGTTATCTAAAGAGAGCGTTAGTAATATGCGCCTATAGGCGGGTGCACAACACGCATAACCCTAAGCAGTACACAAACATGCCAAATATAAAAGGATTACAATCTAAAAGATTATTATTGTGTGCTTAAAGATAAAAATGCTTTGGTGGAATCCAGCTTGTCCCATAGATGGTCTGCTCGCGCACTTTAACCTCGCGCACGACCAGATTCGTTTTTCGCTAGAGCATTCAGTTTTTCCACTTGCAAATTCCGCCATGTAAATAGCGAATCCGCCAATGGTGTGAGCGCAACTGGCTTTTAAAGAGAATGGGAGAGGTTTATTGTACTTTACGCCCAAAACACACCCATTACTCATTAAGAGAATAGGGACTACCCTTTTAGACCATGCGCCGGGTGCGCCGACCATTTTTCCCGTCGTTAAACTAGCAAAAGTGCATCAACACCCTCGCACAGTCCTATATCTCGTCCTGGGGTCAACATTTCATTCAGTAACGTAACGCAGTTTTGATTTATATGCTGTTTAATGTTTGATGATTGCATTATTTTACATGTGCATAAGCAATGCTTCTATTGCTTGTTTCTGCTTCTTTGCCTGTGTTTTGATCTGAAGACTCTGTACTCTTTCAGAAGATGTGTAATAGCGCCCCCCTACCGTATAACAGTGAAAACATGGATTGCTGGAAAATTCTGTCAATGGCAGGGAAAGAGATAAGCAGCACAACTGTTTTCAACATTCATAATAATAGGAAATGTTGAGCACCAAATCGGCATATTAGAATGATTTCTGAAGGATCATGTGACACTGAAGACTAGAGTAATGATGCTGAAAAATCAGCTTTGCATTACAGGAATTAAAATAGAAAACAGCTGTTTTAGGTTCTGAGAATATTTTACAATATTACTGTATAAATGTATAAAACATTTAAAAAACAGTAGTGTACTAAAATACACCATGCACACAATAACTATTAGTTGACATAAAATCCAATGAAAAACAGCTAACATTAAACCCCACACTAACAGTTGCAAATTTTGAGGCTGTGTCATCTCTGAGTTTGCATTCCATTCTATTCTATTCACATTCTTGAGTCTGAGACTCTATTTTAAAACCTACTGTAGCAAGCAGCCTTGCTGCCTTAATGAATTCATAGACAGCTGTCTTCTTAGGCAATATGAATATCCTAACTGAAATGAACCTTTGAAACACCCTCTCGCGAATCTCACAAGATTCCCGACTCCAACCAAGCCTGATGCTGCAGCATGTTGCTAAGCTAACACAATGTTTCTAAGCAAACACAATGCTTTAATGTGCATATAAAAACAATTTTTAATTTAAATTTGTCTGTTTTTTTAATTAGTTTTTGCCTTTTCAATAAATGTTGCCTCATTTGGCTAAAACAAGTTATCTTAGAAGCAGCATAATTGTTCCTCATTAGAACAGCTTCTTTTTAATGTGTTCCTTTCTTTTTACAATCTTGTATTTGTCACAGCTGTTCAGACAGTCCATCTCTCTCTCTTTCTCTCTCTCTCTCTCTCTCTCTCTGTGAGTGGTTGGTTTGTAAAGATGACAGTACACAAAGGACCTTTAATGGAGTTACGACACAGGGCATCAAAGCCGTGATACTATAATCACTAGTGATGGACTCCGGCTGCCGATGTAATTCTCTCTCCCGTCTGTCCTGTCCTCAGAGGGGACGAACTGTTCGGTATGACAGCCACTTTATCTCTAACATACACTACACGGTAAATTAAGCTTCAAGTAAAACAGTTTGACTGAGCTTTGAATGGATGTTGCAACACAACATACCTCTGTGAATTAGACGAGTAAGAATACACTAAACAGTTACAATAAACTGTTTTCAACATTGATAATAATAAGTAATGTTTCTAGAGCAGCAAATCGGCATTTTAGAATGATTTCTGAAGGATCATGTGACACTGAAGACTGGAGTAATGATGCTGAAAATTCAGCTTTGCCATCACAGGAATAGATTACATTTGAAAATATATTAAAATAGAAAACAGTTATTTTAAATTTTAATAATATTTCACAGTATTACTGTTTTTACTGTATTTGTGATTAAATAAATGCATCCCGGGTGAGCATAAGAGACTTCTTTTATAAACATTAAAAAATCTTACCAACCCCAAACCTTTGAACAGTAGTATATGTGATTACCTTTTCCAACAATTGTGGTTGGCATGTAGAAGTATGTATACTGTATGGCCACGGTCCATTTCAAGAATCCACATCTGTGTCCAATCACAACGTCAGGATTGATACAGACAAACATGTAGCACACTATGGGTGGGCAACTCTACTCATTTCTTATTATTCTCCCATAATCCTTAGCTTTACATTCATCACAGCTGCCAGCATTATCCCTAGTGCAGGCGAAAAGAAAACTTCAGAGAGACCAAATCAACACATGTGGCATGATCATTCCCAAGCACATCATAGTTTCAAAATATTTCCATTTTCATGTTAATGTAAACTTGTCTTCTCATAAAAATGCTGAAGTGGATATGGAGACTTCCTCTATAGCCACAAAAAAGAGAAGATTGCTTTACAGTGCTTGCCAAATATTCTAAAATATGTAACATTTCCAGTCTACAATAACATAACATTTCAAACGACAGTTTATTTAGGTAAAAATTTACCAAAATTTCCCTCTCGCCTTTGGGTGAAATCCTGAACTTGCAATTTTTCTGGGAGATGAGTACTGTCGGGAATGCTAACTGTGGGATTAAAGGCCAATGGAGACTCTAAGTGCCCATCTGGCAGACAACAGGCACCTCTCTGCCCAACTCCACTGCTCTGTATTAAAATATAGAACGCTCGGGTCATGGCACCAAAAAACGCTGCATCCTCCCTAAATCCCAGCACAGACAGGCTAAGTAATTAGAGAGATCAAAAGAAAAAGCTATAAATAAACAGACAATGGTCCAAGCGTTAGTGTGAGACATTAGCAGCCGATGAATCACACTAAAATATTGTCAAAGCGAATGTAAAAGAACTTTATAGTATCTGAGTCACCTTGCAGCAATGCATATTTATTTTACCGCCCATACTGAAAGGTAATATTCACACAGTCCGCCCAAGCAAAACAGTGTTGCGAACAAGAACCATAGGTGTTTTGGTGTTGAACTCTGCAGAATATATAGTGAAAATGTACTATAAAACTATTTATAAGCATGATTTTTATGGTGTGCAAATACTGGAGGGAACTAATCACCCATTATGTGGAAATATATGTCTGTCAGCCTTGATGGAAGTTAAACATGCAGTTTCTATTTAGTAAATCTTACTAAATTCAGATGATTTAAACAGCTCATACTAACGCCATGGGGTTTGGGTTCCATTATAGGTAGATTAATTATCATTTGGGCGTAAATGTGCCTCTCCTCTATGTGTAAATTAGATTTCACTATTATCAAGTTTGTAATAGTTCACCATGGCCAACTTTTTTTCTGGTTGTTATTAAGGGAAATACTCAATATAGTATTGAATAAATATTTAATTTAATTTGAATTATAGTTCAGGTATTGCTCGGGTGCTTTGCTTTCGTGTTGCTTGAGTATGTGGTGTGAAACGGATTTAGTCTAGAATATTTCATTTGAAAAGATGGAGAACTGTGCGTGAAGTGAAGAGACAAAGCAAGTGTAATGTGAGAGATCTTAGCACCAGTCCAAACCATAAAGACTCATTCACAGTTTTGGAGGGAACATGAAGCATCTGTTTTGATGGTCTGTGCCTCTTTCTGGCCTCCCGGCTCTCGCTGAGATTCGGTCGCAAAGTCACTCTCCGGAACGTTCTGTAGCAATTATTTCTGCTCAGCGGCGGTTAAACGGCAGGAACAGCTGGGGCTGAAGTTTGATGTCTTGGGGGAGTGTGTGTTATTGCATGTATACATGTGATTTAGGGTCCTACAGTCCCTACCAATGACAAATGAGGGTCAGGATGGAAAAATGACATTTACGACTTTTACAGGTCTCACAGAAACCATGGCAGACAGGTTAGCTAAAGATTTACTTGCCTGTGTTCTTTAAGTACTTTTTCTTCACTTACAAACCACAAGTTCTTATAGTACTGGCATCCTGCCTAGAAGGAGCCCAGGTGATGAAAAGAGACACTCTCAAATTACCTGTCGTATGTTTGGAGGGATGAGATTGAAAATGAATGGGGAAATGAAAGAGAAACACTTTCAGCCCCATCAGCGGAAATCTGTTGAAATTTGAGGGCTGCCTGAAGTAAACATGAAATCAAAATGGACCCTAGTTACTTTGTTAATAGGCATTCCTGGTCTTATTATGCACAGTCTATCATTGTATATTCTTCCAAAGAAAAGGGAAAAAAAGCATGTCTTTGTAAAGTAACCACTTTCTCTGTCTCTAAAACGACTTTTCCTGGCAACATTGAGGCTGCAGGCTACTGGTTAATGTGACCAGCTATTTATACAGCAAAAATGACTTTATTTTAAAGAGTGATTAATTGAGTAAATTACTTTTTAAATGAGTTTTAATCAATCTTTTTTAACTGGTTTTCTAGTAACTATATCCAAAAATCCTTAAATATTAAGATATTACACTATTAAGTGTATGAATTGAATTTTTGTTCATTGGCTTATGCTTAAAACTTGATAAAATACTCTTGTATATAATATAAATACTCTCACAGAGAATCTGGTTTCACTCCAAAACATGACATTATGGAAGAAAAATAGGTTTTGTTGTCTTAATATTGTGGCTTTAAATTGTGGTGAGTCTTATTGTCTAAAATCCAAACTCAACACTATTCTGGATGGGCCACTTTTAATGCATAAATCCATTATGCATAAAAACCACCGCTGATTTTGTCAAGTGAGTTGATGGCCTCTTGATAAATCCATCAAAAAATCATTTAAAGCAAGCACCAGATGAATATAGCAGTCGAACAATGTCTTACACAACATGTCTCTTACTAAATAACCCTCCGGTCCCTCTCAGTCATCTCCTGGTGTGTGATTATCGTTGGGATTTCCCCTTCATACATCCTGAATCACTCTCAGCACAACAGTCCGCTCCTTTTTTACTTGCCCTTGATTTCTTCCTGCTACCACCATTTGTTCTCCATTTGCTGCCACATATTCAAAAAAAAAAAAAAAAAGCCCTGAGTTACACGCCTCCCCCTCCCCTCATTCTTCCTTTTCTCTGCTTCTGAATGTTTCTCTTAAATTACCTGTCAAATATCAAACTTCACATGAGGTAGTGTGGATTAAAAGAAGGCCAGGAACATCCCGATTTGAAGTTCTCATTATATTAGGACAAACAAACAGTTCTCAGGTTTTCTTCTGCTTTTTCTTCTGTTCTGCATAAGCGTTTGCTAAAGTGCTCAGTCCTCTATGGGACTCAGTTGCTTTCAAAGTGGTGCTTTCATAGGATTTCACAAGTAAAAGGGTTTACTGAGTCTGGTGCGGAAGATCTTAACTGGTCTGCATAAAGCCCGGACTCTAAAATCACAAATTTTAAAAAGAAATATATAAAACAACATTTGAAAGTTAAATCAAATTGATAACTCCACATAGTCTCTTAAGTCATGAAAATGCAATGTTTGAGCACTAAAATATTTCTCTAGGCAAAACTGCTCAACTTTGAGATCAGAATCATCTGGAGGACATTGTAAGATTTTTTAAATGCTTGTTTTAAGCATTAATGAACAAAATTTAGTGATATTTCTTACCTTACATAATTTTAATTCTCAAGTAAATTTATTGTTTTGAGGAGGTTTAGATTTTGATAGAACGCTGATTAAATTTTACCTAACCATATATCTTAGCTTTTGCTTCTTCAAGCTTTCTCACTTCTAAATGATCATCTCCAAGCTTAAAATAGAGAATTCCTGTGGAATATGAGAAACTGATTGGATCAAAATTCAGTGCTGGAGATTTCTCTAAAAACTGCATTTTTTTTGTATCTCTGACAAGACAACAGTGAGATAGACCACAGCAATGAGCCTTATACTAGTCTGGTCTGCTAAAAGATGCAGTATTTATGCAAATCCAGCAACATAAGGGGGGCACCTGCATCTCTTTCAGCCCATATGTATCTATGAGAGATGGCTGCTCCATTAAGGCAATCGCTGACAAACACAGCTATCATTTGGACAGATTATCCTGCCATACAAGCATACAGGACCCACAGAGAGAGAGAGAGAGAGAAATTAATTGAAGAGCGTTATAGATTATTACTCATTCACATAATCACATTGGTATGAATTAGCATAATCCTCAGCACTATTCCTTTAGCATGACCGGTAATTATTTTGGTGAGCGGATACTATGAAGGCATCAAAAACGAGGGCTATTATCATTGTAATAATGTCTGTAGACCAATGGTTGTCACACTAATCAGTGCTCACACACACACAAAAAAAACACAATGAAAAACCCCTTTCCCTGGCTGGAATCCCCCCACACACAAAACGTGCACATTCCTAGGAACCTTGAGAGTGAAAAGTGGGACTGGGAACATGTTTCTGATAATAATACAACTATTTAAGAAAGCATTCCTTCAGTTCGTACCAAAACTAATGCATGACAGTGCTTTCAGTCACATGGTCTTTCAGAGGGGGCTCTTATGCCAAGCCTGATTCACAATGGAGCCCCAAGCTATTGTCCGAGACTGAGTGAAACACATTTCCATATTGTCTTGGCCTGGCAAGCCACCAACCGCTGGTTTTTCCACTGCTTACAAACACTTTTGAATAGACTTAATGTCATACTTGCTTTGTCGGAAAACAGCCCCAGAGATGGGCACAGTGGCAACAAATAATGGAATAACATGGGTAATGGCCCTAATCGCATCATTTTACCATGCTGTTGTGCTCCCATTACTGATTTGCTTTGACATACACTGCTGAAAGCAAAGAGATGAGGGAAATTCAATGATGTGGCCTATTCATATTACAGGACCATTAGAGCAAGTGATGTTATTGTGCTGTCCGGTTTCATCCTGGTTAGAGTTCAGGCAACTCACAAAAACTCTTACTGCTTAACTTAGAAGAAGTTTAAGGCATCATTGGCATGTTACCAATCAATATGAAGCATAATTATGCCTCATTTTGTCTAAATTCTAAAGCAGCGTTGCATGTATCCTTTGAGGAGAAGACAATCCCAGAATGCATCGCAATGGTGGACAGATTAAATATTCCAATAATTTTAATTCTGTAATGACAAATATTGATAAAAACTCATCTAATTAAAAAATTTACTTTCGTTTTGTTGTTTGTTTATTTTGGTATATTAAAGTTATGTTGAACGTTCGCTGGTTCCCGCCTCCTTCTTCCAAGTATATAAGAACTGTGTTACACATAATAAATGTCTTTACTGTCACGTTTGATCAATTTAATCTGTCCTTGTTAAATAAAAGTATCGATTTATTTTTAAAAAGAAATATTACTGACCCCAAACTGAACGCTAACCACCTAATCTGTTTGTCAATATAACATATTTTAAAGCAATAAAATATTTTCCTTTTTCCTCAAATTGTAGAAAAACTGTTCTAGCCAATGTGAAAATTATCCAAAAAGGATCTTTTAAATAAAAGGCGGAACTTCCAATTATACATCTAGAATTTTGTGTGTTTTCGTGACTCATCCTCCCTTTTAGCTTAGCAAAAAGCTAACACCAGATTTTACTGTAATGAACTGTGATTTTTTTGTGAGTTAAGGTTCAGAAACTTCCTGTCTGTGTAGAGCTTTCTAAATCAGTCCCTTATGAGGTTGTATTTCAGTTATGAGGCTGCCTAGGTAGACAGCATACTGTGAGGCAATACAGGTATTAAGAACAGAGCTACTGTCTCTGTCTATGTGACAAGAGCACAAGAAAAACAAAACAGATCAAAATATAGACCTCACACGTCTGACCTCTATCTTCTGTAATTAACCATGACACTTACTTGTATGCCTCTATTCTTAGTTTTTTTTTTTTTTTTAATTGTGTCCTGATCAAACATGTACACAAACACCTCACAGCATCACTAACCACATTTAGTTTCACTTCTGCAAGTCATTTCAAAAATGCAAAACAACTACACATACTACCAGTGTCGGGGTAACGCATTACAAGTAACGAAAGTTACGTAATCAGATTACTTTTATCAAGTAACTAGTAAAGTATCACATTACTTCTAGATTTACAACAAAATAGTTTTCCTATTTATAGACTGGCACCTCTCCTGTCCCCATGTTGAGAGAAACCAGGAGTAAGGTTGCTCTTCCTTAAGCCTGAGGCTTATTCATTTCACTTTTGGTGTGAAAGGGTCTTTACATTTGCCAAAAATATAACTTTTTTTTTTTTCTTTTTTTTTTTCAAACAAGCAAGCCCAACCCAGGTGAGAAAAAGTATGACAAAAGTAACGCAATGCATTACTTTCCATAAAAAGTAACTAAGTAACGCAATTAGTTAATTTTTCAGGAAGTAACGCAATATTGTAACACATTACTTTTAAAAGTAACTTTCCCCAACACTGCATACTACCCAGTGCAACATTTATGTACCAATTTCAGCACTACTGCCAAACTCTCATGCAATTCCTGTTCTCGAAACTACTGTTGATCCAATGATGTCCACATGAAGTGCCCAGTCATAAACACACACACACACACATTAGTTCTTTGAAGTTGTTTGGGCACAGATGTGGCTAGGGCAGCTCTCTATTAGCTAGCCATTGTTTTTCAAGGCCTTTTATTAATATGCCCTCTGTTGATAACGGCACATTTCCGCAAGGAAGGGAAAAGGGGAGGGTTAGTTAATAAGAAAAGTCTAGTCTGCATGCAGGTTATTACAATATAACATTTCAGCTATGGTCTCCCCCACCACCTCCCACCCACGCAGGATGGCAGCCACCAGTTCAGAGTGATCAGGAAGTTTACGTCCCCTGGGACAAAGAAATGAACTGAGCGCAAATCATGCAAATAGGGTAGCCAGCCGTCCTGCATGATACAGAACTGTCTGTATTTAAAGGAACAAAATAAGTAACAAAATAAGTAAATCTATACAGGACACAGTTTGTCCCAGATTTTGGCAACTTATACATCTGAGTTAGCTTCACTATTTATCATATTTGAATTGGTTTTGCATACGTCAAGCGTTGTCATGATACTGTAATTTCTAACTTCAATACAATGAAAAATACTACAGAATTTGAAAGTATTTTCTTATGAACTGAAACTTGAGATTCCTCAGGCCTGATAGCTCTGAGAGGGATTATATGATAATATTAATAATAATTCTAACACAGCAATATATTACTATTGTAATTCAACTGCAAAATCTGTAAAATCAAAAAAGATTATTTCTTAATTATATTAATTATTTTACTTAAGTTAATTACAATACTTAATTTCTTCTCTTGCAAGAGTTAAACCCTCATGCCTTTTTTTTTTAACTTCCATGGTTAAATGGAAAACTCATTTGTGAGTTTTACTCACAAATAAATCAAAAGTCAAAAATGTAATTTTTTTTTAATTTGTATTAGTTTGCATGCATGTCTGCTTATGACCAAACAAAATGTTTATATTTGTTTGTATATGATACAGTTTGTATAAATGACCCCAAATTTTCTATTAATTCCCTTTAACTCTAGTAAATTCTCGTTAACTTGGTATATTTTTTCAAAAATTCCCCAGCTTAAATTCCCATGGAAAGTTTCTGGAAACTTTCCGGAAATTTACTGGAAATTTTCTACCCCTCTGCAACCCTAAACACGTCTCATTACAAATCTAGTGAAATTATGTAATCATCTATCCACAAAAACTTGGAAATTATGCGAATGTGAAAAACCTTAACTGGTGCACATTGTGCATGCTGCACCTCTACACATGCAGAGATTTCACAGCATTAACTATGAACCGAGCCTCTCTGACATAATGAAAACATTGGATCATGAGCTGATCGCATGTAAATTATCACAGTGTCGCTCTTGAATGCACAACGGACTATATACGTATTAAATTAAAATAAAACTCGCTGTCAGCCGAGAAAGCGCAGGCCGTACTGGTATATTGATACTGTGGAAAATGAGTATTGAAACCGTTTCAAATATTCAAACTTAATATGTTTTGAAAAATCTATATTTTTTACAAAACTACAACTGTCAGTGTTAAAAAATTACAGATGAGGTTAAAAGAATATTTGTGTACATTCACAACCAACCCTTTGTCAAGCCCCATCTTAAAATGTTACTGAATAATTCTACCTTAGCAACTCTTTTCTTATGTAAGTCTAAAAAGAATCTGTATGTTTTAAGTGGAATTTTACACTAATTATCCAAAAATCACTTAAAGTAACTGAGTATTTAGGAGCAAAGCCATCAATGGTTTACTCAATTCTTAAATGGCATAAGTGGTATAAAAACTGAGAAAAAAGGATTCTCCTAAAAAGATTATTATCTGCTGATCCTGGCAACCCTACTCACAAACCTTGCTCGATAAATGAGCGTAAATGGCTTGTCATTGCAGTTTTCCTTCATTCACATTCCTGCTATTTCAGCAGCACATCAGAAACCTGACTTCACACATTTCTGTTTAACAACACAAACATTGTCTGAATGCAGCCAGTGAGTAAATATGCCTCCCTTCATTTTCTTCTGAAGACGACCAAACAGAAGAGCATTTGTACGGCTCGGTCATGAGCCACAGCCCGCAGGACAGACACTGTAATCTTTGCATCATAGTGTCCACATGGCTTGACATTGCACCTGAAATGAAATCATAAGCAGAAGGGGGGAAAACATACACCATCATTTTTCATTTCTCATAAACAGATTGGCTTCATTCTGAGTCTGTTCTCAAACAGGCAGCACTGGATGGCAGTGTTCGGCTCTCTCTGTATAGCTGAATGGTTAGAGGCAGAGAGGCTGAAAACACCTTGTGTGCCATATAAACCCATGGGCAGCATGCCAAACTAACCCCAGTCTACAGCTCTTCAGACATCCCCACAGACCCAGCATTCAGTTGAAAACTCTCTCATTGAAATCAATCATGAACATGAAGGTAGACACACCCCCTAAAACCATTCACAGCAGTTGTTGCAAGAACATACTTGAATGACAATCCATAAACGCTAGTACTACATGAGCATCAGCGGGTAGGTCCTTCAATACATACAAAAAAATGAGTTTTGATTCGGACATTTGTTGCACTGTTTGTTTGTTGTTGCTGTTTTTGCAATTCTTTTGAAGTACTGAAGTACTTTTTATGCACTTCAGACTGCATACTCACATTCACAACTTCCACAAGAATGTGAAATGCTACACCTGATAAATCAGACAACCAATTGTAGTTCTACTTAGCAATTGTCAGCAACTTGGCTTTGAAACCATGTTTGAGGTATGACTGTGTAATTTATGAGGCAGAACAGAAGACTCCTTACGTAATAATAACCACAGATCTTATTTCACTCATAAATCCGAAACGACTATTCTAAAAACTCATTCGAAATTCCCCAAGGGAACCTATGTCCAAATAAATATCCAGGTTAGCTTACAAATTGATGCCATTATAATGTCTTTATTATTTATAAAATATTATGTCATACAGTTATACCTCTTGCATGGCTCCTGTTTGTTTATATTGTCTCTGTGAATAAAATATTGTTAATCATAACAAAAGAATATAATCCAAGATTGTCTGTGGCTTTGTTGTAGCTCACTGAAGTCATGATAGGAACTGAAATATCTCTAATAGTCCAGTTATCTGCAGCATGACCACCCATAAGGGACAGAAGCAAATGACACAGGGTTAAGCTGGATGTGGCACATTATTTATGCTCTCCAGAAGCCTTTTGATTTCCCAGCAGTACTCTGATAATTTGGTTTAATTAAATTTGCTCTGTTTTTATGTGAAGGAGTGAGACACTTCCTCAGCAGGAAGCAATTTCAATTTGAGCGGCGTGGAGCGAGTGAGTGCAGTCAACAAAACAACAATGAAACATACCTCCCTGTTATCCAGAGAAAATTGCAATTGGCCCCTCATTCGATAACAGAGTGCGACAAGATCAGGCAAGCCCTATTGTGTCTGAGACTGGCCAAACATGTCTGATGTCAACTTCACGTAAAAAACAGATTGAAGCGGAGAATCGACATTCCAGAGTTACATTTTATCGACACAACATGTGAGAGAAGCTGGCCACATTCATTTTGTGATTCAGGAGTGAAACAACTGACTGCAGCGGCTTCCCATCATTTAACATTTTATGTGTCATTAATGAGTTTTATGTTGGTGTGTCATGCGGATACTGCAGTTCTTCTCATGTCAAATCATACAAAGTCACTATATATACACACCTACAATGGAAAGTTTGTACTTTGTAACAAAAATTCACAATGGCCTTACATTTAAAGAATAAAGCACTTTTGCTACTGTCCGGAACACAGCATGATCTACAACTGAAAATTACATCTAGACAGCATTATAGCTGTGGACAGCATAGCCTATTACTTATCTCACATGTGTCTTGGGTCAGTTATTAATGCTTTAACTTAACAACGTGTTCAATACATTTTTCACTATATTATGCTAGTTAACCATGTTGGGCGATTCTTCAATTAGAAGCACTTTTGACTTTAAATCAAGAAAAATTAAACTCCTTAAGACTATGTTCCAGAAACACTTATCACATAAATCATTTATCACTGTCACAAAGTAGAAATAGTTTGGAAAATGGTGTGATGTTAATGACATTTTTCAGTTTTGTAGACAGTTAACTTTAAATGTACATAATTTAAAAGAATTTAAAGTAAACACTTAAATACTAATTGATTTGTTAATGACATCTAAGAAATCTACTCTCAGATTTTGATGTGAAAATGAATTATATTTCATTCAATTATATGTTCAAACTGTCACTCTGCTGACCTAATCACTTCTCATTTCTCATCAGAACTAAATATGTGTTTTTCAGGAAACTCAATAGTTCTCTAAAATGCTTGCCATGTTTAGTACGTGTCAGTTTGTGGGACGGTGATTGTTATTAAAAAACACACGCACGAGAATGAACCTCTCTGGTTCTCGCACGCATCAAGCAAACATGCTTGAGCTTTCGTTTACCATAACTGATATGTGAGTTGATGAATGTTTATATGTGAATAAAAGCCTAAATTCAATCTGTTCATCATCTTAAGTGATTGTGTCTCTTCAGAAAATTTGGACTAAACTGCTCGATTCATATGGATTAGTTTTACTGTCTCTTTATGAACTTTTGAAGGAACAAAGTGGTAGTTGCATCAATGGAGGGACAGAAATCTCTCAGATTACATTAATTATCTTCATTTGTGTTTCGAAGATGAATGAAAGTCTTGAGGATAAGTAGATGATAAGAGAATTTTCATTTTTGGGTGCACTAACCCTTTACAGGGCACTTTTCTTTTTGGAATTTTCAGTGTGAACACACTAATCACACTATTTATACTACAAAACGGCAAGGAATAATGCAAGTATGCGAATTGGGACATACATCATGAATGTTCTACTCTTTATTTAGTGCTTGAACACTAGTCATCTGTGTTTCACCATTACTGTGGTGTGATTTAGGATGCAAAACTGTTTCATCCAAACATTTCATCAAGCATATCGAGGAAACATTTCAGCACTTGTTGGTATGCTGTTCTCAGAAACATTATTATCATCCGGAAGCTGTCTCTATTAATGGTGGATTCCATCATTTGCATTAATCATTTGCATAGACGTGTACAGTTTAGTCAAAGTAACATTAGTATTACGAAACATTTGCATTTTAACTGCCACAATGATTTAAAGCTTTTCTGCCTAAAATATCTAAAAAATAGACACTCCAAAGTCAGACACATTACACACACTGTCCTCAACAACATCTATTTGACAGCATACGGCTTTTCAACAGTGTGAAAGATAAATTCAACAAATGTTTCTTAAATTCTTTCATGTGTGAAAAGCTGAATGCTAGTGCTTCCTGTTTCCTTGACTACAGATATACTTGGGTCACTGACCCACTGTACCTGCATGTTCTCTACTCTAACTGAATCAAAGCAGCTCAGATTTTTGCACCCTGGTTGTTTGTTCTTTAATGATCATTAGCAGAACATCTGGTTTTATTCAGTTTACTCATTGAACATCACATCTCATCTCCTGCTGTGTATCTTAGCAACAAGCACTGAACAACAATAACATTAAGGTTAATGATAATGTAGAGAATATCCAATATGCATCAAGGATTATATACCATTAGATCACGGTATCCCCATTGTGTCGCATTTGAGAGGATTTAGAACACCCCCTATAGAACAGATTCCAGCCACAGCTGTAGAAACATCCACAAATCTGATCAAACATTTCTCAATAGCAAAAACAGCTTCAGGCTTTGTAGTTCAAACTAGTTCTGTTCCATTTCAGATTCAAACCCTTTGAGGGACACTTCACTTTCTTTCACTCCCACCCATTCTTTTAACATTTATGTGCAAAACTCCATGAAGCATCAGAGCCATGCTAACCGACATATACTGAATTCAAAAGCCTTCTTCCACTGGTGCTCATTTGCATTGGTTTTGAGAAACAGCTCCAAGGCCAGAACAGAGTCCAAAGTTCCAACCATAAAAACCGCTTCTGACAATGCTTTGTTGTACCAAAGCATGAAATCTGGATTCTGCTATATACAAGAATCAGTCAGGGGAAACTCAAGTGTAAAGGACAGGTGCAGACATAGAGTAAAACCTGCACTGCTGCAGAGTCGAGAGTGCCAGCAGTGGAACGGAGCCTGAATCTATGCTCTGCCAACCAGAAAAACACTATCTGCCTAATAAGCATGTTAGGCAGGGCTTCTGTCCCGAATGTTTGACCTCAATCCAACTGTTTTTGTGTCTAGATGCTTTTCAGATGTGGGGAAACCGATGGATTTAAGAAAATACATTGTGATCCTGCTTAAACCTGCTACTGTTGTCTGCAGTCATAGCTGTCAGGGCACTTTTATTTCGCAATAGGCTTTATTTTGTGCTGAGAAGGTACATTTACAGTGAACTGGTATTTACACACATTGCTGACTTGCAGATAACCATCTGGCAGATCTATGTAATGATGAGTTATGTGTGATATGTGTTTAGCCTTTATCATGCATTGCGTGCACTAACTAATGGCATTACCCTTAGCCCTATTCTGACCAGGAAATATAAAGGTTTAAGATCAGCCGCATAAAATGAGCATGCGGAGAAAAAAAAAGATCTGTCTGTTTGTTTAAGATAAAGTTGTAGAAGACTAGAATGTTCAATGCTGTTTCAAAGGCATTCACATTGTATGTATGACAATATATTTACACAGGTTACTTAGTACATATTACACAAATCAAAGGTCTTCATTTGCCTTTTTATCTAATCATCAAAGCATAAAAGTTGACGTGATGCTCATTTGTTTTGACTGGATCTAAAATTACGTAATTTCCTCATTTTTGCATTTTGTGGGCCTTAAAGTCAAAATTTTTAAGGTAATGTAACTATCCAGAGATTCTAAAACATAAAGTTTCATTAAAAAGCTTAAATATTTGATAAAAGAAATGTTGGCATTCAGCAGTTTGGTATAATCGTTATATATTATATATATATATATATACTCTTCATATAGTGGACTACCAGTAAAATTGATAAAAATTTGGACACTTTGACCTGACCATGTTTTGCTTAAGTGTTATCTGACATAATTAAGATTAATTTTTTCTGAAACAGTTTACCTCTGAGATCTTGTCATATTTTAAAACTATAGTGAATAAACTGTATTAATGAATGAAATGTTATTCAAGGTGTCTGAATAAATTTTGGTTTGACTTTGGTTTAAATTTTGGTTATATATATATATATATATATATATATATTTTTTTTTTTTTATAAAAAATTATGTATAAATAACCTAAAAAAATCATTTAATAAAACCGCTTTTGTCCCTGGCTGTCAAGATAATGTTAATTATTATTATTATTATTATTATTATTACATATTTTGGCCTTTTATGAAATGGCTTGTTCTGTTCACATCAAATGGAGCAACCAAGATTAAAAAAAATACTAAATATATTTTTAAAAATGCTCATTTATTGAAAGTGCATGGAAAGTATTTATACTTTTTACTGGATAATTACACCACTATACATTTTTAAAGCCAGTAAATCAAAATAATTGTAGAAAGTATTCTCATATCTCATAAATGAACAAATTATTTATTATACATAGGTAAAGAAAGATTAAATCTAAGGAAGTGTAGAACTCACTGTCTTGAGATGATTGTTTACACGTTGGAATAATTCTTAAGGTAAATCACATTTTAAACATATTTAAACATCCATGCCTCTTATACAGAAACAAAGCTGTGAAATCAACAGATGACTCCCGTCTCTATGCGATAATATGCGTAGAATCTCTGACACCTAATCATCCACACTTACTCATTCCATCTCATTCCGTTACATTCCACTTTTCCCTCAATCGGTATGCAAGGAATTCTGTCGTATAAATAAATAGCACTGGGATACAGTGTCCGCCTGTCCTCTCTCACGCGCGCCATACAAAATATACGAGAGGAGTTGAGTTTATGTAGTCTCAGTCTTAACGGACTCATTCTCATTTCATATATTTCTCCCTCCGCGCAACTTTTCCAGTCATGTAGTGTTCGGGTGGGTTGATATTAAAGGACCACTTACCCCAGACGACCATCCGTGGATCAGCTGTTTCTCTGGTCTCGAGTTTATATGATCAGCGCAGGTTGTGCGAGCTCACAGCAGCACTCAAACAACATGCTGTATTTACAAATGATCACAGAAGACAGTGCCAGTGAGGCTGGAGAGCTGCAGTGCGCACTGAGATGTGTGCCACACACATACCATTACCGGTCCGGTGCTGCTGTGACTCGCCTGCGATCCTCCGCTAGACTCCACAGATGCAGAGGGGTGGAGTGACAGATCCCAGCAGCGCAGTGTGTCACGGGAGGTGTAGTTCTGCTCATATGACCACTGCAACAAAGCACCGCAAACGGGTGTGTTCAGATGGCAGCTTTCAGTTTGTGGTATGGATGGTGTGAAAATGATAAATAGAAAAATAAACTAAGTAATGACATTTTATGTCGTTAAGTTTTTAAGAGTGTTGCATTTTAAGCGAGGCCTTTAATAATGTGTAGGCTATAGCTCCATATTAATGTTATTTCATATTTTATTATGATGCTTACATTGCAAGGCCATATAAATTTAAGTCAATTAAATATTTTTTTATTGATATACAAATCATATCATTAACTTTTACATCACATTTTAACTTGACATATATGTCCATGTGGGAGGGACTAATTGAATGCAACATTTAGCTGAACTTTAGCTTTAACTTAATATTGTATTTTAGTTTTTTTGCATATTGTGTTTTATTGTGTGTATATATTTATACATAGATGTAAATTGCTGCTTTTTTCAAATGTTAGTTTAGTCATATGGTTGGAACAGTTCAATAGGAACATGTAAAGGGTTGCTAAGGGCATTTTTATCATAAAATAATAACAGTAATAAATAATCTTCAGTTTATCCAGTGATATATATATATATATATATATATATATATATATATATATTAGGGCTGTCAAGCAATTACAATTTTATCATCTAATTAATTACACAATGTGGCAATTAATCTAATTATTTGCTCATCAAATTTGGCTGAAAAATTACCCGCCAAAATAATTTAAAGACATTATTGTGTTTCATTGTCACTGTAGTTTGCAAGCTTTCCGGTCTGTTGTGTTTATGCAGTTTTTCTTCAACCACCTTGTGAATCGATGCTTATGATTAAACTTATGCACCCCCAGACCATCAGAGATGCTGGCTTTTGAACTGAACGCTGATAACACGTTGGAAGGTCTCCCTCCTCTTTAGCCCGTAGGACACGGCGTCCGTGATTTTCAACAAGAATGTCAAATTTGGACTCGTCTGACCATAGAACACTTTTCCACTTTGAAACAGTCAATTTTAAATGAGCCTTGGCCCACAGGACACGACAGCGCTTCTGGACCATGTTCACATATGGTTTCCTTTTTGCATGATAGAGCTTTAGTTGGCATCTGCAGATGGCACGGTGGATTATGTTTACCGACAGTGGTTTCTGGAAGTATTCCTGGGCCCATTTAGTAATGTCATTGACACAATCATGCCGATGAGTGATGCAGTGTCGTCTGAGGGCCCAAAGACCACAGGCATCCAGTAAAGGTCTCCGGCCTTGTCCCTTACGCACAGAGATTTATCCAGTTTCTCTGAATCTTTTGATGATGTTATGCACTGTAGATGATGAGATTCACAAAGCCTTTGCAATTTGACGTTGAGGAACATTGTTTTTAAAGTATTCTACAATCTTTTTACGCACTCTTTCACAGCTCTGACTCTGCCTCTCAAAGACATCCCTTTTATAGTTAATCATGTTACAGACCTGATATCAATTAACTTAATTAGTTGCAAGATGTTCTCCCAGCTGAATCTTTTCAAAATGTCTTGCTTTTTCAGCCATTTGTTGCCCCCGTGCCAACTTTTTTGAGACCTGTAGCAGGCATCAAATTTGAAATGAGCTTATTTAGTGGATAAAAATGTAAAGTTTCTCCCTTTAAACATTTGTTATGTTATCTATGTTCTATTGTGAATAAAATATTGGCTTTTTTATTAATATTGGCTTAATTTTATTCAAATTTAAAAAAACGTCCCAACATTTCCGGAATTCAGGTTGTATTTCATTGAAAAAAAATATTCATTAATAGTGTATTATATATTTGAATTATATATATATATTTATTTACTTATTTGATAAAATACATGCTATAATATACAATAGGCTATACAATGATAATATACTCCAGTGATTTACTTCATAACAATAGCATCAGCATGGAAAAACCTTGAATGTCACTTTACTGGACATTATGCAGTGTAATAATTTCACCTAACAGTGCTTCTTTCTAAACACAGTACCCAACCTTGCTATCTGACTTCCTGTTGAGCATCCAGAATTATAATTAGAACAAGAAGCAATGACAGCAATACTAAAATAACTTTTAACATGCATTATAAAAGGTTAACCCCTTCCCTTGAGGGTTCTGCCTTCGGTCCTTGTAGCTTTCTTTATTTTGGATTCAATGGTGGCAGAAGCATTCATTGTCATTGTTTCAGTAAGGAAAAGAGAAACTTGTTTTTAGAAAGGGCTGATGGGAAGTTCAGCTTCAAGCTCGTGTCTAAAAATAGTTCTAATGTGTGACCAAACTGTGCTCTTAGCTGTTCAGGAAAGAAACCCTTGTGGTCGTCAGAAGCATGAGAACTGGGCCTTAGTCACACGTTAGTGTACATCTACAGGACGGAAGACGTTTTTGGCATCATCAGAAATAGTCAACTTGTTAGTTCGTCAAAACAGCATTGATTTGCTATGTGAAAAACTTGACGCAGTGCTGATGATATTAGCACATTTCTGAATAGTGTGCACATTTATTTAGCTGTTGAAGAGTCACAATAATAAACAGCCAGGCACAAATATCGTTGTTGTTAATGATAAAGATCAAGCTGTACATTTTATATTGGCCTAATACAAAGCAGAGATAGGCCTGTACAAGAGTTTGCAAATAAAATATATGTATCTAAATGATCTCTGTGCAATAGTTTTATAAATATATACCTGCATTGGTTAAAATATTGCTAATTTAACTGTTAAAATTGAACATACATGTATAAGAGCATTTTGATAATATTCATAGTATTCAGTCTTATAGGGCTTATACATTTTATGTCTATACTTCTGAACTATAGCACAGTTCAGATGTTCTCCAGCTTGATATTACTCATTCACATCTTATTCAAAGTACTAAGACTAAGACTGACTTGTGACCAAACCGCCACACTCTCATCTGACCCCTCATCTGTGCCAAAAATAGCTGCAAGAATTTTGATGTGCTTGTCAGTTTAGTATTCAAACTGCCTGTATAAACCAATTCAAAAGGACAGGGTGGATTCTCCATTTGAACTCTTGCATAATTCTGTTCTTATAACATCTCAAATTTAGGGACTGTACAAAATGTCACAATGGGAGTATGGTCTTTAAAAAGCAGTTATTGATGACACTTAATTTCGAAAGGCTGTGGAAAGTTATGAAAACCATCTTGATACCACATTATGATAAAAGTGTTTGGCTGGTTATTGGCACAATATGACATAATCAACATGATTTCTTGTTGAAAGTACATTTAAACTAATTAAAGTTAAGGGCTGTCCAACAGATTATGCACGGGGGTGTGAAGGAGGATACGGCAAGATTAATCTGTGAAAATGAACTGAATGAACTCAACATAAAATGATGTGGAAGGTAAACCGTAAGAATACACTATCCACTTGCGCCATCTACTGGATGTGTTTCGTGTTTTGTCAATAAAATGTTCTACACTGAAAATGCACAGAATACAAATGAGGTAGCGAGCGGTATTTATTTACACCTGTTTTATTTCAGTACAGTATTGACTCACAATGAATCCCAGAGTTTCAGATAAAATAATTAAAACAGTTTAATGCATTTTTTGCAACGGACACAGCTGCTTAGAAGAAAAGTGCAGTTAGTTGACGGATGTTGACGGAAAATTATATTTTATCATTAAAATATTTTTTATAAATATTAATATAATACTAGCTATAAGAATTTAAATGAATGAATATGGACATTTAATATAAACAATAGCCTATCAAATAGGAAATACAATACGTAAGAAAAGTATATGTATTATATGAAAGCATATAGGCTCATAATCTTTCTGAGCTTAAAATAGTTTGGAAATTCTGCATGACAAAAAAAAACAAAAAAACAATGCGTTCATATTTTTTCATATTTTATATTGCATATTTTAAATATCGCATTTTTTCAAATGAACTTTCAACAAGTTCTCGAGACATTTAACAATTTTCATATTTAGTTCTTTATTTAGTTATTTAGTTTAGTTCAAACTTCATATTTTAATTTGAAACAGCCTGCACAACTAAGTAAAATAAAATAAAATAAAAATAATATTGAAATCACAAACATATAATAAATTCATTTAACAGAGACAGTTATTTGGGCTTTTTGATTTTTAAAAAAAAAACTTTATAGATCTTATTTTGTGTTGACGAGCCCGACTGCATACGTCATCAGCAGGTGAAAGGTCATGTAGAGAAAGATGGCGGCGTCCAGGGGAGCAGTAGTGTTAAAGACGGTTAAGAAAATTATTGTACAGTTTTGCCCCTTTGAATCTAATGTTCGCTCCACAAGGTAAGCATAGCATACTGTATATATCTCGATTTACTTTAAATGAGCGTGATTAATGTTGAACAGGTCTGTCTGTTAAAGGAAAATCTTGTGTATGACTTCATGAGCTCTGCTGTTTTTGTCGTCCTGTAAAAGCGGTCATAGGGACGGAATATTTTATGATGCCAATTATATTTATTTAGATGTCACAGCGTGTTTCTCAGTTTATAGACAATTGGTTTTTGCAGTTTTTCTTAGCAGTAGTCGACGCTGTTGAATTTTTCTCCACACCCAACATTTTACTTTATCGGAGCAAAGTGCACTACTATATGCCGATTATGTAATAATCGAAATTATTGTTAAACGTTACATGAACATGATTATGATGCCGCGTACAATTAATGGTGCTTGAGTTGTACTATGCTAACTTTGTGAAATCTCTAGCGCCCTTTTCAGTCTAAACACAGTAATTGCAGCAGGCTGTCAAACTGTTTTGAACTTGAACTAGTAGAACTGTGTTCGAACGAACTAGTATTTTCCTACTGTTTCCCCTACTATGAATACTGGCACAGCACATCAGTTTTTTTATGTGCATTGTACATTACTTTCCAGCCTCAATTCCAAATTTCTGTTTTTCATGGCATTTTTTGTATGTCTTTTGAATCAACTACCATGAAATTATTCTCAAAGTTTGGGAAAAGTTATGCAAAATTAATCCTCAAGTGTTTGTTCAATCAATCCTCAAGTGTTTGTTGCATAAATGAAATATTATTTTAATTATACCTTCATAAATTCATAAGTTAGCCACACTGCATAACTATGAAGTCCCAAAAAACACTTCAACTATCTTATGTCCCTTTCCTTCCCGCAGAGAGTTTCTCATCATGGTCGGGTCCGAAAAAGTCAGAGGCACAAATATGAACTGTGAAATTATCACAGCAGTAAAGCATGACCGATCAGAGCCTACGATTGACATCACATTCTGTGAGTAACCTCAGTTTAAGTTTGAGTCTGGATTACTCTAATATTATAAAGAGACATTCAGCATAGTTAACACATAGTTGTTTTCTTCTGCAGTGGATGGAGAGAGGCTGGTGATGAAGGGATCCAAACTAACCACTCAAGAAATGCTCTCAGCCTTACAGACCCGCTGCAGTGCTAAAGATCCTCAGGCTAAAGCAGGAGACAAGAAGTAGTGTATTCTGTATTATGTATTTATATGTGCGTGGATGTGTAATAAAATTGGTATTTGTCATGTCCTTGTGAGTTGAAGTCACTTTGTCCTGTACAGTTTTGGTGAGACTTCTGAATTAAATCAAGAGTATTTTCTACTCATCTATTATTTCACTATAACAAACATTGTGTGGAAATGTGAACCTGATTTGACCAAACAAATGTATGGGTTATTTTTACATCACATCCATGTAATTAATGCTTAACATTTAGTGTTGGAGAATTTCTGCTGTGGTGTCATATTCTAAAACCTTCAAAATCCTGAAAGGAGATTTACAGGTTTGTTATTACATACCTATTCCTATTAGAGAATAGTATACGGTATATTCTGCACAGTAAATAGTATGTTCGTATTCCCTTCTAAACATTGCAAATATTCAAGCAGGACTCATAACCATTCATTTGGTAGAGGTTTGTTATTACATATTTATTCCTACACTGTAAAAACGAATTATTGGTTTAACTTAAAAAAGTAAGTTACCTGGTTGCCTTAAAATTGAGTTCATTTGAAATTAAAAATTTGAGTTAATACAATGTAGGCAATTGGTTTAATCAACAGAAACTCAAAATATTATGTTATCTGAATCACATTAATTATTGAAGTTGATTTGACAAAAGAAAAAAATGTGATAACATCATTAAAATATATATATATATATATATATTTTACAGTGTATTAGAGAATAGTATACAGTGTATTCTGCACAGTATCCAGTAAATAGTATGTCAGTAATCCCTTCTAAACAACCAAATATGCCTAATATTTGAAGCAGGACCCATAACCATTCATTTAGAGTCTGGTTTTCTTGTTCTGTATCTGAATGATTATTTATGTGAAAATATGTCAGTGAAATAATTTGCTTTTGTCTGTGATATTATTTTTCTTAAATGCTTAGAAAAAATTATTTTGCTTAGAAAAGTATATGCTTTGAAAGCATATAGTTATGAGTTGTCTATATTCATTGTAATAAGCATGTTATTACATAGTTATTGGTGTACAAATGGTAACATTTTGCAGTTACACTTTATTTTAAGGTGTTATTGTTACAGTGTAATTATATATTTAAGTACCGAGTAATATTAATTAACAATATGTACTTACTATAGGGTTAGGGTAGGATAAGGGTTTGGTTGAGGGTTAGTTGCATGTAATTATGCATATTTTACATTTTGCATATAATAAGGTCTAATTAGTTAACA
Source organism: Hypophthalmichthys nobilis (assembly GCA_037950665.1). NCBI lineage: Eukaryota > Metazoa > Chordata > Actinopteri > Cypriniformes > Xenocyprididae > Hypophthalmichthys > Hypophthalmichthys nobilis. The sequence continues at coordinate 9,140,203 of CM075483.1, read as the reverse complement.
CATTAACTAACAATGAGTAATACAACATGTATTAACCTTAGTTAATAAAAATGTTCATATTCATGTTAATTTAGGGTGTATTATGTTAACAGATACAACTTATGATCTTAAAATGTAAGTAAATGTTGAGGTTAACATTAACTAAGATTAATAAATGCTGTTGAAGTATTGTTCATTGTTAGTTCATGAAAAATAATGTAGGCCTAATTAACTATAATATTAACAAAATGTTGGCACAGTGAGGGAAGGTGAGGAAAGGTTTCATCTTATAGTTGGTCAAACACGCCATTCTAAAAATATTCAGCCTACCCGTGTGCATGATCCTTGTGATTATTATCCTCTGACCCAGTGAATGTTATTTGACCGTTTTTGTGGTCGCAAAAATGCGAACCCTTCCCCAGTCCTGGGTTGCGTTTGCGGGTGGGAGGTTGAGGAACTCCGCTCAGTGACGCTGGATGATCTGATTGGCTGGTGTGATCATGCACGTGCTGGAGGAGCTATTGAAAAACCCTGCAGTCATTAGATCAGATCAGATCAAATCCGAGCTTTGAGCTGTTGGTTGAGTGACAGGGAACATCATCATCCGGAAAAATGGTTGACAAATTCGTGGGAACATGGAAGATGACCAGCAGCGACAACTTTGACGAGTACATGAAGGCTCTAGGTATGATTCTTCATCACTTTATAATTTATTAATAATTCAAATGCATGTTATTTTGCAAATCTTTACATTTTGCTAAATGCAAAAGAAAAGATAAACCAAATTTGTCACTGCATTATTAATTTAGCAACAAGTTAGGATTCTTTTACTGTTAATGGTCATGGTTATAAAAGTGTCTCGTGACTGAAAGAGGCGCGTTTCCTTTTTTCAGGTGTCGGGTTCGCTACTCGTCAGGTGGGAAACCGGACCAAACCCAACCTGGTCGTGTGTGTGGATGATCAAGGGCTCATATGCATGAAGTCGCAGAGCACCTTCAAAACTACTGAGATCAAATTTAAACTGAACGAGTCATTCGAGGAGACCACCGCAGATGATAGAAAGACTACGGTTTGTAATGGAGTAGTCGGAATATTTTCAGTGGTTTGAAGCTTTCTATGATATGAAGTTAACTGGCTCCTCTCTCTCTTTATCTGCAGACTGTCGTGACTCTTGAGAACGGCAAACTTGTGCAAAAACAGTCCTGGGATGGCAAAGAGTCGACGATAGAGAGGGAGGTGACGGATGGGAAATTAATAGCTGTAAGGATGCTCTTTCATTTATTATAAACACGTCATAGTATAGTTAATAACATTATATAATGCTTATAAGATAATTACTAATGCACATTCAAAAATTTTATTTTATTTTTATTCAACTTACTATATTTCAGTTAATATTCAGGGTTCCCACAGAAAACTGGAAATATCAGGAAACTTTAAAATGGTAAAACGGAGGCTGCTGTAGCCTATTGAATATACTATTTTATAATTTTTAATCAACTCTAAAATATTTTCTTCTGCTACAGTTTGCTCTTTGTGAGTGTAATCTTTATAAAATGATTGAAATCCTTATCCAGTAACCATGAACAGCTAAATATGTAATAGAAATTCACACAAAAATATGGAATAAACCTGAATATTTAACTGAACATGAATTAATTATTCCCTTCTCAGATGATAGGGTGCAATATAAATGGAAATAGTCTAGAATAATGTACATTAGCAGTTATAAAATATTGTTCTGTGTAAACTAAATGTATAGAACAGTTAGTTGCAGATAATCTTTGAGTAAATTGTTTCCTATTTGCTTTCTCAGGTGAATTTTATGAGGTATTTATAACCATATCTTCTTTTTGGCAGAAATGCACGATGGGTGATGTGGTGGCTGTAAGAACATATGTGAAGGAGGCATGAAGTTATCCAATCTGGATTTGAAGATGCCAGGCTCAGTTCAATGAGCAAAAAGCCAAAGTGAAATGTTATTTCTCTACTGAAAATCTCATGTTATTTTTGACACCAAAGAAAATGCGTGCTGACCCTTTGAAAATGCATTTATTATCAGTCTTTATGGTGCTTTGAATAAAGTTGTTTTTATTTGCCTTCAGCTGAGTTGTGGTTTGTTGATCCCTGCTGTTTTAACATAGGCTTAGTCAAAATGCATGTGTCAACGTTTTCGAAAAATCGAGGCCAGAGATTTAGCGTTGACTCACAGTAAGGAGTAAACTTCTCATTTGTGCATACTATGAAAGATATTACATAATAGAAGGTGCGATGTTTTCTCGTGAGAAACAAGGATTAGGCAATGCCTTCTCGTTAATTATATGGTGAGGTTAACTGTCAAATACTACATATCTATATCATATCCATATATCCAAGAAATCCTTCAATTAACCACTTTAACTTTAACTGCCCTATTGTTCTAGCCTTCCATCTTTTGGAATCCTTACATATCCGTTAACATCTCAGAAAAATGTGTTAAAGTGTTTAATGGTTTAATTATTCACATAAGATCTTGGCTAGGCTGACTCCTTAAGGACCAGCAGAATGTATTTTCTAACAGCATTTAAAATTAAACTGAGTAATGCCATTTTAAAACACAGTTGAGTCTTGCTTCATGACATGATGTTCATATTATGTTTCTGGCTGTGTATGGAAATCTCTGGAGATTAATAAACAAATTAATATTATTTAACTGTCCTGTACTTCTTAATAAAAAAGGCCAGTGATCTGAAATGTCACCTAAACTATTATAATTTATAACAGCCAGGGATCATAGACTCCTGGAAAAATGCTCCTAGCTTTCATCTATAAGTGTTCATAATGTACATCATTGGCACAAATCAAATCATTGTGATGAAGTCATTTACTATTTTTAAAAGCTTCTGTTTGACATACTCTTGACTAAAAATGAGAGTTTACATCTTGATGGACTGATCATGTGAATTATATTCATTAAACTATCCAAAATGTCCATGTGCATAATCCAGATGGTTCTTGCGTTCCCATGTATTTTTGGCCCTTCACTTCAGTTGGATGAAGACAACAAGAGAGTTACTGTAACAGTGGGCTGTGTTCAAGGGTACAGAGGATATGTATTTCTTTCCTCCTTTTAGTCGAACATTTCCCTTTTTAAACATAGTTTTAGCATGTGTAATGAAACTGGAACACAGCGAATCCCCAGAGTCATCCTTTTGACCTACACAAAGAGCAGAGAATGTTCCACCAGTGGCTACTTTCCCAGGACAGGAAAGTGTAGAGATATACTGATTGTAATTGACTGCAAAAACAGCTGAAACAGGTGGGTTATGGGCCAGCTCTCTCTGTACAGCCTATTCAATAAAAACAATGCATTTTCCTATTACCCAACCTGTACAAAGTTTAAAAGGTGGAAGGTGGTACTAGAAATGTGCTTTGAATGTATTAAGATTTCATTTTTCAGACACATATTATAGGTTTCCTGTCTCATTTGATTTGGATTTGGCCTGATGCACCTCTCATCGCCATGCTGAGATCAGAAGAGCAGAGCATATGGAATGATTTACTTCTTAAAAAGATGTTTGTTGTCATAATAACTGAGCCAAGGCTCAGAGAAGTTAGATTACAAGCAATAGGTTTCATGTTTGTTATTACAGAATTAAGGGAAAGTGCTGTTGCCCCAGTTGTATATAAGGATTATAAGATTAGACATATAACAAGATAATATGCAGTATTGATTTTGTATGGAAAGAAAACCATGACATGGTATCTGAAGCTTTTCTTTTTAGAAAAGATTTTTATCTTTTGTAATATTTGTTGTAATGGGTAGCCTATGGTTTGTAATATTTTGTAAGAATGTTGCATTGTTGGAAAATTATTTATAAATTACATTATTTGTTGCACAGCTATGTGGAATACTTGATTCTGAGTGGTCAATTTATTGCGCCGTCAAGCAGGCTAATATTTCTAAATATTCGCTGTCATCATGGCAACGCTTTATATCAGTCTAATCTTCCGCGTACATGAAACCGCGGCTACTTTCATGTCTCTCGTATGCAGTGTTGGAGGTAACGCATTACAAGTAACTTGAGTTACGTAATCAGATTACTTTTTAGTAACTAGTAACATGTTACTTTTTCAACTTACAACAAAATATCTAAGTTACTTTTTCAAATAAGTAACGCAAGTTACTTTTTCGCATTTATTGACTGTTGAGATGTTGAGAGAAAAGTGCAGAGGTGTTGTGTGCAGTTTATGAACATGATGGTTGTAGTTCTAGACTAATTGTGAACATGCATTTACTCATCTCACTTGCACGAAAACATTCAGTATTTCTCAAAATGAATAAAAACAGTGAAGTGGAACCTCAGAATTTTTTGCAAACCTGTAATAATTAACTATATTAAATTACACAAATATACTTTATGTATTTAAGCTCACTTTATTAACCAATGTCTTTACTGCTGACTTCAATGATTTAATTAAACCATACTAATAAGCAAAAATTTGGATTTAGATTAGATTAGATTTAGAAATAAGAGTGTTGAACTTCCTTCACCTGTGTCCTATTCTTCTTCAATCCAGAATGGCAGCACAGCTGAAAGGTTTGTTTGAGCTGCGCCCTCTACTGTACAGGTGTGAATTTGCATTTCCTTCAGCCTGAGGCTCATTCATTTCAATTTTGGTGTGAAAGGGCCTTAACATTTGCCAAAAATAGAACTTTTTTGTTGTTTTTAAAAAACAAACAAGCAAGCCCATCCCAGGTGAAAAAAAGTAATGCAAAAGTAACGTAACGCGTTACTTTTCATAAAAAGTAACTAAGTAATGCAATTACTTTTTTAGGGAGTAACACAATATTGTAATGCATTACTTTAAAATTAACTTTCTCCAACACTGGGCTGGATCAACCTGTCGCTCACATGAGAACACAGCAATACAGCGTTGCCAAGTCTGCAGTTTTCCCACGGAATTGTGCTACTTTTACACTGTTGCTGCTGCACTATTTTTACCCACCAGAATGAGATTTTTACCCCCTGGAATGAGTTTTTTACCGGGGGACTCAAGGGAATGTGATTTTGGACTAGTTTTGACTGTGTTTGTGCTACTTTTAATGAGAAACCTTGCAGCAATAGCAAACCAAAACAATCTAACAAAATTCTAGATGGACAAAATCAAGTCCTGCCCTACAATTTCTCTTGTTCGAGAAGCCGTTTCACTCGGATATACTTCACAATAAGGAAGAAAAGACTATAGCAGCTTCCATTTCATGGCGACTTTAATAGACTATTTTGTTTAATTGTGGAGGCATTACAATAATATACAGCTAAAGTTATTAATGAATTTCTATATTTTTAAATATTTTTATGCATTGATTAATTTTGGTGAATCTCCATGTAACAAGGTACAGTAAGCTGGTCTTTATTGACTGGCTAGAGGATCAGATCTTGTGAGCGTCTGTGTATTGCATTATGGGTGTGTGCACAGCTTGCGGGATGTCTCAGTATTGTGTGTCAGATTCGCAGGGGTCCTGTCTTAGTGTGTTGACATGCGGACTGTTTTGCTTGTGCAGATAACACTACAGGAATGAAATCATATCCTTTGAGTAACATCTGGAAAGCTGCACAGCAGGAGAGCGATCGCACCCTTCCGCTCACAATTTTTCTTACATTGGAACAGACAATCATTATCGGCCTGTGTCTGAGATCAGCTAGGGCCAAGGTTACAAGTTCCTCACACTGCAATAAAACAGCTTCCTCTGTTATTCACCTATCAGTAGAGCTTCTTTCACACAGCGAAGGTTATAAAACCTATAGGGACCTGCAGGCTTATCCGATAATAGTCAGTTAGCATGTCTAGCATGTCTGTAATGTTCACTAGTTTATCAGTATTACTCTTCCTGAGCCCTACCATGACCTCTGTGTTTTAATTGGTCAATTCATGCCTTCACAACAGTAGCTGATATGTTGTTGCAAAATGCTTTGTTTTGCAAATCAATCTGTCGACATAGCTGCTGAAAAGGGTTTTGAGTTCACTTCAGTTGCCTGGTGGGAATCAGGGTTGCTATGTGTCAGTTGAGTCAGGTTGATATCAGCAGGGGCTTCTGGGAAGCTTGTTGCTATGCAACTAGCTCGGAACGAAAAGAGCTGCATTGGTCACTAAAGGAGGGACATCTGTGGCCAAAGAATCCATTTATTAGTACATGCTTGCAAGAAACTGGGCTGAAAGATTTGAGTACATAGCTGACCTCATGCTTTAGCAGTCTTGAGAAATGGCTGTAAATGCAAGAAAACTTTCTCTCATAGTTCAAAAATAAATGAACAAAAAGGAGACAGAGTGTGTGGTAATTACTAGACAATATTTAATGCTTAAAGAGATATAGTTGACTCAATTTTTCTATTTGCTACGGAGCCTCGCACATGACCTGCAGGAAATAAATAGTAGGCTAAATCGTGCATATGATTTAGTGAATCGAGGGAATGGAATAGCAAATCCTGTGCACAATTTAGCGAAATAGTAAATCGTGTGCAACAAAATAGCAAATCGTGCGCACGATTTAGCAAATCAAGGGAACGAAATAGTAAATTGTGTGAAACAAAATAGCAAATCGTGTGCACGATTTAGCAAATCAAGGGAACGAAACAGTAAATCGTGCGCACGATTTAGTGAATCGAGGGAACAAAATAGTAAATCGTACTTTGCAAATCAAGGGAACGGAATAGTAAATCATGCGCACAATTTAGCGAATCGAGGGAACGGAATAGCAAATCCTGTGCACGATTTAGCGAATCAAAGGAAACGAAATAGTAAATCATGTGCAACAAAATAGCAATTCGTTTGCGCGATTTAGCAAATCAAGGGAACGAAATAGTAAATCGTGCGCACAATTTAGTGAATCGAGGGAACAAAATAGTAAATCGTATTTTGCAAATCAAGGGAACGGAATAGTAAATCGTGCGCACGATTTAGCGAATCGAGGGAACGGAATAGTATATCGTGCGCACGATTTAGCGAATCGAGGGAACGGAATAGTAAACCGATTTAGCGAATCGAGGAACGAATAGTAAACGATTTAGCGAATCGAGGAACGGAATAGTAAACCGCGGCGCACGATTTAGCGAATCGAGGGAAAGGAATAGTAAACCGTGCGCACGATTTAGCGAATCGAGGGAACGGAATAGTATATCGTGCGCACGATTTAGCAAATCGAGGGAACGGAATAGTATATCGTGCGCACGATTTAGCGAATCGAGGGAACGTAATAGTATATCGTGCGCACGATTTAGCAAATCAAGGGAAAGGAATAGTAAATTATGCGTACAATTTAGCAAATCGAAGGAACAAAATAGTAAATCGTATTTAGCAAATCGAAGGAATGAAATAGTAAATCCTGCGCATGATTTAGTAAATTATGGGAACAAATTAGTAAATCATTTGCTACTCTATGTTGTTGTTGTTGTTGTTTTTGTGCAACACAAAATGAGATGTTGTTTTGCACAATGTCTGAGCTGTGCTTCCATTAAAAAAATTGATGGTAATTCACTGTAAAATCTGCTTTTGTGTTCCATGGGGAAAAATAACATAATCCAGTTTTGCAATGGAATATATTTGAGTAAATAAACTAAATTAACTAACCAACTAAATAAATAAATAAACATAAAAAAAAAATATTTAAAAATGAAATTGTTCACTGTTCCTTTAATACATTACTGTTGTTCAATATTTTAAACCAAACACAGATAATTTCATAAATATATTTTTTGATATTACACGCATTCTGTCTCCTTTTTTGCATTTGCTTTTGGACTACAAGAGAAAGATTTCTTGCTTTTGCATTCATTATTCAAGTCTTCTAAATAATGAGGTCAGCTTTGTTTAAGAACACTCCAATCTGTCCAAACTCTCCCTTTAACCTTGTGGGATGTGTCATGAAGAGAGTTTTAACTGATTTCCTTCCTCATCCTTTGGATTCAGTGAGGACATGTGATCTGTAATCCCATACAGAGCACTGCTCAGTAGGAGCCCATATAGTACAACATCAAAAAAGGGGCCAGTCAAAACATTCACAGATGTTCATCCTACATAATTGTAGAGAGGTTTCTCAAGGACTCAATGGTAACAGAACACAATTGTGACTTTGAAACTCTTGACTATTGAATGTTAAATCCACAATCTAAGTGTTAACTATTAGGCTTCCCCATCCCAATTTCAGTCCAGCGTGCAAACTTTCACTTGCAAATCAGATCTATAGCAGTCTCTAATGCTATGTGGAAGCTTGAAGACTACATGTGCTTGATACCCGATTTTCTGGAACACAGTGAATCTTCCCATTTGGGAATAGATACAGCACGAAAGGAAGATCTTTGGAATTCTGTTTAGAATTCCTGTTAGATATAGTTTGAGGAACATAGTACTCATCTCAGATAAGAGAATGTGCATGTGGGAGTTAAATCTCACTCCCATAACCCATCTTACTTTAAGACTGCGAAAAGGGCACGTTACACAAATATGGTAGGCCTTATGGGAAAGTATATGCACAGAATGTCATAAGGGAATCAATAGTCATAACTGCAAAATTTGTTAACAGTCCAGAAGCAGAGAAATGGTGGACGGGGTGTGATTAGGTAGGAGACCACACATATATATATATTTGGGATTGCCCGAAAATATCCACATTTTGGCAAGGGTTTAAAGGTTGAGATCGTGAAAATTCTGCATATAGACATATGCCTTCTACTTCCCTGGATTCCTGGGACTGGTGTAGTAAAAACAAGAGATATATTATCCATGTATTCTTATTAAGTGCATGAAAAACTATAACAATTAATTGGATGAAGCCACATTCTTCAACAATGGCCCAGTGGATAGAAAAACTTGAATCTATTTATAAAATTGAATATTTGACTGCCAACTCCAACTAAAAATGGACATCTTCATACAAAGATGGACACCTGTTAGTATATATCTGGATGCATTAAAAACTAATTGATCAGTAAGGAAATTTTACTTATTGGCTGTTGTATTATTTGATTTCCACATAATGCTGTACTGTATGTGTTTTCTTTCTACTCTTTTTATTTATTGACTTATTTTTTTCTCTTTCTTTATTTGAGTCACTGCTGTTGTCAAGGAATAGTTATTCATTGTTTGTGATTTGTTTTAATGTATAAAAATAAAGTTAAAAAAATAGGCCTTAAAATTCTTTACAATTAAAAATGCATTTTTTCTTTTTCAACATGGTCAGTGAAAAGAGGGGTTTTGCCTTCAGAAAATGTTGACTGTCAATCTCAGGTAGTCAAACTATCTTTTCTATGAAAAGTTTACTCTTTTCTTGTAATTTTTTCTTTTTTGTGAATGCAACAAACATGAAGAAAATTAAAGGGTTAGTTCACCCAAAAATGAAAATTCTGTCATTAATTATTCCCCCTCATGTCATTCCACACTTGTATGGCCTTCGTTCATCTTCGAAACAAATTAAAATTTTTTTGATGAAATCCGTGAGGTATATGAATCCTCCATAGACAGCAATATAACCACTACTTTCAAGGTCCAGAAAGGTACTAAAGACATCGTTAAAACAGTCGTTGTGACTGCAGTGGTTCAACCTTCATTTTGTGAAGCGACAAGAATACTTTTTGTGTGCAAAAAAAAAAAAAAAAAAATTAAAGCTGCAAGCAGCGATGAAAGGGCCCGAGCACCCGGGCTTACCGCCACCCGGTGGCCGTAGGAAAACTGTGAACAGTGGGCGATAGTCATTTAAGTGGATAAATAGAGGAAAAATATGGCAAAGTCATTTTGATGCACCACAGTTCCTGCTGCCAGCAGGTGGCGCTTTGACTATAACTGAATATTACCATGTAGATGTCTTCAGGACCAGGACTATTATCAAACATGTGAAGTTTGGGGCAGATCGGACATCGTATGCCTGAGTTACAACAACTTCCTGTTTTGTGGCATTAATTGCATACTTTAGTACTAAGCCAAGTGTTGCATGATTTAACGTGTTTCTAGCATTTTTGGTACTTCATGGCATATACAAATGTGTTTCTGGGAGTGAATTACAGTGCAGAGCATGCCATTTCCTGTTGCCAGCAGGTGGCGCTATGACTAACTGAATATTGGCATATAGATGTCTTTAGGCCAGGACTCTTATCACACATGTGAAGTCTGGGGCAGATCGGACATTGTATGTCTTAGTTACAGCAGCTTCCTCTTTCATGGTGAAACATCAGATTTGTCAGGTCGCCACAGACACGCCCTTCAATGAAAACTCAAGATCTTTGCAAGTTAACATCGCTAAGGCCTTAAGATTAGACTGACCAAATATGATATTGATCTGGTTAAATCTCTACGAGGAGTTAATCACAGTGTAAAACATGACATTTCCTGTTGCCCGCAGGTGGCGCTATGATTGTAACTGAATATTGGCATGTAGATGTCTTCAGGCCTGGACTCTTATTAAACGTGAAGTTTGGGGCAGATCGGACACTGCATGCCTGAGTTACAACAACTTCCTGTTTCATGGCAAAACATCAAACTTTGTCAGGCCGCCACGGACGCACCCTTCAGCGAAAACTCTAGATCTTCACAATTTAACGTCGCAAAGGCCTTTAGATTAGACTGACCAAATGATGTTGATCTGATTAAAGCTCTAGGAGGAGTTCATTAAAGTACAACGTCTGGAAATGGCAAAAACTGCAAAAATTTTGCAGAGAAAATTCAACATATCTAACTTCCTGTTGGGTTTTCAGATTTTGCACCCATGGGCTTTTTTGTAGGTATTGGGCTGTTACACGTGTCTACAGAATTTCATACCTGTACGTGAAACATAACGCGAAGGGTGCTTAATTTAAATTTTGTAGGTGGCGCCATCTAGCCATTTTGCCACACCTAATTCTGAGACCCACTTCTGACGTGTGTGCAAAGTTTCATGAGTTTTCGAGCATGTTTAGGCCCTCAAAAATGCGATTCATTTCGGAGAAGAAGAATAATTGACTGAGCAATTACAATAGGGTCCTCACACCATCGGTGCTCGGGGCCTAATAACTACTTTATTCAACAATATCTTCTCTTATGTGTCATTCTCATACGTTGTTTAGTCCAGTGCTTCCAGGTTCTACATCAGAACGCCGCATGCGTCGTGCTGCTCGTGTGATCAGCTTTGGCCAATACTGAGCCGGCATTTTTGCGCACAAAAAGTATTTTCGTCACTTCATAACATTAAGTTTGAACCACTGCAGTCACATAGACTATGTTAATGATGTCTTTAGTACCTTTCTGGACCTTGAAAGAGGTAATTATATTGCTATATGGAAAAGTCATATACCTCTCGGATTTCATCAAAAAATATCTTAATTTGTGTTCCAAAGATGAACGAAGGTCTTACAGGTGTGGAACAACATGAGGGTGAGTAATAAATGACAGAAATTTCATTTTTGGGTGAACTAACCCTTTAAGTAGAAAAAAACATATAATTGTAACACACTGTTATTTCCTATAAACCAATAGTTGTTTGATAATTTTTCCAAAAATTAATGGTTGAATGGTTGAGCTTGACAAATGAAGTCAACACTACAATTTGTGTTCAAATTCAGAAAATGCCTCGAAATGTAGATTCTAAATGATTTTATGTCCTGGTTGTCACAATTCTATGGAATCTTTTAAAGGAATTAATATGGGAATGTGGAAAAACCATATTGTAACAGGGTTGCACACACACACTCACACACACACACAAATAAGTAAGTAATAAAAAATAAATAAATATAATTTTTTTAACAGCATAATAAATAAAATAAATTGAATGAAAATTAAGCAGTAGTATGCCATAGTCAAGAAGGTCCTCTGAAGTGGGACAGGCTCACCTCCCACGGCAATTCATAACTATTTTACATTTTGGCGAACTGGTGTTATAGATTTAGGGCTGGACCTTCATGCTTATGTTTTTCTAAAAAGCATATTTTTCTGTTTGAATCACATAAATCACCACCTCATAAAATAGTTAAATTTTCTCATGAGTTTGGGTTGGACAGGCCAAAATCAAAAGGGACTTTAATGTGTTAATAACAATATACTTTTGAGGCCATTTTAATTGTAAGTTAGATAATAATTTATTAATTTAAAAAACAACAACAACAACAACATATGATTTGTGCCTCTAATGCTTTGAATTTGTACCCTATTTTGGGCAGGGCCATATAAATCCACTCAAGTCCTCTTACCCATTATGATGCTGTCAATGAAATGCCTGTTCTGTTCTGAATGAACAAAGTTCTCCAAACCCTTTCCGTTAACGTCTTTGTTTTCAGCTGATCAATTTCAGTACATGGCAAGCAATGAAAAAGTACTTTTTTCCTGTTGGAGAGGTGCAAGGGAATTTGACGCTTGAGCGTCATAATATGTTAGTTTATATAAAAGAGATATATCTATGTTTTTATTTTTAAGAGCAGAAGTCTAGAGAACAATAGCTCTGTGAACACCCTTTAATTACTTTCAAACACGTACTTCCACTCACTGTAGGGGGGAGATAACATGGGTCTGTGATAGCTCAGAGGAAAAGGAAGCTATAAGTCATTCACTGACCTTTCTTCTTACTGCTTGTAAACAAACCACTTACAGTTGTACTTGAATTTAACCCCTGAATCCTCAAGGATTGAGATTTATTTGAAACACCAAACAGGATTTGGTGTAATTTAGATCAAGTTCACCAATATATCACAAGCAAGTCGTACCTAAAGATCAATGCTATTTCAAGAATGACAAATTTAACCCATTACATTGTTGCTCAGTGCTCTAAATGTGGAATACAAAGCAACTTTGAAGTGACGGCTGCTTGTCTTCGCCTTTGTCTGCACACAGCTGCAAGTATAGCAAATAAACATATACAAATGTCAGATGTTCTGGAATGCTTTATGTCTTTTCCCACGGCTAACTTTTGATCTAGAAAAGCCGAGGTGGAAGTAGCTCATATGATCAGACAGGCAGGGCCACATATAGGGCTGAGAGGTACTGAATGGGCAACAGAAAGGGAGGTGGTGGGAGGTATATGAGCTCTGACCGCATGACGCCAAGCCCCTCACATTAGTGCTCACCTCTGAAATGCTGGAAAGCTGACATAATTAACTTAATGGGGTCTCTGTGTCAAAAAATTGGCTACAAATCTTATAAAAAAAGGATTTGCGTGCTCTTAGTTCTCAGTTAAGGAACAAAAGTACGTAAGCAGACGACGTAAGCAGTGAAGGAACCTGCTTTTTTCCTCTTTTTTTAAATATGGGTAGATGTCATACTTTTAATTCATATTATGTGAGAGACTACATGTACTTTTACATGGAATTGTTGTACTTTTAAACTAAAGAAAGCCCTAACACAACAGAAAAACAAAACAAACAAACAAAACAGAATTTTTGTACTTTTAAAACCAAAACAGAACAGAAAAACAAAACAAACACAAAAAAAAAAACAGAATTTTTGTACTTTCAAACAAAACAAAACAGAACAAAATAAATAACTAAATAAATAAATAAAAACAACATGGGAATTTTGTACTTTTAAACAAAACTAAAACCAAAACCCAGAAAAACAAAACAAAGAAAACATAATTTTTTTGTACTTTTAAAACCAAAACAGAGCAGAACCAAAAAAAAAACAAACAAACAAACAAACAAAACAGAATTTTTGTACTTAAAAAAACAGAACAAAATAAATAAATAAATAAAAACAACATGGGAATTTAGTACTTTTAAACAAAACTAAAACCAAAATCCAGAAAAACAAAACAAACAAAACATAAATTTTTTGTACTTTTAAAACCAAAACAGAGCAGAACCAAACAAACAAACAAACAAACAAAACAGAATTTTTAAACTTAAAAAAAAAAACAGAACAAAATAAATAAATAAATAAATAAATAAAAACAACATGGAAATTTTGTACTTTTAAACAAAACAAAACAAACTGTTTTTTCTTATTTTTAAAAACAAAACAGAACCAAACAAAAAAAAAAAATCAACAAACAAACAAAACAGAATTTTTGTACTTTTAAACAAAACAGAACATAAAAAACCCAAAACAAAACAAGAAAATAAATAAAAACAACATGGAAATTTTGTACTTTTAAACAAAACAGAACAATAATAAAATACAAAATAAATAAATAGTTTGTCACACCACCAGACTATTTAAAATGAAATAGTGTAGGATAGGCTTAAAAGAAGAAACAGTGAAGTGTTTATCAGAGACATTGTAGTGTATTTAATAAAAGGTTATACAATGACTTTAAATATAATATACATTTCTGAAGTAAATGACTCACAATATCATGTGGTACATGTCTGAGGTTAAATCTCAGTGTGAATGTGCTGATATCACATGATTTCCTGCACTGTCACCACATTTTCTTATTAAACTCTCAACATCAACGCTGAAATAACGGCATTTAAACCACCAACAGTCTAGACTTGCAAAGATAGGCCTATGAGATTATAAGAAACCAATTCAGCAAAGAACAGATGTATCACTGCATGAAGGAATTTTATAACTTGAAATCATTCACGTTTTCAAGGTCATTATGCTATAAGAGTTCAGATAGTTTGTTTTAGCCTAACCCCAGTTATTAATCAAAAGATGTGAGTTTTGAATGGTGAAAGATTTGGGTTTGGTTTGTTTCCTCATTTGGAGACAACTTTCCTGTCCTCACTCACACCCTGATTTGGGTGTGAATGAGGACAGCAAAGAGCTTAACTTGTATGGGCTACAGGCTGTGACAAGGCCTGTTCACATCAAGATTGATAACTATATTAGCGTCCACAATAATACACGATATCGTTCTGTTTATTATAAGCGCGCTGCAGTTTTGTCGTCTGCCGCTTTAAATGCTCGCGCTCTTTAAAGTCTAGTGGTTTCTGATTGGCTGTCATTGTTTTTAATTGTTCATCAACAACAACAAAAAATCGTTCCAAAGATATTTTTTCACTGTGCAGTTATTGTTATAGTTGTGGTGTGGACTCTGCAATTCTTTTTATATTTAAAATGATTGTTAGAACAATATCTTTATAGTTATCGTTATAGTAAAGGGAGAAACAAAGCTTTTCGAAGCTTCGAATCAATTGAACAAATTGCTTCGCCAAATGATTCACTGTTTCGAAGCGTTCAAAACTGTGTAAATGCAACAAAAACTGAGGCCAAACAGCCATGCATAACCTGCTTTTAAAAACCCATTTCAAGTGTTTTATTGAAAGTATAATCTATCAAATACTCTATCTAATTATCTAATATCATTAAATATTAAGTGTCTGTGTAATATGTTCTTTTATCAATTTTCAGGGCTTGCCCTGTTGAAAACAACAGCATAGGCTGGTTAGGTATATGTTTTGAAGCATGGAAGCTGGTTTGAGCTGGTTTATGCTGGTCCTTAGCTGGTTTGAGCTGGTTTAAGCTGGTCAAGTGCTGGTCCTAAGTTCCTAAGCAACTAGCTCCAGCTCAGGACCAGCATAAACCAGCTTCCATGCTTCAAAACATACCTAACCAGCATATGCTGTTTTTTTCAACAGGGTGTTTTGTTTGTTTATGGATGGCTCAGCTGAACAGGCCAATAAGAGACTATTAACTACTATTGTTCCTTTTAATTATAAAAATGTCTCATTACATCTACTAATGCATAAAAATGATCAGAGATCAGGTAAAAACCATAGACACTTGTTCAAGGGTTCGCCGCTGGGTGGCGAATCTAAGTGAATCCACATTATTCATGCGTTCACAGAAATCGCCCCCAGCGGTGAACCATTGAAATTTCGAAACAGTTATGACATAACGAAACCTCGTTTACTGAAATCACGTGACTTTGGCAGTTTGAAACATGCTCCAAACCAATAATGCGAAACAAAAGATTCGTAAAAGTTTCGAAACTTCATGAAGCAGTGTTTCGAAAGCAGCCATCACAACGTTATAGTTATCGTTCTTGGTGTGAACAGGCAATAGTTTCTTTAAAGGGTTAGTTCACCCAAAAATGAAAATTCTGTCATTTATTACTCACCCTCATGCCGTTCTACACCCGTAAGACCTTCGTTAATCTTCGGAATGCAAATTGGGATATTTTTGTTTAAATCCGATGACTCAGCGTGTCGAATCAGCGGTTCAGAGCGCCAAAGTCACGTGATTTCAGCAGTTTGGCGGTTTGACACGTGATCCGAATCATGATTCGACACGCTGATTCATTATGCTCCGAAGCTTCCTGAAGCAGTGTTTTGAAATCGGCCATCACTAAATAAGTCGTTATTTTGTTTTTTTGGCGCACCAAAAATATTCTCGTCGCTTTATAATATTAATATTGAACCACTGTACTCACATGAACTGATTTAAATATGTTTTTAGTACATTAATGGATCTTGAGAGAGGAAATGTCATTGCTGGCTATGGAGGCCTCACTGAGTCGTCGGATTTCAACAAAAACATCTTAATTTGTGTTCCGAAGATTAACGAAGGTTTTACGGGTGTGGAACGACATGAGGATGAGTAATAAATGACATTATTTTCATTTTTGGGTGAACTAACTCTTTAAGAAATGCTTTGAATTAACCATGAAATGATAAAGGAAAACAGATGTTTAACATTTAACATACATGACACAGAGGTCAGCAAAGGTTTTGAGTCTCTAGTTGCCTCAGACATTGCACTCTTGACACAATCACAATAGCAACAAAGTTCAAGTATAACACAATAACTTTGAGTGTGTCATATCCTCCTCTGCGTTTACTGTGTGATTTCATTTTGAATACTTTAACCCCTCGTGATTCTTTGCTTCAAACCGTGCAGGTACTATGATTATCTGTGTATCGACAGCAGCCAGACACACTCATACACCTCGCTCATAATCCTCAGCCGGTGGCAGGTTCTATGCAGGTCAGCGTTTGCTAGACACAGCTTTTATTTGCCCCTGATTATTTCTGTGCAAGTCACCTCACATCCTGTCAGGGGTGATCATCCTCACATGGGCTGATTCTATTCCGCCTGGGGGCCTCTATTCAGGGCCCAGCACAGTCACTAGGCCGGCCAGACCTAACTCACAGGCCCAGGGCAGCCCAGTCAGCAAATACAACACCAAGAGAGAATGAGAGCAACACACAGACATAAATACATCAGTCTTTTAACAGCTGGCCACCACAACAAGCATCCAGGGACAAAACAGGGTTGTTTCCGGCAGACAGTTTTTGAAGCCGTCTACCTTTGATCCTTTTCCATTGACATGTGAATGTCTAAATAAGCACAATTAACTTCAGCCAGTCAGTACACCTACTATGAGCTGAAACTCAATTTAGGACTGCTTGCAAGTAGAGTTTATGCTCCCTTTTTAAAATAAAATAACTTTTAAGTTAAGTTTAAGAATCTGTGTCATTACATTTATTTAGGTCACTATTTGATAATACAGAGATCAATTTAAATGTATTGAGAATTAACCAGTTCACTTACGTCACTGCAAAATCATATGAATGACATTGTCGCCACCTAGTGGTGATGAGTCTAGACAAGTTTCACTTCTATTTGAGGACGTTTTTTATTATTATTATTGTCAAGGAAATTACAATTTTTATTAATGTATAAACTAAATTGTCATTTTAAGGTCCTTTTTTTTTGTTTGTTTGTTTGTTTTTTTTGTTTTGTTTATTTACCTTTTCATTTTAAACGGTCATTCAATGTGACTAATTATTTTATAATTATTAAAAAAACATTCCATATATATATATATATATATATATATAGTAAAATAATTAGCAAAATTTGATTTAAATTACTTTTTGAGTATAGCGAGTATTAAAAATACCAAACTTCCAAAAATAAATAATTATTCTTATAAATTATACTTGTCTACCACTACCACTGTATTAATTTTCTAATTTTCCAAAAGTTTCAGATAAATCATTTTTGTAGTGCTTTTAATAATAATAATAATAATAAAAGTTAGATGAGAAAATAGCAAGTTTTCATCAATGTGTATCATCAAGGATATAATTATGATAATAATTATTTTATTGTTTAATTATAGTAATTATTTTACCATAACTCCTGAATCTCAGACAGTAGAGCATGGTTTAATGCAAAGTTTAATGCAAAGGTCATGGGTTCGATTCCCAAGAAATGCATGAATGATGAACTGATGAAATGTATAACTTTAGGCTACTTAAAGGGATAGTTCACACAAAAATGAAAATCCTGTCATAATTTACTCACCCTCAAGTTGTTCCAAACCTGTACAAATTTATTTGTTCTGCTGAACACAAAGGAAGATATTTTGAAGAAAGTTTGTAACCAGGCCGCTTTGGGGTACCATTGACTTCCATAGTAGGAAAAAAAATACAATGGAAGTCAATGGTGCCCCAGAACTGTTCAGTTTCCCACATTCTTCAAAATATCTTCCTTTGTGTTCAACAGAACAAAGAAATTTATACAGTTTTAGAACAGCCTGAGGGTGAGTAAATGATGACAGAATTTTCATTTTTGGGTGAACTAACCATTTAATGCAATGTAAGCTAAGTCACTTTAGATAAAAAGCGTCAGCCAAATGCATAAATGTAAATAATTATTTTACTTTAAATATGTTAAAATTATTGTAATAATCAGTTTAAAATTATATGATAACTATCATGACTCTTTTCTTTGATTGCGTTACATCCTAATGGTCTTTGCAGCCTGCACCACTATTGGATATCACAGGGGTGCACAAACAGTTGATGTAGTTTAATTTTGAGTTACAATTTGTGTCTTTTGTAGCAGACACGTCTTTTTGCTATGATAAAAGTAATTATAGAAACTCTTAGGCAGCTGAAGCGAAAAACACCAACTACAAATATATTAGCATAGTGGTATATTCCGGCTTGAATGAGCAGTTGTCATGGCCGCTGCCTGAGGAGATTAGCCTCTTTAGGAAGTGGAAGTCTAAATAAGATTAATAAAAGGAGTCAACATGACAGCGGATAGTACAGAAGAAACGGTCAAAAACCGTCAGGAATCCGACAAGAGTGACAACATGACAACGACTGAATACTGCGCGCAGCTGCAGCAGTGGATGTGGCGCTATTACTGTGGCTATGCGAGCTGGCAGAGTTGGGTGTTCATGTCCGCGCCGTTGTTTCCTCCGCCTCAGTTCGGTTGCCAGGCACCCGGCAGCTCCACATCTGCATATGCCGCGACGCCCGCTGATATCGCCGCCTGGTATAACCAGACGAGCCCACCGTCAAGCCGTCCAGCTGCTATTGCCACATCCAGCACTACTGACAGAGGACCAGCACAGCCTGCAGGTAGCTGTCGATCAATTGCTCTGAGGAGATGGAGTAATTAGTTGCATCATTAAACACACGCTATCTTATGTCCATGAAGAATTGAACTAAATAAATTTACATTTTATGTACCTTTAGTATATCTCCATAATCCCCAGCTTTGTGTACTTCTAGTATTATATATTCCATTTACATACTATTTTAAGTGCATTAAAGGTGTGTTTACACAGCAAGACTGCATGCACTCTGCCTATGCAATATTCAGTGTAAAGAAACATAATGCTGTGTAAAACCAGATTAAATTATGCCTGCTGCCCTGCTCTGACCTACCTAATAACAAAGTATGCAGTTTATGCCAGCTCTGAGTAGCATTAAACAGTCTGTGGAACACTTAAAAGCCACTTCTGAAGCGCTTCTGTGCCGCCTTTTCACTAAGGTGTATGCCGCAGTCTTACACCTCAACAAATAAAATATATTATATTAAAAGTATAAAATATATTAAAATTAAGATTATGAAATGGATATTGTCCTCTGTTTTGGGTGAAGTACAGTGATCCAAGTAACTGTCATAAAATACATATTACTGTAATAGCCATGACACACAATGATGCCTGCACAGCACCTATAGCACCAACATTAGTGTACATGCCACATGTTATCTTTTAGTGGAAGAATTAAACTTGAGAATTCACACTGAGGTTTGTTGAATTTCACGTGAAAATCATAATATTTGATAAATGTATGTCTGCCTAGGATGGCACTCTCTGTCCTAAAATCATCTTTTTTCTTTCAGGTAGAGAGTACACCATCCCCTCCCCTTTGCGTAGATTTCTGGCTGAAACTGTGGATTTCTTCCTTCTTTTCTGTGTAAAGGCAACCATAGTGTTGTGGATCATGCATCTCAGTGGAATGAAGTGAGTTGAGAAGTTTTTCAGAACCAAAATGCTAACAAAAGTTATTTTAAATTGTAATAATATTCCACAGTATTACTGTTTTTACTGTATCTTTGAGCAATTAAATGCTGCGTTGGTGAGCATAAGAGACTTCTTTCATAAACGACTCCAAATTTTTAAACGATAGTGTATATACAGTATATTGTGTAATGACAGTTCATATGTCTTTGATCTTCTGAACAGGGATATTTCCAAATTCATGATGCAGTTTATTGTGGAAGAGATTGATGAGACCACATCATTGGAGGACCTGCAGAAGATGATGGCCGTGGCTTTAGCATACAGAGTCCTTGTGTGCGTCTATGAAGTGAGTGAGTCTGCAAGCTTCTTGCATCATTTGTCTTCCATTTTATAAGCCTTGTCTCTCAATCTGTTTTTAATTTACTTTTTTAAATGATTAAATGATTATTAATTCCATCCTTATTATCTTGTCACTTGGTAACAATATCTGGTGCAAAGCCTTTGTAGTCTAGAATAGGTTTGAATGAGTTTGTGGTTTTAGACAGCTCACACATTCCTTCAGTCTGTGTTCTTTATCTGCAGATCATCTGTATTTGGGGAGCTGGAGGTGCCACTCCGGGAAAGTTCCTGCTGGGTCTTCGAGTCGTCACATGTGATACGACAGTTCTAGTGCAGCCGAATCGGGTTTTGGTAGTACCGGCATCCAATGTCAGCTTATCTGCGTGAGTTATGCATGTATTTATAATCCATGGGCGGACAAATGTGTGTGTGTGTGTGTTTGTGTATATATATATATATATATATATATATATATACCGATCAGGCATAAAATTATGACCACCTTCCTAATACTGTGTTGGTCCCCCTTTTACTGCCAAAACAGCCCTGACCCGTCGAGGTATGGACTCCACTAGACCCCTGAAGGTGTGCTGTGGTATCTGGCACCAAGATGTTAGAAGCAGATCCTTTAAGTCCTGTAAGTTGCGAGGTGGGGCCTCCATGGATCGGACTTGTTTGTTCAGCACATCCCACAGATGCTCGATTGGATTGAGATCTGGGGAATTTGGAGGCCAAGTCAACACCTCAAACTCGTTGTTGTGCTCCTCAAACCATTCCTGAACCATTTTTGCTTTGTGGCAGAGCGCATTATCCTGCTAAAAGAGGCCACAGCCACCAGGGAATACCGTTTCCACGAAAGGGTGTACATGGTCTGCAACAATGCTTAGGTAGGTGGTACGTGTCAAAGTAACATCCACATGGATGGCAGGACCCAAGGTTTCCCAGCAGAACATTGCCCAAAGCATCACACTGCCTCCGCCAGCTTGCCTTCTTCCCATAGTACATCCTGGTGCCATGTGTTCCCCAGGTAAGTGACGCACACGCACCCGGCCATCCATGTGATGTAAAAGAAAACGTGATTCATCAGACCAGGCCACCTTCTTTCACTGCTGCGTGGTCCAGCTCTGATGCTCACGTGCCCACTGTGGGCACTTTCGGTGGTGGACAGGGGTCAGCATGGGCACCCTGACTGGTCTGCAGCTATGCAGCCCCATACGCAACAAACTGCGATGCACTGTGTATTCTGACACCTTTCTGTCAGAACCAGCATTAACTTCTTGAGCAATTTGAGCTACAGTAGCTCGTCTGTTGGATCGGACCACACGGGCCAGCCTTCACTCCCCACATGCATCAATGAGCCTTGGCCGCCCATGATCCTGTCGCCGGTTCACCACCGTTCCTTCCTTGGACCACTTTTGATATATACTGACCACTGCAGACCGGGAACACCCCACAAAAGCTGCAGTTTTGGAGATGCTCTGACCCAGTCGTCTAGCCATCACAATTTGGCCCTTGTCAAACTCGCTCAAATCCTTACGCTTGCCCATTTTTCCTGCTTCTAACACATCAACTTCGAGGACAAAATGATCACTTGCTGCCTAATATATCCCACCCACTAACAGGTGCCGTGATGAAGAGATAATCAGTGTTATTCATTTCACCTGTCGGTGGTCATAATGTTATGCCTGATTGGTGTATATATCTGGATATATATATATAGCATAATAATGTATTAAAAGTATTTTAATTAATTGATTTTTCTTTCATTTTGCAGGTCCACAGTACGGGCCTTAAATAAAAACTTCTCCATCGCCTTCCTGTTCCCTATCTTTATCACGCTACTCTTTTTCCAACACAACAGAACTGTTTATGACGTTGTGGCTGGAACCATCGTGGTTCGGAGGAGAAGAGCCAGATGACCGTCTGTTTGTGTCAAAGTCATGTGAAAACAGCTCCTGTCAAACATCAAGCGCTTACAGATGTTCTCAGTAATTTATTTGAATATATAAGCATAGTATGTACTGCAGATTTGCACTAATGATCGCTGTATTAAAGTCTGATTACACAGCTATTGTTTACAACACTGAGAAATATCTGCTTTCTTAGAGAAGTTACTGATCTTGTAACAGACAGTATTTCATGTTGAAGAATGATGAGTGATATCAAGCTCAAGACACATGTTTTATGTGGACATGCTTGGAAATTTCACCCGAGTGGAATGTTTGACTCTAAACACCAGTTTAATCCACAAGGTTTTCATAACTTCTCCCCAAATTCAAGCTTTATGGCCCAGACGAGTCTGTTATTAATCTTACCAAAGGCAGGACTCGCATTCATCATGTATCCTTCCACACATGCTTGCAGCCGTCCGGAATGTTCCATTCCTGTTGTAAATTCAGTCGGTGGCTGATATGCCTCACTACATTTCTCAGGGTTTCTTAAAAACCTGTTTTATGTCTCCTGTGTTTCAGTTATGATCTTTGATATGTAAAGAATTAAGTGTTAAATTTTGAAATTCACATTATCTGCCCTACAGTATTCGGCATGCAAACACATCAGCTGTTTTGATTTATCACAGTGCATGGTTCATAAAAATATATTAAAATCCTTGAAGACAATATTCTCTGGGATGTATTTTCTTTTTCATGTCTCAGTATCACTGAGAAACAAATGTAGTTTTTATTCATATTTTGTTTTTATTATTTTTATTTTTACATTGTCATTGAAATTTTAAAGTTTTAGTAATTTTGTTATTGATAAAATGTCAATAGTTTTAATTAAGTTTTATTTCAGTTTTTAATTATTTTAGTATGTTAAGTTAAAATTGAAATATTAAATGAAAATTAGAAATGTTGCCTTGGCAACTAGCTGACATAAAATATAAGTTTAAGTTTAATAGGTTTAAGCTTTTTATATTTTTATTTCAGTTAACATTCATTTTGTTTCAAGTAACTAGAAGGGTTTTTAATGGTTTTAGTTTACAATAATAACTGGTCATACCATATCAGTACAAGGTTAAGAATAATGAAATTACTGTAGAGTAGAGAATTAAAACAAACAATGCTTCTTGATAACCACTAGGTGGTGATATTTGTTTATAAACACATGCTGAAACCCTAATTTGACAATCATAGTGGTGAGTTCTTTGAAATGCAAAGCAAATGTCCTTTGGCATCGTTTAATATCACATAGTTACATTCCATAGACAGTGACAGTCCACATTTTCACAAGCCAATGATCACATGCCAATCAGGCAAAAACTGTGAAATTGCATTGTTCTGGTAAGAATGACTCACTGAGGATTTAGTTATTTGAAATACATATTTCATCCACAGCCATAAGGCCTGTTTTTTGTCTTTCTGTTTGCCCATTCTGGTCTCTCCGAAGGTCTTGGAGTCCCAGAGGCAATTCCTCATAATCAAAACCTTGTGGACCAAATGAAGAAAACAGACACATGGATTGTCTTAGGACAAATGTGCACACCAACATGTACTCACAAACACTTACAAAGTCTGATAAAGCAAGGTTTTGAACAAACATCACGAGATGATACAAGTTCATCTGATAATACAATGAATTTGTAGTCTTGTCCAGCAGGAGTTTCTTTTTATATGTACTAATGGCACTTAAAAGGTCCTCAGTGATTTTTCCTCTAAAAAAAAAAAAGTAAATGTTTAAAGTACTGTCACATGAGATGTACTGCAGTCATATATCAATAACCTAATAAAAGCTGTTTAATTTTACATGAGCAGGTCGTCTCATAGAGGCAGCCATTTTGAGATCACATGACCAGCTGAATACTACTCACTTTATCCCAGAAATTCCCTTATTATTGGACACTTTCAGTCACAGAATAAATGAATAAAGGCTAACTTTACACTTTTCTAGATAGAATCACTAATCACAAATGTTTACTGTGATAAGTTTTTACTGCATCCAAACCACTAGGTGTCAGTACAGGCCTAAGTATAAGACTTGGCAACATAAAAATTATAAAGCCTGTGTCCGAAATCTCATATTCTCTTGAGTAGGTACTTATTTTGAAAAAGTAATTACTTCAGGACCGCTAAAAAGTATGCTCTATATAGTATGAATTTAATTTGGACATACTACATTTGCCATGTTGTCTTTATCATGTGACCTGCCAGGAGATTGGGAGGATCTATTGACAGAAATGCAATATAATATACATAACTATGTTTTCAGTGGTGTATAAAGACCTTACATAATGAACCGTTATGTTTTTATTACCTTAGAATGAGCCATTTCTATCTCATAGACTGCGGGTCCCCCCTCCATGTCATGTCGCCATTTTGCGCCAGCATGTTTCTACAGTAGCCCTAAATGGACAAACACTACAGAGCGCGTTTCATCACTATGTTGTTGTTCTTCTAAATCGTTTGTGTTTTTAGAAGCAGCTTGCATCGTCACTACGTTGAATAGGCTACGCACGAAGAAGTAGTAGTAGTAGTCATCTGGTTTATTAGAAGCAGAGACCATTTTTTTGTTAGAAGTAAGAAGAAACCTCATTGCTTGACTGGCTAACATACTCTCTGCTGTCTCAGACGACGACATCTTTGTCTTGTGTCGCAGCTTCTCCGTAGCTTCTCTATTTTGCTTCAAAAGGGAGGGGAGAGCTGCCGTTGGTTGCAGTTCGCAACCTCACCGCTAGATGCCGCTAAAATTTACACACGGCACCTTTAAAAGTGTCCTGTGTTGTATGCACACTTCAGAATCTCTCTACAAGTAGTAAGTCAGCCGGATGCTATATGCGATTTCGGAAGTGCATCTTTAACATAGAAACTATTTATCTCATATAGACACACACAACTTGGTTTTACATACATTACTAGTTAAATATAAACTTTACATTGTTTTATTCTCTAAAACAAACTTGTCATTGAGAGCATAGTGTTCAAGGTTTTTTTTTTTTTCTTTAATTTCAGAGAGTCTCGCTCTCTTTTTGTGTGG
The DNA here is from genome assembly GCA_037950665.1 of Hypophthalmichthys nobilis. NCBI lineage: Eukaryota > Metazoa > Chordata > Actinopteri > Cypriniformes > Xenocyprididae > Hypophthalmichthys > Hypophthalmichthys nobilis. The sequence goes on along the minus strand of CM075483.1, from coordinate 9,114,759 downwards.
TATGCCAGTTTGCCTCTGAGACAACATATCTTTACTCACCCACAGCCCCACCCATCTGTCTGCCCGTCATTTCTAATATGAATTTTACTGGGATGCACATCTGGTTTGTCTGGCCAGCGGTGCTTGGCAAGGCCACTGGGTTCACAGCTGCTGGCTCTTCCCACATCCTCTTCATCCGGGATTCTGGTAAAGCCGTCCCCATGGATAGTACTTCACCCTGCTGAGAGGACTGATTGGCAGGCTCAAGACAACTTGATATGGCTGTTTTGTTTGCCACTGAGCCGCAGTGCAGCCCAAGCTGGAACTAACACCATGTTGAAATTATTAGTTGCATTAGTCTTGATTTCCAATCTGAAAAACAGTCATTATATTTAATAATATTGTGCCACAGGAGCATCATCTGGGTAGTTAAAGTGTTGGACTTTAACCAGTAGTGTTTCCCATGCAGATTTGAATCTTGCTTGTAACATATGGCATGCTAAAAATCTCATAAGCTGATTTCTCTGTGATAATATTGTTAGATTAGAGTCATATATAAAGAGTTTATTTTGGGGCCAGTGTTCCTCATAATGTGTGTTCTGGTTTTCCATGATTTTTTAGCTACGATTATATCCTAATGATTAAAAAAAAAACATCACACAGGCTCTGGTGAGTTTTATTATTTTTTATTATTATACACTAATTTTCAAGTTCAGAAATCATTGTAACATGCTGATTTGGTGCTCAAGAAGCATTTCTTAAGCTCAAAAGAACCATATTTGAAACAGAAATCTTTTTGTATTATATATGTTTTAACTGTCATTTTTGATTAATGTATGAATAAAAGTATATTATTTTTAAAAAGTATATTTAAACATTTTTAAGATTATTTGCTTTATGTTTATAAGTAGGCCCTGTTAGGTATAATAAGAGATACCAGAAGAAATGACTACTGTATTTAATACATGTGTGATATGCAAAATATGTTTATTATGTCATTGCCAATTTTTTTCTTTCTGACTGTGGTGACAAGAAAAAGCTGACTTAGATAAATCCGAGAATCATTTTGAAACACTTTAACTAACTTGAATGACCTATTAATCAATATTTCTAATATACATTTGACATAATTTTTGTATCTGATGGTGTCTGTATTGAGTGCACACATTTTGTGAGAAAAAGGAAAAAGCAGAACAGGCACACAAACAAAGAGGAAAGTCTCTGAACATGCTGAAAGGAGTAACCCACATAAACTTGTGTTCTGTTTTATCCCAGTACTCAAGAATCAGTGTATTTACATGTGACCCACTACCTGTGAAACAAAATTCACTTTGCACTTTTATCTCGAGTACACCTGAAAACACAGCCTCATTAAAAAGACTCGTTTTGTGTTTTGTATATTGTGTGCTGCTCACTGTGAATCAGGAGAGACGAGGTGACTAATTAGGGAGCTTCACAGCTAGAGGAGCTGGTGAGGATGCTTGTGACAATAACAAGCCCCGTCGACAGGAAGGAACTCTCCTGAGCTGATCCCACAGCGATCCACAGCACTGAAAGCACAGTGGAGTATTAATGCATCGACTTAATGAGGCCTGTTTGGAGAGTAATACAGACAAGCACCACTGTTTACAACAGGTTACATTTGGCTGACCTATTTTTTCTGATGCAAAAAGTACAGGAATGGTTTTAATATCAATGTTATTGACACCAAAGAGCACATTTGTTAAAACAGAGCACAAAGTTTTTTTTCTGCATAAAGGTTTTTTTTTTCTGTTGCATGGAAGTGCATTTGTGATTATATATATAATGGACACCCCTCCAAATCATTGAATTCAGGTGTTTCAATCACTTCCATGGCCACGGCCCATGGGTGTATTAAATCAAGTACCTAGGCATGCAGACTGCTTCTACAAACATTTGTGAAAAAATGGGTCGCTCTCAGGAGCTCAGTGAATTCAAGCGTGGAACTGTGATAGGTTGAAGTCCATTCGTGAAATTTCCTTACTACTAAATATTACACTGTCAAATGTTAGTGGTATCATAACAAAGTAGAAGCAATTGGGAACAACAGCAACTCAGCCACGAAGTGGTAGGCCACGTAAAATCACAGAGCGGGGTCAGCGCATGCTGAGGCACACAGTGCGCAGAAGTCGCCAACTTTCTGCAGAGTCAATAGATACAGACCTCCAAACTTCATGTGGCCTTCAGATTAGCTCAAGAACAGTGCATAGAAAGCTTCGTGGAATGGGTTTCCATGGCTGAGCAGCTGTATCCAAGCCTTACATCACCAAGTGCAATGCAAAGTGCCGGATGCAGTGGTGTAAAGCACACCGCCACTGGACTCTAGATCCGATGGAAGAGTCTGGGTTTGGCGGTTTCCAAGGAAAATGGTACTTGTCTGGCTGCATTGTGCCAAGTGTAAAGTTTGGTGGAGGGAGGATTATGGTGTGGGGTTGTTTTTTTTCAAGGGTTGAGCTTGGCCCCTTAGTTCCAGTGAAAGGAACTCGTAATGGTTCAGCATACCAAGACATTTTGGACAATTTCATGCTCCCAAATTTGTGGGAACAGTTTGGGGATGGCCCCTTCCTGTTCCAACATGACTGCGCACCAGTGCACAAAGCAAGGTCCATAAAGACATGGATGAGTGAGTTTGGTGTGGAGGAACTTGACTGGCCTGACCTCAACCCGACAGAACATCTTTGGGATGAATTAGAGCGGAGATTGCGAGCCAGGCCTTCTTGTCCAACATCACTGCCTGACCTCACAAATGCGCTTCTAGAAGAATGGTCAAAAATTCCCATAAACACACTCCTAAACCATGTGGAAAGCCTTCCCAGAAGAGTTATAGCTGTTATAGCTGCAAAAAGTGAGCCAACTCCATATTAAACCCTACGGATTAAGAATGGGACGTAATTAAAATTCATGTGCATGTAAAGGCAAGCATCCCAAAACTTTTGGCAATATAGTGTATATATTATAAATCATAATTTTTTACTCCTTTACATTGTTATTTAGACCTTCAAAGTGGTCTACATATTTCACAAGTCATCATGACCTAGGTCTAAATCTTTTATCTTATGAAAAATATTTTTTTCTATCTTACTGGAGTAAAAAGCCAATTGTAGTACATTTTCAGGATTCTTTGATGATGATAAAGTTCAAAAGAACAGCATATATTTCATTCAGGTTCACCACCACCGGTTACTGCCAGCCGACCAATGACTGATCGATATACAACAAACACAGTGGAGTAAAAAGCTTCCTCTGGTATCAGGACTGTGGCATAACGCCAAGTCTGATGATTGAATGGTATAGTCATTTTGGGGATAATCCATAGATTTTCCACTTCCTTTCAGAGTGGAAAAATGTGTCCCTGTCTTCTCTGCTCTGTGTAGAGAGTCTTTAAATAGCCTCCATTAATCCTTATGCATTCATAATCACTAGCTCTCTGCCATTTTTATCACTCTAAGAGCTGAAATCACCAATGAAGCAAAGCCATATATTACAAGCAGCCCATCTTGCAGATCCCTGTACTCCCCTTCCAAAACTGAAAGGCAGAGTTGTTAAGATGTGGTCTAATCGGGTTTCCTACAGTGAGACAGAAGGAGAATTAGAGTGTCTTTCAAACAGGAGTCACGCTGTGCATGGATAACCGCACTGCTGCTGTATGCTGATACTGCTGTGGTGAAGTCTGAACCAAGTGACCTTATTTAGTGTGACTCTGGATTTCCGGACAGATGAAAGTCAGTATTACAGGAAAAGCACAAGTGGTGCTCTAAACAGTTTTACTAAAGTTTAATATTAACTCAAATTCTAAGCAAACATCTTACGCAGAGCATTTTCAGCAGAATTGAAGATGTGCTGCTCCACTGTGATAGTCATGCAAGGGTCAGGCTTCGCTGAGGTCCCGCTGAGATCCACAGAGTTATGTGAAGTTTCTGGAGTGGAGGCTCAGCAGTTGTTGTCTTCCACACAATAAGATAGGTAAAGGTTTAGCTGTAATTGCGTCTCGAGTAGGCCAAATGCAAAGTGAATGGGGAACATTAGAATGAGAAGTGCAGTGATTGAATATTCTGTCTGATGTTTAGACATGGAATCTGATAAGTGAAAATTCCCTGCAGGAATCCATTAAGATTCAGATTCTTACCAACGCCTGGAGTTACATAAGATACTTATTCAACACTATCTGCTCTATAAGGGTCATAAATCCAGTGTTGATACAAAGTTTGTGATGTAATTTGTAGCATGTATACTGAAAGGTTATATTTTTGTAGTAGTCAATTATATATTATATTATATTATACAACAGTTCCAGATATAACAGTCCAACAGCACTGATTTATTACCATTTGTAATGTATCACTTTGCTAGTCTGTGTTTGGTGCCAATTTTTTTGTGACTCTTCTTTGGTTAAAAGCGACTGTATTTCAGTGTTATGTTTATGAGTGAGTCACTCAATCATTCACTCAAATGATTAGTTCATTCAGGAATAGATTGGCTGTCGAGTCATTGAACCATTCACTCAACCTATTCATTCAAAACACTGATTCATTTATAGAGGTTTTGCTGTGGCTTTGTTTGGAAATATTTTCGTTCGCGGAACAAAACAGCAAACTGTAACTGGCAGTATTGTGTCTAAAAGTTACTCAATTTAGGCATTTAACCCATCCAAGATAGTGCACACACATTAGGAGTAATGAGTAGTGAACACACAGCAAATCGTGGACACACACACCCAGAGCAGTGGGCAGCCATTTTTGCTGTGGCGGCTGGGGAGCGTTTGGGGATTAGGTGCCTTTCTCAGTCATTTCCTGCTGGTATTGAGACTCAAACCCTCAACCGTCGGATTACCAGTCTGACTCTCTAACCATTAGATCATGCTAAATCTATAGGTTATCCGCTTCCTCATGATGTTACAAGAACCCAAACATGAATCCAGCACAAAGATAAAAGGTTTTCTTGGTTTGGACCGTACTGTTCTGGGTAGGGGCTGCAAGGATAAGGCCCCTGTGGAGCTGGGTCTGCAAGAGCCTTGTAAAACTTCAGAAATGCGTCCTTTTATCTACTAGCCTGCAGTATTCATAATGCTAATCAGCCAATAGAGAACAGATGGTAACTGGAGGTAGATTTGTAGCTCTCAGGCAGCCCTAGCACATTCTGTTTGACGATAACTAAGGTCAGCTCACTTGACAGATGTACAGGGAGCATATATTATCATGCATACATGATAGACACTGTTTTTGCTTAAAAGGATCACCCTTTTGTTCTGGAAAGAAGCCAAACATGCCAGTCAATGCAAAGGCCTCACAAAGCAAACATACTGTTTTGTCTTTTCAGGTCATAACCTTTGAATGCTTTTAGTATTTTTTAACAGTGAGAACAGATGATTGTATTTCAAAAAGACCAACAGGTGGCGCCATTCAGATGGTTTGGGCCTACATTATACAGATATTTTACTGCTAACACATTGACCTGTTTAGCTTACTGAAAAAAAAAAAAAGTTTTGCTTCGTTTTTCAGTAAAGATATACATAATAATGCCTTATTCTGCATGACCATATTCTACATCCCTTAATCCTGCCCATCACCAACTTAATAACTACCTTACTAACTATTAATAAGCAGTAATTAGGAGTTTATTGAGTCAAAAGTCGTAGTTAATAGTTAATAGTGAGAACTGATGTCGCTGCAAATTCAATTCACATTTATATGTATAGCGATTTTCACAATACATATCATTTCAAAGCAGCTTTACAGAAAATGCGTGTTTTTACCATATAATTTAGAGTAATCTGTCATCAGATAAAAGATAGATCATGCAGATGTGCTGGGACACATCATCAGTGACGTATCCTGAGGTCATTGGGTGTTTCGGGTCTTGCAATATCAGACACCCTCGCCCAGGCGACCCGGCCTGTGTCCCAGCAGCAATTGTCCACGGTTCTGCCCCCTTAATCCAAAGCCACCTAGTGGCTTTCTCTGCAGCTTCGGTTACGGATCTAATCGCCTTCCTCTTTGCCTCCCCGGTGATGCCTAGCAGTGTGAATACTTTGCAGAGTGATCGCCCTGCAAATCCTCTGCAGCCGACCTCCAGAGGCTCACAACGAGTTTGCCAGCCCTGCCTCCTACGCTCTTCCACTAGCTCCTGGTATTTGGCGCGCTTCCTCTCATTGGCCTCATCCATGCGCTCTTCCCAGGGAACAGTAAGCTCCAGCAAAATCAATTGCTTGGTAGAATCTGAGACGATGATCATGTCTGGACGAAGCTGTGTGGATATTATTCTGGTTGGGATCTTCAGCCGTCTGCCCAGATCCACCTCCAGTTGCCAGTCAGTGGCGGTAGTGAGGAGGCCAGATTTTGCTCTCGATTGTGGATGGACCTTCTCTCCGGCCCTGAGAAACTTGATGGTCCTTGGTTTGTGGTAGCCCTTGATGGACTTGATGGCTGTGGCTATGCTCTCAGCAACTGCCTTAAGGACCTGGTTGTGGCGCCAGCGATAGCGCCCATCTCCAAAAACTATAACCTCATTAAAGCATTTATAACAATGTTTTTGCATTAAGAAGGCTGTTTTTGTAATACGAAATATGATTTTTTAAAAGACAAGGTTGCTGTCTAATATACAGTAATACACAGTTCTTTAACTGTAGAGGATGAAGTAACAGTACATCCTTATAGATGCAAATGGTATTTTGTCGAGATTCTGTGTACAGGTTTTTGGTCCAATAACCTCAATACAATAATCCTATCTGAATTTAATTGAAGAAATTACTTCTCATCCAATTTATATCTTAACACACTCTGTCAACTTGGATAATTTAGAGATTTCATCTGGTCATGATGAAATAAATAAATGAGTATCAGCATAGCAGTGGAAACTAATTCTATGCTTTCTAACAAGGGGCAGCATGTAAATTGAAAATAGCAGAAGGCCTAAAACAGACCCTTGTGGCACTCCATCATTTACTAATGTTGACTTGGATAATTCCCCGTTTAAATAAACAAAATGGTAATGGTCAGATAGGTACGATCTAAACCACTTTAATGCCTGTCCCTGAATACCAGTGTAATTATGTCATGACCAATAATGTTGAACGCAGCACTATGATCAACTTATTGAGATGCAGCCTTGGTCAGAAGCTATAGAAGTAAGTCATTTGAAGGAGGCTCTTCTGCTACAGTTAACAACTCTTTCAGTAATTTAGTCGGTATTGGATCTAATTAACATGTTGTTGGTTTAGATGCAATGATAAGTTTATTCAGCTCTTCCTGTCCTATAGTTGTAAAGCATTGCAATTGTTCTTGAAAGGCGATAATTGAGGCTGAATCATAAAACGCTGTCAAAGGTTGTACATTTACAATTGTATTTCTGATGCTTTTGATTTTCTCAGTAAAGAACTTCATAAAGTCATTACTACTAAACTGTGATGGAATATTCAGTTCAGGTGATGTCTGTTTATTTGTTAATAGCCACTGCTTTTAGAGCCTTTTTATAGCGGGACATACTGTCTTTTCAGACCTCTAAATGAGTTTATGAGTTTCTGTCTCGAGAAAGAGCAAGTAATACTGTTGTACCATGGCGCAGTACTTTTCTCTCTAACCCAATCTGATGGGTGCAACAGTTTCTAATGTGCTAAAGAAGATAGTGCCTATACTGCTAGTCATTTCATCAAGTTCATTTGTGTTTATACAATGAGCAGCTAAGACAGATTAGCAAATTTATTTGTGAATCTACAGTATCTTTAGCGGTTGGGATAATTGTTCTACCTGGTCGATAAAGCAGAGTTGAATGGCAAATATTAGCAGTATGCAGTTCGACGTCACAAGGTAGTGATCAGTGACATCATTGCAAGAGGGAGGGGAAGTTATTTTGTTAAAGATTATGAGGCCACATAAATAAAAAAATAATGTTGTGCACAGATAAATCATTAAAAAATACTACAATGTTCTATAAAAAGGGTTAGAATAGTAATGGTATCTTTAATGTCATCTATAAGTGACATCATGGAAAGCAACATTTCATTTCATATTAATTCAGTTAGCATCCTCACACTGGTTGATTTATTCTCTTTGCATACTGATAACAGTTTTTCACAAGCAGATCCATTTTTCCCTCAGCTTAGTGGATGTCATCCATTGTGTCTGATTCAGAGTCTTTGAAAATGTCTTTGAGAGGTGATGTGAGGCATTAGGGGGCTGGCTGCGGAAGAACGAAGGCTCAGTGGATCATTGTTGAAACTATTTACTAATGTTTCAGGGTTTGACATAGCACGACTTACAGTTGTCTGAATAAATGAGTAAGCTTATGCCCATAACAACCAGGGCTTCAGCTGTCAGGCCCCATGGCAGTAACCATAAGGTGCCCACTGAAATGGGCCTAAGGGCTGTCTGGCGTTCTTTCATTCCTTCGCAGATGTTTTTCACATGTCTGGGTGAGATTAGTACAAAACAGACAAAAGAACAGCAGGATAGTCAAAAATCTTTCAAGTTGTGTAACGTGTAAAGCGACAGAACAGTCTTCACTAACTCTAAAGTGTTCAGAGAGCTGAATAGGCACCCGACTGTGTGTTTTCAACAGTCTGCAGTGACTGTGTGTGTCAGCATTGCCCCGGACACCAGATGCCATTGATTTACTACCTTCCTCACGGCTCTCCGGAGCAGGAACCTCATTGGCTGTCTGCATCTCCAGTGTCAGAGGCTCCTCCACCAATCAGAGGTCTTCTTGGCCACAAATATCTGAAGTAGTAATAATGTGGAATGTGCTGCCTCAACATGTGCTGTCAGCTGTAAAGTGTAGTACTAAAAGCACTTGGGCTTGCTGGAGGGAGCATAGAGAGAGGTGGAGATAGAGCGTGGGAGGAAGAGGGCAAAAAGAGAAAAAAAATAGTGGGGAAGAACTAAACACTTGATGACAAGACTACAGTTAATGTAGTGAGGCTGTAGACTCAGCTGTGCACTATCTATATCTATCTATCTATCTGTGTATAAACAAGCATTATTAGTTTTGTAGTTGTTTATACTTGTTTGCTTGTGGTTGTGAGTCGATGGAAAATTCCAGTTGTGTATGCAGTGATTTATGTAAGTGTCATGTTTTTCCCCATCACTGATATTGATGTAACTCATTAAGGACACCTGTTGCTCTAGACTGGCTAGATGAGACACATAGACTCTGAGAGGTGTGTGTCATGGGTTCAACCACATATGTGCAAGACAGAAAACAGACTGGTATTTCAGTGTGTATTTACATTTGTCTGACCAAGCATGACCTGTTGCTGTCGCTTTATGTGTGTATTTGAAACAGTGCATGTATGTCGGAGCTGTTGCATTGAGTATCTGTAAGTGTGTGCGGGTGTGTGGTAACTGGTATCATATTACTGGAACAAGCTCAGCTACCGATAATCTTGTTTACACAGCCATTAAAGCCCCTCACTCAAAGCCTCTCTGCTGGCTTGGCTGGCCTCTCCTTCACTCCCTATAAAAGTATGGGCTGCAGCCCAACTTCTTGTGGTTGTGTCTCTCTGCGCAAACACAACGCTCTCTGTGTGGGAAAAGACAAGCGCTGGTGACTCACAGGCCATGTTTCCAGGCACAAAACCTACTCTGTAAGGCTTTACTGACCCTGGGAATTACTAAACATCACAGCAGAGACTGTTCGAAATCTCCCCATCTAACACTTGTAACACTTGCCGAACTTCCCTTTTAGGAAAATCCAACATAAGATGGTTGAAATATGATAGCTGGTTTCTAGCTGGTCCAATGAATTAAATTAATTTTAACTATTTTAATTAGTAAATTTGACTAATCTTTAAATAATTTAATTATACTCATTTTAAAAATGTAATTTTTGGTTTTGATATGTGGTAAACATGAAAATGCCTCACGATAGATAAAACACTAGATAAAAAGTTAATGTAATAAAAACTATATTGACATTTAAAAAAATGTATAAAGATGACAAAACACACAACAAAATTACTAAAACTTTAAAGGGGTCCTATAATGCACCTTTTACAAAATGTAATATAAGTCTCCGGTGTCCCCAGAATATGTCTGTGAAGTTCAGCTCAAAATACCCGACAGATCGTTTATTATAGCTTGTCAAATTTGCCCCATTTGGGTGTAAGCAAAAACATGCCGTTTTTGTGTGTCCCTTTAAATGCAAATGAGCTGCTGGCCGCTTTCCAGAAGAGGGCGGAGCTTTAACAGCTCGCGCGGTTATCGGTTCGGTTGCTCAACAACAACAAATCTCAAACAGTCAAAATGACCATGGTCAGTAACGGTGTTCAGCCTTACATGGTTCAAACTGGAGTTGGACACTGATGGAGAGACTCAGGAAGAAGTTACAATTTATAGAATGCATCTGGACGTTTCTGAACGGTTAGTTGATACATTTATGTTACGTTAGTTACTGTGGAGTCGATTCAACTCATCCACTAGCATGTGCCGTCATGTTCTGTGCAAATACAGAGTTGAATTGATCGTTGTTTGTGAAGCAATCCGGCGTAAAATGACGGCATGGCAACAATACTCTACTACAACTCTTCCTCTTCTCTAAAGCAGCCCAACATGGCTTAGTCCTCTTTGTTGCGTGTTCCCGGGGGCAGGGTTTATGTAAATTTTAGAGTTAGTGATGTCACTAACCCGGGAAGAAGCTCACTGTAGTCTCTATCAGCTGTTTGTTGTAGTACTTAAACAGAAAAAACAGAAAATATCTCCCTTTGCACAACTTTGCAGATGCTGTATATGCTCTAACAGCAACATTACACACTAACTAAAGTTAAAGAAGTGAAATCATAATCAACCACTCCGTTAACTAAAATAAAAATAAAAACAGATATATAAAAATAAAATCTAATTCAAAATATTAGTCTAATAAAAACTAGTATATCAATGTTTCTAAAATAACACTGGCTCGTGCTGTGAAATTTAATGTCATCAAACTGTATTAAATCATACCAGTTAGTACATTAACTTTGGCAGCCCTAAAATATTAAAACTAAAATCCAAACTACTCTGCTTTGACCAGTTATTAACCAGTTTTGGACCAGCTACCAACTTAAACTATGTTTTCTAGTAAGGTTATTATATTATATTCATAAAATCCATATGTGCTGCTCTGTTTTAGTGAAATCAGGAACCTCCTCTCGTGGCCTAATTCTGCTGCTGACAGGGTCAGACAGGCAGGCTGTGTGTACAAATGTGAATAGTGTAGCATGTGCCCCTGGCGTTCAAGCATGCGACCCAGGCTTAGAGAGACAGATTCTCCTGCAGTACCCCAGGACAAGTGACCACAATGGGGCCTCAGCAGGTGGTGCACCTATTCCACCCGAACAAGGTATGTACTCTATGCAGAGAGGCCTGTGGCTCATACCTCCAAAATAATCATGAGTAGTAGGAGCAGGGGTTAAAGAGACACACTTCAGATACATAACATACTTTATTGCAGCTGACCTTCAGTATCTCTGTCTGTGTGGTCACATTCCTATGTGTAACTCAGTTTATGCATGTTTGAATAGCTAGTGTGTGTGCGTCTGTGTGCGCATGCGGATGTGTGTTTGGTCCTGGTAAACCCTACGTTCTGTCAGGACCACTATCGCCAAGGATGATTGACGAATGGCATAGAGTTTGGATTGGTGGAATGGTTCTGTTCTGGGCAAGAGCTCCCTGCGCATCCATGCAGACTAGCATGGATAAGAGCAGGAAGGGCAGCGATAACCCCTCTTAGGGTAAACAGAACAGAACTAACATAAATGTATTGCTGATATCATTAATGTCAACATTTTAATGTACAACTTAATTTGAGAAATTAGTCTGATTCAAAGGGGAATCAGAAGGCTAAATTCTGACTGGAAAAGGAGGAGGAGCTGGGGATGGAGGAGGGTAATTAGCTCCTGAGAAACGCGATAGCTGCTGATAATGCTGAAGGAGTTTATATATGGATGCTGTGATAGGCGTCGTATCCCTACAGGTAGACGTGAGTCACCTAAGAGTCAGCTGATGCGAGTTTGACTGACGTGACCTGCCAGAACTAACGCTACGCTTGATTTACGTGGGATATTTTTTGGTTCTCATAAGGAAAACAGCTTATAAATCATACTACGTGATGTTTTTTGAAAATGTAAAATGCAGAAAGTTTTCTGTGATGGGTAGGTTTAGGGTTAGGGGATAGAATGTACAGTTTGTACAGTATAAAAATCATTAATCCTATGGAATGTCCCCATAAAACTTGAAAACCAAACAACACAAACTGCATGAACTCCACACAGGTTTGTGTAAAACCTGGTGATCGTGTTCTCCAGCATGATTTGAGAAATACAACAAAATTACTAAAACTTTAACTAACTGAAAACTGAAAATACAAAGATAAAAATTAATTCAAGATATTAAAATAAAACTAACAGTATCTCAATGATACTAAAATAACACTGGAGAGTCCTATGATTAGTGTCACAAATTAAATTACTTGACTAGTGACCTAGAAAGGCAGAATTTAAAAATATTTATTTTTAATGATTTTTTTAAATTGTTAAACTTTCTCATTATTTGTAGATTTAAAGGCTTTTTTTTGTACAAAATTAACAACATTTAAATAATGAGTCAATACATTATCAATCCTTCTTCCAAAATGTGTTTTTGTCTTACTCTGATTCACTATGGTAAGCAAGCCTATTATAAGTGTTTATATTTTAAACCTGACGGGATGGTTTTTGCGAGAAATTGCATACATGCATTGATGCGTATATGGTGTTGGCAGGGCCGTAGCTAGGGTATCTGGGGCCCCGGTGTTGGTTGTTGTTGTGAGTCCCCCTCAATTGAAATAGTCACCAACTTTCGAGGAGAGTCTGGCAAACAGAGAATGCGACAGAGCTTGTAATAAAACCTGAATCAACATCGGCTTGGCTTTCAGAGATGGCTAGAACTGAGGGATTTGAAATATTGTAAAAGTAATACAGAGATGGTGTCTTTATTACTCAATAGGTGAGTACAAATCTGTTTTATTGAACAGATACATTTTCATATGCAGCTCTCTAACAGAGTTCATTGTAAAGTGTTATCTATTTCTATAACACCATTTTAAAGCTATGGCACTGTGTATGAATTCATACACCTGCCATCTTTTCTGCATCATTTCTACATGCAACAGCCATAATCAATACCCATATGTTTTTAGCTTGATAACCCACAGCTTTACGATCTTACTGACGCTGCCTACCACCTTCCCCACAACACGAACTTGTGTTCCTGCCCCTGGAGCCGTGTGGTACAAGGCGACACTGTATACGTGAAACAAGATATGGTCACAGATGGTAGAAAAACAGCCTAATCTGTGAACCTGCTGACTGACAGCATGCATTTAAGCATGGCCGCGTGCTGCTAGGGTTTTTAAAAATAGCCCGGCAAAGATGGACTGAGGGATCACACAAATAATACACCCCAGCAGAGGCCAGCCATCTGTGTGTGGCTGTATTTGTTTGTGTGGGCGTGTTGTCTTGTCTCTATAACCCTGGCTCTGATTTGTGCAGCAGAAGTCATTTGAAGGATGCAGTAGTAACTCTGACTCATGGCTCCCAGCTGTAATGAGAGAAACTGCACCTTAATGGTGTTCAGTTACCAATAATAGCACTGCACACAACACAGATTTATCTTATGATGCTGCGAATTGATTTTAAAGGGATATTTTACCAGGAAAAAATTTGTTATTTCAGTAAATGTGGTAGAACCTGATAGCCTGTTGTGTTCTGACATACAGGAAATAGACCCAACATATATCTTATCTTATTTTTATTTCCCTCTTAAACTGATTTAATAAATTAATATAATTTATTATCAATAAATTATAATATATTTATTACTATATTACATTACTTGGCCCTATGTGTTATTATAGGCATTTTCTACACAACAACAAAAATACAGCATTTTTTTCTTTGTTTTTCACAAGGATTTATTTTCTCTATATCATGCACTATATAACCAAATAGTGAAATGAATTAAATGAAATGAGTTTGTTTCACTCAAATAATAATGAAAGTTCATTGTACTTAATAGAAAAAAGTTGCATGAACTAAAATTTTGAATGTAGTAAGCTGAACTTAATATGATTGAGTTAATATGATTCAGCAGATTTCTAATTCCCAGCATGCTTTGCATCAGACTGTATAAGCAAAAGAAATTATGAAATTAAAGGATTAGTTCACCAAAAAATGGAAATTCTGTCATTAATTACTCACCCTCATGTTGTTCCACACTCGTAAGAACTTTGTTCATCTTCGGAACACAAATTAAGATATTTTTGATAAAATCAGATGGCTCAGTGAGGCCTGCATTGAAAGCAAGTTAATTTACACTTTCAAATGCCCAAAAAGGTAGTTATATTTAAAACAGTTCATGTGACTACAGTGGTTCAACCTTATTATGAAGCAACGAGAAGCAACGAGAATACTTTTTGTGCGCCAAAAAAACCCCAAAATAACGACTTTATTCAACAATATCTAGTGATGGCCGATTTCAAAACACTCCTTCATGAAGCTTCGAAGCTTTACGAATCCTTTGTTCGAATCAGTGGTCCGGAGCGCGTATCAACTGCCAAAGTCACGTGATTTCAGTAAATGAGACTTTGTTACGTCATAAGTGTTTTGAAATTTTAATGGTTCACGTGACTTTGGCAGTTCAACACGATCCGAATCACTGAAATAACCCTTTAAGTGTTATTTCGTGTGTTTTTGCACAAGATTAACATGTTATCATTACATAAACATCATGATGTTTATGTAAATTAACTGTATGTAATTAACATTATGATGAGTGGGGCGAGGCTGAGAACCATGGGATCGAAGGGATGCCGGTGACGTGATTATTAATGAGAGACACTTGTGCACCACACCGGCCTTGCTCCGCTTCCACGGCTCTCGGCCCTGCCCCACTTTTCAGTTCTACTAACTTAAAAAAATGAGTTATTTTGCTTAAATGTTCTGAGGTACAGTAATATGTTTCCTCAAATGTTTTGAGTATTCTGATCTTAATAAGTTTTACAGTGTTTTTACACAGTATTGTCAAAGAGCTTGGACATTCTGCTAAATATCTTTGTTTTACACCTTTTGTTTTTTGTGAGCTATCCCTTTAAATGTGGTAGATCAAGCAGAGATATATGTCTAGAAGCACTAGATTTTATACTGGAGCTCAGCAGAGGTGATTACACACCACCAAAAATAGTCATGGCAGTGCTGTCTAACACAAGCTCCAAAGCTCATTCAGGGTAATGACAAATGCTACGGCTTACAGTCGGCATATTTAGATTAATGTAGCTTTGAAGTCACTTTGAGTCACGTCTTTTGAGATATAATCACTGAAACTATAATGCCAGTGTTGTAGATGTTTGTGCAGGACTAGAAGTACATTACAAGAAAACATTAAAAACACACTGAACTGAAGCACACACCACAGAGCCACAGGAGGGCTTGTTGGACCGTAGCCTCTACTTTGTCTTAAAGCCTGGTGACAGGAACGATGGCAGCTTGGTTTGCTTAATGAGGGCTGTTTTTCCTCACAGAGCATTATTCAGCAGACGCTGTTATTCGCCTCGAGAGCGAAGGGTGAGATGAGGGAGGGGGTTTTGAGAGAGTGTGTAAGGTGAGTGTGAGGTGAATGGCTGACTGGGCGCAAGTACACAGCAGAATGTCAGAAGTCTCTGGGGAAGAATGGAAAGCAACTGGTGAGAACAGACCTGAAGGGGGCTTGAAAGAATCTGTAGTTGTTCAGATGGCATTCACACACACATTAACTATACTTCTCAGGGGAGCAGTAGTGATGTGTGTGTGTGTGAGCGAGCACGTCTGTGTGTGACCTCTGAGAAGACTGTGCCAGTCCACATCCCTTCATTGTGCTCTGTAGGTTCCAAGCCTTGTTTATTCAATGTTCACTGTATCACAGATGCTACTTTCTCCCATGATTGCCTCCAAAATCTCAATGAGAACATGCAGGTCATCATATAGGCCTACATGCGTAAAAAATTACTTCAAAAATGAAGAGCTAATACCAAGTTTTACTGTGTTATTTTTTTTTTAAACTTTATTTTATTTTCATGCTTTTTTTTCATTGTTCGTAATGGTCTCTTCCCACAATGTAGATTTATAAAACAAATATATGGAAATAAAAGTTTGGGTTTGGTAAGATTTTTTTTTTTTAATAAAAAAAATCTCTTATTCTCAACAAGCTGCATTTGTATGATCAAAAATACAGTAAACACTGTAATATTGTGAAATACTATTACAATTTAAAATAATTGTTTTCTATTTTATTTTAAAATGTCATTTATTCCTCACTGTAAACCTGAAGAAGTTGTAAAATTTGAGGCAATCAGTTACATCAACATTTTTAAGTTAAGAAATTCAAAGTTTAAGTAAACAGAACTGGCAGATTTTTATTTTGTACTCAAACATTTTAATTATTTAACTTGAAATATTTAAGTACACTAATTCATACATTTAACTTAAAATTATCATGTAATCTTAACGTAAACATTTTTATGTGTAAAGCTAATTCAGAAAATGCTAACTTGCTAATTTGCTAACATGTTAGCAATAGCATGGTATAGCACTTGCTGAATGAGTGCAGCAATATAAAACATTTAATATACTTGCTTTCAAACCAAGCCGCATACACCACTTGTCACCCTGATGTTAACTCTCCAAAAACCCACATTAACAGAAACTCTTCTAAATTAGCATAACAAAACATTAATCACTACTAAATCTCCCACTTAACATTAATCTTGCACAAAAAACATTATATAACACTTAATTTTAGCATTTACTCTCCCTTTCGTGTGCCATTGGCAAAGCATGCTGGCAAATAGAAATCCCAGTCCAGTTTCAGTTGAACTTAAGTTCGTCTAAATTAAAAGAAATGAGTTCATAAAACTCAAAACAATGAAACAGTTCAGTTTACATAAAATATGTAGGTTCTGTGAAAAAAAAGTGCTAAATACTCATAAAAGTTAATTTGACTGAACTAATTTGTTTAATTTAAGTTTGTCCTACTCAAACCAATTGAGTATTTTGAGCATTAGAGTTTACAGTGCTGTGATGGCAGCCATTACAGTCTTTTTGGCCATTCATTTACACGACAACAGCATTTTGGGGGCCTGAAAACGCAAACTTTTGAAAACAGCTTTCAAGTTTTTGAAAACTATACTGTTATGGTCTCTGTGTAAACTACAAAAACGTAATTTGTAAAAACAGTGACGTCATGCACATGCTTATTGTTCAGTCTGTAGACGTGTAGTTTTTCTTTACAAAGTGACATCGTCTACTACTGGCCTGGCATGTATAATACAGCGTTTTTAGTCGTTTTCGCGGATCCATGTAAACAGGGATCATTTTGACAATGTTGTCATCTGTAAGTAAAAAAAACGCAAACGAAAAACTTTTCCATTTTTAGTACGTCGTTGTCGCAAACGTACTCTTATTTTTGTTTTCTACTGTGAAACAACAGTCCGGGACAGTGTTGCCACCTTGTGGAACAACTGATTAGTGCAAAACAAATTCAGTGTGCATTACAAAAATTAGACGGGATGCGTACAGTACGCACATACTATTCTGGTCAACCGAGGGGACCCCCCCTCCCCCCAGAACGACTTTCAAAAGGGCCTACTACAGTAACAACCTGAACCGGGTCCCAGACACCCCAGCTAAGGCCCTGATTCTGGTGATGCGCATCACACGCACAGTACACAGACCCTCTCGTATGTGTAAAAACCGAAGTATACTTTGGGCTTAACACTTCAACACATGTTTGATTATTAAACACATTTTTTGTTTGTTTGTTTGTTTGTTTGTTTAAAATCATACTTTCAAAATCACCTTTTCAAATTGAAAAGCCCATTTGATAGAACAGCCCAGGTAATCTCACTATATTCAATCTGCCTCTTGTTTATTTATCTATTGTGCACAAACTCCCAGAAGAGAATCCAGCCGTAGGTTAAACCAGTTACTCAACCAGACTGTGAGCAGTCACATTATGTAACTCGCCAGAGGGCAGGGAGAAAGACATTCATTTTAAATACACACAGACACACATTCTTTATCTATTAGCTGTTGCAAGTAATAAAGTGTGTGCACTATGTGTCAAGTTCAGGTTGCTAGGGCAGGGCTGCAGAAACTCAGAGGAGGCTTGATTTATTGTGCTGAATTATGTGAGACTAGGCTACAACTGGCAGTCTGCCATAGGGGGAGCCCTTGACCTAGAAACTAGGGAACAACAACAAAAAAAATAAGTTAAAGATAAGTGAACACAGTTACAGCTATACTAAATTCTCCATAACCCTCCCAAAGCACCAGTGCTCTGGGAGACTTGATCAGTACTGTTTATCAGACACTGCTCTTACAGTACAATGTTGATTCACTAGGTTTCACATGCCCCTGGCTTCCTTTAAAATATGCTGTTCAGTGTAGTGCATAGATCTGAATTAAAGACCTACTGAGAACACAGACACTCACACATACTGTTGTTTTTTCCCCCCACAGATTAAAGCTCACACAGCAGTTTCCTTAGATGACTGTGGCTGAGAATGTGATGCAGGAACTACAGGACCTCAGGTATGTCTGGTCTCAACCATTCAGGATGTTTAGACCACATACTGCTTCCAGTAAGTGACTGGTGAACTTGATTTCACCAAGTGAAACATGTTACTGGATTAACATTCCAATCAACCACTCAGATTTGAGGGAAAAGTTTATAGTTTATGTCAAGTTTAGGCTTACAACCAGGGTTAGATACTTAAACATCAGTGTTATTCACCTATCATTTCCTTCTGATTTTAGGGATACGTTTCATTAATTAAGGTCCTGGTGTCATTACTCATATGTGAAAACCAGACAGCTTTTTGTTTGCTTTCTTTTGGACCAGTTAAAAAACTGTGGGTCATAGTTTAGTATTTAGTGTACATGCTCTGACACTGTGTTCCTCATGTGGGAAATGTTAGTTTGAATATTTCCTCCTCTGTAGCCTACTGTACAAATAGGCTTAAAGCAATAAATAAAAATATTTTCATTTATTGTTTTAATTAAGCCTTTAATAACACAATAATAAAATAGAAAATTTCCGCTCTTCTCCCATCCTCTCTACAAATTAAAGAAAAATGTGTATTATCATCCATAATAAAGTAAAAAACATTATTCTAAATGAATAATTTATTACATTATAAATTATGAAAAAATAGAAATATATAAATATATTATATTATATACGATTATTCAAAATGATAAATAATAATAAATAGTCACTATATCTTGAACAGTTTTTCTCTCATTATCCATTTTGTTCAAACAGAATGAAGAGCAGATATATGCAGTTAATTTATTTACTTTTCTTAGATGCCATTTTGTAATCTTGGTCCTATCTTTATTAGGATTTTCAGAGATTATTGGATAAACCTTGGCTCTTCTATACAGCGGAGTAAAAATGTATCATAACTACTTCAATTTTTTTTTAAACTAACTTAAAGGTACACGTTGTTGCTTTTGGCCCTTTTTAGAGGTTAATAAACAAAACTGCATGCATTTTGCGGAAGAACATTGTTTTGGTTTTGCTTCGGCTCTGCGTGACTGCATGTGCAGATGAATATGACCCTTCACAATAGATAATGAACTAGGTTCAAGATTTAGCATGCTGTGTCAACCTTTCTCACTCTTTGTGACAACTAACCTATGCCACTTCCACATACATGCGCGTGTAGTAGTCAAAACAACTTTACTCTATTTACAGGGATATGAGGAGACATGCACGGGCGAGTGAAGCCTGTACACAAGTTCCCACAAAAACCATCTCATCAGGTCTAAAATATAAAACTTATAATAGGCTTGCCACAGTAAATAAGGGTTAGAGAAGGAAGAAGGATTGATGATGTATTGTCTCATTATGTAAATTTTGAACAAAAAAAGTTATATAGTGTACCTTTAATATATATAAAGCAAGCTGTTCCAGTCATTAAAAATGACAAAAGTACTCATGAAGAGAAAAAAAGTGCTAAATTTGTCAGATCTTCTGTGACAGATCTTCTGAGACAGTTATCTGTTTAGTTGTACACAGCGCCATTATGAAACTGCTTCTTCTCCACAGACAGAACTCTGCGGTCACGAGGGAGTTACGCGCTCATACCTGTACACGCTTCAGTGATGCTAACATCAAAGGATGGATTGAGGTCATCAGGTCCATGTGCCATTCCATCACCGTTCATAGGAATGAAAGATTAAGGTGAAAAATGCGATGCTGCGATAGACAAACTCTCGCGTTTTCACAGTGTATGTTCTCTCAGTCAGTTAGGTAAAATACAGTGTCGAAGGAGCGTCATCTCTCTGCAGATCCTCTGCTAATTAGCAATCAGCTCATAAAAAAAAAAAACAGAAATCTGAAAAGAAAGAAGATGAGTTTCTGATGATGCTGTGTTTGTCCTTGTTCTAGCAATGACTGAGCTCTTCCTTGACATGAGAAATCAATGTGACTGGCATTGATTTTGTGCAGTTACACACTAGGGACACATCACCTGTCCACAGTGATGTCTAGTACTAAAGATTGGTGATAGAACACTTGCATTTGGTATTAAAAGGAAAGTTCATATTAAGGATTGAATATTTTATGATTATTTACTCACCCTCATGTTGTTCTAAACCAGTATGTCTTTTTCTTCTTCTGCTGAACACAAAAGAAGATATTTTGAAAAGTGTCTTAGTGTTTTTTTTTGTCCTTACACTGAAAAGGGTCAAGTGTTGTTTTGAATCCAACTGACTTATTTAAAGGGGTTATATAATGCTATTTAATATTTTCCTTTTCCTTTAGTGTGTAATGTAGGCTATCTGTTTGTATAAGATCTGCAAAGTTAGAAAGCTCAGTCTCTCACAAAGGGATTTATTCTATCTAACAGACACACTGGGTCAGCTGGCCAATCAGTGCACTCTGGTCTTTTTTTTTTTCGGAAGGAGGGGCTTTGTAGAAATCAGCATGTTTCAGTCGGCCTTGGAATTATGTGTTTTTTTGATAATGTGAAATAACATGTTTTTTGAACATTAAAGCATGTTAACCTATTCTATTACACACAATAAACAAAAAAATGAACTTTTAAAATAGCATCCTATGACCCCTTTAAGGTGTTTTTCTCTTTTCCCTTAAATATCCATATTTAACAAGTTATAAAGTAAAATATCTAGCTTCAGCCAGACCGCCTTCCATATTCAACTTAAGAAAAAAAGTGTAACGCCTCTCGCAGGTCAAAACGCCTTCCCTATTCAACTTACGGAAACTTTCTTAAATTGAATACGGAAGGCGGTCTGGCGGAAGCTAGATATTTTACTTTATAACTTGTTAAATATGGATATTTTTCTTACACAAACACTTCACTTCAGAAGGCCTTTATTAACCCTCTGGAGCCGTGTGGAGTACGTTTATGATGGATGGATGCACTTTCTTGAGCTTCAAACTCATTGGTCCCATTCACTGCTATTATAAAGCTCGGATGCATCAGGATATTTATTAATATAACTCAGATTGTGTTCATCAGAAAGAAGAAAATCAAATACACCTAGGATGGCTTTAGAGTGAGTAAATCTTGGTGTAATTTTCATTTTAAAGTGAACTAATCCATTTTTCAGCCACCTTGGAAGTGTGCTAAGGCCTCCTAGTGAGTCTTGGCCCCTTGGTTGAGAACCACTGATCTACAGACACATTAACTCTGAATTTATAACTGATTCCGGTATATCAGTAGTTTGTGCCATGTGATGCATGTATGCATCTTGCTTTTCCCTTGAAATTCCCACCATACACATCAGTTCAGCTCATAGACCCCATTGACTGGAGTCCACCTCTGGTCCACCGCAGTTTACAGCAGCCACTGCGAAAGCTGTTTCCCATTTTGTTCGCTGTTTCTCTCATCCATAATTCAGCCACCCCTAGATCGACCCCTCTTTCACAGGAACACACTCTGCATGCTGTAGCGTGCTGATGTCACTGCTTGTATATCCATGCGTGCGAGCGAGTAAGTGACAGGGGGTTAATGTATCTTCATGGCTGCTCTCTCCATATGTCAATATTTAACCAATGGCTTTCTCTCTCACTCCCTAGGCTTTTTGCTCACTTATTCTGGCTCTTTCTCATGTTCCGAACACAAGCGTATACCTGAGATTAAAGTTTGCATAAACTGATCACTGGTATTAGAGTGCATGATTCATCAGTGCAAAATGTAGTAACTTCCTCTGCCACTTTAATGATTTTCCTTTTCAGTTGATGTCACCAAGCTCTATTATCCAAATGGATAACCGATATTTCTGTGCAAACTAGGGTACGTTTACACCAGTGGTCTCAAACTCAATTCCTTGAGGGCCACAGCTCTGCACAGTTTAGCTCCAACCAGCTCCAACTCACACCTGCTTGGAAGTTTCTTGTAATCCTGAAGACCTTGATTGATCAGGTGTGTTTGATTAGGGTTGGAGCAAAACTGTGCAGAGCTGTGGCCCTCCAGGAATTGATTTTGAGACCACTGGTTTACACGACAACGAAGTACTAATAAAAATGGGAAAGTTTTTCCTTTGCATTTTTCGTGTACAGACGACAACATTGTCAAAACATCCCCGTTCACACGGATCTCGAAATAACTAAGAACACTGTATTATGCTGCCAGGCCAGTAGTTGGCGAGGTCACTTTGTGAAGAAACACTACACACCTATAGACTAAACATGTAATGTGCATGCACATGACGTTACCGTTTTCACAAATTCTCGTTGTTATAGTTTACACAAAGACAATAACGGTATAGTTTTCAAAAACTTGCACTTTGCAACCCTTTGAAAAAGTTTGCATCTTCAGGCCCCCAAAATGCCATTGTCGTGTAAATTAACTGCCAAAATGCATAAAAAGTTTTATGTTTTTAGTTGAAAACAGTGTTGTGTGAACGGCCCCTAAGGGGACAAAGTCTCAGCCTCAGACGTGACACCCTTGGACCACTAACAGCAGGGTTGGACAAAATTCAGAATTTAAGAACTGGCTCCCAATATGCAATTGGATCCCTAATTTGGTGCAGATGTTGTTATTTATATGGCCAAAAAGTAAGATGAAATTCTGATAGCTTGTAATGTAAATCAATGAGATATTTATAACAGGATAGCAATTACTTACATAAAATGCTTATAAATATATATGTGACAAGCAGGGCGGGCGAGAGCCTTGAGGAAACGGCGCGAGGCCGGTGACGTGAGTGATAACGAGCGCCAGCTGCGTGTTGCACCGGTCTCGAATCTCTCACAGAGGAGCTCCGGAAGCATAAAAGGGGGAGCGACGACAGTGAAAGATTCTAGACCGGTGCAACCGTTATCACTCATGCCAGCGGCCTCGCGCCGTCCCCTCACGGCTCTCGCCCGCCCTGCTCATCACAATATCAGTTGTCACTTTATATCTCACAATAATATGTCATCTTAGTAAGATGATATTTAAATTTAAATACTTATAGTTTTATGATCAAAGCTCTGTAAATTTTTTTTGTGGGCGACAAAACAGAATGCAATGCAATTCATTGATTATTATTGAGAGATACAAATAAACATTCCTCAAAACCCTGATGTATCATAATTGAACTTCACATTTTAACATTATATTTCTAAAAAATGATGTATGGATAATCAAATAAACATAAGGTGCTTCAGTCCAGTAAATGTTCGTCTTGAAAAAATAGAAAAGATATTCTTACGCTTACTTTATTGAAACTAGTAAAGATTTCACAGCAAAAAGACATGTGAACCACAACCTGAGGGACAATTTTAGAATTTCACTAAAAGACCTTATACTTGCTTAAAAAGTATGAACTAATCAGAGGGCATGTAATACAACAGGTTTTTCAGCAAAGTTTTGATCATGTTGATAATTTGGAGGCCTTAGAATTTTGTGTATCAAATACACTAGGCTTTAGAGGGTTGAACTCAAATTACAACTGCAGTTGCAATTATTTGGTAAAATAATGTATCCAGTGTACTGTATATAAGTCAACATAATGAGAAATGGTTCAATTGAACTTCAAGCTCTAACTAATTAGTACATACTAAAGTCAGAAGTAACGTACTGATTACTCTCAGAGTAAACTACATGTCACTTCTGTTTCAGGAACTATAGATCCTGAAGATACATCAGTGTTATCTCTCTAATCACTTAGACCCATTGATTTGAGTATACTGTTGGAATGGCAAGGTTCCTCAGCCAGCCTCATTTCCATGTGCATTTTCTTTTGGGGGCATTTACCATCCATCTGAAGAGCCCCTCAGAGTCTCAAAGGAGAGAGAAAACTCCGAAGGGGGTTTTATTGTCTGTAGCTCCTGGGTTTCTCACTGTTATTCCCGCCTTGTGTTGCTGAATGTGGTATAAGTGGAAGATGAGTTACCTTTGATCTGTTGAGTTATGCGTTATTCAGATGTTGTCACTTGCTCACTCTACCTGGCTCTGTGACAGAGAGAGGCAAGATTTCTCCCTGACTCGGCATGTTCTCATGTATTTTCCAACCACTAATTAAGGCAAAATTTTCTAAAGATCACATTAGGCATACCAAGATTAGCGTTAACCGGTCTGTGTCCAACACGTTGATTAAATTGGGTGGTTAATTGCATGATAATAGCACTCTCCATGTCTAATCTGAGAAATATTTCTTGTAGCTGCTTTAGAACCATGTGTAGCTTCAAATTCATGGCATGTAAAGCTGAATGTATGTCCCACAACAAAGCGTACAGATCTACGCCACATGGAATGCTGAGAATGATAGGGATGTGAATTGCTAATGTGAAACAGCATGCCATGCTGAGGTTTACACTACACTGTCATCTGATAAATATCCGCTGGAGAATTCCCGGCTTTGTCTGTGCCTGCCTGCCTACTCTTGTCACACCAGTGACTGAATACCTCGTATATCAGCTGTAGTAAGCAGTGATACCCAAACATCAGTTTTGCTTTGTTAATTATGACTTCAAAATAAATACATATATGTAAAACACACACACATTTATATATACACATACACTAAGGAATGTTTCTTGAGTGCCAGATCAGCATATTGATACTAAATGATTTCGGAAGAATCATGTGACGCTGAAGACTGGAGTAATGACTGCTAAAAAATTAAGATTTGTCATCACAGGTATAAATTATATTTTAACATATCAAAATAGAAAACAGTTATTTTAACACAATATTATATATTATTATATATATTTTTATGATTTTATCACAACATTAAATCATCGCAACCAACACAACTATATTGTGGAACCCCTAGCACAACTAAAGACTTTATACATAAAAAACTAAAAGTTTAGGAGTATATCGGTTATGTGTAAACAATAAGGTGATAAATAATGACAGAACTGTTTTATTATGTATCTGTGTTTTATCTATCAAAAACTGCTATGGTTTCCTCCTCGGACAAACATGACTTCTGTTCACGGGCATCTAGTTGCACTGTTGTAATCTAACTTTTTTGATTACTGAATTTGTGGTTATTTTAAAGAGTATCTATTATGCTTTTTTACATTTTCAACTTTCTTTAGTGTGCAATGTTGCTGTTCGAGCATAAAAAAATTCTGCAAAGTTATAAAGCACAATGTCACTCCAAAGTGAGTTATTCTCTATATCAGCAAGCACTGTTTCTGAACTCCCTGAAACGCATTGATTGTAGTCTTGTGGTTTCTTCCTGGAATGTACATGTCAAAATATTCTTAATTAAATAATTCCTGCCCAAGGCATATGCAAAAAAAAAAAAAAGGTGGGAGCGGTTTGTGGTAAGGCCTGGTTGAGTTGCGTTAAGCCCTGGGTAGCCTATACTTCGTTTTTTTACACGTACGCTAGTGAACGCGCACAGTCAGACGCACATCCTTGCAAAGTATACTTCATTTGACTCGTACGCAAACACAGGCGTTCAGCGTATGCACAGTTTTGAGCAATCTCTCGCCACGAGTTACAACCCATGTAAAAATCTTTGTATTCTTTCATGCTAGAGTTGTACAAATGAGGGTACTTTCTAACCTCTTCGCATAATGTCTCGTCTACATAGGCCTCCATTGTCGCTGTAGCTTGCATGCGTTCTGGTCTGTTCTGTTTATGCAGTTTTTTCTTTGACTACCTTGTGAATCGACGCCCCCAGGGCATGGTTGCCACCTTGTGGATAAACTAATTATTGCAAAGTACGCGCGGTTAAGGCTGATTTATACTTCTGTGTTGGACCTATGCCGGAGCCTCTGAGCCATAGGCTATACGTCTGTTTTCATTTTTACTTCTGCGTCGTTGTCCGTGTCGACGTACAACGTGCAGATCGCTAGTAGGCAGTGTCTGCGGTCATGTTGAGTATTAGGGCTGCAACAAACGATTATTTTTATAATCGATTAATCTAACGATTATTAGAACGATTAATCAACTAATCATCGATTATTACACTGATTAATCAGTAGGCTTTGTTCGATTATTCCACTTCAGCAATTAATTAAAATATTGAGTTATACTGTACTTTAACTAGTAAATAAAACAAGGAAATCACTTCAGCTTCTATTTTTAATAATTTTCAAGCCAAATGAATAGACCAATCTCCTTCAGGTTTTCTTTCCTCCTCAGAAGTCATCAATAGTCCAACTGTTACAGTGACTGGTACTGTGTTTTTAAGTCTATGAATTGTAATAATAACTTTTTAATAACAGTAAAAATATTAATATGTAATATTGTGCATTTTTTTGAAAAATCCCCCTCTAAATTTTATATATATATATATATATATATATGTACACACTAAATATCGAGTTTATGGTCATTGAATGGCTTTCCTGAGGTAAATGTTACATTTTGTGACATATTTGTTTGCAAGCTGTTTATTGACTTCTTTCTGCCATGGTTAAAACTCTGATTAAGTGATTACATTAGAGCGAGATTCATTTCAGTAAGTTGTACTGTATATTTTTGATGTTCATTCATGTTTATTTCACGCTGTAATAGCAAAGAGTAAAGAGAGCGCTGTAAAAAAAGACAATTTTTTATTGTCGACGTTGTCGATAATGTCGACTAATCGTTTCAGCCCTATTGAGTATCAACAAAGACTATAGATAGAAAGACGGTTCACTCCTATTAGTTATGAATGGGAGAAACTACAATGCACAATATGGCAGAATACGTCCCGCCTTCTAAGTAAAAGAGCCAATCACTGATTGACAAAGTCATTGCGTCACTGCAGCTGCCGTGAAAAGCTCTGGTTCCCATTGAAACCTGAGACTCGCGCTTAGGACTGCACATGCGCATTGGCTCGCATTGGCTTCATAGAGACAGGAAATAAACAGACAGACTGGGAAGAGAGGTACTGCAACAATGTAAAATATGTTAACAAATATTTTTTTTTTAACATTCAAGCACAAAAACCTATGCTAGTACACCACAAAAACAAAATCAAGACTCTGTGAAAGGGCCTACAAGGCCTCTCTTTAAAAAAAAAAAAAAAAAAACATTTATATATTTACATTAGGGGTGGGACGGTTCAGATTTCTCACGGTTTGGTTTGTATCACGGTTTTGGGGTCACGGTTTCAGTAAAAAATAGGACAATTGTCAAATAAAGATAAAGAAGATAAAAACAAATAATCTAACTACAAGAAACGGCACAAATAAATACATGAGAGCTAACATACAAATAAAATAAACAATGCTTTACCAGTTTTTCAGGTATCTAACATGTTTCAGGTACAGAAATTGAATAAAGTAATCAAATATAAAATAACACTGCATATAAACTTCTTTAAATTGTTAAATAAAGATGAAACATTATTGAAGCTACAAAAGCTATTCAATCAAGAGTAATTTCTTCATGCTTTGTCGTTCGATTAACGTTAAAACACATAGAGCAGGAATATTAGACTGCTGTCCCTTTAAGATATAATTCAAAGATCCAGATACTCGCTGAGATGGGCATGTTGACATAATTTTTGTGTGAATTTGTCCGTTGCAAGGTGCAAGACTTGAAAGAGAATTTGAGCGAGAGTATTTGCGCGCTGTGACGCGGCTCTCCATGTACGCGCTTCGGATGAGTACACACAAATCTCCTTACAGCGCACGCGAGTTCTCTTTCCCGTCTTAAGGAATGAATGTTTAAATTGGCAAGGTTTAAATTAGTTTAGTTTAAACACAGATAGCAACGTGAGATGTTCAGGTCTCACCTGCGCTCACGTCGCGCGCTATCAACATATGTCGGGTGATGACGGCGTAAATGACTGGTCATAGAGCTTTCGGCACGTCATTGAACATTTGTTTACAAGTGACTGTTTTGTCCATGTTCTTTTGATCATCGCTGTTGTAATGTATTGAGAAACTAGAGTGCATATCCATCGACTGAAACATACATTAGCCAAATCCGTCTGTCTGTTTTGCACGTTGTTTTCAACAAGCCATATTATAGATGCGTCGTCAGATTTGGGATGAACCGCGGTGCAAGCGCGTGCCGAACCGTGGGTGGAGAACTGAACGGTTCGATTTTTTTTTTTACAGCGAAACGTCCCATCCCTAATTTACATATAAAAGGAAACACCCCCAAAACATATAAAGACTTTTAAACTAGGTTGACCACCTGGCTATTGATCTGTTGCAGGACAGTAGATGTGTTTTTCGGGACAATGCGGGACACGTGTGAGACATATAAATTTACTACTATTATGCTATGTGAATATTGATTTACATTGTTGGCAAACTTGGCCGATTATTTTTTTCTGCCGATGGGCTATAATGTTGTGCTTCTGGCAACATTATATCCTGGAGAGAAGACAATTCTAGATTTAAGAGTGCACATGCAGGAGGACAAAGTTTGAGCGCGCACATGTAATATCTGAGCGAGAGAGAGCACGCGTCCAGTTTTGTGCAAGAAGGGAATCCGCCGGTGAGCGGAGAGATTCTTGTTTGCGCATTTGATGTGCTCTCACATAACAATAATGCGCTAGAAACCGCCTTAAATGAACTATTAACGTGAGAAGAAAGTCATGTCTGAAAGTTGCAGTCAATTTTTGTATTGGTTAAAAATGAATGGAGAATATCTCGTGTTTTCTGTAGGTGTTCGACCACTTCCGTGGGTGGCGCTCGAGCATCCACGGGATTCGCCACATATTCGTTGGAAATATTTGCCATCAGGATGGATGATTACATGCTTTAATTTGGGCAGCTTTGAGCAGCTTGTGGTTCTTATCCAGTATGAGATGAAATCCTTGCTGGTGTAGCTGTGTTTACCTTGCTGAGGCCCGCACTTAGCTATTCCTTTGCGCTGTCCACTCAGTTGTCATCAGCGTGAAAACTTCTCTCTATGATTGCGTTGGTTGGTTATTTTTATAGCTAGAACATGACGGCTGCACAATTTTTATATTTCTTACTGTGGTATTGCAATTTTAGGGATGAAAAATAATAATAATACAGACATAACTGAAATGCGGGACACTATTACGTCTTGCGGGACGCGGGACAAAGCTCCCAATTTTGGGACGGGTGGTCACCCTATTTTAAACTGATGATTCTGCAGCAGTGTTTTCCCCCCTCACACTTCTAAACAACAGTCTTTCCTATTTTTGTGCTGTCAAATGTCAGTCAAACCAGTGTCAAATTAAATATAGTTATAAAATAACAGATTCTGTAGACCTATTTGTCGAACCGATGGGAAACACTGCAATAACATCTGCAAATGTAGACCACCCTTCATATGACATGAATATGAACTTTAAATTTATTACAAACACAAACAGATGTCATAATACAGTGTCAAGATAGCTATAAACACACAACTAAATCCACACTTTAATATGTAATAAATTAAAAACTTTTAAGCTGTTTTTTAGTATGATTTAAGTAACAGTTGTTTATATAGGCGGACCAAGCGTTTATACTAAAGATCAGAGGAGAGAGTGTTCTGGCTGTAGATGTAAGAATATTGCTCAATATAAATCCCTTAGCACTCTTTATTTGTTGAGTTCATTTAAGTGTAAAATAAACTTAGAGAAGAGTGTGCAATAGCAAACACCCACACATACATTTGTTCTCTTGTTTACAGCTTACAAATGCTTATGTTAAACAAGTACAGAGATCATCCACACAGACGTTCTCTGAAGTCCAGCACATATTGAAATATGTATGCGCAGCACTGTGAAAAATGCAGAAGAGGTTTGATTTGGTGATGTATTATCCACTATCACAACATGACAATCTCACATTCAATAAATTATTATTACAGTGGAAACTCATAAGGAGCTTAGTGAGAGATAGAGAGTGAGGGCTGATAAGGGAACATTTTCCCTGTCAAGTTTGTACAACAGATGAATCTAATTTAGAGAGACTCGTGTGGGCAGTTTCTGTTTGCTAAAAGCTTAAGCCGAACGTCTTCTAATATAAAGTTCTCTCAACATACAGCAGAAAGATGAGCCATCAAGTATTGCAGGAACTATCATGAAAAAGACATCAATCACTGTTTTTCTGCTATATTATTATTATTATTATGTGTAATAACTGATGTTTGCTAAGCAAGTGTTCTTTGCTAAAGTATGAGAAATTGTCATTTTCATTCTTTGGGTTAGTGAAAAAAACCCATAAACCTAAGTATTGAACATAGTATTAAAGTATAAAACTCATTCTATTTTATATTAATGTCTGACGTTACTTTTTGGGTTAATATTGTTTTGTCCAAATCTTAATTTATTAAAAGAAAAAACCTTAAAAATGCAATTCATACATAAACTGCCTTGAATACACCTATTCTATAATGTTTTTAATTACAAATTAATATTTATTATGATATTTTTTGGAAGATTTTAAAATAACAAGGTGATACAAGTACAACTGATATCTTAATATAAAAAAGGCCTCATTAAAAGAATTATATTTTTGAAAAGAAATTATTTGGTATAATATGTTATTATTATTTCTTAGAAAATATTAATATTTAAATGAATACTTGAAAAAGTCATGTGGTGCAACTCCTCAAAAACTAATATTTATGAATTAATAGTCATTAAAATTTTTTACAATTTTAAAAATTTCATTTTTACATTGAAAAATATATTTAAAAGTAATAACAAAAGATGTGTCTATTCACATGTATAAATGGTTTATGGCAAATGTTATAATTTGTCAAAACCATTGGAAACCAGCATGAATACGAAGAGTGCATTTTTACGAAATAGATTTTTAAAAGATTATTCCTTTTCTTTGTTGTAACACTTATTTCTCATTGACCCACCCCTCACATTTCACAAATATTTTTTTTTTAGAAAATCACTTATTTTATAGACCTTGCATGGCAATAAATCTCTTTCTGTGACCAGCAGAGGGCAGACATCTTGATGAAACCCATTTAGAAACAACCCTCTTTCATTTCCCATAGTCTGCACACATTCTTCCTCAGACAACCCAAACTCTATTCAACTTCAAGACAGCTATGGCTGCGATAATAGAGCAGAAATAAGGTATGGGAATCAACACGTCCTTCCATCATAGTGAATATAACTTGACAAGATGCCTACCGAGCGTGACTGTGCTTGCAGGCGGAGAGAGGACTGGCATAAAGTGCGTAGCTGAAATACAGATGAACATCTGACATGCCATGGGAAGGAGTGCTGTGCACACTGTGCTGTGGATTTGACAGGCAGATAGTCTCAGTGCTTGGGTGTGGTGCGAAAACAGGTACAGACAACTCAGTCTGTCGGTATTTAGAGAAAGTGAAATGTTAAAATGCTGCCGCAACTCCATCATACCTCATTTTCATATTGAATAATGCTGTGTGTGTTTTTTGGCAGGCGGTGTATTATTGTGTGATCTAGTATGTGGATGTGGGTTGGAGAAACAGTGGCTGATCATTAGGGCACTAAGTGTAAACAGCAGTAGGCCCACTGGGAAAGGCCTAAACGTGCCCTCCTCACAGAAGATCAATAGCCCATCCACAGAGAGCGCCCTTGCCACTCACTCATGCACACATGCACATATGCTCACTCTTATCCTTAGCAACAGTATTTGGCCCTGTCCCAAATGGCAAAGTTTATACAAGACCGTAGGGTGTCCCATTTGTCATTTTAGGTTTCAGAAGGGTGCTGTTGAGCGCCACCTTTGCGGCTGATATGTACCCTTGATGCGCACTTTTGTCGAGCCAGCAATGAAGCGAGCGAAAGTGCGAACTCTGAGGAAGATTGTAAAGGACAATACTTCGAATCTCGATTTGTGATACAATGATTCTGGATCAATTCTGATATTTTCTCACTCTAATTGATTCTGAGCCTAGTTTTAACAGCAGATGGTGCTCTAGGCTTGTTTTTAACCGCATTCTCAAACTCTCACGAAGAAGAGTGCTGGACAGCGATCCTGTGTTCGGTCATGTAGGTGGTTAAATATACTTGCACCTCGGCTCAGAATGCATTTATGACTCAAGATTAATGTAAACACAGCAAATCAAACACTTCACAGTCTTCACTGCATAAATTATAATTTAAATATAGATTAATCCTTATTAAAGCCACAAAAGTTATTCAGTCAAGAGCAGTGAGTGATTTTCTCTTTGTCTTTTGTTCTTTGATTTACAGTAATGACAAACATCACAGCAGCAGGTTTATTAGGCTGCTGTCACTTTAAGATCTGACACATCCGATGTCATCACAACTATATTTACGGTCATTTAAGACTGTGCTTATGAGGATACTTGAAAGTGGGCATTTTGGCATACTTTTGTGTGTTCTTGTCCGTTCAAGTGATCACATCTATATATATAAAGAAAGAAAATCATATTGATTTGTATTGAGTTGTCTCTTCCTTTTTTCTTTTTTTCTTTTTTTGATAGTGAGCACTTTTGTAATTCCTAAAGATCTGATTGTTTTGGCGATGTTTTCAAATGTTGTATTTATAGGTTTTGAACAATCAAAACTTCTTTACCAAATGCTGTGAGCTGAAACTCTTAAATAATAGTGCAGATATGCTGATGTATTTCAGGGTGGAGGATGGGTATGTTATAGTCTCCATAGAAACACAGGAGCAAACTCTTCTGGAAAGTCCCTTCCCAAACGCTGACCACAATGTGTCTGTGTATGTGAGTGCATGGGTTTAACATTTGGTCTAATTCTATTCACCTTCATAATGGGGTTTAAATTGCAAGAGTAAATTTTCAAAGAAAATATTATAGACTACCATTGTTACTTAAACTGGTATGTCTTAGCAAAATTAACAATAATCATGCATATCTGAATTGTGTTTTCTGGCTGAAACAGAATGTTCTACTCAAGCAGAACAGAAAATTAGTTTAATATGGCTATTTACTTCTGTATTTACAGGGGCTTGGCCATTTCAACTTGAACGTGCAAGGCTTCCAGTGTCAGCTGCTTCCAGTTATTTTTGCTGTTATTTAGTCACTTTATGTTGTAAACTGGTATTTGTTTCACATTATTTTAATTTATTATCATAATCAAAAACACATTAGTTTGTGGCGAAAATAGTTTTATCGTTTACTGCACTTCATTATTCTTTTAAGTATTTACCTATAGTGGCTAATGGATTCTTGCACATTCACAGGAAATAGCTTACTTCCGCATTTCAAATAAGTGGATAATATGGAATCCACAACCCCCCCCCCAAACCATTTGTGCAAAAGTGCAAAAGTGCAAACCCCGCACCACAAGTGCAAACCCCGCACCACAAGTGCAAACCCCGCACCACAGACGATTCTAAAGATTTCTTTGGTCAATTACAGTGATGATTGACTACACAACGCTAAAGCCTAACCTTAACCTTAAAGTCACCATGAAATCAAAATTAACAATTCTTGTCTTTTTTTAAATGAAATATTTCAGTATTATAAATGATTTGTCCATGCATTTCATTTTTTTAATTTCATGTGCCCTTGTAATCTTTAATCAAAATAACTTCCCCTCCCACTTGCAGCAACATCTCTTCTCTGATGATGCAATTACTGGCAAGGGGCGGGACAACCTGTCACTCACATGAGATCACTCCAATAGCAAACCACAGTGATCCAACAATCCAATCAATTTTGAATTTTGAAGCAGTTATGTTTATTTTTTTTTAAAAAAATGTACGTTTTTATTAAGTACCTATATATAACAGCTTGGGGTGTGAGTGTGTCCAGTGTACGTTGTAGAAAGAAATGTCAAATTATCGTCAAGTTATGTTTACCACAGGCTTAATTTTACTCATAAATTGAAAACCCTCCTAGGAAAATCTCGAAGGAACCATTGGCAAATTAGACTTCCGGGTTCTGACGTCATACCTGCACCACGAATCCATGAAGCCTGAACTTTTCTTGACAGGTGACTAAATGATTAAGTTGACCAATGAAATCAGCTGCAGTTTTGGGCTGAATTGGTTTCATGCGGATAATTCAGTCAGTGTTGCCAACTTAGTGACTTTTCAGACCCCTTTGGCGCCTTTTTATCAAAACAGCACCTAGCGACGAATCTAGCGACTTTTTAAAGTACCTAGAGACAAATCTAGTGACCAAAAAAAAAAAAAAATATATATATATATATATATATTGGAAATGAGAACAGCTTTATTGGACATCCAGCTATATTATATTATACAGTATGTGAGCATGGATTAGGAGAGAAAACATTAGGCAGGCAGAATGCAATTATGATGTGATGATGTCACAAATATGCAAATTGTCACATGACGTCATCTAGCGACATTTAGCGACTTTTTGGGCAGGCTTTAGCTACTTTCCTTTGAAAATAGTTGGCAACTGAATTCAGTTATTTATATAATAACACAAGGCCACAGGTAACTACAGATGTGCTGATATTTGTGATGTTTTTGTTATATTGCTTTCATAAAAAAGTAATATAAGAAAGAAATTAATATCGAGCAACTTACATTTCATACAAAAATCGTCAATTTTGTACATTTCTTCTAATAACTATCGCTGACAAAGTTCCACAAGAAGCCACAGCGTCTGGCTTTGCATATAACGCCCTGGCTAAAAAGCCGGTCTGGATCTCTTTAAGTGGAGCGGAGTGACAGAGATTCATGGCTCAGCGTTTCAGCTCCACTCCGTTTCAATTTCCCGTTCCCTGTTCTGAGCGAACTGAACATTTAGTGCAACTTCACAGTGTTGTTGTACTAGCGGAACGCCATTTAGATTAGAGAAACTCATTGACCTGTAATATTAAACTCTAAAAACGTTTAAAAAATCTAAAATACGATTTGTTTATGGAGCCACAAACGTCATTATGTTTTTCTATACTTTTTAATGGAACAACCTCCCTCCCCTTCTTTTTAACTGGGCCGGCCAACTGCTCCATATTTGGATTACACATTCACACACTCTTACGCACGCCTCCACACACTCACTCCCTCCGTCAAACACACACACTCACTCACTCGCTGGAGGTGGGGGCACGGAGAGATTAGCTCGGGCTGCAGCAGACATCATTGTACGAGCGGAGGGGAGACGATTCCACCGGTAGTGCGCGAGAACGCACGGAGCCCTGGCAACACGGAGAGCCTCGCGCTTCCCTGCCCGTTATACCGTACAGTAAGTCCATGCATTTATTTAACCAGCACAAAACTGGCTTTTGGGTTTGCTTGCGATCTGGGAAAAATGGCTGGGAACTAAAAGACGCAGGAGGAACAGTATGACGTTTATTTAAAAACCCTTGTAAATATTTACTGTGACATTTGCACTAATTATTATGTCAACCTGTCTGCGATCGACCGGGCGAGATGTACAAGATATGCTGTTTGTCATCTCGATTAAAAATTATATAACTACTTTGAAGTAGCGCACGGGAAGCGGGGCGGTTACTTGCGAGCTGTAAGCCCGAGCAGGGAGCGCTCTCGCCGGGGCTGGAGTAACTGCGCCACCCCGCCTCCATTCATCGCTCCAGACAGACTTCTAAACATCAGTTTACCGGTGGATTAATGATCAGTCAGTTGTACTTTTTAAAGACACTGTCAATCGCCGTATCCTTGCGCACTTCTGCTGAGTCAACACTGTTGCTGGAAGGCTTTTGATGTGAAAACACAATCGCGGAAGTTTTAGTAAGTCTGTACTAGAGTTGCGATTTCAACCCGTGTGCACAGTATAATCCACGACGACGTGTCTTTTTAATTGAGAATAGCCCGTACTAGTAGTAGGCTATAACAAATTTGTCTCCGTTTCACTCCCACTGTGTTTTAATACAAACTGGCTGTGTTTCAATACCTAGTGAGCGTTATTTTTAGGCATCATAAAACGCATTGTGATTTGTTTGGCGCGTTCTGAATTGACTCCAATACTGCTGTCTAGGTAGGCAGCCTTACTAGGTTTGGAGACGCAGCCATTGAGTGTATCCCGTCGTGATGTCACTCGGTTCATCCCGGCTGGTTATATAATGAGCTGTTGCTGTGTATATTTCATGTGTTGGCAGGGCTGATGGGGCGCTCTATGCGTTGTGACCGACATGCAGTGCCGGTTTTTGTTGCTTTACTAAATAAACGGTGCAATTTAGCGTTGATTATGTAAACAGCTGGTTAAGACAGCCTTAAGTAGGTCTTTCGTCAGGGTCACTATCATGATGTCACATACTATACTGTATTGTGTGTTCTGTTCATTAATATGTAGCCTTGAGTTTGTGCAGTTGCATACTATACTATACTATACTGTACTGTACTGTACTACATTGTGCAAATGGCCTTAACCATTTTGAATGGAGTTTACTTTGAAACTATTCATTGCATATGTCATATATTGCTGTACTGTAATGCAGGATACTATGATATGCTACGCTATACTATGTAACACATTGTTTTGACTTTTGAATTGAGCTAATTGTGGATATAGGTTTATGGCTCATGGTACAGTTGCTTATACTATGTATTATACTACTATTTTGCACTGTACTGTGTATGCTAAACTATACTGAATTGTATAAATGTCATTTTTTATTTATTAATTTTATTTTTAGATAATTGTGCACAGTTTTACAGCTGTTAAAGGATTAGTTCACTTTAAAATGAAAATTACCCCAAGATTTACTTACCCTTAAGCCATCCTAGATGTATATGACTTTCTTCTTTCTGATGAACACAATCGTCACGTCAGTTACGCTTTTTTCGTAAGTTAAAGACGGAAGGTGTAGGACGTAGTCTAAGTGTTTTGAACTGCGAGAGGCATTACACTTTCTTCGTAAGTTGAATATGGAAGGCGGTCTGGCAGAAGCTGGATATTTTACTTTATAACTTGTTAAATATGGATATTTTTCTTACTGAAATGCATCGCTTCGCTTGAGAAGGCCGTTATTAACCCCCAGGAGCCGTGTGAAGTACGTTTATAATGGATGGATGCACTTCATACTCTTTGGTCCCGTTCACTCCAATTATAAAGCTTGGATGCGTCAGGATATTTATTAATATAACTCTAAATGTGTTCATCAGAAAGAAGAAAGTCATATACATCTAAGATGGCTTGAGGGTGAGTAAATCTTGGGGTAATTTTCATTTTAAAGTGAACTAATCCTTTAATCCACATACTATACTATACTGTACTATACCATATACAATTCTATACCATGCAATATATGTATAGCTTTCACTTTTGAATGGACTTTATTGGCACAAGTTTATGGCTGATAGGACAAATGCAGCATATTCTATTCTATTCTATGCAACATATAGCTTTCATTTTTGTATTTAGTTGTGTGCAGATTTACAACTTATAGGACATTTGCAGCTAAAGTGAAGCAAAAAATTTCATGTGGAAACATTGTTACCCCCAAAGGGCTATTTAAATAGATTCAGTGATTCAGTTTTTTGAAGAGATTTAATTCACTTTTAGAATTTGCATGCCATAAACAGGCAAAGAAAGAAGAAAGCCATAGTGAGAAATGACATTTACAGAGCGAAAAATTCTCATGTTGAATGTTGAAAGACCAGCATGTTCAAATAAATAAAGGCGGATTATTTGCAGGGTCACCGTGCTACAGTTTCACTGTGTTCTGCAGAGTATTGCCGCCACATGCTTGGATTTCATGCTTATTATTAGTGTACATTTCCAAGGCTCTTGGATGATTAAGAAATTCTGGCGCTTTTAATGAAAATTCTGTTGTTTTGGAGAGCAAGTGGATTAGTGTTTCCCCTGTTTTGTGTTTGGTTGTAATACATTTCAAACAGTATGGGCTGCCCTTTGCAACCTGGGGACTAAGCTGTCTGCTCTGATTATGTAGTGAATGCTTTTTTAAAGAGGGATTTGTGCAGCGGTGAACTGCTCGGTGCTATAACTCGGTAAGCAAATCTCTGATGTCCCCAGTACCACTTACTTTTAAATGCTAATGAGCAGTAATTAAGACACAGAGAATGGCCTAATCACAAG
This sequence comes from Hypophthalmichthys nobilis, assembly GCA_037950665.1. Taxonomy (NCBI): domain Eukaryota; kingdom Metazoa; phylum Chordata; class Actinopteri; order Cypriniformes; family Xenocyprididae; genus Hypophthalmichthys; species Hypophthalmichthys nobilis. The sequence continues at coordinate 9,076,416 of CM075483.1, read as the reverse complement.
TGCACTAGTGCGTCTGCTCATTTGTTCAGTTTTAACACAGACACACACACACCTGCCACTTATGAAGTGCCCATTCTTGCTTCTCCTTAGTAGCTGCACTATTCAAACTACCACAGTGTCAATAGAGTTGAGTTTGATGAACTCAAACGAGCTTGTGACAGATGCAGGCAAGGCTAAGCTGACATGCTCGAGTGCCAGTGAAATGTGGAGGGACACACCTCCACCTGCAGACACTGCTTACATAATTCTGCTGTGATTGACAGGGACAGTATCAGCCAATGGGTGAGTAGCGCCAGCTGGACAAGAAATTTGTTTACACATTGGAGGGGTGGAGCCTGTCAACCTGGTTTCACCCTTTGCTGGAAAATAAGTCAAGTTAGGCCTATCCAGGCAAGCTCTTGAAGTACACTCCCTCACAGGTATGCATGCATGAACTCAGGACATGGGACGCATTGTTCTGCAGCATAAAAAGCAAATTAATGATATGCCAAGTCTTTCTCTGAGCTCTAACCTTTTTCTGTGATTGAAATCTGAGGGAGGACATTCAGTGGTCTTGCCCCTTAAATCTAATACTTAATGGAGTCTGCGTTTACACCTTGGTTATTTGATCACAAATTGGCCATCTGTTGCTGTTTACAACTGGTAACATGTTCCATAAATCTCACCACACATGTGATGTTTGTGCAGAATGCTTTGTATTTTAAAGGAATGGCTTACCCATTCTGTCACGATTATCCTTATTCTGCAGAACACAAAAGATAATAATGTTTCAGCTGTTCATATAATGAAAGTCAATGGGGTCCAAAAGTTTCAAGCTGGAAAAAGGAGTCCAGTGGTTTCATTTAACTTTAAGTCTTTGTATTTTGTACAATATCAACCTATGCTCATTGGACATACATGCATCTATCTATATTTTTGCAAAACTCCAGTACATACAATTCACTGCAGTTTCCAGCTGAAAAACACTAGAGGAAGTAAACACCAGCAACTTTTTTTATTCTTTCACACAAATCATGATTATTGATTAATAATGTCTTATTTTCACATGGTTGCTTGCACAAATCTATGTTATTATGACCTCAAAACACTTTTACCATAGTGCATGATTTGTAAACTAATTAATTTTGATGTTTGCAGCACATAACCAGATCAGCATGAATGGCTATTCTGATGAAGTAAACTTGCTCTGTAGCTCACTTGGTACATCATTGCACTTATGATGCAGATCGCTCGATAACAGTCCCGTGAAGTATGAGTCACGACAAAAGAGTTTAGAGTTTAGTGTTGGTGGTACATTATTTTCAAACACGATATAAACTGAACACATTTTTACACATTAATCTCCACTTCTTGGATATTTCCTTTGAAAGTGTCGCTAAACATGCTAAAAGCAATAAAAAATAATTTTGCAGAAATGTTGTCACAGGCACGTATTTCCAATGACCTTAAAATGGAAACAAACATTTTAGGAGCTATGCAGTCTCAAATCAAACCATATCATTGATCAACACATGTATACAGAACCCATATTCAGTTATGGTGTCACATCATTAACATCAAACCTCAGTGGTGCTTGTGTCTTTATGACAATTTGATGTTAAGTCACATGACAAGCAAGAAGCATTGAAGTATGACGTTTCTGACATGTCATCATATTGTATCTGGCAAAGCTTAAAGTCATGGTAAAATGTAAGTTGCAGCAGAACTTGTTTCCTTATTGTGACGTATATCCAAGTGAAACATTTGTTGTTGATTGGATGTAGGCAGATCTGGATGTGAGCTTGTGGTTGATTTTTAAGAGCGGGACAGCGTTTATGCAGACGAAATGGAGAAGTCCTGTATACGTCACCAGAGAGAAATGTAATTTCTGTAATTTCACCCAAAGATCCATTTATGACATTTTGATTCAAAATTATGAGGTCAAAAATAATTTAAAAAATGCAACATGCATGTATAAATTGTTTACAATATCAAAAACATGCACTAAGAAAATAGATTTTCATTTCACGTTGACTTTAAAATCCTTGTTTTAGTGCAGTGGTTGATTGACAGGTGAGTAGGCGGCCCTTCACTGCTTCCCTTGGACACCTCAGAATGGATTAGAGTTTACACTACAAATGCGATGTAGTCACATGCATTTTCGACTACTTCTGAATGTAATGTGAGATTTGTTCACAGAACATTTCGGAGCCCCTTTACACCTGTATCTCTGTCCACTTGTGATTAGATGCTAGTACCCAGTGTAAACGGAGTCTACAGGAGTTCAACGTCCTTTCACAGTGTCAAAGTCTCACAGCAGGGAGAGAGTATGAGGTGGGGAGAAGGAGGCAAGGAATGGGATCGATTGAGTAATTCTGTTTCCAGACCTTTATAGCCCTTTTCTTTCATCTCTCAGCTCTATTCATTTACTCTCCCTCCATGGGCGCAGTACACATCCCCAACCTGCTTTTGTACTGCAGCGCTCAAGAGCTTTTTTTGATATCGAGATGAAAAACATTCCTTTCTCCAATGAGTGGATGTCAGCGTGCAGGCTGCTCGTCTTCCTCTAGACTCCCCATGATGGCTTTATCTAGAGCCTGAATTGAAGCTTTTTATTTTTCAGCTGAACAATGTGATGAACGTGAACGTGCTTGAAACTGTTCATTGTTCAGTGGATGTGCTGATTTAGTTTTTTTTTTTTTTAATTTGTTGTATTTGGGTCCTCTTATTTTTTGTCAAAGTGTGGCGCTTCAGGATCATCAATAAATCTTTTCATCCATCTAGAAGCATAGTTAAAAAATAAAGCACTTATGAATAAATGAATAAATCACATGCAAGCCTCCAGAATTCATATCCAGGCTCTACAGCTTGGAGAGTAACATATGTGTATGTGGCTTCTGGACAGCCAGGAGTCATTTTGAAGTCTTTTAAAGCCCCATTTAAGACTCATGTGGCCTTAACAAGTCAGAAATATTGTTAGTTAAAAGCATATGAATGATCAAGCGAAGTGGTGGAATTCTCAGTGATACCTGGGTTGTGCAACATCAGAATTGGTGGAAGGCAACACTGCAGTAGATTCAAGTAGGGCTGCATGATATTTGAAAAGAAAAAAAGATTTTCCCCCTTGCAATATAGGCTATTGTCAAATGAAAAATACATAATTTTCACCAGATGAATTGAATATTTGGAAAGAATTAATTATTCTACAATGATTGGGGTAATTGTGTTGCTGCATACGAAATAATTTTAAAAAGCTGAAATAACTTTTTACTCTGAAGACTTTTTTGAGTGATTTTTTAAAAAAAAAAATTTTATGGTTTAATGATTTGGGGAAAAAAATTGGTGTATATACTCTTCATAAGATCCAACTTAAACCTATTTCAGTTACCATAAGTTGAACAGACAGAGTTTAAAAAATTTCTTTCCACTTTAGTTTCCACATTCCTGCTGATTTTGACCCATTCATTATGACTATAAAATATGATTTTTATTGTGGTTTTTATTAAATAAAAATATTAAACAAAATATAAAATATATTGCAATACTGTTGTGCTGTTACATAAATGTATTTAACAAATTTTTTTATAGTACACTAGTAGCTAATATTTACTAGTGTATAGTATAGTATAGTAACTAATATAGTAACTATAGTACAGTAACTAATATTTACATTCTGATTTCAGCATTTTCGAACATTAAACCATCAAGCTTGAATTTTGGTGGTTTGCCTGGCAAACAAATATGATTTCACAGTGAAAGTGTGGCATTATGTTCACACGTGTATAGCTCATGATATCGGTGTGGCTCGATTCACAGTAAATGAATCAAGTCACTCTGAAACACCATAAATTGAAGCCTTTGTGATTGGATAATCACATTAAGCTATATTGCAATATTGATTTTGTTTCAATATATCATGCAGCCTTAGACTGAAGTGAACGATTTTGCTGATTCCAGTGCTGCATATCAGTATTAATGCATTTTGTACAACAAGGTTCTGGTCAACAAATATAAAGCTTATGATTCACACACTGTGGGTACTTTATGTAAATTAATCTATTATTTTTCATATACCCTGCGTAATTAAATCAAAGGCTGTGTGAAAGTGATGCAGGCATATTCAATAATGTTTATCCACTTGTACAAGCTTATCAGGTCATCTACTGTTTATTTGTTTTGTTTAGTCTACTTCCGCATTTTGTTTCCGACTTAAACGTAATAACTGCTGCCTACGTTGGAAGTAGCAACTTAACAGGTGCGCGTGAAGCATCAGCTACCTGATCTGAGACTTTGTAGTGAAGATGGGCTCAGAAGAAATCAATAGCTGAAGTTCTGAATGGCAGAGTGTGAATAGTGTAGCGGCTCTGTGTCAGTGTGGGGATCGATGACCCCTCTATGGGCCGCTGTTCTCCTCTCGTGTGGATATCTGTATGCTTGGTGCTCCTTCTGGGCATATCCAGACAGTAGAGCCACTATTGATGCTACTCTTTCACCATGAAAGCAACAAAGAAGAGCAAAGCTTCACGCTCATGTGCAGCTGGTTTAGAACACGATGAAAATCCTCTCTAAGCTTGTCATGGAAAAGGCCTGTTTCTGAAAGCCTTAAGAAGCACTCTCTTTTGGAGCCTCCTTAAAGGGATAGTCCACCAAAAATGAAAATTCGGTCCTCATTTATTCAAACTTGTATGACTTTCTTTCTTCAGTGGAACAGAAAAGTGATGTTTAGCAGAATATTCATGCTGGCACCATAAAAGCATCAAAAATAACTCTTCCACTATTTTGCAAGTCATCTGAAGCTGAGTGTGGTGAACAGATTGAAATTTATGTCCTTGTTGACCAAAAATCTTCCTTGACAGTCGTGGTCACCATTTACTTTCATTGTGTGGGGAAAATCTCTACTAAAAATCTCATTTTGTGTTTAGTACAAGTCGTTCTGGTTTGGAACAACACAAAGATGAATAAATTATGACAATGAAATTTTGAAAATGTCAATGACGAAATTTTAATTAATGGGTGAACTATCTCTTTAAGGTTTCCCAGTTGTATGTTATGCAGTTCATCATTGTGCAACAGCCCTCAGGAAAATGACGGTCTAAAAGCCTCATTCTCAACATATATAGCAAAAGAATTATGTATCAGTCTGTTATTGAGGTTCTGCACAAAGCTAGACCTCTGTGCAGTGTTAGTATACATTCATGTCTCTCAACCTTTTTATCCCAGCAGTTGGCCTTCATTCATATTTAATGGCATTCGCTATGTAGTTTGGCACTAGAATTGCCTTATTTGTAATGAGGAACTTGGTAGGGAAAAATTGCCCACCTATTTTTAGGCTCCATACCGTCAGTCTCATGTTTCATGTCACTAGTAATTCTTTTAGTATGAAAATGACTAAATAATAGAGCATTATGTGGCCGAATATCTCATCTCTGCTTCTTCCTTTCCATCTGATATGTATTACGTTTTGAAATGGCAAAAAATTTAGCTTGTTTTGAACTGTTTTGCATATAGTTCATAAACAAAGGGCAGCTGGAACCATTTGACCAGAATGTTATAAGCCCTGAAGCAGAGAACACACAAATGAAGAAAATTCTCGTGGAGCCATCCTTCCTGATGCAACTAGGCAGATAAATAGGACCACCAAGTGTTCTCCAACCGCAAAGCATACTTCTGTCTACCCTCATCTATCATGCAGTACAAGGTGGGATTACCGATTAAACTTCCTTGGAGTGACAGCTTGATCATCAGAAGAGAAAGTTAAGGGGCTGAGGTAGGGATTCCATGAGGAATGTATTCACTAAAATCTTCTTAAGAAAGAAGTTAAAGGCCCCTTTTACAATATGTAATATAAGTCTCTGGTGTCCCCAGAATGTATCTGTGAAGTTTCAGCTCAAAATACCCCACAGATAATTTATTATAGCTTGTCAAATTTGCCCCTATTTGGATGTGAACAAAAACATGCCGTTTTTGTGTGTGTCCCTTTAAATGCAAATGAGCTGCTGCTCCCGGCTCGCTTTCCAGAAGAGGGCGGAGCTTTAACAGCTCGCACTTCAGTTGCTGAACAACAACAAAGCTGGAGAATCTCACGCAGCCAAAATGACGATTGTCAGTAACGGTGTTCAGCCTTACATTGTACCGATGGACAAAATTAAGTCCCGCCCTACAACAAGAAGCCGTTTCACTCAGATATACATCACAATAGGGAAGAAAGAAAAGACTATTGCAACTGTCACAAAGGATTGGGCCCCAGAGGTGGGAATATACCGGAAGATGTCTCCACCTTGCCAGGTGAGAGGGATGTAGTGGGACCTTCCAAGCATCACGGATCTCACAGCGGGCTCAAGATTGAATACTTCCAGCACAAAGGAGGATATGCACCGAGAGAGGAATTCAATAACAGGAAAACTGCATGGATACAAACAATCCGTGGAATACCGAAATCCACCCTTACCACTGTTATGTTTGGCATGATAGAGTCTTTCCTTAAAATGCATGCTGTATTATTCAGGTGACGTGAAGTCCCTAGCAACACCTCACCTTGGTGAATTTTGTGGAAAGAACGCAGAGTTTTTGGGCAGGGTGCAGGGACTTTACTACAAGCTGTACTTAGTGCAGTTACAGTACGATGAAGGAATTTCCTGAAGTTAACGCTGGCCTTGAATAGACAAAGTGTGGTTTTGACAAAGGGGAGACGGACCAGAGAAAAACCAGGCTGACGCAAAGCAAAATACTTCATGCTGAGATAAAACAAGCGAACGGCCATCCCAGCTCCGTCCCATTTCCCCTCTTAAGTGATGTCATTGGAGTGGTGGAGATGCGCCAACTTTGGAGGGAGAGGCGCTCCCCTTTTTTTTGTGGAGTTATCCCGTAAAGTCTTTCCAGAGAGACTCTCAGAGGAGTCAGCCAAGTCAGACAAGCATTCCTCCCTCTCGCATCTCTACCGCTCTGTTTTTTTCTTCTTTTTCCATCAATCCCTCCAACAATGTGTGTCTGAGTCAGCCAGAGGTACTTAAAACGTAAATTGTCAACGTGGGCACATTGAGAACAATTGAGTCTGTTCATTACCATTATACAGCTCTCAAATCATTTGGAGAAGATCACAGATCTCATAAGTCTTATTTAATGACTGTTAGTTGTATCATATCAGTATTCTTTTTATTAGTAGGCATTATTACTATTGCTCATGCTTAAGGTTAGGACCCTGAGTATTGAGTATTAAATAGCCTTCATGTGTGACATGTTAGTGCCACATACATGATATCTCAAATCATGTGGTTTATTGGTGAGAGGTGTGTTATTAATTTTCTGAGTGATCTGACCTAAATGTTATGCCTAGCAGATGATAAAACAGGTGAAAAAATTTAGTCTTGTACTGAGATTAAAATTCTACAATATGTTGTCTAAATAAATGAAGAAATTAATGAATAAAATTGTTAAATGCTAAAGTGAATTTAAGCTTTGCAATGTTATAATGTACTGTATGAAAAATGGATATTAATTTGCTAAAGTGTTGTTTATTTTATGTGTATTTGTGAATTTTCTATATATGCTACAATAATACATAATATTAAATATATACTATTTATGTTATTATATAAATCTTAATATATAATATTTAAGGGGACCTATTATGCCCCTTTTCACAAGATGTAATATAAGTCTCTGGTGTCTCCAGAATGTGTCTGTGAAGTTTCAGCTCAAAATACCCCACAGATCATCTATTATAGCTTGTCAAATTTGCCCCTATTTGGGTGTGAGCAAAAACACGCTGTTTTTGTGTCTCTTCAAATGCAAATGAGCTGCTGCTCCCTGCCCGCTTTCCAAAAGAGGGAGGAGCTTTAACAGCTCGCGCTTTGTTCGCTCAACAACAACAAAGCTGGAGAATCATAAGCAGCCAAAATGACGATTGTCAGTAACGGTGTTCAGCCTTACATTGTTCAAACGGAGTCGGACACTGATGGAGAGAAGTTACAACTTTTAGAATGCAACTGGACGATTCTGAATGGTTAGTGGATAAATTTATGTAGTTGTTGTGGAGTTAAGTTGATTCATTCAACTCCTCGACTAGCATGTGCCGTCTTGTTAATCTTTTGTGCAAATCCAGCATTGAATTGACCCTTGTTTGTGAAGCATTCCGGCATAAAATGACGGCATGTCAACAACACTCTACTACAAAAAATCTTCCTCTTCTCTAAAGCAGCCCAACATGGCCTCTCCCCCTTTGTTGCATGTCGCTGGGGGCAGGGATTATGTAAATTTTGGGGTTTGTGATGTCACCAACCCTGGAAAAAACAGCCATTTGCTGTAGTCCTTATAAAGTGATTTCTGTAAAAGAAAATACCTCCCTTTGCATTGAACGTTGAGTGTCGTAACTTTGCAGATGTTGTTTATGCTCAAGCAACATTACATCCTAACTAAAGTTAAAAAAGTGAAATCATAATCAAGGACACCTTTTAAATGATGCAAAATGCTGAAATTCAAATTTGCTGAATGTTTAATTTTAACTGTGTTATTAAATTATAAGTGTTTTTAAAGATTAATTTTAAGCGAGAGTAAGAAAAGTAATCTAAATGTAAAATAGAGGAAATGAGCATGAACAATTTAATATCCAGTACTGGCCGATGAATATCCAATATGCATATGTATGAATTAAAAAAAAAACAAAACTGTAATCTCGACTGAAATGGTCCTGATATAATGTACATCCCTAAAAATCACTTGAAGGAGGGACACAAGCCATATCCAGAGACCAAAATATCATAGAAACTCTTTTTACAGTAAGCAATCAGCTAGCAATGCCCGTAACACCTTAGTAAGTTTTGCAGTTTTGCATACAAAATTTATTTTTATAAGAAAATGTAAAAATCCAGTAGCTTAGCTAAAAAGCCTGTTAATGATAAATGTGAATGTTCTTGCTAAATAGGCCGTCTCTTGCACAGAGTCAACAGCTGTCAGCGTGCTGAAGCAGCTTTGGGATGGGGAGGTTTGCAGGTTGAATGAGCAGCAGGCAGTGGACTGATGAGGCCTGACACAGATGAATGAGGTTAATCTGAAGGCCACCGTGTAAAGCGGTATCCCAGGTGTCAGCAGTGACTGAGAATATTTACCATAAGCTACTGCACAGGAAGTCCAGATATCTTATTTGTTTACTCTACTCTTCTTGTGATGGTTACCCAACCGAAACTGCCATCTCAGAAACCATATGGAAATGGGGTCACTGTAGTACACGGCATGAGGATGTTCTGCTGTCGATGAGTCTTGTTCCTGAAATGTCAGCTGTCTGTGACATCTGCAGATCCACACTTGATTCTTAATGCAGGTTTAAAGAGGTCTGCTCGTTCCAGCATGCATTTTAATGTACGTCTCATTTTAAGGGCATCATGGAAATCCATTTTGAGCGTAGTAAATAAAGTCAATGGGTTTAGCTGGCACTGTAAAAGAATTTTCCCATACATGAAATAAAACGCATCATATCCACAAACAAAAAGAATGATTGATCAGTTCTGAGGGCTTTTTGTTTGTGTCTGAAGTGGTGTTTTCCAGGGAGAGAGGTGTGGTATGCAAAATAGATACTACAGCCTTGGCACTGCTTCTGTTAAACATTTCATGTCACGTCCGGAATTGCTATTTATTTACCCTTCACAGTTGGAGGCGAGAAGGAGAGGAGGCGCGAGGGAAGAGCACAGGGCGAGTTGTCGTCTTCAGCTGTCTGAATGCAGCCAGATATCCATCTCATTAGAAAAGACCATAACAGAAAACATTTTCTAGATAACTAACTTTATAAATCACTCCTTCTTCAGTGGTGGGTGGGACATGTTCAAAGCCTGCAAGGAATCAGCACCAGGGTTATTATAGTTAGCTGAAACTAAAAACATAAAAAAACTTTTATAGCTTGAAAATAACCTTAAGCTGAAATAAAATATTTTTAAAAAAATGTAACTTATTTTATTTCAGCTATTGTTCTCATTTTCATTTAGTTTAGTTAAATAAAATATCTACAGCTAAAACTGAAATGAAAATTAAGATGATATAGACCTATTTAATTAACAAAAACTAATAAAAATGACAAAAACAAATTTCATTGAAATGAAAAGAGAAAATATGCAAATTCAGAATATTAATAAAAACCACAGATATTACCACAGATTTCAGCTGAACTGGATTGCCATCATCAAGTACCTTGTTTATTAAATGTTTTGTAATCGTATTATGTTTTCAGCTAATGTAGTTCTATTAGCTTTGTTTAAAATATCACATAAACTTTCACGTTAAAAAGTTCAAAAAGACAATCGCAAAAGTAATCCATATGCATTTAGTGGTTTAGTCTTCTAAAGAGAGACAGTTTTTTTAAATGATGAACATATAAAAACGTTTTTATTCACATATAAGCATATATAAACAATACCTTCATTTATTTTTTTTTGAAGATTTATGTTTTAAAGAAATGGGTTTGAAACGACATGATGACAGAATTTTCATTTTTGGGTGAATTATACTTGCCACGATGTGGAATGTAAAGTCTAAAGTCTGGGAGATCCTGCATGATTGCATGATTTTGCCAAGTAGGACATGTTCCTGGATCAGCATCTTTGTTGGTCCTGGAACAACATTTCAGATTCCTCGAGCAAACCAATCAGATTATAAGGTTAGACTGGGCTTGGGTCTTCCACCACATTTTTATCAACTCTGATTGTACGGGTAGACACTTGGCTTAGGTTTAGGGTTAGGTTTGGGGTTAGAGAGTCATGTTTATTTGACAGGACAGTTGTTCTAGGACCAACAAATGATGTTGATCCAAGAGCACAATCTGCTTGGCAAAGCCCTGGATCCACTTAGTTAGGGTAATGTAACATTACATGACAGCACTAGTGATGCACTAAAATGCCAAAATTATGGTTTAAATTTAGCTGAAAACCAAAAATAAAGTTTTTTTTAAAAAAATTTTTATACACGTCTTTCTGCAGTTGAAACACTGATTGAGCAATTACATGAGACGTGATACTTTTCAGTTTCTTCCAACATACCCAGCCCTTGCATCCACACAGCTGACATGTTAAAGGGTTAGTTCACCCAAAAATGTCATTTATTACTCACCCTCATGTCGTTCTACACCCTTAAGACCTTTGTTCATCTTCGGAACACAAATTAAGATATTTTTGCTGAAATCCGATGGCTCAATGAGGCCTCTATAGACAGCAATGCCATTGAACTTCTCAAGATCCAGAAAGGTACTCAAAACATTGATGTGAGTTCAATGGTTCAATCTTAATATTATAAAGCAACAAGAATACTTTTTGTGCGCCAAATAAACAAAATAACGACTTTTCAACGATATCTAGTGATGGCCGATTTCAAAACACTGCTTCGAATCTTTTGTCGTCGCTTCAATGGGAAGTTCAATGGCATTGCTGTCTATAGAGGCATCACTGAGCCATTAGATTTCATCAAAAATAACTTAATTTGTGTTCTGAAGATGAACAAAGACCTTACAGGTGTAGAACAACATGAGGGTGAGTAATTAATGACATAATTTTCATTTTTGGGTGAACTAACCCTGTAACCTTTTATAGCTTATCTACATTGTGGTACAAAATAGACACTGACACCGTCAAATTGCACCATTGGAGAAGCGCTAATTAAATGTCACTAGAGGAAAACAAAAAAATAATTTTTTTAGCTAAATATAGGTGCAATGCACAATATGGCTGAGTAAGTCCCGCCTTCTAAATAAAAGAACCAATCGCTGATTGTCACTGCAGCTGCCGTTAGAAGCTCCGGTTTCTATAGAAACAGTCAGTGTTGTGAGACGCACTTAGGACTGCGCATACGCATTAGCTTGGTTTTTTTTTTTGTCATGTTTGAGCATTTAGAAACAAAATTTATGAGACCATTGATTTCATTTCAAATACGAAATATAACTGTAAGCTTGGCGAACAATTGCATGACTAAAATAGATACCCGAGAGGCGTTTTAAAGATGGCCGCCGAGTGAAAATTACTTGTCTTAAAGGGACTTTGATCCCTTGCTAGTACCAAGCTTTTAGTTCAGCCTTCAGCATGAGCAATAGATAAACTCATGGAGATGGTCTGGTTTGACTGAGTCAAGTCAAGTCAAGTCACCTTTATTTATGTAGCGCTTTTTACAATCCAGATTGTGTCAAAGCAGCTTTACAGTGATAACTGGTATATAATTTTGGCTGCACAGCAGCTCTTAAAGAGAATGGTGTCATTGTCCATCATAAGTAAATTCAGTATTGAATCAGTTGTAAGAATCAATAGTTATTAATTTAGTTAGTTTATCTATATCAGCACTGGAGTGAACAGTGATGTCATCATCCAGCTCAGTTCAGTTCGCATACAATGGTGTCAAAGGAACACTGAGGGTAGCACCAGCCATGCATGTCACGATACTTGTTACTAAACCAAGCCAGTCTGACACCTTCCCACGTTCATCGCGATTGTGATTCAAGTAAAGGTCAGTTGTGTGATGCATAACGAGCTGCCGGAGATTATCTTACAAGGATTTCTGGTTGATGCTGGCTGAGATAATTTGACCTTGAGTGTCCATGAACTTTATTTGAATGGAGGTGAGTCTCAGAGGTCAGTGTTCCTCGGCTGTTTGTTGTGGTCGGGGTCATTGTTGGGATAACAGCCATCTCGCTGAGCGTGCTTGTGTTGTTCTGGAGATTACATCAGGAAAGGCATACCAGAAAGGGGCTGGGGGCTTCTTCTTTTTCCTGTTGGGAAATGATTTGATTCATGTCGCCTGTGTTCTCAGCAACATATTCATAATAGTTACCTCAACGTTTGAGCACAAGCCGAGCTCTGGCATTTTCTCTCAGTCGGTAACAGAGAGACAGCGGGGTAAAATATGGGGTGTGTTGTGGAACACAGCACTGTATTTTTTGGGCTTTGAACAACTTCAGAGAGGAGGCAGTGTTTTTTTTTTATTTTTTTGAGCATTCTCTGACAGGAACCCACCCTTGGAGAAACATTATATGGTAGACTCGCAATTTCAAGGATAGTCTACTTTGAGCACAAAGACATTCTTTCCCATTCTCCGGTGAGCCTTCAAACTTTCATGTCCAAAGACAAGGGAACGTAACAGTTTCCAAATAGTTTCCTCTGTGAAAAATGTTGGCAGATGATGTGCTGTAGACCTCGCTCTAACTGCTCAGAAGTTGCTAGATTATCAGGTTTCATTGAATTCTCACAGTCTGTTTGCCAAGTGTAGCTCGTGATTGTTCCATCAATAGTAATATTTCTCAATCCTGCCTGTTCTAGCTTAGAAAGCAGTGTACTTGTTGTTGTTGTCGGTGGTGATGTTTAATCTTTTAAGCCTGAGGGCAGATTTTGTAATACATTGTAAAGGAATTACACATTGTTACACCAACTTCCCATAGTTACTCCAATTTCCCAAATCTCAGAGGATAAATCAGCCATTCATTAAGCATTCTGTATTCATGTATTTGGAAAGAGGATTTTTTTTTTTTTTTTTTTTTGCTTTTTGGTGCGGGGGGAAAAAAATTCAGTCTCACTATTTTTCAGAAGAACCACATTTCATGGCAAGTCACACATTCATTTGTGAATTGGGACCCAGCGGGACTCTAACTTTAGATAGCTGTCCTCAACCATCACCAATCTCTATAGTTATCTATAGTTATCCAAAGAATAGCACTCAACAACACCTTTACATCACTTTTCATAGCCATCCATTCTCATATGAGCAATGTGGACCATTTAAACTTTAACCAATTAGTATTTTGTGTTGTGTCTAAAGCCCTGGGTATACTTCGGTTTTTTATGTGTACGCTAATAAACGTGCACGGTTGAATGCACAGACTTGCAAAGTATACTTCATTTGACTTGTACGCATACACGGGCTTTCGACGCATGCACAGTTTTGAGCAATTTCTCGCCATGAGTTACAGTCCATGTAAACATCTTTGTATTCCTTCATGCTAGAGTTGTCCAAGTGAGGGTACTAACTTCTTCGCACAATCTCTCGTCTATGTAGGCCTCCATTGTTGCTGTAGCTTGCATGCGTTCCGGTCTGTTCTGTTTATGCAGTTTTTCTTTGACTACCTTGTAAATCGACGCCCACAGGGCCATGGTTGCCACCTTGTGGATAAACTAATTACTGCAAAAAAAAAATTAAATGCGCACGTGCGACCTTGTGCGTACAAGTACGTGCGGTTACAAAAATCCACGGTGCGCGTACAGTATGCGCATACTCTTCTGATGACGAAATTATATAATATAATAAAAACAACAACAACAACAATCAAAACAACTGCATAAATAAGATGGGATAAAAATAAAGAAATTAATAATAATTATATTATTATTCATAATACATGCTATGTTTTTTTTGTTTTCTACCAATTGTTATTATTGTGTCCCAGCTAAAAAACAATAATTAATCAATAATTGTAGTTTAGATAGCATAAATATAATAGGGTAAAAAAATACTACTCATTTTTTTATTTTGTTTGATAATAATTTTATTATTTTCAAAAAACTGATAAAAAACCCAATAATTAATAATAAATTATGTATGTTTGTTATCACAAACAAACATAAAATAATCTGTATCTTATCAAAGTCAACTAATTGCTGTGTTTCCATAGATGAAGCTTTCCACTCTCGCTTGGTTTATTCAGTTTTCTCACAGCAGTTTAATCATGTTAACTAATCACTAGGGGTCAGATGGTAGTATTTCTGTTTCTGATAAGAAGTTTTTCCATTAAATAGGTCAGTTGAAAAGACATGAAGCACTGCGGTCTAATCTGGGAATTCTTCTTAAGGGCTTCTCGGTAACCACTTCTTAAAATTGTGCAGCGTTTCTCTTATGGTTAATTAAAAGACCCCAGATCTTTCCCTCAATTACTTATCAATTATCCCGGTGCTTCTCTGTGGTTCTGCGGGGCTGACTGGCCTGTTCCCCCTGGTGATGTGAATTTGAATGGGACGGTATAATGAAGTGGAGCTGTGTTGGTGTATTTATGCGTATGGGGGGGAGAAGGGGGGGTGGGGGGGGATGGGAGTCTTTTCATTTCTACCACTGCAGTCGTTTTCATTTTTTTCTTGTCATCATCTGCCCCACTTTCAGTCTTTCATCTTCAGAATGGACTGTGTGGGAGTGTGTCACCTTGTGTTTTTGTGTGCGTGTGTGGGTAAGATGCCTTTACGCGCTTTTATGTTACGTTGTGTGTGAAATGGGTGTGTACTCTGCGGTTTTATAGAGGGTGAGTGTATGCTGGGGAGAGCTATTTCGGGCCTCTTGTGTTCTTGTATTTGAATCTGTAAGCGTGTTGTGTGGGCCGGAGACTGAACGTTATGAGCTGCAAGCGATATGGTCTGTTGAAACTAGTGGGGTCAATGGTGAAACTTCAGCTGGGGGATCCCCTGATCCCTAGTACCTCTCAGGAGTCTTATATCTGTTTACCAGAGGTTAAAGTTCAGTTGCGTTATTAACAGGGTCCAAAATGAACTTTTAGCCACACCAACCCATGGTGATTGTATTGACAATCTATATTATTGGTCATAAATATGTTTTTAAGGGCCATGAAGCATTATTTACAGAAAAATATGTATTTTTCTCCCAATAAAATGTCAGAGTTATGAATTTATTATTCATGTTTATTTATTATAATTATAATCAAAAGTGACAGTAAAGACATTTATAATGTTAAAAAAAAATAAATCTTTATTCTATTCCAATTTCTGTTCATCAAGTAAACCTTAAAAAAATATATCACTGTTTCAACAAAAATATTAAGCAGCACAAATTGATAATAATAATAAATGTTTGTTGAGTAGCAAATCATCATATTAGAATGATTTCTGAAGGATCATGTGACACTGAAGACTGGACTAAATTCAGCTTTGCCATCACAGGAATAAATTACATTTTAAAATGTATGATTTTTTTTTTTTTTTTTTTAATTGTAATAATATTTCACAATATTATGATTTTCACTGGTCAAATAAATGCAGCCTTTCAAAAACTTGTATAAAAAAATCGCACCGACCCCAAGGGTTCGAACCGCAGTATTTATTTATTTAATTAGTAATGATTATCGTTTCAACCATGCAATATTTTGTTGCTAGAAAAACTTGTTAATAAAGCAGTTTTATTGAATTGCCATGCCAGTTTTTCCCCCACATATTTTATGCAAATTTGCGATATTTGAAAATGAATATATTATAATTAAATAAGATAACACAAACCCTTGTGTTTAGTATTTGTATTATTACATTAAGCTACACTTCCCTGTGTTTTCTTCAGGATGCCATTGCTTTTTCCACATACACTCACATACATGCAGCTCTCTGGGCTTTCAACAGTGGCTGTTGTTGATCACAGAGGGCCTGCATTCCCCCCCCCCGGGATTTAGGAAAGTTTTCAGGCCTTGGTATGCTGGCCAGACACCAGAAGGCTTCAAATCGCAGCAGATATCCTTAGACCAAGTATGCCTTTAGTAACAGCAGCAAGAAGCTCTCTAGAGTGTGTGTGTCTCTGCATCCTTCATTACATAAGCAGGGTCATCGCAAACAGAGACCCGCAGAGACAAGAACTGAGAAACCCTGATGTGTCTGCTGTACACATACACACACTTTTTGTGTCTAGTTTTACAGAATAGTGATCATATAGCAGGGTCCCAGGCTCAGCAGGTCCTTAAAAAGCCTTAAGGCTATAAAAAGTTTGAAGTTTCTTAAATGTTATAAGAGAAGTCTTAATTATCATTTTTAAGAGGTCTTAAATTTAAGACATTGAAAAACAAGAAACACGATATAGCTTAATGTGATTGATTATTAAATGTATTATTAAATCAAAAGGCTGTGATTTAAGTAAAAGAGCGTGCTGCATGTTTCAAAGTAAAAAGTGACGCGTGTTTATCAGTCTTGCGGTTTCAGAGCAGTTCGCAATCAGTGAATACCGCACATTTATGCACATTTATACACATTTACAAGTGATTGCTTATTAATCTACTGCTGATGAATTGACATTTTTTTTCTTCATGGTGTTTATATCATACCTGCAGACTCGCCACCTCGTTCTAATAAGTGCAGCTGCTTTGTATACAGGTGTTACCAGGGTAGCTGCTATATTTCTGCTGTTCCATAAGCAGCGCCTACTGGCTGGAAGTGAGTTTGCATTTTCATTATTATTATTATTTCAACTGCAAAGTTGTTTAAATAATTGTTTTTACAGTCATTTTACACTTTAGTATGTTATCGTAGACATTGCCCTATCCCGTTCATATGGTATTAATTTTATTTGAGCAGGTCTTTAAAAAGATCTTAAAAAGCCTTAAATTTGATTTAAAAACGCTGCAGATACCCTGATATAGACAAATAAAAATAACTAACTTACAACAAACAGACCATTTTCACCCCAGGCGTGCAGGTCTCAATACTCTTCCTGATAAATATCACAAGGTGGGTCACATGACGGGCATGCTCAGGTCACTGGGTAGCTCTTTGGAAAAACAGCTCCACTTTGTAAAACAGGTTTTGTCTTCAGAATCATGTGGTATATGTCCCACCGTCAACAAGATTATTTTGCGGGTCGGTTTAATATTTCAGCGTTCGTTTTCTGCGGTTTCAGTGAGGGGCTACTAACTTCCGTGGAGCTGTTATGTAAGAGTCTTCATTGAAAGTGACAGAAAAAATTTTCTGAAAGGTTTTGCGACCTTTTATCCGGCCGTTCCATGGCTGTAATGTTAACAAACCGTTTGTAGGGGACCATGGGAAGGCTAAAAGGTTTTGCTGTCAGAGTCGCAAAATCTTGTGTTGGTTTGGACTGAATGGGCAGGTCCCCGCTGACTGTCTGCCTGGCCTAGCACATGAGCGCTCATACACACGCGGCGGGGGTGTCGCGCGATTGACTGTTGTTGCTGGATCAGTGGGCTTGTGGTGTTTCATTCTGACTCCAGCTCCGTTTGTGCTGCTTTCACAGATCTCTGAGAGGAGGCCCCGCTTTTGTAAAGCACATGCTTGTGTTCATTCTTTATGTTCTGTGAAAGAGGGCAGAGGAGAGAGAGGTAGAGGTCAAGGCAGTGGGAGAGACAGCATGCACTTACAAAAAAATATGATGCTATCACTATGATTTTTAAACATGTACTGTTCCATGTATATATGTGGACCTTTCTTGGGCATTTTTCATATGATTAGCTATATGCTCTGACATTAAAATACTGTCCTAAAATTATTTTCATGTATACTATACCATTTTGTCTAAATGGAGTAAAACTAAAATTAATTATTTTTCACATGTACTGTACCATGGTATTGCCTTGTTTTTTAAATGTGCACCATGGTGTTACCTTGTTTTTACATATACCATGGTATCACCTTGTTGTTAGACATGCACCATGTTATTGCTAAGTTTTTTTTTTAACATGTACCATGGTATTACCTTGTTTATTTATTTATTTATTTTTTTAAGATTGTTTTTTAGACATGTACCATGGTATTGCTAGGTTTTTTGTCATGTATGCACCATGGTATTACCTTGTATTTTTACATATGCACCTTTATATTACCTTGTTTTTACATACACCATGGTATTACCTTGTTTTTTTAAATAAGTGCCATGATAGCACTTACCTTGTTTTTTTGACACATATCAAGGTATTTACCTTGTTTTAGACCATGGTATTACCTTTTTTTTACATGTACCATGCTGTTATTACCTTGATTTATTTTTGACATGGTACCACCACTGTTTATCATGGTGTTACCATGATTTGTTTGACATGTACCATGATGATACTAATCATATTTTTTATACCACCATTGTTTTTAGGCTACTAGTCTGTTTTTATTTTTTTTTAAGCTGTTGGCGTTTACCATTGTCATTTTGACATCATTTGTTTTTGACATGGCACTATCATGGTTATATTTCAACCATCTTGATTTACTGGACATGATGGTACCATGGTAATGGCATGATATTATTCTAAGCACCTTTGAGTACCGTGTAAATACTATAGTATATGTATATGGTAATCATGGAATATATCAAAATATTACCATCTGGTAACACCACAGTATGTTTTTGTTATGGCAGGATAATTATTGAAAGAGTGCAGAGAGAGACTGAAGGCAGGTGAATAGAGATGCGTTTGAAGTGTGTGTTTTGGATTGTAATGCCTTGCAGCTCTAATCCCTGCATTATACCCTCTGTGGATTTACCCATGGAATTACTCTGTAGTAAAGAGCTCAGTGTGTTTGACTGGGCCATGCATGGGCTGACAGTGGCCAGACGCTGATAAGTAATGCTGATGGAGGGGAGGGTTTAGTCTGAATGACAGCGAGAGGGTCTCTACTGTGTGTCGTTCTTACTGAGTGGCAGGAATCCAGGACAGAGAGAGAATCTCATTGGATGTGACAGTGTTGTGAAACAAACCAGCAGCAACATAGCAAGTGAATTACAGAAGTGGAGGTCTGGTGTGTGTGATCATGCGGTCTTGTGTGTATGTGGGAGGGGTGCGTGTGCGATTTGTGTTTTTTTTTTTTTTTTTTTTTTTTTTTCCTAAGTGTGTATGCTCATGAAGGATCAAGTGTTTTTCTTTTTCTTTTTTTATGTCTCCGCTGCAGCAAATTTAATTGCAATACAAATTGCTTAAAAAAGCAACAGCTGTA
The DNA here is from genome assembly GCA_037950665.1 of Hypophthalmichthys nobilis. NCBI lineage: Eukaryota > Metazoa > Chordata > Actinopteri > Cypriniformes > Xenocyprididae > Hypophthalmichthys > Hypophthalmichthys nobilis. Next base: position 9,056,788 of record CM075483.1, on the reverse strand, counting down.
TTTAACATCCCATCTACACGTCAAGTGAGTAACACCGCTCAACAACTTCTGAGCATTTGCTAAAGCATAAAACTTGGTGTGTGTGCAGAGAGAGTGTATTTTTCTTTCTCTTGTCATGTATTGTTGTTAATATTTCATAACTACCTGTTAACTAAATCTATTAATATTAAAATGGTTTCCGTGAATTAAAATAAAGCTGAAATTCAATATTTTAAAAAATACTGTAATACCTATAAATAGTACTAATATAACATATAATGGTTTATATGTATATAATCTGTGTATGTAATGTAATAGTCTGTGATGAATGCAATCCCACATGCTTCCTTATGTTTAACCGTCATATGAATTATTAAGACTGGTTTAGTACATTGTTTTTGAACTTCAGAAAATGTGTGCAAAATTGTAAATAATTAGAAAATTATGATTCATTAAGTTAGCCTACAGTTTTGTCAAATGTCCCAAATGTGGGGAAATGTAACAGGGCTATAGAAACATGTTCAGTGCTTTAACTTTGATTACACTGTAAATCTGATGTTTAAAATGGACAAATTTTTAAATTTACAGTAGAAAGTATTAACTGTTTTGTGCTTTTGAAAAGAAAACACACTAGTCTATCCCTAGTGTAAATATGTAGTTTAAATGTATGTACTGGGGTAAATGCTTTGATGACAGTGGGGATGGTTCACCCAAAAATAATTCCTTTGTCCCATAATGCATTTGGATCTGCAGTCTTGGCCTCATCACCGATGCCTTTGTTTAGTTGCCATCAAAATATGTGGATTGGTTTAAAAAGCTACAGATTCCCTACCATTTTAGTTGAGTGGAAAAAAATCTTTAACAAACAAATAACCAAGTCCAAGTTCTCTTGAATAAAACTACCTGACATTTACCGATGCCCTGCATGACCGAAAACCTCATGGAGACATTACGTAAGTTCAGAACAGCAAATACTAAACACTGCCAGATTATCAACCTTCATGTCATAAAGTGTCTAGAGGCTCAGTCTCATGTCTGGACTTAAAGGTATAGTTCACACAAAAAAAATCATATTATTTTATGGAATAGAGCAGCTAGTACATTCTTCAAAATATCTTATTTTTTTGTTCCATTGTAGCAAGAAAGTTGTACGAGTGACATGAGGGTGAATAAAGGATGACAGAACTTTAATTCTGGGTGAATTGTCCCTTTAAGGATTAGATTGTAGGTACTCCCTTAGGGCCGCAGTGATATTACTGTGAAGCAAGAGTCCATTGGCAGTTTACTAGTAAGTCATTGTCATGAAGCTTGTTCTGGGTGGATTGTTTGTGTGTGTTTTCATTATCCATGTCAGCATTGTGCTGCGTGACTGGCTGCTGCGCGCTGGCAGGTCAGAGGTCAGCCATCTGCAGTGAGCAGGAGAACTTTGAGCTGACCGATAGGGGTGTGTGTTCACGGTTATGTAACTGCCGCTGAGCCCAGCGTGTGTGTGTGCCAGGAGCTTCATTCAGTAGCTTCTAGAGGGCCGTTCACATTGACAGCGATTCGTAGCAACAGAGCAACCTGAAGTCTTTCATTTTCAATGAGACTTGGTGATTTCCGACGAGCGCTTGCAGGAGAAAAAAAATGCTTCCCATGTTTGTGCTGTTGATGTTGAAGACTACGTTCAATTGGTAATAATAATACTAGGGGTTGCAACAACTAATGGCCGGTTCACACCAAAGACGATAACTATAACGATATTAGCATCCACACCAATTTACAATATTGTTCTATTTATCATACGTGCACGTTGCAGTTGTTCTTTTACATTTAGAACAAATTTTAAAACTACACTACCAGTCAAAAGTTTGGAATCGGTAATATTTTTAATGTTTTTAAAAGAAGTTTCGTCTGCTCACCAAGGCTGCATTTATTTAATTAAAAATACAGTAAAAACAGTAATATTGTGAAATATTATTACAATTTAAAATAACTGTTTTCTGTTTGAATGTATTTTATAAAGTAATTTATTCCTGTGATGGCAAAGCTGAATTTTCAGCATCATTACTCCAGTCTTCAGTGTCACATGATCTTTCAGAAATCATTCTAATATGCTGATTTGCTGCTCAAGAAACATTTATGATTATTATCAATGTTGAAAACAGTTGTGTACTTTTTTTTTCAGGATTCCTTGATGAATAGAAAGTTCAAAAGAACAGCATTTATCTGAAATACAAAGCTTTTGTAACATTATACACTACTGTTCAAAAGTTTGGGGTCAGTAAGAATTTTTATTTTAATTTTTTTGAAAAGAAATGAAAGAAATTAATACTTTTATTCAGCAAGGATGCATTAAATCGATCAAAAGTGACAGTAAAACCTCATGGAGACATTACGTAAGTTCAGAACAGCAAATACTAAACACTGCCAGATTATCAACCTTCATGTCATAAAGTGTCTAGAGGCTCAGTCTCATGTCTGGACTTAAAGGTATAGTTCACACAAAAAAAATCATATTATTTTATGGAATAGAGCAGCTAGTACATTCTTCAAAATATCATTTTTTTTTGGTTCCATTGTAGCAAGAAAGTTGTACGAGTGATATGAGGGTAATGAAATTAATACTTTTATTCAGCAAGGATGCATTAAATCGATCAAAAGTGACAGTAAAGACATTTATAATGTTACAAAAGATTATATTTCAAATAAATGCTGTTCTTTTGAACTTTCTATTCACCAAAGAATCCTGAAAAAAAAAAAAAAAAAATGTACACAAATATTTTGTACAATTGTACACAATAAATGTTTCTTGAGCAGCAAATCATCATATTAGAATGATTTCTGAAGGATCATGTGACACTGAAGACTGGAGTAATGATGCTGAAAATTCAGCTTTGATCACAGGAATAAATTACTTTATAAAATATATTCAAACAGAAAACAGTTATTTTAAATTGTAATAATATTTCACAATATTACAGTTTTTACTGTATTTTTAATTAAATAAATGCAGCCTTGGTGAGCAGACGAAGCTTCTTTTAAAAACATTAAAAATCTTACCGATTCCAAATTTTTGACTGGTAGTGTATATGTTTATCATGTATGTATGTATGTATAATAATAACTTTTTTTAGAAAATGTATAATTGTTGGAACAGTGGTAATGTTAATAAACCATCATTTAAGACTTTTTTTTAAGAATTTTTTTTTTTTTTTTTACATTTCAGGACAAAAACAAAACTAGATAAAGTTACACTGGGCCTAAGATAAATACTGTGAAAAAAGAAGGTTACTTTTAGGGTATGTCTAATTATAATTTACATTGGCCAAATCATGTTTCTATTTAAGTCTAGTGTTCAGGTTAGGCAATATAAAAACAAAACAAAAACAAACAAACAAAAAAAAAGCGTAAAATATTGATATACCAAAAAATAAAATAAAATATTGAAAACCAATCAAATGTCCTCACTGAACAAACAAAAACAAATCGTCCCCTTGGAATTATAAGGTTCTATCTGCGTTCTGAGCAGTTTTGAGATATTGAGCTTCAAAGTTTTTGTGTTCCATATAGCAAAAACTATATGGGGAACAAGTTTCTTTCAAACATGAAAATGACAGGGACCCTATATGTATTCTAAATGTACAATATCAAAATCCTCTCAGATTTGTAAATGGGGATTTTTGGAATGGGTCAAACGCAGATAGAACCTTCTAATTCTAAAAAAACACTTTTCGCTTGGAACCATTTAAGTTTAAGTTTCCTTTTGTTTACACAGAAAGCAACTACTGTAATACATCTGAGCAGGACTTTATTCCACGGAAAGTGGGACAGGTGAAAAGGTGTCTCTTTAGACATCAGTATGGCTGAAATAACATGCTAACGTTTATTGTTGTAATTAAGACCCCATCAGTGAAATTATTGAGTATTTGACCTTTAAGCCTTAATATTGTAAAATTTAAGACATTTTAAGACTAAAAAACTGCAAGAAAACAGATAATGCTTCAGCAAAGGTGTTTAACAAAGTTTAATAAACGTTGAAAAATGTTTCACTGACTATATATTAAAAATATTTCACATTTAAAATATTTAAAGTACTTCAACTATGCAACAACTCCGTTTTTACCAACAATGTAAAATTTAACTTAACTTTAATTTAACTTTAATCCAGTGTGCCATATTGTATATAGCTACATAGTACATACAGCTCAGTACAAGTACACAGGATGGATCAAGGTTAAAGCATAACCTAATATATACATAACTTTCCCTCGTATGAAAATGACATGACTGGAAATAAGCAAATAGACTGCAAAACCCGAATCTATCCTCTTAATAGCGCTGCTGGCTAACGTGGTGTCTAACAGAAAATAACTCCTCAGCAATCAGATACAACAAAATAAACAAAAAGACTGTAATTCCATGGAATTTGGGCTGCTGTCATTGACAAGATCATAAATAAAATAGTCCATCATGAGGTTTCTAATAAACATCGCGTTTTGTGAAATTTAGTCTTCTCTTCACCGACTTAGCGTTTTTAAGCGATACCTTCTGCTATCGCGCCGACATGACAAAGAATGCTGATCCTGATTGGTCCTTGTGTGTGCATTCGAAGTGCTGATTGGCTCACGCAGATAGAACGTTATAGAGCCAAGTTAGAGTGCGACTTTGTAGACAGAACCTTTTTGTTTTCTAAAACAAAGTACCAAAATGTACACAACTTAAAAAAAGAAACATCACATAATGTAAATAAGTTGTCACAGAATATGAATATTTGAATAACTCAATTTTGACAAAAATGTCAGATAGAACCGTGGGGACGAAATGTGTGTGTGTGGGTGTAAAAGAGAGGGAAAGTTGAGGTTAAGACATTTTTAACCTTTTCTTTAGTAATATAAACACAGCTGCTAATGTGAATGGGCAGATGAACTTATGACATTATGAATTTTTTAAAGACTGAAAGCCCTCAGGAACACACACTCTCTCAAACACCATAAATGCAGGAATAGGAGTGGTGAAGGTCATTTTGTTAGTAGGAGATTAAAGCTCCCGTCTGTCTGTCTTTTTTTTTTTTTTGGTGTTATTATGTTCTCCTACTTGAGTGTAGTGTGGAATAACTCTAGTAGTATATCCATTTTTTTTGGGGGGGATGAGAATGAGGCTGTGAGGGATGGAAGTACTGTTTATACTGTTGTATACTTGGGTGTTAATCAGCAGCAGATGAAAATACATATTCTAGTAGGTGGATATATATGAAAAACAGGGTTTGTGGAAAAAAAAAATTGAGTAAGACTACATGTTGAGCATACTGTGTTTTGGTTTAGTTTGTCTGACAAAATACACCGTCGACTCTATCTAGACATATCACTTAGCGTTGTTAGCATGTGAATGATATCTCTTGAGTTTTTTTCATAAAGAACAAGTGGTACAAATTTGACTGTTTGTGGTCAGCTGCCATTTACCCATTACACTTCTGTAATTGCTCAGCTGAGAAGGGCTGCAGGCTGCTGTTTCTCTCTCTCCTCTATCTGCTGAATTATGGGAAACAGAAACAGAGACTACTCTTTGTGAAAGCAGGAGGAGATGCTCTTTTTAGTGTTAGATACTAGAGAGGCAGAAATGCTGTTTGACATGTAAAATACTACAAACCGCTATTGACAGGAAGAGATAAAGTTAAAATAAAGTAATACTACAATTTTACTATGCTTATAGTCATACTCTATAGTCTATAGTCATTTCTAAACTGCATTTATCTCTTTGTAAATAGCGATTTAATGATAAATATCATAGTAAGAAATGATTGCCATTAAAAAGTGGTCTTATTTTAAACTGTAAAGTTTGGCTAGTTAAGCATATTAATAAGTTTAAAGGAAACTGTTCAATCTATTAACATTAGTTAAAGCATTAGGTATCATGAACTAATAATAAATAACATTTTTTACAACATTTATTAGTTAATGTTAGCATTTAGATATCGTAGCATTTATCTAGGTTAATGTTAATTAGGGCCCAGCACCAATGATGTGAGGACCCCATTGGAATTGCTCCGTTTCTTCTTCTTCTTCCCCGAAATGAATCGCATTTTTGGGGGCCTAAACATGCTCTAAAACTTTCGCCACGTCAGAACTGGCGAAAATTTACATCTGAAATGGGTTTCAGAATTAGGTGTGGCAAAATGGCTCGATAGTGCCACTTACAATACTTCAACGAAGTGAAGTATCATGTACGTTTCACATACGTGTACGAAATTCGGTACATACATGTAATGACCCAATACCTACAAAAAAGCCTTTTGGAGCAAAGTCCTAAACGCAACAGGAAGTCAGCCATTTTGAATTTCCTCTGTGATTTTTTTTTTTTTTTTTTTTTCAGTTTTTTCAGTTTTTGCCATTTTCAGGCCTCGTACTTTAATGAGTTCCTCCTATAGTTTTAATTTATAAATATACTTGTGTGTGTGTGTGTGTGTATGTATATGTATGTATGTATGTATGTATGTGTATATATATACACACACTACCAGTCAAAAGTTTGGAATCGGTAAGATTTTTAATGTTTTTAAAAGAAGTTTCTTCTGCTCACCAAGGCTGCATTTATTTAATTAAGTATACAGTAAAAACGGTAATATTGTGAAATATTATTACAATTTAAAATAACTGTTTTCTGTTTGAATATGTTTTATAAAGTAATTTATTCCTGTGATGGCAAAGCTGAATTTTCAGCATCATTACTCCAGTCTTCAGTGTCACATGATCATTCAGAAATCATTCTGATATGATGATTTGCTGCTCAAGAAACATTTATGATTATTATCAATGTTGAAAACAGTTGTGTACTTTTTTTTTCAGGATTCCTTGATGAATAGAAAGTTTAAAAGAACAACATTTATCTGAAATACAAAACTTTTGTAACATTATACACTACCGTTCAAAAGTTTGGGGTCAGTAAGAATTTTTATTTTTATTTTTTTGAAAAGAAATTAAAGAAATTAATACTTTTATTCAGCAAGGATGCATTAAATCGATCAAAAGTGACAGTGAAGACATTTATAATGTTACAAAAGATTATATTTTAAATAAATGCTGTTCTTTTGAAGTTTCTATTCATCAAAGAATCCTAAAAAAAAAAAAAAAAAAATATTGTACACACATATTTCGTACAATTGTACACAACAAATGTTTCTTGAGCAGCAGATCAGCATGTTAGAATGATTTCTGAAGGATCATGTGACACTGAAGACTGGAGTAATGATGCTTTTGATCAATTCAGCTTTGATCACAGGAATAAATTACTTTATAAAATATATTCAAACAGAAAACAGTTATTATATATATATATATATATATATATATAGAATAAAAGAAAAAAAAGTGTTGAATGAAAATTAAGGAAATTGTTTTAAATTTTGTCACTTCCTCCTTACAACCCCTGTGCCAGTAAGCCTGTATCTTATTTTGACTGAGATGTGATTAGGTTTTGAAGTATCAGATGACTAACTGTTAGTATTGTTATTATGACTAACTAAATAGTTTTCTGAATAGCAACTATATTCTGTAACGTAATGTTGGTGTAATATGTATAATCCCTATGAAGAAAGAGGTGGGAGGTGTCTGACTGACAGTGGGTGGGGCATCAGACAGTCGTTAATATTCTTTCCTGCCTTTTTGAACAGTCAGCAAAACCCAAAAGACAAGGAAGGGTGATGGTTTACATGTGAGTATAATTGTTTGTCTACGTATATCTGTTTTTGGATGCATGTGTATATGTCTGATTCATAAAATTTGCTTTTAGGCTTTCTTCAGTGTTGTCTTCAGTACAGATCTCAAAAAAAAAAAAAAAAAAGAGCAAAACTTGTCAATAGAGCACAACAGAGACCACCTACTTGATCAAGAAGGATTTTCCCCATTCATTTTCTCCATAGGAATTTCAAATTATGCTTTAATAAAGAGTTCTAAACCGTGAAACACATCATTGAGGGAATGAACTACTAATTATGCGAACCACAATATAATTGAAGGTTATTGCAAATTAATGAAATATATAAGTTGTTTGAGATTGTACAGTGACTTATGTCAGTTGCAATGCTTTTATAGGAGTGAGAAGTCATTCAGAGTCTTGAAAAGTTTACATTATGTATGTTAAAAATAAATTTCTCTATGGAGAAAATGAATTACCATGAATTCAGTTCTGCCCTTTCAATCAGATTGGCTTGCAGATCTTCAAATCAAATCTTAACCAATACGGTTTAAACTGATGTAAACAGCTTGCGACTCCTCTACACGCATAAATACTGTATGTGCCACCCTCGTTGCCATGGGTGATGCCATCTAAACAAGATTAACTGGTGGTTAATAGATTTGACAATGCAGAATTTAAGAGCACAAGTAGCTCGTACACAAACGCACAAAAGGACTCGTATTGTCCTGCCAGAGCATACACTCCACCCTGACTCTTGTTTTGGAGAAACATACCAGAGCAAAATGAGACAACTGAGTGTCTTAAGTCTCAGCGTCTGCTTTGAAGCAAGAAGCGAAACATTTGAAGGGAAAAAAGGAGAAATAGTTTTGATTCAAACAAACAAAGAGTGGTTGCCATGTCGACAGGCATCTATAAATAGCGTCCAATGTTTGTTTTGTGAATGCGGTCTCCCCTAGGAGCTTCAGAGACCCGGTGAGTGATTCTGATTAAACAGCTTTTCCTCATGCCGCTCAGCCCTGGAATGAACCATTAAACTGGACAGAGAGGTCGGACGGTTTAAGGGAGAAAAAAAAACATGGCTACAAAATGGCTTTGTGTGAGGAATGTACACTTACTGATGAACGACCGTACTATTGGAATGAAATCAGATAAATGTAATTTAATAAATATTATATATTATATGCAATGTTTGGGGTTGGTACGTTTTCTTTTCTTTGTTTTTTCTTTTTTTTAAAAAAGTTTTTTATGTTTACCAGGGCAAAACAGTAATTGTAAGAATTATTATGACAATTAAAATTAAGATTTTTTTTTTATTTTAAAATGTAATTTATTCCTGTGATGACAAAACTGGATTTTCAGCATCATTACTCCAGTCTTCAGTGTCACATGATCCTTCATAAGTCATTCTAATATGCTGATTTGCTGCTCAGGAAACATTTCTTATTATCAATGTTGAAAATATTTCTGCTTAATATTTTTGTGTAGACTGTAATACATTTATTAAGGATACTTTAATGATAAGAAAATTCTAAATAACAGTATTTCCGTCATGACAACTCTCGGAGAGATTGCCATGATAATGGGTATGGCAATGTAATGTATTTGGTCTTGGCGGATCTGTTACGCTGCTGTTGATTATTGCTGCTGCTGCTGCTGTAGAGCAAGTACAGAGACTTGTTACTGCCAGTTCATTTACAGACATTGCTGTGAGCATGTAAGACATGCTGCTGCTGCACATCATACATAAAATAAACCCTGTAGCAGATCTATACAGGTGGAGCTGGGGAAGGTGGAGGGTTTCTGAAAACGCGCTGCACTGCTAACAGCAAACAATGCCAAGTATTTGAATGATTGAGCAGCAAGCTCATTGGCTGCTGATACTACAGCAACCAATCAGCTGTGTTATGTAGATAATGATGTGATCGCTACCAAATGAGTTCAGGACAGCGCCATCTAGAGTTTCATGTCAGAACTTTGTATTTATTTGAAATAGAAATCTTTTGTAAAATGTCTTTACTGTCACTTTTGATCAATTTAATGCATCCATGCTGAAAAAGTATTAATTTCTTAAAAAACAAATCTTACCCCCCATATAAATGGGCTATTATGACTTATTTGTTATATTTGTATGTATTAGTGTCTTTTTGTTGTATAAGCTACTGGTGCCTTGAATTTCCTTCAGGATTAAACCAAAAAATTAAACCAAAAAATACAGTTTACAAAAATGTGTTTTTAAGGGCAACATTAGCAACTGATTAATTGATTGATTGACTAATTGACTGATTGATTGATTAGTTAATCTTTTTATTTTCGATGGGTGGTTTTAGTCTGATAGTAAATTAAATCCCAAACCTGAGGTGTCTCACTGGTTCATATGGCTGAAACTATTTAAAGTACATTCTCAACTAGTCTCTTGTTACCTTGGTTACATATTCAAGAGGAGTGACAGTAGCATTGTAAGAGCATTTCAGAACACATTTATTTTAACAAATGATAGATATAAATGTATATCTACCTATTTAATATATTCATAAAATGTGCTTTTATATAAAACACATTTTCAGTTCTGGATGTTGATTGGTCAAAACAGCATTCCAATCATGATCAAATATACAGCCTAGCAGTACAATATAGGATAATGTAATATAGCACAACAGCCGCTCGAAGCTCATTGCTGAAGTGTAAACCTCTTTGTCTTTGAATGTGGCAGGGAATGGTGAGGGTAGTTGGAGCCAGACAGACACAGACGTGGACAGACAGAGTGGGAATCACGAACCGTCCCCTCAGACAGCAGGAGGAGAGATTTACCCATCCCCATCACAGTGCTTTCAGCTGGACCCTTCTCTCCAATTGAACATTGGAACCTTCTGCCTGCTTAAGATCCGCCTGTATACTCTCGATTGGGTAAGACAGCAGGTTACTTTCACTTAAACATGTTTGGATTGGTTTGTGCACAAGACTCATACTTTCTTGGGTAAAGCTTTTAGCAAATTAGCTGATTCAGATACCAGTTGCTGATTTTTTTTTTCTTTGTTTAAGCACATTTATTTGTTATTTATTTGCTCTATAACAGGCAAACTGGCCTTAATCAAAAAATATCTGTAGCCATTTGAAATTAGAGGCAACCACTGCATTTTAATCACAATCCAAACAAAGATGCTACACACATCTAGCATGAGCAGTTAATTTTTAAGATTTAAAGCAAAAACAGAATGGTCTGACTTTAGATTAGCGAAATTATGCTACATAAGACATACCTGCACAAAACAAAAACAGCAGATGGACTGTTTTTGCAAATTTACTCTCTGACAGTAGGTGGCGCTTATTGAACAGCAGTGGTTTCTTTGGGTACTGCTGTACACAAAGCAGCGCTGCGCTTATAAGCACTACTTTACATGGCGATAAGAGGAAAAGAAAATGCCATCGAAACTTTTCTGAAGACATCCGTTCCCTTAAGAGATACATTCATATAACCCCCTACCCCCAATTCAATATTTATACTTTTCTTCGTATATATCGAGCATCACGAACAGTGAGCTTGTTGTGCCTTGTACAGTATTTGATCTTGCCTGTGTTAACGTCCTGGTTACAGACTTCAAAATATTTTCACACAAATGACATTTCGGGAAATGATTGCAGTGCAGTTTGTGTGCAAGTCCGAAATAGAGATCAGCCAAAATAAAACTAAAAACAGGCCGGTTGTCTTCTGCCTGTACTGTAGGGTTTTCTGTCAAATGTGACTACTGAAAAAAACTTTTTCAGCCCTTTTCTCAGTAGTGGTTGTGTGTAAAGACAGGTGACGTGAGGTCAGCCTCATCGCACAGCTGCGTGGAAATGTATTAAGTGTCTGTGTTTCTCTTCTTCTTTCTCTGTAGTTCGATCATTTACTTGTTATCTCTCTTTCACTTGCTGACTCAACACTAGACTTCCTCTTTTTCAAAGTCATCTCACTTGTTTGCCATTTGTTTCTACCTCCAGTTTTCTTTGTTGTGATCACATAGTTGTCTGGAATTCTTTGTTTTGTTGTCTTTTTGTCCTCTGATTTTCAGTTTATGCCTCCATGTTTATTTCCATCTTAGACGGATATTTCCCCCTAAAATTAAAATAATTTATTCGCCTTCAAGTCATTCCAAACCCCTATGACTTCCTTCTGCAAAACACAAAATTAGATATTTTCAAAAACAACACGTGACCTCATTGACTTTCATTGAATGGACAAAAAAAAAAAAGAACAATGAGACAAATGAGACAAAAAAATGGACACTGAGACATTTTCCTTTCAAAATATCTTCTGTTAGAAAGAAAGTAATACAGGTTTGGTACAACATGATGACAGAAGTTTCATTTTTGGGTCTTTAATTTGATAATACTTTCAGCTACGAGTAATTAGAGGTGAGCAGGATGATTGACAAGTTGTCCAGCAACCGACTAACTTATTAAATTACTAACTGTAATAGTTTACAGTAATTACAGGTAGATATTTAGTGTTTATTTTTTAAATGTCAGTCGAAGGGCTGCACATTTCAGATTTTTTTAAGTGGATTTAAATGTGTTTGTATACATATGCAGAAGGACGGTCTTTGCCATTTTTGTCTTTGCGTTTTTAAGACGGTGTGCAAAGACATTTCTCTCAAGTTTGTTCTGTTCCGCTCTATCAAGTTATTTTTTTAATGGAGGGCAGTGCCTTATTTGAATTTGATCAGGGTCAAGTGGACCCAATTTGTTTCATTTATAAGAAACCACAAACTTCTGAATCGTAGTGTATGTTCTCATTCCACAAAATTCAGCATTTTTTTTTTTTGCCACAATGAGAGCAGAAATGTGATAGTGTCACATTATTAAACAGTTATGCACACCTTTTCCTCATCGAAAGTTTGATCTTCATCCTTCAAAAGCTGTCTTCCTTCTCAGTGCTGTAAGACAGTGGAAATAATTTCGCTTCTGTTGTGGAACTAATTACACTTCCCATCCTTACTACGAGCTCCTGTTTGGAAAGGAAGAAGCTTCCAGCCTGTCATAGCGTGTTAGTGCACATATAGACTGAATGTGATATGAGGTGTAAGATGACGTTTCTGTGGGATTGGCTGTGTGTATGCGTGTGTAGTGTGTCTGTAGGGACGGGATCTGATGCTGGTTGAGCTGTAGTCGGGCCCAGCGGTGCGTGGATAAACCCGTCAGGAGTGTCTGTTCAGCTTTGAGTTCTGACAGGAATCTCTCTCTGCCACTGGTGTCATTTCACACTCCCTCATTTTCTCCTTCAGTCACCCCTTGTTGGTCTAAATGGAAATCCACTCAGTCTCTCTTTCCCCTTCATTCGGTGTCATTCTACAGCTTCCTTTTTCTTCACGTCTCTCAACCTTTTTATCAGTCTCCAGTAGGGATGTCAAAAGTACTGGTACTTCGGTACCAAGTTGAAAGTAAAATTTGAAAATGTTACTGTATTAGTTCCACGAGTACCAGAGTATGTTACAGAGAAATGTGTGTGGAGATGAAGAGCCTTTTTTTTTTTCTTGCCCCAAGTAAATAGCGTGTGTAAAATTAGCCTTTTGCGGTCAAATGTTCTTGAATAATGACCACTAAACTGATGTGATACGTAACTGTGTATGTTTTATGTCTCTTGTATCACTCCACAGTCTCTTTATTTCTCACATACTAAAATAAATTCAACTAAAATCAATATTTCATCCCCATTTATTTAGTTTGGACCAGTGTTTAAAACTGGATCATGCGCACTCAAGGTCCTGATCGCACTCTTGGGTTATTTTGCGATAATAGCTCATTGAGTGTGCATTATAAATAAATATTAACAAATGAAATTAAAGCAGATTAAATGGCATTGTGTTCATTGTGTAATTACTAGATATTCTACTGTTCAATATTAGATTTTTTTCTAGTGATTTTGAAAGTTTCTTATGCTCAGGCTACATTTAGTTGATCAAAAATACAGTAAAAACAAAACAGTAATATTGTGACATTATTACAAATTAAAATGACTTTTGTATTTTTTAAATTTATTTTTAAAATTTAATTGAATTTTCAGCAGTCTTTCGTCCAGTCTTCAGTGTCACATGATCCTTCAGAAATCATTCTAATATGCTGATTTTGTGCATTTATTAGAAAAAAAAAAATAAATAAATATATATATATATATATATATATATATATATATATATATATATATATATATATATATATATATATAATATAGTCAAACCAAAAATTATTCAGACACTAGGTATAATTTTTATATTTACTAAGTGAGGATAGCAAAATAAAGTAAACTGTGACATATTATACCCAAAAATTCTTCATACAGTGGACTATCAGTAAAATTGATAAAAATTTGGGACCAAAAATGATTCAGACACTTTGACCTGACCATGTTTTGCTTAAGTGTTATCTGACATAATTAAGATTTTTTTTTTTCCTGACACAGTTTAACTCTGAGATCTTGTCATATTTTATTACCATTTTTGTAAACTATAGTGAATAAACTGTAATAATGAATGAAATGTTCAAGGTGTCTGAATAAATTTTGGTTTGACTGTGTGTGTGTATATATATATATATATATAATATATATATCACTTTTTTAACTCTCTTACATATTTTTACAGTATGTTAATATTGACTTTGGTACTTTTGACATCCCTTTTTTTTTTTATCTCCAACAAATGTTCTCCTCATTCTCTCTCTTTCATTCTCTTTCTCTCTCTCTCCTGATCGCTAATGACTAAACAATGAGTTAATTACCTGAGTCAGAGCTCATGAATTTATTCATGTGCTCTCTGGCACTCTGGTAATTACCAAAAGCTTATAGTGTACCAAGCAGAAAGGTTCTCCCCCCTCAAAGGGGCCGTTCATATCTTTATTACAGCATTGAGCGCCCCCATATCCATTCACTCTCTGTATAGTTCGACCGTAATGCTGTTACCAAGTGATGACTTATCATGCCACTTTTAACAACTCATATTGTGAAAGTCTCTGTTCTCATAGATGAATGTTTACAATTCCCCCTTTGGAATGAATGACAAAAGAAATCATTACAACACCATTGTTTACAGCAGTGATATTTTGGAAGTGACTGATAAAAGGGAGGGCTGGAGGTATTTTTCAGCTGTGTTATTGTCCACAAGCTCAAGGCAGAACTCCATCAATTGGCCCTTTTCCAGTTAGTCCATCCTGAAGTGAGTCTTTGTGCCGATACGACAAGCTCCGCATCTGTCCTCTCCACAGCTCTCGGCACAAACTGCACAACAATGCAGCCACTCTAGTATCTATAGAGATACTGTGTACAGAAAGCATCGCATAATGATCTTTAATATCTGCGGCTTATTGGGAGGTAATTCCTCCTCTGCGGCTGAAGTGCATCGATTGAAGGGCGACTGGGGAACAATAGTTTCATAATGGCCTAAGAGTTTAGATTCAGCAGCGATTTAGATCTGAAAAATGAACGCCAACAATATGTTTACAATGGTAAAATAATCCTTGTAGGCATTATATGAAATTATATTGTGAGTGAACAGGATTGCGGGTCATAGGAGGTTAATGTCACATGAAAAAGACATTAAGAAAATTTAAAATTTTCTTGTAGATTTTTTTTTTTGTTATTTTTAGCGTGCTTGGCATAGCATCACTGCTATGAAGCATGCTGGGCGTACTGAAGTGCTGTCATTTCCCTCATGGCCTCTCTGATAAAGACTAAGAGGAAAGGTCAGCCGCAGGACGGATGTCTCATGGACAATGAGTTCAAAGGAACTGCTGTTTTTCATAGAAGTTATTATCGAATGGGTCATTCTTTCTCACACTTTATTCAGCCAGATAATGAAACAAAACAATTGAAACATCCTTATCTGCCCCACCTTGCAAATCCACATATTAGCGTTATTATTTCACGCCGTTACATTACGATATCAGTAACGACTATCTCTGGACTATAATTAGATTTATGCTAAAGGGTTTTATGTGTCCCTGTCCACTCTTTCCTTATTAGTGTTATATTTCATTTTATTTTTACATATCCTCTTTAACCAACCTTTTTGTGGCTATTTCAGTTTGCATAGATTCTTTCCTTTAACAGTGTCACGCGTCGTGACGTCTTGATGGCCTCTTGGCAGAGCCGTAACCACCATAGACATTGATTGGGGACAAATCCCCCCAATAATTAGCAATGGCCAAATTGTCCCCCCCAATATTGATGCTGCTCTGCTGTACTCTATTACGCATCACTCTGTTTGTTGTTAGGATTACACAAAAAAGTTTGAAAAGTTTAATTTTTAGGCTGGTCTGCCTCAGCTCAGCGCTCATCACTGTCAGAATGAGTGAGCTGGCCAATTAAAGAAGGTGGGGCTTACTGTTCACAGAAGACGAGTGCAAATTCCAATGTGACGCTTTCGTTTTAGCAGTGAAAAGAGTATGTAGCGAGTAAGTAGCTAAACATTTAATATTTGACGACTATTTTATTTAAATATTTAGTGACCGACAGTAATATCCAGTGATGCAAACTACTCAACATTTTTATGAAATTTTGCCGTTTTGAATTGAAAACATGCTATTATTTGATTAATATGATATGATTAATGTAATTCATAACTGAATGTGACGAGACAAGAAGTGTTTTGCGTTTTTGACACATTTGACATACAAATAAGAGTAAATATATATATATATAACCAAATATAATAAAATATAAAAACATTATTTTATATATGTGTGTGTGTGTGTGTGTGTGTATATGTGTATATATATATATTATTTGCAAATACTTTAAATTGAGTACTTAACTACAGTCAACCTTCTTTTTTGGTTATTCTCTTAAATCACTTTTAATCTTTCAATTATTTAATTCCTTTTAATAAAAACAAAACAAAACAATAAACATCCCTTCCCCAATGTTCAAGACATGGTTACGGCCTTGCCTCTTGGTGTCTGTTTTATTCACTGGGTAGCCCCACCCACACTAGAATCTCATTGGTCCAACGTCTTGCTTGAGATTTTTGTATTTTAAACACCAAATATGTTCTGACTGGCTCTGTTTTGGCTCATATAACTTTCATTTGAAGTTTTGAAGAGCGTCCTGGTTGCTCTTTTCCATGCAATCACAATGAATGAGGACTGGAGCATCCATGCTTTAAAAAGGACAGAAAAGCACCACATGGTAGCTTTATATTTCAAAGAGACTGAAATTTAAGTCCACCTGAAGTTGATATAATGCATTTATGATATTTATTGGAGCTTTTGCATTTGTATTACTCATTCCCTGTGTTCTGTGCAACTGCAAAGGAGGGGAAAAAAACAATCAGTGTATTCTTCAAAATGTCATCATTTTTGTGCGAGAAATCAATGATCTTGTACTTTTGGTGGTTCAGCGCTAGCCAAGTGGCTGCTATTGAGATAAATAGGATACTAGTGGATACTAAGATATTTGTATAAATAAATCGTAGTTTTCTTATACATTCCTGCAGGCTGTTTTGTCTGGGTCAGGGAAACTGGCCACTAAGAAGCCAGAAAGAAGAGAACAGAGCAAGTCTTTCATTGAGACGGGGAGAGATGAGTCATTCCTCATGTGAGATTTTGAGGAAGAATTAAAGGGAAGCCTTCGGCAGGGACACGCCAGGTCTTTCTGCACTCTGAAGCTGCGAGAGAAAGACATGCGGCAGATAAGGTTCAAGGCGGGGGAGGTGATGTGTTTATCGTAGGCAGTGTGTGTGAGCGTGAATGTTTTTTCGCAGGACGGACAGCTTCCATAATGTGTGGCAAGATGCTCAAGGTCCCCGTGATTGACGGGTCCTGCCGGGTCTGATGGATCCTCGGAGGGAGAGGATAGATTAATGTCTCTATTTTTCTGTCACTCGCTACTTTGTTTAGCTCTCGCCCTTTCGCCTTTCACTCACATTCTCCTCACTTTTCTTTCCTGTGCTACAAACTACCTTTATTGTTATTTGGAGTGAAACTTGATTCATTTGACTGACAGGAAGTGCAGTTCTTGGAATGCAAACCTTAGCATGCTCATATCTGTCACACCCTCGTGAAAATGCAAACATTGCACAGCAGTGTTTAATCAACACGTACAAAACATGCAGCGACACTCAGAAACGCTCATTTGCATGTAGTGATCCGTGACTTTTGAAATGAGGAGACGAGATAAATTCACAAATTCATATCCCCTCAGAGGATAAATTTATGTTACCGAATGATATTTACATTTACATTTGATGTTTACAAAGCTTATGTATGGCAGGGTTTTTCAAACTGGGTTTTGCAAGGAAAAATAATGTAAAAAAACCCAAAACAAAACAAAAAAACAAGAATTAAAGGGGTCATGATGCTATTTTAAAAGTTCATTATTTTGATTATCGGGTGTAATACACAGGTTAACATGCTTTTAATGTTCAAAAAGCATTTTTTTCACATACTGTACATTATTTCAGCTCCTCTATTCCCAGTCTGTCTGAAACGCATTGATTTCTAGCCCCACCTTCCGAAAAGCTCAGAGTGCTCTGATTGGCCAGCTGACCCAGTGCTTTTTGAATGGCCAAACACCTCAAGCGTGTGTCGGAAATGTAACGCCCTGTACCATAATCATGAGCCTCAGCTTCCAAGGCTTCTAAAGCATTTTTAAAAGGTTTTACCATATCAGTTTGAGTCATGTCCAATTCTGAAAATGCAAATGATCAAGCCGATCGATTGGAACCAACTTTGCAAGCATGACTTGAGCAGAACATTTCATTAGTAGTCTTTGTAAATCTAGTCTTTGGTATCCCAGGTTCAAGAAGCTGTCCTCTGTAAAATGTGCTGTGCACAAGCAAACTTTTGGGTTTTACTGTTTAGGAACAGCTTTATAAATAAATCTTAACCTCTGATTAACCTCTGAAAGCAAAAGTGGCTTTACTTTCACATCCAAACACACATCATCACTGTGACATGACGACAACACTTTAATTAACTGAAACCTCGCCTTCTTTCTTTGTGTATGCCTTTGGGCGGGCAATGTACTATTTTTTCACATTGTGATGTGGATGTGACATAGAGTAAATCGCTTTGTGGGAGTCTAAGAGCTTTGTAACTTTGCAGATCTTATATAAATGCAGAAACCGATACATCACACACTAAAGGAGAAGGAAAACGTTATTGCATCATATGACCCCTTTAAAGACTTGTCAGAAATCATGACAGCATTCACAATTATTTAATTTTATTGACAGCATTAGTTTTGAATGGTAAGAAATTAAAGGGTTAGTTCACCCGAAAATTATATTTCTGTCATTTATTACTTACCCTCATGTCATTCCACACCTATAAGATCTTGGTTGATCTTCGGAACACAAATTAAGATATTTTTGATGAAATCCGAGGGTATCTGAACCACACATAGGCAGCAACGTCATTGCATCTTTTGAGGTGCAGAAAAGTAGTAAAAACATAGTTAAAATATACAACGTGACTAAAGTGACTCAAAAATATCTTAATTTGTGTTCCGAAGATGACCGAAGGTCTTACAGGTGTGGAACGACATGAGGGTGAGTAATAAATGACAGAAATATAATTTTTGGGTGAACTAACCCTTTAAAACCAATCTACATTTTGGTAGAAAAAAGTATCTCTTTTTTAATTAAGTTTTAACCTTCATACTTTCAAGAGTAGTGTGTATTTGTGTCCTTGGTTTTGTAGGATGCTATTCTCTATTAAAATTAATATACCAGAACAGTATTTGTGCAATAAAAGTAAATCTAACATTAAATATTGGGTAGAAAAGTGACAGTGTACTTAATACAGTGATTTGTATGACGTTAAAAGATAATTTTTTTTTTTCAGATAATATTTTAATCTCTTCTTTTGAATTTAGTACAATGAAATATACAAAAAAATAGCCATTTATATAATTTAGCACACAATTGTCTTGATTATATCATACTTAGTATTCTTCTCATCCAGTATAAAAGGGTCTTTATAAAATGTAAAATATAAATCATATTTAAGGGTCCTTTGTATCAAAATGTTTGAAAACCGCTGCCAAATGAAACCCCATTATATCAATAAGCAACCAATAATTGACATATTTAACTGACATACTAAACATTAAAGTGAAAAAACAATAGAAGAATATGTTTCTACTAACAATTACTAGGCTATTATTAATAGTCACTTTCTTTTGAGACTATTAGTCAACAAAACCTTGGAAAACATACACTTTTATCTTGTAATATTTGCTTTGCTGTATTTTCTATACTGTTTTTTTTCTTATTCAAATTTTGGAGCAGTTACTGCCTCCTTGGACGGAAGCCGTTGGTTGTAATTGTTAGAGCATGTATTCAGTAGTCCTTTCTGGGAAAATCATGCCCTCTTTAACTCTCTCTCTCTCTGTTCCCTTGTTTCTCTCTATTTCTTTCACATTTACAGAGACTCTGTTTGAATGATTCATCCCAACACACAGACACACACACACACACACACACAAACACACAGCAGAAGAGCTTCTGATGCAGATATTTTTAGAGCGCGTTGGCAGTGGGATCCAGAGAGATGTGTGTGTGTGTGTGTGTGTGAGTGAGTACTATAGACAAAACCAGAACGTGATTAGAGAAGTAATGTCACATCAGAGCGCAAAGACAGTGACTCAGAGAGTCTTCAATTCTCCTTCCAGTAAAAACACACAATGCTCACAATCAGCTGACTCTACTGTTCAACTCATTATAGACATTGATTAAACTTCAGACAGAACACAAATCCAACACAAATCAACATGACCAAATTATGACCAAATCACTGAGCAGTCAATACACTTGCTACATACTGACCAATCAGCAACCAGAACACAGACACCACTAGACACTACTGACCAATCAACACAGATGATACAAATAATGTTGGGTGTTCTGTAACATGAAAATTGGATTGATGAAAATCTCTTTAAGAAAAAATATAATAAATTATTAGAACAATGTAAAGTGCAATACTTAAGAAGTTCTCAAATAAAGAAATTCTGAAAGTAAACAAGATTATACGAGTAAAATATTGTAGTAGTAATATGTATTATATTGAGCTAGTATTATAATGTTTAATATCTGAAGAAAAAGTGAATTACATTTCTTCTCTTCTCTATTTTTAATTACATTTTTTCAAGAATTTGAATTCTTAATGTTTTTTTTTTTCTCTTCAGAACAGTCTTTAGAATAAAGAAACAAAGAAATATTTTCCAAAGTTTCAAAAGTTTTTCTCAGAATGCAAACTATTCTTAACTTAAGAATTTTATTCTTTAGAATGTTTTTGATTCCGTTCCAGACACTTTATTTTGAATAGTTAATCTGTTGCAAAACACAAGTCTTTTTTTTTAATCTTTTTTACATCAAGGAATTAGGTTGAAACTGATATAAGTGTGTATCAAAGTGTCATAATTTTCTCCAAGTTTCTTTTTTTAAGTCTTCACTATCTTGTGTGGAATCAACAAATATTTATTTTATTTTATTTATTTTACTATCCGACAAGCCAACTTGAGGACTGGTTTTGGAATAGCACACTAGAATACTAATCTTACTATTTCTGCAACATAGAGCATGTATACTATAAATAGTTTTGAAAATGTATGTTTGCCAAAATGAGTTTATAACAGAGCACACTGCACAGAATACTGCATCCCACAATGCAATGCACTTGTTCCTTCATGTGCAAGGTGATGAATAAACCAGAAGAATTATTCATGTTGATTTCAAAATCATTATTTGATCAGACTGCTAAAAGACACAAGTGTATACTACCATGTGTTTATACTGCACAGTATGTATAAAGCAGTATGCTAGTATTCCTTTACAAACATAGTCATAGACTCAATACTAACAACACATAAACAGTGACCTCATAGCACCATAAAAGCATTTCTTGTGATTTGTACATTGAGCATGTTCACTATGCTACTGTTATGCAAGCACTCATCGTTCAACTATGTAATGTAAACACAGCCCTGCCCTAAATGGAGGTTCTAGTGCATATCAAAGAAATTATATCAGCATGCTAATAGAAATATATTTCAATTAGCATGTATGTACTTCCATTTGGACTTAGCTAAATCCTTTATGTGAGTCATATGTCAGGCTTGGAGCTTAGTTGAAGCAGCCATTCTAGTGTAAATGAGCACTGACTCTGAATAATTAAAATGCCTTGCCATTTCCCTTGTCCTTGCTGGGGCCTTCTCTCATAACTCACCCACATATGGAGACCCGGGCTGGAATGGTTTTGCAAAGCTAATACGGGCAGTGGAAACGCCTCCTCTAGTCGTTCCAAGGGACAACCTGTTCTCACCGTCTAGATGAATATGATGAGTGAGGTGTGGCTGTCATTCTCTCTCTCTCTCTCACTCTCACACTCTCTCAGGTATTTCACCTCACTCACAACTCTGAGTGAGCGAAAACTTGTTTAGTGAGTGAGAGTGTGGAGTCTGTAGGTGTGAACGGTGCATCTGTGTGTGCGTTTGCACTTGAACCTGCACACTTTTCATATTTGCTTTGAATGTTTGAACTACATACCGTGATTGTGACGTGACGTAACAAAAGGGTTTTGAGAGGGAAAGAAATGAGGCAGGCAAAAGGAAAACACAGCAAGAAAAAGGATTTCAGAATTTCTTTTGCTATGCAACAATGCTATGCAACATAATCTCAGTCAATCAGAACATGCTTGATGTTCTATGATCAAATCTGTACAAAATCGCTTTGTATTCAAGTGGCTTAATACTTTTATAAAACAGGGGCAATTAATTATTTTTTAATATAATTTTTAACTATAATTTTATGTTTATGTTATATATATAATGTTTAATTATGAACAAATATGAGTGATTGTACATATCAGTATATGTATATATGATAACACTGTATTTTATATATATATATTCATATATATATATATATATAATGCCGTACCATTTAAGTTTTTTAAAATTAATTAATTAATTAATTAATACTTTATTCAGCAAGGATGCGTTAATTTAATCAAACGTGACAGTAAAGACATTTATAATGTTATAAATAAGATTATATATATATATATATATATATAATATAAATTATAATATATAATGTGTGTGTGTATATATATGTGTGTGTGTGTATATATATATATATATATATATATATATATATATATATATATATATATGTTTAATTATGAACATATATGAATAATTGTACATATCAGTATATGTATATATGATGATACTGTGTATAATATAAAAACATTAAAAATCTTACCAAAATTTTGAGGGTAGTGTGTGTGTGTGTGTGTGTATGTGTATATATATATATATATATATATATATATATATATATATATATATATATATATATATATATATATATATATATATATATATATATATATATATATATATGACACTCACAGTTTCTTTTTATGGTTAATTATTATATTATATTATATTATATAACAAATAAATTGACACTCGCAGTTTCTTTTTCAAAAAATTGCTAATAATTTATAAAATATACTATTTTATATATATATATATATATATATAATGCAGTACAACTCAAGAGTTTTTTAAAATTAATACTTTATTCAGCAAGCATGCATTAATTTGATTAAAAGTGACAGTAAAGACATTTATAATGTTATAAAAAAGATTTACATCTCAAATAAATGCTGTTCTTTTGAACTTTCTATTCATCAAATAATTCTGAAAAAAGTACGTTTTCAAAAATATTAAACATATGAAACTGTTTCGACATTGATAATATTGTTAGGCCATCTACAGTTGCCAAATAATGTTATCTGGTGGTTAAGATACAGTGTAAGATTTTATTTTTTAAATGTTTCCATGAATTTACAACCACCACAGAAAATAGACGCCCACTAACTCTGCTACCGTATCCATCCTAACGTCCACCTATGCCTCTTGCATTTCTTATTGTCACGCCTGTGGATGTTTCCTGAGCCCTCAAAACACACATTTCTTCACCCAACAGTGACAGGCACTGATTGGAGCCTCGGACCAATACGAGGGTGTGAAGAGGGGGCGAAGTCGGTATTCATCCCGTATTCTCCGGTTGCTTTGGGTGGCTTTTCCTCAGGTTTCTCTCCTGACAGCCTTGGCTAGCACACAGGGCAGGCTGCTGTCACTGATAAGGCAGGTGACAAATGAGCCAGCCGCTGCCTACATCGGTTTTACATTTAAAAATGGCCCAGGCCATCTTTCGGGATGCCAGCATGAAAGATTCCCACCTCACACCATCGGAATCAAAGCTTGCTGATGTAACCTCCCAGTTCAAGTCCATTTTAACCCTTTAGAAGGACCAATGGAGGTTTGGTAGACCTGAATGGATAAGAAATGGAGCTTCTATTTAAGAACTGAGTTGAGTGTCAGTGGTACTGCCACTCGAACAGTGAGACTTATGAGAGCATTGTTATTTTACACTCTCCTCGTCTCCATGGTCACAGGGCAGATTGGAGTGCCAGTGCTGTGTGTTGTGATTAAAATGAGGCCCTGGTAGCGGCACGACTGACATGAGAGTGAGAGTTGTAGGAACCTGTACACTAATAGAGGGGGCAAGATGGATAGGGTTAGGATAGCAACCGAACACTTGACGACCAATCTATCAAACGTCTCTTACCCCCACATCACTTTTCTCTCATTGTTTTTTTTAATCTATCAATGTGCTTATTTGTTAGTTGTTGTTTTTTTTGTTTGTTTGTTTTTTTTGAGCATCGCCCATTTCCAAGATCCTTTAATTTGGGCTTTGGCAATCAGGACATGATAGTACACTCGGCCAAATGACACTGTGCCCAGTGGCATTATAATGTCATAAAGGCCATTTATAGTAGTGGTTAGCTTTGAGATATTAGATATGATGTACAGTACAAGGCATGTGCATAAGAAAATGTTGCTAGATTTTTAATAGCTGCCTATTTCAAGTCATGCTGTTGCTATTTTCAAAAGTTTAAAGTCAGCGTAAAATCAAAATTATTTATATTAGTTGGCATTTCTGGTACTCTGGTCTTTCTGTTTCACATGATTCATTGGTGCACTTCAGACCAAATTAAAAAACATGTTTGATGACCAATCAACACACTTAACACAAACTGTGGTGACCAATCAGAAACAATTTTGCTTGTCAAGTGATCTTATCTAGGCCAGTGGATCTCAACCAAGGGGCTTCGGATAATTTTATTTGTATTATATTATTATTATTGTATTATTTAATATGTTATATTTAAATAATTTCACTAAGAATGTACCTAAATCATAATTCTTTTTTATGGTTAATTATTATATTATATTATATAACAAATAAATTGACACTCGCAGTTTCTTTTTCAAAAAATTGCTAAGCATACAGCAGCTTTGTCATCATTACAGCAGAAGTACCAGAAGAAACATCTTGAATCTCTGAACGTTGTGTTGGAAAATGTGGATGTTGGCCTCAAAAAGGTTGAGAACTGCTGATCTAGGCTGCATAAGCCGTTTTCTTTTTCACTTCAACATGTGTAACGTCATGGAAATATAGTAGGTTGCGAATATTCTTTCACTTTGACTTTTTTATACTGTACAGGTTTCGTTTTGAATAGTCTTGAAATGACTTGTGAAGAACCAAACTGTAGCAATGTGAAAGATTACACAGCCTAATTTCACAGACAAGCCGATGCGGGGAATTCACACTGGACGATCTGATAGGTCACTGCGTCTTTCTTGAGGATGTGGTCTAGGCATTTGAGTCAGTAGAGTAAAAGACCCCCAGTGCTGTTTAAAATCTGTGGCATTGGCTCTGTTCTCATGGTCCTGGTCCATATGCTATTCATTAAACACATGTTGAATGACCAAAGAGTCTGGGACTGCCGAGTCATTTCCTGTATGTGTGAGCATGTGATATGCATTCAGTGAGTAAAAATAAAGGTTCCAAAATGGGGTTTTCACAGCAATGCCACAGAAGAACCATTTTTGGATCCCTAATGAACGTTTCAGTGAACAGTTGGTAAAAGGACCATTTTCTTATTAGTGTTAAGAACATTTTTAAAGAAACTTTTTCCACTCTAAAGAACCTTTTGTGCTATGGAAAGTTTCTGTGGAACTTCGTGGAACCATCAATGCCAATAAAGAACCTTTTTAAGAGTATACAGTATCAAGATCCAAGAGGAGTCGATCTGTACTCAAGTGACAAAAAACAGGCCTGGATGGGGAGTGCTGGCAAATGATGGATGTCCTCATTTGGTCAGCTCATTGGATAATGTTATGGAGTACAGTGATGGTTGTTACAGAGTCAGTTTAGTGCATTACGTTATTGACTCGGCTATGAATGCCACATGCTGTATCCATTGTCTGTACAGTTATAATCTTTCCTTCTGCGTCGGCGTGAGATCTGTGTTTGGAGAGCTGTTACTTTAGACCTAAAAATACAAGCTGAGTTCACAGCTGTGATGGAGACTGCTGTGTTAGTTTCCTTATGGGCTCGAGGGTTCGCTGAAAAGCATGCGATGAGGCTGAGAAGAGGTGGGAAATGGGAAAGCCTGTAGGGAGGGAGTGATTGTGAAATCTCTTTGACAGGGTTCTTGCAGTTACTTTTTTAGTCTTTGTGCATTTCTGTACTCCTTTTTACAGCTCCATGTCGATTCAAAGCATATCTTATGCCATGAGAGAGGATGAAAATGAAGGAGTAGCGTGCTTTAATAGCCCCCTACACGCTTCTATTCAGGGATATGAAGCTGTGATGGAACACCTGGTGATCCCTGATTCGAAGTGAAGGATTACTATGGGAAATGGAGCTTTTATGTTCATTAAAGGGGTCCTTGATGATGATTTCACTTTTTTAACTTTAGTTAGTGTGTAATGTTGCTGTTAGAGCATAAACAACATCTGCAAAGTTATGACGCTCAAAGTTCAATGCAAAGGGAGATATTTTCTTTTACAGAAAGTGCTTTTTAAGGACTACAACACACGGCTGGTAGGGACTACAACAAGCTTCTTTCTGGGTTGGTGACATCACAAACCCCACAATTTACATAAACCCTGTCCCAGAGAACACACAACAAAGGGGGTGAGGCCATGTTGAGCTGCTTTAGAGAAGAGTTGTTGTAGTAGAGTGTTGTAGACATGCCGTCATTTTACGCCAGACTGCTTCACAAACGAGGGTCAATTCAACGCTGGATCAACGCCGTTACTGACAATCGTCATTTTGGCTGTGTGAGATTCTCCAGCTTTGTTGATGTTGAGCAACCAAAGCGCAAGATGTTAAAGCTCCACCCTCTTCTGGAAAGGGGACCCCTTAATAGATGAAAATCCCCTTTATTAGATGATATTAGGCACCTTTAGATTATTAATATCAACAATAGGCTTTGGTGAGTAAAGTAAATGAAGTTTGGCAGTTGGCAGCCATAGGCAGGTGTAGCAAAAAGTTGAGATGAACGATATATTTAGAGTAATATACCACAGTTGCATTTCCCAAAAGCATCGTAAGCCTAAGTAGATTGTAGAACAATTGAAACCAATGGTCTTTACAATCAATTTAGCACACAATGCTTTTGAGAAACGCAGCCCACATTGGTAATCAGACAATATTAGAAGTTTTTAAAAATGTTTTGCATTGATCAGTATTGGATGTTTAATTGTGCATACTCATTTTCTCTGTTTTTACATTTAGATTACTTTTGCCGTCATCTAAAGTTAATCTTTAAAGACACTAATAAGTTTATAACACTGTTAAATGTAATATTTAGCAAATGTCAAATATTAGGCTTGTAAAATCGTCCTTCTGTATCGTTCTCTTTTCATCTTGAGGTCAAAGCGGTGACTGTCGAAAGGTGCATTGAAGCCCTGATATGAGTCATGTACTTGCACGTACATCCATTAGATGTGGAGTACATACAAAGACATCATTTCTCGATCTCAGTTTGCATATTATGGTCTGAACTTACAGAGGAAATGCATCTTGCTTAATCTATATAGGAAATGTATTTCTCTTTCTTGCTTTCTGCTCTTATGCACTCTTGAGTCAAGGTCTGGTTTTAGTCAAGGTTGTGGTTTATCTGTGGTTTTCCATCCCCCACAATTCCATAGGGAAGTGGTGAAAAGCTCAAGGGCTTGTTCTGTAACTGCCCTGAAGTTGTCAGTGGGTAAGCAGTTATATAAGTGTATGCTATAGAAGCACCCATAATTACACCAACCTTGGGTCAGTGTTTTGTGTACCATAATGAACAACAAGAGGAAATTGAGCCATATGACCCTCAGAACCTATGGATTATGGGAAAGTGTGATTGGTTCAAGCACTGATACACCAGAAGAAAGGGTCTGACTATAAAGGATGGGAATTAGGGCTGCACGATATTGAAGATATGTGATATGCAATGCAAAAATGCTTAAAGTGTGTGTAAAAAAAAAAAAAAAAAAAAAAAAAAAAAAAAAAAAAAAGAAGTATGTTGATTGAAAATTATACAACCAACAACATACATCTTTCATGTTTCAATGGCTTGTTGATCCTTTAGACACATTGTGTGCCCAGTCTGTTCTCTACTGTATGTCAACCTAAACCTTTACTTTTCATAACTTTTTGAATTGTTAAAATCATTCAGTTATGGCAAGCCTTTTCGCATATTGCGATTTGTATATTTGTTATGTCAATATATATTTTCAATTTCAATAATTTCAATATATATCGTGCAGCCCTAAAAGGAAGGAATAAGGAATTTGATTCTACTTCTGATTCTACTAAACAGTTTCAGTTCCTTAATGATTCTATTAATAAGTAATTTAGAAGAAGCACCAAATTATTCATACTAAATATATAACTGTCACATAATGTCTGGTTGTAGTAAGCGCACATAGACGAAGTCTACATTCACAAGAACAATCTTTAATATCAATACTAAAACAGGAACTTGGACAACAACCACGTAAACTCAAAACGCAAACGATAAAAGACACTGAACAAAAGAAACTGAGGACTTAAATACAAGAGAGCATAATCAATGGGAAACAGAACAGGTGTGTAAATTAAATTAACAACCATGGAGATTAACTAGGAACACAGACGAACAGAACAGAACCAAACTAAAACACAATGAAACTAAACCAAAACAGAACTACACATTACAATAATACCATGTTGGAAAGGTTACTTTGGAAATGTAATGGGTTTCAGATTACAAGTTACCCTATTTAAAATGTAATAAGTAATGTGACTATGTCATTACTTTATTAAAGTAATGTAACTGATCACATTTGATTACTTTTTGATTACTTTTCTAATTTCCACTACTGGAACGCATTTTTATCACTTGCCATGGTGGCAACTCTCAGACAGGTTGTAGCCTAAAGCTTTCAGTGGCAATGTGGATTGATGTCATTGGCAGATGTGGTGCGCTGCAAATTCAAACAAGAGAACCAATCAAAAGCATCAGAATAGCATCGCTTTACGAATCAGCCTTTAAATGGCAGGAGGCATCATGAACATCAAAAACAGGCAATGCAACAAATGATTATTATTCAACATCCAAGATTTTTACAGAAAATATTCAGATGTAACCCTCTTTGTAATCGTAAACATTTTCATAAGTAACTGTAATTTAATTACACATTTTTTCTCAGTAACTGTAACTGATTACAGTTACATTTATTTTGTAATTAAATTACGTAACTGCGTTCGTTACATGTAACTAGTTACTCCCCAATTTTTTTTATTTAAGGTTTCACAATGTGGAAATGCATTTTTTTTGCGCCACGTCTTGGACTGGAGTATGAAGCGCTGAATGGCACGCAGAAGAGCAATGATGTCCACCATGATTGTTAAAATTGATTGAGTGTATTTTACTGCTAAAATTGTTAAAATGGAGTGAGTTCAGTGAGTGAGCCATTGTAGAGTTCAAGACACACTCGTGAGTCATTTTGATTCATTAACAAGAACCAGCTCAAAAGAATCACTCATTTGTGAATAGGAATACACTGGTTGTCTTGTATGTATATTGTGACATGCATTCAAGCAGGAACTACTCAATGGAATGGAATTCTCTTTGTATTATTTCTCTCTTATCACATTCAATTCAGACCTCAAGCTCCATGTCACTGTAGATTCACTTAGTAGCTCTGCAGGAATTTGTAGCATTTTGTTATGATATTTCCTCCTCAAAAAATTATTTGATTCTGTGTTTTTTTTTTTTAATATCTAGAACCAATTCTGAGCCAGTATGATTCTTGATTCCCAACTCACACTGTACTTTTGATGTGAAACACACAGAGGTTACATACCCACTGACTCATCTATTAATCGATTCATCGATCACGCCGCATGGTAGATCACCTCAAGACCACATCCTGATCTCGATATTCCTCCAGACTGAGACACAGATAAATGGATCAGGATGATTTGCAGTAGACACTGGAGGAGCTGTAAAGAAGCAGAACACATTGATTAGGTGAGAGTGAGTCTGAGAGCTGAAGAAACCTCCTCGTCTCGCACGTAGGACAAGGGCACTTATCATTAATGAGAAGATGGGAGTGATTGCTGCAACAGCAATGAATATCAGTGCATATATCATGTAATATATGGATTAGATATGTAAGTGCGCATATAGTGTGTTTTAATGGATGTGTGGGGGAGTTTCCAC
Source organism: Hypophthalmichthys nobilis (assembly GCA_037950665.1). Lineage (NCBI taxonomy): Eukaryota > Metazoa > Chordata > Actinopteri > Cypriniformes > Xenocyprididae > Hypophthalmichthys > Hypophthalmichthys nobilis. Next base: position 9,026,539 of record CM075483.1, on the reverse strand, counting down.
GTGTTTTAGTTGTTATGGTTCTGTTGAACACTTTGTCTGTTGAACACTTTGTTGAAAACAAGGGACCCATCTGGGCAGCAAATCTCAAAGCCAGACCACTCTTAATTCTCTCTCTGTCACTCTATCTCTCTCTCTCTGCCTGATGGTGTGGTGAAGTGGCACTTAAACTCCCACTCAACTGGACTGTATTCACTATCATATGACTAGTGTATAAACAGATAAACTGTGGCCACAAACATTATGCACTGACCAAAACAGATCAACTTCCTCTAAGTAGTAATGCTTTTCTGCTCTTCTCATGAGGTATGGAGAGGGCAATTCCTTTTTCTGTAAACTGGTGTGTAGTAAAATTATAATAATGGGGAATAAATATAAAGCTCCAGCATTGACAGTGTTTTTGCTCTTCTATATGCATAATTTTGATATTGAAATAATTTTGCTATATTTAGGGTTGTCTGGATGATACAACTGTTATTTTAATGAGGCTTTATTGGCATAATCTTTTATTATTATTTCTTAGAAACAATATTTTAACTTAAACATTTAAATTTTATATATATTTTTTGCTTTACTGCTAATTAATATTTAAAAAAAAAAGCATTAATAAAAAAAATTAAAAAAATGGAGGATAAAAATGATCTGCCAAATCAAGGTTATATGGTTCAACCAATGTATAGAAAACAATATATAAAATAGGAAATTATATCATAAAGAGAGAGAGAGAGAGTGTGTGTGTGTGTGTCAAGGTCAACAAGTGTCTGACCTTTTTTTGAAAGGCAATGCTAGTTCAGGTTGTAAAATGCAAAAACTGAATATACATGAATAATTCCTGATATTTGCAAAAAAAAAAATTTTTACCAATTTTACAAATTTAGTTGTGTACTCTGACCTCATCGTTTTCATGAGCTACATAGATGGCAATTCCTTTCTTCTACAGTTCACTGGTATGTATTAGGCTAAAGCACAATATGGAAGCTCACTTTATGGAAAGCACCGGCATGGATGGTATTTTTTTTTTGCAGGAATTCTGTTTCATTTTTTGCCCTTGGCTGAAGTAAATCCAAATACTTCCCTTCCAGACTTGTGCAGCGCATCAGAGTGAAGCAAGCGGGTTTCAATTAAAGAACGTGGGAGTTTGGTAATTTATTGTTATTTTGGACCTTCTGCTACACTTAATGTCACGGCATTTGTGTAAGTGTGTTTGATGTCTGTGAGAATGTTCAAGAGTGTCTTGATTTGTGCATCTTATGTACGTGTTGCCACATACATCTGTGTGCACGCGTCTTCTTGCTTGTGTAAGAGGTAGTGGATTTGATTGATTGAAAACTAAAAGCCCTGCTGAGAGGCGCAGACAGCTGTGGGGGGAGAGAGTTAGCCGTGTGTGTGGAATGTGTGGGCCTTAATGTTGATGCATTATCACAAGCGCTGGTCCATTAATAATGACACATGTAATTTGCTGCCTCTCTAGTGCCCTTCATCCTCATGCCCAAAATGGGATAAAAAGCCATGATTGGTGCGTTGTGGAGAAAGCTGTTTGTCAAACTGTGGATAACCCTAATCTGCCACAAATAGGAGGACGGCACTGGCAATGCTAACCGATTATGTCGGCCCCCGCGCCCCGCAAGGATCTCCGCACTGCCCATTTAGAGCCGTTTAACTGGTGATCCTACTGGGACATTAGTGTTGTACAGTGGAGACGTATCAAATGACTGTAAATCAAAATACATTGGAATGTGTGAACATTTCCTGGGTTGTTTTAATAAAGCCTGTAACCATAGCTTGCAATTTTTAGCAGGGTTCCTTAGAGATATTCAGCTGTTATATATGTGAACTGAACCATGACTGTTAGAAAGTAAGAAATAAAACATAGCAATACTTTTTATAATATTTAATAATTATAGTATTTATTATATTGTAATATTATAGTATTTATTATATTGTAATATTATAGTATTTTAGTATTATAATTATAATAAATATACCAAAAAATATTAGAACAATAATAATCATTAGTCATCATTAGACATACATGCACTAATTTTCTTTTTTCTTCTGAAAGTTCTATTTATATGAACCCTATACCTTGCAGTCCGATTCATATATTCGTTTACATGTGCATTGCACATATTCCGAACAAAACCTCAGCGTAGAGCTGCAAGATTCTACATAAATTGAGAATACTTTTTTTTAAAATAGAAATCACGATTCTCCCATGATTCTTGACATGTTAATTGCTGCAGTCTGTTTAAAAAATCTTTACTTGATTTAAATGAATAGTTTAAAAAAATAGGTTTGAATGAATGATTCAATGACTCACTCATAAAGACTTTTTTCAGCTTTTTTAAATGAATACCTTGAATGAATGATTTATTGATCCATTCAGGGCCCTCCATAGGCGTTGCAACTGGTGCGACCGGGCCGGGCCCGAACTTCTGTGATCATTTGAATTATTGTAACAGAAATAATAATACTGTGTGGTTGAAAAGACTTTTTGTAAAGATGTTTCATGACAACCTATACATGACATCTGCTCTCACTGGGTCAGCGGCAGTGCCAACGCAGATTTGAATGTTCTGCTGTTATCATACTTTTCAAAGGTTTAGTTGACATAGCTGTATCATTGGCATTTAGGAATAAGTTCACATGGGTGTTTTAATCAAGATTGATCTTATGTAAACGTACGCATCATGGCACTGCACATGTGTGCAAGGTATTTTTGAATTCGATTGAGAAAATAGTCAGAATCAAGTATTTACATACTTATTTTTTTCCTATTGATTGGATTATATCAGGTCTACACCGCCCCTTCCATCTCAATCAATTTGATTCAGATCGAGCTCAATCAAATTGATTGAGGTGTTTTCATGATGTCTATTCAATCCTATTGTGAATTATTTGGTTGCATGTGAACGTTAAAATTAAACATTCCTTCTAGTCACTTATTTTGAACTTGTGATTTTACCATTTATTTTGCTTGAAAATTAATATATAAGAGTTGAAGTGGAAATAATGTGTATTAGCAATAGCATGCAGTTATGTAAGATAGGAGCCATTTCTTTCACTGATTTTACTGTGAAATGTTGACAACAAATGATAGACAGCAACAGACAGTCACAGCACTCATTCAAACAGAGAATGGATCAAGAAATGACAAAAACAGGCATACGACATATGGAGTTTTTCACGCTAAATAAAGAAAATGTGGCATTTGCTGTAATGTGTTTGTATGATGTTTGCTATAAATGTATTTAAGTTAAAAGGTGTCTGTAATGGTTAGTCAGTGACAAACAAAAAAAAATCTGATAATTTGCCATTTTGGCTCTTTTAAATGTAAAATATAGTGTATTTTAAATATGGTTATGGTTATTACTCATTTTAACTTCTAAAAAAAAAAAATCCATTTACTAGAAGTATTGATCAACAATCTTGACTTTGATAGTACTTATATCAGATCGAAAAGGAAATAACTGGTATCACCCTTGCCTTATATCAGTATCTTGCCTATCAAGTAAAATGATCTTGTTTCAAGGCTGCTGAGATGTTTTTCCTGGAAAACAAGACACTGATTAAGAATAGGATTTTTTTGCAGTGTGTAGGAAAATCCTTCTGTTTCAGCTGCGTCTGCTTGTGTGAGTGAGTTTGAGTGTGCACGCTACTTAGCAAGCATCTGTTCTTGTGTGTGTATGTACCTATGTTGGGGATAAAGTGCATGGAAGGGCACAGGTGTGGTTGACTCAGCCTTTTAGACTTAAGTTTGTGAAAGCATTCGGTTTCTCCTGCTTTCTTCTCTGTCTGGCAGAAATGCTAAGCATGCTAAATGCAAAGGGCCATCGATAGTTGTAAACTGGACGAGCGAGCTGTAGGCTGCTGTGATTCGCTGCCCACAGAAAGAGCTGTAAAACCAGCTGGGCTTCTAGTCAAGGTTGATTGGATTGCAAATAGCATCGAGCGGAAGGATCAGCCCACGTCAGTGGCTATCACCGCTAATGACCTCTGCATTGTGCCTGAATTAAAGCCTGTGACAGAGGCCACTTTGTGTGGATGAACATGAGAAATATATTTATAAAATTAACCTCTCCTCAAATATTTGTATTATAATTATTCTCATAATAATTAATAAGAAGTTAAATGGTTAAGTCACCCCAAAATGAAAATTATCCCATAATTTACTCACCCTCAAGCCATCCTAGGTGTATATGACTTTCTTTTTTTAGTCAAACACAATCAGAGTTATATTAAAAAAATATTCTTGCTCTTTCAAGCTTTATAATGGGAGTGAATATTAACCGCGATTTTGAAGCCCAAAAAAGCACATCCATCCATCATAAAAGTAATCCATACAACTCCAGGGGGTTAATAAAGGCCTTCTGAAGTGAAGTGAAGCGATGCTTTTTTGTAAGAAAAATATTAATATTTATAACTATAGACTATAACCACTAGCTTCCGGTAACATCCATCCGCGCGTTCACTAGAGAGTCGAGTTCTGGCATATGAAACAAATAGGGCTGGGCAACAAACTCAAGCTCCTCTGACATTTCTCTTTGAAAATTCTTGTTTAAGACTTCTAGTTCGTGACTGGTGTTTTGTTTTGCTCTATCCTTGCTCTTCTGCGTTTGTCAATACATCATGCGTCAAGTCAAAGTTCTGTCTTCCGCCCGAATCGACTCGCATACAGAAACCAGTGATTCTAGTTTATAAAATTATAAATATGGAAAGTTTTCTTACAAAAACGCATCGCTTCACTTCAGAAGGCCTTTATTAACCCCCTGGAGTCGTATGGATTACTTTTATGATGGATGGATGTGCTTTTTATGGCTTCAAAATCTCATGCCCCCTTCACTCCCATTATAAAGCTTGGAAGAACCAGAATATTTTTTTAATATAACTCAGATTGTGTTTGACTGAAAGAAGATAGTCATATACACCTAGGATGGATTGAGGGTGAGTAAATTATGGGATAATTTTCTTTTTTTGGATGAACTAACCCTTTAAAGTGTTCTCACTGGTTGTTAGCATGTTGCTTTGCAGTTGCTAAAGAATGTTCTCTGTGGAAGTTAGCATATTGTTATGTAGTTATTAGGATGTTCTCAATGGCTGTTAGTATGTTGCTATGCAGAAGTTAAAGTGTTCTCAGTGGTTGTTACAGCATGTGGATTGCTAAAGTGTCAGTGATTGTTAGCATGTTGCTATGCTTTTTATAGTGTGTTCTTGGTGGATTTTAATGTTGCTGTGCAGTTGTAGAAATATTCTCAATGGGTGTTAGCATGTTGCTATGCAGATGCTAAGATGTTCTCAGTACTTACTATCATGTAGTTATATGTGTGTGAAAAATGTTTAGCACCCGCCCTTTCCCATGAAGCACAGGTTCTCAAACCATATATAGCTTGCAGAGAGAAGCACAGAGAGAAGTATATAGGAGGAGTTTCCATGTTGCTCCTCAGTCTGGTTTTACTTTGCATGGCTTTAATCGAATGCCTGCCTGGGTCCTGCAACACAACGGCTCTCTCAAGACTGCATTTACTTGATACGCGTGGAAAGGGTACAGATCTGGCCTCTTTTACTTAAACATGGCTACTGATACTCATGCAGATTCTGCACACCGCCGTAATACTTTCACACATGCATACACACATGCTCGCTTTCACATGCTTGTGTAGTGAGTGTAAGTAATCCCTCCTGCTGTGTCAGGCAGTGACTCATCATAAACATTCATGGCTGGCCTCGCTGGAGTAGGCCTACACACCGTCCTGTTAAACCACACACACGTACACTGTAGTAACGAGAAATGAAAGCACAGACTTCTGACTGACAAACACACACATGCACTACTTGTGGCTACAGTAGTACAAGTTACTGGCATTGGTGATTTAGGCAGTCTTCAAGGGCGGCAGCGTTTTCTGGGTACCTTCTAGGAATGGGCATTTTTGACAGTTTTTCATTTCAAGTACTGATAGGTTTCAAGTACTCAAGTACACGGGGGCGGGGCTTATGGGAGGCGTGTCCACCATAGCGATAATGAAAATATTTTACTTAACACTGTCATGAAAATTAATGTTAGCAAATAAAAATATGACATGAAAATATGTCTATCAAAATATGATTAAAAAAATAACTGCAAGATTATCAATAATGCATCAATGCTTTCGAAAAAGAAGCATCTAAAAGGAATAGCTGCATGAGGTGAAGCTGAACATTGAATGAACCCCAGTAAACTGAAGCCTGATCTATATGACACATATGAGATTAATCAGATATCCTAGACACACAACATGAACGTAACATTACAACTTGTATCTACACAAAAGGATGCAAATGCAACTGAACTTCAAGTAAGTTACGTGCTAGCCAGAACGTGTTACTCCCGTTGTAGATGTGCTCTTCCTGTGACAATACGCTGAAACACGTGCAGCTAAAGCACAAAGCATTCACAATAGTAAATACTGTGCACATCATGTACTTTTTTTTTCAAGATCAAAGTGATTCCAGGCATCACTGCACACTTTCAGATCCATAGTTTGTTTCATTTTATTTTGCCGGTCTGGACGACCGGTCTCTAATAATATTTATTTTATTTTTATTTTTAAACATGAGTATAGACTACAAAGATAATTTCATTTGTTTTCAGTTTTATTATTGTATCATTTTTTTATTTAATTTAATTTATTTTATTTTTATTTTACGAAAACAGACTTAGTTTATTTTTTTTTGTATGCGAGTATAGACTTTGTTTTATTTTTGTATTATTTTGTATTTAATTTAATTATTTTTTATTTTAGAAATGTGTAGACTATGTCATTCATCTATATGTCATAATTTTAATTTGTTTTATAATATAAACATTAGTAAAGACAAAATAGGTAATTTTTATTTCTATTTAATTTTATTATTGTATTTTATTTTTTAATTTAACTTAATTTTTTTTTTTATTTTATAAATTTGTATATAGACTGCGTAGGTCATTTTTTTTTTTTTTTTTTTTTATTGAGAAAAAAAATCTGTTATTGTTTTTGTAGGTTTATTAATTAATTTATTTATATTTTACCTGATGTTGCCAAGGGCAGCATATGAGTCAGAACTACTAATGCGATAGTGACTGTCACATAACTCGCAAACATGTTTGCTCACATGCATGCATAGACACACATAACTAAAGCCAGCGGAATGGTTGCCCACAGCAGGAAAACCACACGGCATATGTAAATGAGATGCGAGGGAAGTGTGAGTGCACGGCTCCCATGCAAATGTAATGGAGACCTCAAAGACAGAGGTTATAAATAGACTCGCAGTGTGTGGTTGCCTCAATGAACACCACGTCGCTCTTAAAGTGACACTCACGACACATTCTCGTGCAAATGTGCTCACTTCAGGGCATTTGAAAGGGCGATTTGGAGTTCATGATTGGGAATGCTCAAAGCGACATGTAACCCAGTTAAACGGGGGTCCTGTGACGTCCGTTTGTACAGATTTTGTATTGTGTGCAGCTTGCTCAAAATAGACACACTCTCTCTCTCTACTATATGATAGAAAGACTTTGAAGAAGAGGAGGAGAATTTTTAGGAACAGAAAGACAACAAGGCATGATATGTCATTACGGGAATCTCTCAAATAATGGATGAGATTTTGCAAAGCATGCAGTAATGTAAGCATTACATGCCTGCTAGTCTGTTCTCCTCACAGTGCCTGGATGTGGGAAGCCCTTTAATCTTCTTGTAAAAATGTCATATTTAAACCTCACGTTCTTTCAAAGGCTGCTTTCCTAAACCTGTAGTCTCTTGCACGGGGTTCCCCCTCATTTGAGTTTACCTTCCTGAGTTTACCTACCTTTTTTCCCTCATGTTTACGCTCACTGCATGACCTGGAGGTGTTTAATCAGGTTTTGAGCTGTTTGCCATAATGTGATCTCAAGAAACCACACACTTACCCACCCACTACAAAACATTTGCATACAAACTGCATTTGCCAATGCAGAAAGTGTAGAAACTCATATTATAACATTTCCAACCTGGCATGAAGGTTTTTGTACAGATGCCTGTACAGGGTGGGAGGGTCCCCCCACTTAAAATCATATAGCTGGAGCCAAGCATGTGAGCGGCATGATTTTGTCGGTCTCTTGCGCTGTGTCTGGAATCACCCCCTATACCCTTAAAGGTGCAGTAAGCAATTTCTGAGAATCATTGTTAAACACTATTGATTTTTAAAATCAATCCAAACAAACACACCCCTCCCTTCATTGCTCCACCCCCAAAATGCACAAACACGCAATGCAAGAGTGGATGTCTCTTTATCATAGCAGAAGCAAGGCAAAAATAAAGCTTCATGAAAAATAAAGTGAAGATGACAAACGAACAACAAGGAAGAACAAAAAATGAACATACAGTACACATATATATAAAAGCAAGAGTTTGTTGTTAGTCGCCAGCAGCACACACTCAAAACCACTGTTACCTGCGTATGGAGCAGAAACAACACAACCTCAGTGTCTGTTTTCAGGCCTTCCCGTTTAGGTGTCTCCAGCTCTGGAAAGCTTCTCTAACATTAACGAGGGTTAAAGCTCTTGCCTGATCATAACCCTTCTTTTTACAGTGATATTCCTCTGACATTTTCTCTTTTGTAATGTCTCTCAGCCATTTCTCTTTCTACAATCTTTCTTCAAATCTCCCTCTTGCTCACCCTCTTGCGTCCCCCATCATGAGTGTATATGCCCCCTACTGCTGTTTGGGTTAAAGTTTGTTGTGTCCTACTTGTCTTCACGCACTCTGAAATCGTGAAATCACACATCATCAGCATGTTCCAAAAGTCTATGGAGAGTTGTGGACTGTCACAGAGTGCCACAAACTAACAGCAGCCACCATTTACAGTTCCTTCTGAACCAAAACAACTTGCGCTGCGTTCATGCCATCTCGTACTGTAATTTAGAGAAGGAAACCCGTGACATTTTACCCGGAGCTGTTCCTGTCCTCATACACGGTTTATGTGTTTCTATGTCAACACTATCAACGGTAAAATTAATCTGCAGCAGTCAGGTCGTTCAAGTAAGAGCTCTGTAAGTTGTTTACATTCATTATTATTGTAATGTTATGTGCTTGGAGACATGAGGTAATTTAACCCCGTCTCTTATGACACTTTGCTGAGTCTGCTCTGGCTGTGCACGACCTGTGCGTTCATGTGTTTTGGACGAGGCATGGGTTTGGAGAGGGTGGGATTTAATGCTTTATGCTAAAGCCACTCCGAAATTTCCTACCCTACCTTTAAATCAGTATCAACAAAACGTTTTGCACTGCAGAGGTGGCACAGAAGCAGCATCTTAAGTGGCATTTAGATGTATTTACACAGACTGTTTAATGCAGCTCATAGATGCCAAGAATGCATTTACACTGCAGTGTAAATTAATGTTATGAGTGTTTTAAATATGGAATATATTGAATATAGAAATACAAAATGTTGGAAAAAATTAAATTATACTTTAACTATGTAACTAAACTAACTAACTAAAACTGCCAGTAGGTGGCGGCAACTCACTGTCTTCATGATGCATTTATACAATCAATTCGTTCAAATTGCCTGATTTATTCAGGAGTGAAGCAAGTGACTGTCTTTATGTATGGGTCATTGAATCATTGACTCGCCTGATTCAATCAAAAATGCTGAATAATTCAGGAACGAAACCACTGTGTTGATCTGAGATCAACAGTTCTACTCTGACTCTGTTTGAGAACTATTTTTATTGATGGAATAGAGCAAAAACAGTCAATATTGACATTGCGTCTAAAATGTACATCACTTATTTCAATATTAACTTGAACATAGCCTATTTCAATTCATTATAAACATTGAATAAAGCACAAAATAGTGATTATCTTAAAATGAGGACAAATGAGCGTCTGACTCAAGGCTGTGCCTATAAACAGACATGGTATTTCAAAACCTGATTGTCTAAAACCAGACAGCCTTAGTGAATGAGTAGCAATTTTGGATACACCCTCTTTTTTTGTAGCTGGAAGCTCCACCCACAAAGAAATGTCATTGGTTCAAAATCCTGCTCCGCACAACTATAAACATCAAATATGTTCTGATTGTGCCACATCACACTGCTTTTTCACTTTCACTGTGGACCTACAGCTTGTTTAGGACACGTTGCCACAGTAAGGTGTTTTACAGCCTGTGGTCAGACTCAACACTGCTTTTTCAAACGCAAACTGAGACCATATGGTAGTCCAGCCACATGCAGTTATTATACCTCAGGTTCTTCCCATGGTGATTTCCACTGTGCCATATACATGTAATTATGTTGTGCAAATCTTGAGATCAGATTGATAATACGTCACTTCATCATACCAAGACACTCCCAGTGAGCACTGACTACAGATGAGAGTGGTACACAGTGTAATACATATGTACACTGGTCCCAGAACTATTTTGGTTTCCCCCTCAAATCACTTTAAGGTGAAATACAGTGCCATCTGGTGCCTAAAAACAGTACTACATCAGCCTTTTTTGTATGAAAAGAAATGCATTTGGTTATCTATACATTATCTTTCCTTTGAATGTACTATTCTTTACATAATCTAGCTATAGGGAGTTACAGAATTTTAATAATTCTGCATAGCCCTTATATACTATCAATTATGTATGAATGAGTTGAGTTTTTTTTTATGTCAGCACAAAGCTGGTTTGGTCTGCTTTCAGGCTTGTCTCACAGTAGGGGGCCGAAGGAGCGGCGGTCCCATACGCGCTTTGAGTCGACTCCCAGTAGTCATCGGGGCTTTGAACGTTTGAAGATCTGCAGAAATAGACTCTCCCATCCTTCTCCCACGTTCTTGTCTCTTACTCTCTTTCTTTCATATTCTCCCTTTTTGCTGTTGTATCTATCCATCTGCCTTTGTATCTCTATAGCTTTGATTCTTTTTCTTTGACATGATGTTTTTTTTCTGTCTCTGAGCTTGTATAAGGCTCGATTGCAGGGGTTAGCTTGGAGGTGCTTTAAAGTGAAAGCCTACTCATATGTAGTGCGTTTGCTTGATTAATTTGCTTGTCCTCTCTTACTGCAGATAAATAGACCCGAGAGTGTCTCGAACTCTGCTTTTATATATTTTTTCATGTTCTGCGCCAAGCCGAGTACATGTTTTAACAGTAAATAGCAATAGCAAGTGACAAAGCTCTGTTTATCTGAACCATCTCATCTAGTGCCAAACATTTCTTTAAAAGCTGGTCAGAAAGTGCGTGTGAAGAATGACGCAGCAAATCAAATTAAAACTCAAAATAAATGACTGTAGTTTGTCATCAGCATCTTTTTACACTCATGCAGTGATTAAAAGTATAGTTCACCCTAAAAAAGAACATTTTGTCATCATTTACTCATCCTCAAGTTGTTCCAAACCTGTATAAATTTCTTTGTTCTGCTGAACACAAAGGAAGATATTTGGAAGAATGTTTGTAACCAAGCAGATCTCGCCCCCCATTGACTACCACAGTAGGAAAAAAATAGTATGGCAGTCAATGGGGGGCGAGATCTGCTTGGTTACAATCATTTTTTTCATCTAATAATTATATTTTATTTCAGCTTTATATCAATTAACAATTAAAATAGTTTTAGTCGCAGTTAACAATAGCAACACTGGCCTCCCCTGATGGATTTTTTTCTCCACATTTTTGCTTGTCTTTTACTATATCGAGATATTTGGAGCCATGTCACACATTTTTTAGGTTCTTATTCCTTAACTTATAACTCTCTTGTTGAAAATAGCTTTCAAATGTTTTGTTTCCAGAAGGTGGTAAACAAATCCTTGACAGAATAAGGACCACGGTGCCAAACGAGAGCACGCACGCGCACACACACACGTTGACATGATGGGATGACAATGATGTCAGTCAGGTTGTCAGAGAAAAGGAGCGCCTATGACGCCCTCAGCACTGAGAAAGAGAGACAGACAGAGAACGAGAGAAGTTAAAAGGAATGAGGTCAGCCTGGGGTACGACACGGTAACCTGAGAGAAGTACCTGCCCCTCACACTATCCACTTACTTCTGCATTTGTCCCAGCTGAGCACAGCAGGAGAAACTCAGGAAGCACAAAGCTATCTCTCAATCAGTCCCTCACAATGACCCAAAGACGGCCCTGAATGAACCTGTCACGGATTGAGTTTTACTACTTTGAGTGTGACCAGGAGCTTTGAGTGGCTTTTTAGGCAGTTGTAAATGAGTTTGTGTGTGAAGAGATATCCACTTCTCCTGTTGTACCTCTCCAGTAGTTTTGCACAAAAGGGAGGTATTGAATGGTGATTGTTAGTTGAGTGACAGGCTTTGTGGTTGTCAATGACACGATTACGCTGGCCATGATTTATTTGTGGCTATATCTACAGCTGAGGTATCAATGTTCGACTGTCCTGGTAAAAGTTCTCAGCATTATCTGAGACTGAATGTCTGCTGAATCTGATAACAAACAACCAAGAGTTATAGATGAACATAGAACTAGATTTTATTGTGTGTTAAAGTAGCATGATACAGCAAACAATATAATAATGTGTGTTAAAATGGCCCAATTTATTGATTTATTTGATTTTTTTCAAATTTATATATTTATTTGAAAAAAAGCATCATTGCTATATAAAAGTATTAATTTCTTTTAAAAATTAACAAAAAAAAAACTTAAAGACCTAAACTTTTGAACAGTAGTGTAAGTGTAAATATTTGTCTGTAATATGAAATGTGAAATGAATCAATATCTAAATGTTAAATCCAAATATAAATCATAAACTTGACATTTAGATAATATGCAAATTGTTAAATTGTACATGGTGTATAGTCTGTAACTTTTCATTCATTAAAAAGAGATTAGATTGAAGTTTACTTAATATTGGCTTTCATATTTTAGCATATTTCTGTGAAAGTCTCCTTGTTCATATTTTTTGTCTTAAATGCTCCTTTTTATTAACTTCAATATTATAAAAAAAATATTATATTGTTATAGTTATAAAGTCACATTTAAATGTGGCAAAATTGAGATTTTTTTTGTAACTCTCTTTCTTTTACATTTGGCACCCATAATATGCTATACTAAAACACATACTCCCAGAGCTGTAAGGTACGTTATTTGATAATATTAGTGTGTATGAGCCAAAGCCGTCTTCCATTAATATTAGACTGAGACATCCGTCCTCCAGTATGACTCACTGGTTTGCCGCGCTTGTTTTGTGTATAAATATTGCTTTTTCCCTGGCTGAATAAGCTAGTCCTGTCTCATTATGTTAAATGGTAGAATGAATAGACTGTAATATTGCTGTGGAAACAGGGAGCATCCCTCAGCACAGAAGCTGTGTAAAGTCATTTCTCATCATTACAAATGCAGCCACTCGCTGCACGGCTGCTTACAGAGCTTAAACGCCGGAGATGCCTACCCTGGTTAGATGCGTTTCAATGTGTGTGTGTGTGTGCGTGCGCTATGTCATATGTGGGGGAATTTCCTATTGCTTTGAGTGTAGATGCCTCACTTTGCCAGTGCTTGTGTGATATGTGTGTGTGTTTGAGGAGCAGATTCTCATTGGGTGGCTCCAGCCATCTGGCGTTAGCTCAGATGAACTCATTGCTGCTTCTCTATTGATCGGTGAAATAACAGAGCTGCTGTAGTAATGATGTCATCACCTGCCTCTCAGCACTGACCTTGAATGAAGCGAGCTACTGAGCATGCTCACCGCACAACTGTGTGTGTGTTTGTGCTGGATTCCGGAGGTTGAAAGAAGGAAGGCTTTCAACCTGCTGTCCTCCTAATGCACACACACACCTGCTGCTGAATTCCTTTGAGGCACTCCATCTTGTTTCCTCTCTGTCCAGTGAGAAAAGAGAGATGGTATCTGCCATGACACTTCCATCTGTAGAAGAAAAGCACCATGATTACTCTATGTGCAAAGCATATGGTGCACCTTATGACAGCGGTATGAGGCTTTCATGCATCATTATGTTTGAATGTAAATGGCTTTATTTGACATTAAAATGCATTTGTATCATCTAATAGGTCTGATTAGACATGTTCAATGCATTTTAGAATAAATAAACAGGTTTTTAGGAACTGATTATGTTAAAATGAAGACTCTGTCATCATTTACTCACCCTCATGTCGTTTTAAATCTGTTTGACTGATAAGTTATGTGTTATAAGTCATACAAACAATCTAAAGTTATTTCATACAAAAATGAAAATTCTGTCATAATTTACTAACCCTTCCAAACCTGTATGAGTTTCTTTCTTCTGTTGAACGCAAAAGAAGATATTTTGAAGGATTTTGGTAACCAGACAGTTGACGGTAGCTTTTGACTTCCATTGTAGGAAAAAAAAATATTATGGAAGTCAATGGCTACCGTCAACTGTTTGGTTACCAACATTCTTCAGAATATCTTCTTTTGTGCTCAATATTCAGGTTTCAAACAACATCAGGGAGTAAATGATGACAGAATTTCATTTTTGGGTGAACTATCCCTTTAAGAATCATTCCAAACTGCTTATACTGTGAATCATCTGTCGTGACTCACTTATATCTGAGTCAAAAATGTAAGTTTTAAAGTTTAAACTTTGTTTGTTTTACATGCTGAATATTTCTGATACTAAATCACCAAAATGTGAAATATTACATTTTCTCAATTCACCCACTATTAGTAGCTGTATCAAAAAGTAAATTCCCTGCTTATACAGATGTGGTCTGGCCAAGTTATAGGAAGGTACATTTTTAATCAGCCACTATCAGGTGATTAAAGGCCTCTGCAGTTGGGCTGTTCACCCCTAAACCTTCCTGTAACCTCTTCATCTATCATCCCCCATCATTCTCTCTGTTCTTCACTCTTCCTCACTTTCTGTGTTCTGTCTCTTTCCCCACTAACCAAGCTTCACTACAAGGGTGGTATTGGCTTACTGCTTGTCCTATATCTGCACATGGAAACATTACACACTGCACTGTTGTGTATCACACACGTACACTATACGCTACTCTAAAATGGACTTTGTGGAGCAGAATCTGAGAAGACGAACTTGTTTTGAGGAACCACAAACAGGTACAGGGAACAGGGATCCTGTTTGTGTGTATGTGAGCGCTTGCATGCTCAAACATGTTGCAGTACTGGCAATATTAGAAATCTAAGATGTGTCTGAATTAATAATTTTCCTCCAGTCTGATTTGAAATTTCGCATGCGGCATTAAGGGGATACAATCAGGGCTTTTGAGTCTGAGGGCAAAGCAGCATTAGAAAATGAGATAAACCATTAGATTATGACATCAAGACGGTTTCATTTTGAAACCCCAAAACAAACAGCGATTCTCACAAAACTGTAAGTATGAATAACTATATTTACTATGTTTTCTTAAGTGCAAAATTCATAGAGTCTAAGTCAAAAGTTTATGTCTAAGTCTATGGATTTATTTTCCAATAATTTTATCATCCACCAGGTGAAAATCTTCACCTTCAAAGTCTGATTATTTTAAAGTCATAGGTCACTCCTCCGCCGGAACTCGACTCTTTCGGCCATTACCGAAAGCCAGTTATTAAAGTTTATAAAGTTTTAAATATGGACATTTTTTTTCTTACAAAAACTCATCGTTTCACTTCAGAAGGCCTTCATTTACCCTCATTTACCCTATAACTCCGATTATGTTCGTCTGAAAGAAGATGAGTAAATTTTGGGATCATTTTCATTGTTGGGTGAACTATCCCTTTAAGAGCAAACAGCAGGTCTGTACAGAGCACAGAATCCCTGCTGATCTGATCCCTTATCAGGTTCTGACAAAGATAGTGATAACAGAGTGAAAACAGAAAAGATAAAGTGATTTCATTTCAATTCTGCTGGTGGCAAAAGATGTGGAATTGAAAAAATTAGTTTCTGCTTAGTGTCACATCCTATATCTATATTGTTTTAAGTTTGGTTATAAATTTTAACAGACCCAGACGTACATTAGGAGCTCTGTAGACTCTTGATAAAGTATGAAACATTGTTGTCCTGAGGTGTTATGGGATTGCTAAGGCATGTCACAGAGGTTTGAAAGGACTTCTGTGGAAAAATGATACATTCCAGCATGTCTGTCTATCTGTCATATCTAAAACACTTAATGGAGGCCACATGGAAAACCAAACAATATGTCATTTTTAGAAGTTTAGTTCAATCCACGATGGTACAGTTGAAATTACATGTTAAACCAATCCAAAGGGGTCCTTTGAGCCTTGCTAGTAAATGCTGTAAGTATGCCATCTTGTTTTTAATATCATTTTTTCTCATACATGTCACCTTAAACACTGAAATGAGTGATCCTGCTGTTTACCCAACACAATGACCTCAGCTTAGCCTCCTAGAGCTGATAGTAACTTTAAAGGAAGTGACATTCAGGGAAATGTTTAAGTGACAATGGCGGTGTGAGCCATGTCTCATAAAAAGACTGAGCTTTCAAGAATTGCCCCATTGCTGTTTATGACTTGTGGTTACAGCCACAACCACATGACACATGAAAGAAGAAAAAGGCATTAAAGTGACAGCAACAGTGTCTTTTTCACATACTAAAACAGCTAAATACATCTGATATAAACATGCAGCCACAGGATTTAGTTTTAACCTCAGATTTCTGGAAATTCAAAATAGATTCAATGGAATTAGTATCATGCTTGGTTACCTATTGATGAACAGCACTTGGTGTAATAATTTTCTCACTGTAGTAATGCAGATGTCCTCATGACTCTGGGTTAGATTGATCATTCACGCTGTGGTTGTAGCAGCGCTCTGAAGCTCATCTGAGTTGTGGAATAGAGACGTTTTGAGGTAGGATATTCAAGCAGTAGAATATACAGTATGTTTAATGTAGTGCATTGGTGTTGACAATTAATCAGCTGTTAGATCCTCTTTAAATCAGTTTGTTAGTAAGTACTACAACAGGTTAACTCCACCACAAAATCTCAGTTATCTGAAAAACACAAGATCCCAGCAACAATTTGTCTGTGGAAATGAATCAGGGCATTTTATTCTAAGACCACATATATTTATTAAGAATGTCAATAGGTTTCAAAGCTTCCCAGGACACTGTGAGTCAAAGCAAAGTGGCGTGTTTTGATGCCATAGCATGGTCTGTATGTCTAGATATAATGTTGTATTGACTGTCTATAGCACTTATGTCTTCATTTTCTCCTCTGTTGCGTTTAGGTTTCTCACTCGTTCTCTCCCTCGTTCACATGTTCACACATCCCACTATCTGTCCTCGGTCTCAGACTCCTGTAGCACTAATGGCTGTTGTCACAAGTTTTACTGCACCCACCCGCTGCGACCATCTGTCTGGTCTCTCTCTCTCTCGCTTTATCTCTCTCATCAATGATGCTTTATCAGCACGTCTGCCAAAATACAATGTTGCCAGAGAAGTACAGAGGATAATTAATCTGCAGAAATGGACGATATGGCAGAAGTGTATACTTGTTAATCACTGTAAAGAAAGACCGAAATGACATTGACATGAAACCGTGACCTCTCCTCTTCCTCATTTCCATCACAACTCAAGCCATAAAACCTGCTTCCTTGTTGCAACTAGGGGATGGGTGACAGTGTATATATGAAAATTATATATTAATAAATATTTTTAATTAATTTTATATGTATTATTATTATTATTTTGTGGTATAAAAGTGGAAAGACTGTAAATTTGAAAATCATATATCTGTTAAAGGTATATTATAAAGTATATTATTATATCATTTTTTAAAATTATATATTAATGAATCGTATATAAATAAATCAATAATTTATTTAAATTCTTATACATATATAATAATTTAAAATAAAAGTATATATTATTATTTTTATATTTATTTATTTATTATATGTTGATCGGTGTGTGAAATTTATTTATTTTATTTTATTTTTTATATTATCTTTTTATGTTTTATTTTTAATTAATATTACATGTATTATTATTGTTGTCGTTGTTTTATATATATATATATAATTTAAATTTTTTATATTATATTTTTATATTTTATTTTTAATTAATTTTACATGTATTATTATTGTCATTGTTTTATATATATATATATATATATGTATATTTAAAATATATTTAAATTATTTTTTATATTTTATTTTTAATTAATTTTACATGCATTATTATTGTTGTCATTGTTTATATATACGTATGTATAATGTTTTTAAAAGAAGTTTCGTCTGCTCACCAAGGCTGCATTTATTTAATTAAAAATACAGTAAAAACAGTAATACTGTGAGATATTATTACAATTTAAAATAACTGTTTTCTGTTTGAATATATTTTATAATGTAATTTATTCCTGTGATGGAAAAGCTGAATTTTCAGTATCATTACTCCAGTCTTCAGTCACATGATCCTTCAGAAATCATTCTAATATGCTGATCTGCTGCTCAAGAAACATTTCAGGATTCCTTGATGACTAGAAAGTTGAAAAGAACAGCGTTTATCAAGTCAAGTCAAGTCACCTTTATTTATATAGCGCTTTTTACAATGCAGATTGTGTCAAAGCAGCTTTACAGTGATAACTGGTATATAATTTTGGCTGCACAGCAGCTCTTAAAGAATAGTGTCAATGTCGGCAGATCAAAGCACTGTTGAATATCAAATGTCAAGTGTCCCCAACTAAGCAAGCCAAAGGCGACAGCGGCAAGGAACCCAAACTCCAACAGGTGACATCAGATGGCAAACAGGTGGCGAATTTTTATTTTTATTTTTTTTAAAAGAAATTAATACTTTTATTTAGCAAGGATGCATTAAATCAATCAAAAGTGACAGTAAAGACATTTATAATGTTGCAAAAGATTATGTTTCAAATAAATGCTGTTCTTTTGAACTTTCTATTCATCAAAGAATCCTGAAAAAAAAAAATTGTACACAAATATTTTGTACAATTGTACACAATAAATGTTTCTTGAGCAGCAGATCATCATATTAGAATGATTTCTGAAGGATCATGTGAAGCTTTCAGCATAATGATGCTGAAAATTCAGCTTTGATCACAGGAATACATTCACTTATAAAATATATTCAAACAGAAAACAGTTATTTTAAATTGTAATAATATTTCACAATATTACAGTTTTTACTGTATTTTTAATTAAATAAATGCAGCCTTGGTGAGCAGACAAAACTTCTTTTAAAAACATTAAAATTCTTACCGATTCCAATCTTTTGACCGGTAGAGTGTGTGTGTGTGTGTGTGTGTGTGTGTGTGTGTGTGTGTATGTGTATATATATATAATTTTTTTTTTAAGCATTCTGCCACAAGCATAGTGTTTTTAAGATGTCATATCTAATTGAAAATAGTCCAACTTTTAAAAACGCATCTTGAAATCTACTTTCTCTTTCATTCGTCAGAGCATTATCTAGTGCTTTTAGGATTTTTTTGATCGCTATGAAATGCTGCAAATAAGGCACAGGTGAACCTGAAATCAGCCTTTTTTTATACAGGTCTTTCAGTTATGAAAGATTAGTTGAGTAGTCAACTTTTAAAAATATTTTTGCACATCCCTAGTTGCAACACAAATGCTACATAAGCAGGGGGCATGTCGCTTGGAAATAGATTGCCGCTATCTAATCCTCTAAAGACAACAGTTTATTTCTCACGTAATGCCCCAGAGATAAATTAATCACGGCTTCCTTGCTGCTATCTGCAATCTGTGCTGTGGAGTCCTACTCCTGAATACTGATCTAAGATCTGTGCTTCTGGGAGTTGAGGGATGTGATGTCATTCCCGTTTTATGCCTTATGGAATACCGCAGGTGGTTACTGAAAGAAACCAAACAGTCTAGCAGCAGATAACAGTGCATGCTGCACCGCTCATGAGCTCAAAGCTGATCTCAGAGCAGCTCTAATGAGGACCATCTTTATTTAAAGAGCACACTCACTGTACACCCACACCTCCGCCTTTGTGTTGTCTTGTTACTCGGGTTTCCATAGCGGTCCGTTCTGTGTTGTGAGCGTCTGAAGGGAGTGGAGCTGCAAGATGACTGTAGTATGAGTGTGACTACTAGAGTAAATGCACCTGAGTGCATCTGTATGTGGATCATGTTCGCTCATCGCTTAGTTCACGGCCTCAAAACAGGACGGGAATTCAAGGGTAGGAGTGTGTCCTATTGGTGACTGTGTACAGGCTGCTGGCTCTGTAATATTGAGTAATAATTATATATTTGTGTGTGTGTGTGTGTGTGTCCGTAGGCTGTGCTGGAGGCCTGCACTGAGACTACAAACCGTGTTGGGATTGTAACAACTTCAATGGGCCACAACACTCACTAAAACACTGGAGCTGACTGAATGAGGTATGACAGGACTCTCTCTCATACACACACACACACGTGTACCTTTTGATAGCCATGACCTTTAATTCTGCATTTTACTACTTGTGCGGGGGCATTATCTGGAGCGCAATTGTAAAAATAACTCTTGCTTAAGCTGTGTCCTACTCACCCGTCAAATCAGGCCCTGATTGGTGGAGCAATAATACAGGTCTGCCTAGCAACAGAGCTGTTTACCAAACAACACAGCTGGGGCTGAAAGCAGCGCTTTCGCGTAAAACACCTCCAGGAAAAAGCTAGCTAGCGCAAACCACTTGGGACAACACAGCTTTAATGATTCATGCTTGAAGCGCGGTCGGTCGCAGGCGTACTGTAACACGCAGGTTTACTGTAGCATGCTCACACACTGACATGTGCATGTGCAGCGGGTTCATAGACGTCAGTTAAGCGTCTCAGTAGCAAATAATACACGTGTTCATGTGAGATATGTGTGTATGTGAACAGGCCCATGTTCTCAAGAGTGTAGGATTGGTCTAATCAAATTCAAGTGCTTTACATGCCAGATGTTGATCGGAAATTTCTGCTCTTTTGTGTATATGGTCACAAACCCAGATTTCAGATGGATTTGTGAATGAATCCTATAAGCGCCCCCTATTGGTGGAATATATGTTGTAGTGCAAAAATGTCATTTTGAAATGTGGTAGTGCTGTTGTTGTTTTTTTATGTTTATGTATATAGACTTTAATTTAAAATGCAATACATTTATAAAAATTATATTTTTAATTAATTTTACATAAAATATTATAATTATTAAAAGTATATTAGAAATTATTTATTAACATATTATAAATAATAAATATATATAATTTATAAATAGAATTATTCTTTTATAGATTTTTATAAATTCTATATGCTTATAATAGAATTTATAAAAAGTTGTATTAAATTAGGCAAAATGAAAAATAGTTGCATAAAATGTCTATTAATCTTTGACCATACTTAAACCGACACAAAGGCAACTACCAAAATTAATCAGCCATCAATCAATTAACACTGCTTTTGTCATTTTTTACAAGATGGACAAAATTTGTCCCCAAAAAAGTCCAAAATTTCGGTTTTAATGAATGACACTTCTGGTTATACCGAATGACAATATTTTCAAACAATGCTATCAGGCTGATATCTAGCTGGCTAGCTAGTTAGCTTGCTACCTAGCTAACAAAAGAACAATCAAACATTTTATATTTAGCACAAGTTTTTAAAATATTACAACATTTTCAATGTTTTATAGCGGTTGTACCGAATGACCTGATGTTTCGGGACATGCGTATGAGCATGTGAAAACCAGAATTTTTCAAATAGTTAAAAGAGAGTTAGTTACTTTGCTTCATGACCATGTGGTCCTTTGCAGGTGTCTGTATGATGCCACATCCTGTCACATGATATTGACCGCATGACTTGATCCAAAATGGTCTCTTTATATTGGTTACTCCGAATGACATCAGTGAAATTCTTTTTTTCCGGACATTCTTTCTCAAAACAAAGCAATGACTTCTACGCATAATTTTAATACCATTTTGCACTATGTTGATATATGATGTTATAAAATCATGCCAGAATAAAAAATATATACATTTATTACATTTTAAGATATTTTAATCACCAATGAAATGGCTGCATTGGTTAAACCTTGGTTTTTGACACTTCAAAATCTTTAAAATACCTTTATATGTAGCAAAATATAATTAAAACCTTTTGGATTCAATAAAAGAGATCTAGTTGTGCTACCTTACATACTTTGGATGTCATATCTTTGTTTTTTTATAATTATTAAGGCCTTTGGACAATATTAAGGCCTTTGGACCCGTCACGTCATTGACCCATTATAATCTCCAAATGGCCAAAAATGAGCCGATTAATTAGCCTGGCCAATATATTGCCGCATGACTACTCAGAAAATCAGGATACGAGAGACAAATGGGCACACAGGCAGTGCTAGCTCATGGATGGGCCTGTTAAAGGCTTGATATGAGCTCATTTTGACGGTAATTAATGGAAACTTATAAAAATTAGTGCTTCATGAGCTGAGGCTCTCTTTTCTGTGTCTGTTTTCCCTCTGTCTTGCTCGCTCCATTTTTCAGCTTAGGCAGCTCTACTATGCCATTGGCTCCTTTAACCAATCGTGGGCTTTTAGAGTAAAAGCTCTCATCCTGTTAAAGGTCACTGGCCTCTTAGTGCGCCTGGTGAAGCATAGCAGTTCATCACACTCACACTGCTGTTTTTTTACCCTGCGCTTCCTAATGCTTTCTGAATGTCCTAATCTTCCGTTAAGTGTTAATATGGCAAAGGTAGGGTTCGGCAATGTGTTTTTCCTGTTGGTTAGTTCTCAAAAGACATTTAAAAAAAAAGTAGCCTAGAGAAATGGATGACAAATTGATGCTGTGAGCACATTGGAATGCATCAGAGTCAATTTATATAGTGCGATGTCATTATAAAAAGATGGAGGATCTGCAAGATTAAAGCGCGATATGCTTATGAAAACATTAAAGGGATAGTCAATGCTGACATCATTTACTCATTTACATCATTAACCTTATTTGATTTCAAATTTCTGTGTATTTCTTCTGTTCAGTGTTAAAAAGGTTCTTTGTTGGTATCTAAGGTACCATGAAGAAACTTTAACATCCACAGAACCTTTATATTCCACAAAAAGTTCTTTTTAGTGAAAAAAGGTTCTTTAGATTTTCACATTTTTATTTTTACTGACAATCGTCATTTTGGCTGCGTGAGATTTTCCAGCTTTGTTGTTGTTGAGCAACCAAAGCGTGAGCTTCAGTTAAAGCTCCGCCCTCTTCTGGAAAGGGGACCGGGAGCAGCAGCTAATTTGCATTTAAAGAGACACGCACAAAAAAACTGTGTTTTTGCTCACACCTAAATTGGGGTGAATTTGACAAGCTATAATAAATGATCTGTGGGGTATTTTGAGCTGAAACTTCACAGACACATTCTGGGGACACTAGAGACTTATATTACATCTTATGAAAAGGGGCATAATAGGTCCCCTTTAAAGAATTCCCACCCAAGGCATATGCAATAAAGGGACGAGTCCTGGTTGAATTGCATTAGCAGTGTGTTGTTACTCGCAGTTATGGTAAGGGGCGTGACATTTCCGAAACACGCTCCAAACGTTGACCAATCACAACACACTGGTCCAGCCAACCAATCAGAGTGAAAAATGTGCTTGTTAAACATTCAAGCATGAAAACCTATTCTAGTAGACCCCAAAAACAAAATCAAGACTTTGTAAAAGGGCATAATATGGCCTCTTTAAGAGTGTTTGGACCCCATTGACTTTCATTCTTTCAAAAAAGTCGTCTTTTGTGTTCCACTGATGAAAGTCATACATGTTTGGAGCGACATGAGGGTGAATTTTTGGGTAAACTAAGCTAGTCATCTGTGATCTTTGTATCCTAATAACTTTTTTGTCAGGTGTGTGTCCTGCACACATGACCTTTTTGAAGTTTTGGTGCTGCCAAACCCAGCCAAATGTTTGCTTAGTGTGTGTGAGAGAGTTTGGTGAGGACAGCAATGCTATTCTTGGCTGTTGGGGGAAGTCTTGGCTCCCGGGCGCATGGGAAAAGTGTTCTTGGCAGGAGTAGCGGTGGCATTCCATTGTGCCTGAGTCCCTCTCCCCCTCAGCACTTAAAACTGTGTCCTTTCACACTGTGATCTCAGTGGAGCGCTTTCTAGAAAGAGGGAGAATAAATAAATTACTAGCATAAACACAAAAGCACCTCGCAATCACAGCTACTTTGCCAACCGTCCACATAGACGTGCCCGTTCGCACCTGTTTGCATGCTTTTCACTTCTTAATTTCAAACATTCACACGCAGACATGTATCATACATCTTCCTCATTTAAACAGATTTGAACGGCTCGAGGTTCAGAATAACACAAACCTCATCCACTGCTGCCATAAACATGTCTCTCAGCACATTGGCCCGCATTCGCTAGAACCGCTTGGAAGTCAAAGGTTCTGGAACATTGAAAGAATGGTAGAGGAGTAAACATCCAGCTCTCTGACACGCTGTGATATTACCTTCTCAGAAATGAACTCGAAACTCATTTGACCTTTGACCTAGGGGTGGGAATCAGCAGGAATGTCTAGCTGATTGTCACAAAATGGTGGTATTACAATTTTTTGAGTGGCAGTCACTTGTTTCTGACCAAAAATATTCATTTAGAGCTAAAATATTTGTTCTTGGTCTTAATAGGGGCTATTTTGACTGCATAGTTTGTTTTTCAGGGGTAGTCTATGTAGTCAAAGTCATATTTTGTACTTCAGTTAGACACTGGATTTTTCAAACTGGTTTAGGTGTGTGTGTGTGTGTGTGTGTGTGTGTTCAGGTATTCCCTACGTTATGAGGACAAAATGTCCCCACAAGGATGGCAATACCAGAAATCTTTCGCAATTTTGGACATGTTTTTGGTCCCCATGTGGAAAACAGCTTATAAATCATACTACTAAAAATACTGTTTTGTTTTTTTGTAATGAGATTTAAGGACATTATATTTTATTTCTGATTTTAAATTACGAATACATGATAGATTAGGATTTATTTAATCAGTCTTTACCTAATTAAGTATAGGACACCTTCACACATTTATCCTTTATCCAAACAACCTCTTACACTGAATGGCCTTTAGGGACTTAACAGAACAAATGGCCTTTAGGGACTTAAGAGCACAAATGTTTGCTTTTGCTTTTTTAATCACCGAAGTGGTTCATCTGAAACCAAACAACTGTTGCTGTTATTCTCAGGTGGCAGAGGTCTTATGTCTGACAGACTGGGTCAAGAGGTCAGACTGTTACTGCTGGAAATCTAGACGTCAGATGTGAATTAAGTGTGAATTAAGTACATGCATTCACAATTATTTTTACAAGG
Organism: Hypophthalmichthys nobilis; assembly: GCA_037950665.1. NCBI lineage: Eukaryota > Metazoa > Chordata > Actinopteri > Cypriniformes > Xenocyprididae > Hypophthalmichthys > Hypophthalmichthys nobilis. The sequence continues at coordinate 9,001,323 of CM075483.1, read as the reverse complement.
ATTATCATTCCTTCACACTAGACACAAATGCTGATGTTATCTTCAAACTCTTTAGTTACTTGTTACCAGCCTGGATGATTTTTGACTGCAGCTCATTCTTGGAAACCAATTATATGTTATATTATACCTCAAAACAAGCTCCTCTACGCCAGGGATTTGGTGGCGTGTGTGAAAGGTGACCCGCTGACCCTCTGCCAGTGTGCACAAGCTTTGAGGTCAGAGGTGGGGAGCTCGATGCAGAAGACACATTTCATATATGGCGTCAAGTTGCATGAATTGCATTACAAACTCGTTCTCCATGTAAAACCAACAACTTTGTTAGGATAGAAACATGCAGGTTCATAGAGATTATTTTAAAAATCCTTGTCCTTTGAAAACAGGGTCAAGGAGAGCCAAGCAATGAATGTGAAGTAATATTCTGAGAAGTGTTGCTGCTATTAGCTTCCGTTTATATCCAGGTCGACCTCGATCCTGATGTATTGAGTGTACGTTTGACATTTGTGGTAGTTTTGTCTTCCTGATTACTCACAATGAATAATTTTCAGTATTCTGCTTTGTAACCCACATCACAGGGCATGTTTAAGCAACAGCAAAGGTCAGAATACCAAAAAATGACGTTGGTGGTGCTTACAGGAAAACATGAAATGTGTTTTATGAGCTCTACGAATAAAAGCTTATGTATATTTGTTCGGCTTGTACATAAACTCAAAGCACCATCAGGGGGCTTTCATTGCGGCTGTATTTATTCCTAATATAAACTTAGTGTCTTTCTCGTTCTCTCCATTCGCACAAGATCGTGTGATTCTCATGCTATCAGATTTCGTGCTGTTTTCGGGTTTAGGTGGTCGGTTTGGGGAGCTGGCCCGTCATGTTCATTTCTCACCCTCTATTTATTACCTCAGTGTTATCTAAATGTTTAATTGGTCATGATTGAATGATCACAGGACTGCTGAAGAGAGCATTCACAGGATGAGAGATATCACTCTGTTTAGCCTATGCGTGAGAGATCACAGCACAATGTGTTATGATTTTGACCTGACCAGCAATCTGGTTTTCTGTGTCAATTATGCTTCTGTTGAGCCTAATGTCAGTCATACATATTATTTTATTTTATTTTATTTATTTTTTATTGTGTTTTATTTTATTTTAATTTATTCTGTTTTATTCTATTTTATTTATTATTTTATTTTTATTCTGTATTATTTTATTTTAATCTATTTTATTTTTTGTAATTTTATTTTATTTTATTTTAATATTTAATATTATTTTAATATTTTATTTTTTTATTCTATTTTATTTATTACCAAAATGTCAAACCGAATTACGATTGTTTTAATTTGCTAAAATAATAACAATATAAGGTACAATCAGGGTAATCACCTTTTTGGTTTTTATTTTTGTCCAAAATAGCAACAAATACCTTTCCTGAACACAAGGTCAGTGTGTACAATGACAAAAGGTCGAATTTCATATGTAGTAACCATTAACCATATTCATTTTTTAAAATGTTGCAAAAATGTAGCTAATAACAATCCCTCAAATTATCACATATATTTGACACAAAAGACTATGATTTTTAATGTTTTTTTTTAAGCTGATTACGGTTTAAGATATGCACCTTTTATTTAAAGCAGAATAAATAAAAGGCAAAATGGCTCAAAAATTCGAGATGTCACTTGGGTTTGGTATGTTGTTATCTAATGCAGTGACATTCATAAATTAGCGTTTCCAATACATTTTTGTGACCTAGACCTGATGTGTACAGTACATAAGCCAATCTGTGCTGTGTGGGCAGACATGAGTATTGTTATGGATCACAGCAGTGTCCTCAAACCAACCCTTCAGTCTGTCTTAGTTTGGCCGGCACTGCTGAGCCACGACGGAGCCAAACAAGGCCACACCAAACACAATTGCACGTCGTCCCATTTTGCCACAATTCAAAGAGCCTCCATCCTGAATCCTGTGGCCCTGCTCTCTCAGGAACATAAAGACTTCTCTGCATGGTTCACAGTGTGTGAATGGCTTTGAACAGGGCCTCATGCTGTGCTTTGGTGCATAGTGTGTGTGTGTGTTTGGTGGAGGTCCACTTTTATGTTCTGTCTTTGCGGGTTCAGCGTGATGCAGCTGTAAGTTTGTTTGCAGGGGTCGGTATTCTCAGCAGTACAGTCGTGATAATGGGCTGTAGCTCTGAGGTTTGTGTTGCCGTACGGCTGCGTGTTGCATGCTGCTGCATGGGTTGGTGGTCTTTTATGCAAAAGGACAGTAGGTGGAGGTGCACTGACGCAGAAACTCTTTCAGTGCTATGGACACACACTAAAGGTGTTTTTTTTTTTTTTTTTTATTGTTTGGTTAAATAATAATTTTATTATTAAAATGTATTATTTTATAAATAAATTATTTTGTAATTTGTAATACATTTCTAAGTCTGAGACCACTAGTTAGTATTTTGCATTATTTTCTAAGTTATTTTAGAATTTATTTTGCTAATTATTATTTTTTTTAAATTGATACTTAATAAGCTGATTGTAATATGCCACTGATAATACTTAATAGTAATCCTAATATGCTGCTCATTCCTAATACTAATCATAATATGCTGCTTATAATACTAATAATCATGATGTTAAAACATTCTAAATGTCACTTTACAATTTTTTAATGATTGTTATAAAAAATATTTTTATGATAAAAAATATTTCTAAATTTTTAAAATGAATGCTTATTATGCCGATCATAATAATGAATATGCTGCTCACAATACCTAATAATAAAAATAATAATCATTTTTTTAACATTTCAAATAGTTGTAATCATTTCTTAATTTTGTTATAGAAAAATTGTATTATAAAAATAGCATATTTTATGAAAATGTATTGCTGATTTTTTTTATTGATAGGAGCTCAGACTGTAAGCAGCTTGTAATATGGTACTCATAATATCTAATAATAATCATAATAATAGTAATAGTATACTTATACACACTGTTGTTAGTTTCACTCAAACCATCCTGTTCACATCACTTAAAAACTCATGTAACTACATGAACTTAATTTAACTGAGTTGTTTCTACTAAAAATGAGTATTGTCAGCTTTACTTAATAAGTGTTTGTTCAGTCAACTTAACATTGCTGAGTGAATGTTTATAGGATGAAACTTCTGCTCTCAATTAAATTGAGTTTGTTCAATGAGTTATTTTTTTGAGTGCATTTTGTAGAGCAAATAGTTAATTTAATAAGGTAAATTAAGTCAATAAATGTGTTCACCTTACATAATAAACTTTTATAAATTTAACTTAACATTTCTAAGTAAAGTGCACACATAAATATTATGTAACAGTGACAAATTCAAATGATTTGTACTTACTCAAAGAAATTTTGCCAGCTTTACTTGAATTTCTTTTGTTCATACAACTAATTTGCTATTTGTACAAATTACTCAGTATAGTTGCATGGAACCACTTGACACAACTTTTTTAAGTAAATCCAACTATGCTTTGCTTTGCTTTCTTTTGATTTATTTATATTTATTAGTGATTGTGTAATTTCTTTAAAGTGTCTTTTGATACGTTCGTGCTAGTTTGAGACATGACCCATTAAACTGCTCGAACACCATCTCCTCTCTGAGTGTGCGTGTTGTTCTGCCTCTTATTTGTCACAAGTGTGTGTATCTTTAGTCTCTATTTGTCAGTATGTCTGCGTGTTCTGCAAGAGCATGTGTACACACTCCTGTGGGATTATTGAGTAATAGAGGGGCTTAGCAGTGCTTTGCTGCGCCGTAATCCGTCACACACACACTGATACACACTTCACATAGTGGCGGATTTAGGATCACTTGTGAATGGAGTGAAGGCGAGAAGGACACATTGAGCGGTAGTGGTGGATGACACAGAGGCACGTGCAACTGTTTGCGCTAAGGACAAACAAACCCGTGAAATCGATTCGAGGTCAAAACCAGATTCCGGCATACGTCTGCAATTATGTGCATCTAATCTGCACTTTTCGAACTTAATTGAAGCTTTAGCTCTGTGGCACTGTCTCTGAGGAGAGAGGAGAGCTATTCATTTCTGTGACTCAGATTTAGAGGTCATTCAGTGCTAGTATTATTTCAGAATGACACAAAGCACCGTGGCAATGTCACCTCCGATCGGACACGCTTATTAATACAGTCATCATAGATGTCATTCATGTACTATCAACATATAAATATATATACCAGGGAGGGGGGGTACTATAGTGCACGTCTGGAGGGACATATGGTTACATTTGTTTTGGCACTGCAAAGGACGATCAGCTGTCCTTCCTGTCTTTCGGTATCACTGTCATAGGCATCTTGCTTTACGGACATTACAATTTATTGCTCTGGCCGCATCTGCAGTCCACAGCAGGTCTATGGCATGTTCACTCAGGTGATCAGGGACCCTGGGCATCTTTCCCTTGCTGTTTTTTACAGTCAGTAGAAAGCTCTTTTTAGTGTCCTAAGTTATTGGAACTGTGACATTAAAAAGGAAGATTTTATATATATATATATATAATTCTTATATCCATTTCAGCCATGAAACTCTAAAAGATGCAGGCTTATAGGTCCTTTGCATGCAATCTGCAAGCAATCACAACATTACCTCATGACACAAGTTGGTTGGCCTCTGCTGATCCTGCATTCAATGAGATTGTTTGCTCAACATTTAAATAGTCTGGATCATTGTTTGCTGTAAGCTAGTCCTAAGTTAGTTCCTCTGAACCCTCCACCTTCCCCAGCTCCACCTGTCATGATATGCTACTACAGGATTAATGTATGTCTATTCATGAAGCAGCAGCATATCTTACATGCTCATAGCAGTGTGTCTGTGTATCTATTAGCAATAGCAAGTCCATACTTGCTCTGCAGCAGCAGTAATAATCAACATCAGCAGTAGCGTAGCAGATCTAGTCCAACAAGACCAAATATATTATCATTGCCATAGTGAAATGGCATGCTAAAACTATTCCGAGAGTTGTCATGATTGGAAGTGTGTGTGTGTGTGTGTGTGTGTGTGTGTGTTTGTGTGTGTAAACAGCCTGGCAACGCCCTAGCAATGACATAGCAACAGCCTAGCAACCTGTGGCAGTGTACTGAGCAAACCATATCTTGACTCAACAATATCATAGAGACATGCTCTTTTCATTTGTGGCAGTGCGTCTCTGTAACAGAATATCAAATTTTGCACAGGCCAGCACACCTAGTTATCTAGTTGTGTGTATGTGTGTGTATGTATACATACATATATATATATATATATATATATATATATATATATATATATATATATATATATATATATATATATATATATATATATATATATGTTTTATCCACAGCTTGCCTTTCCCTGGCTTTCTCACCTCCACCCACATACCAAAAGGTTGAGCTCCAGTACTGGGTTTGGGTGAAGGTTAGTCTGAAGTGATTGTAATTAGCTTTATATAAACACAATATAAGTCTGTGGTTTATCCTCGTTTAGCTAGGTAAACGTATGTGAGTATTTTTGTTCAGTGACTTGGCTGACCTCAGAGACCTCCCTCACACTCATTTATAGTTACACCCTCAGACTTCTGTGGGAGAGAATGAACAGAGCCAGGACTGAGTTTCTGTTCGTGTATGGTTTCATCCCAGCCCTCTCTCACTCTCTCTCCCCTCCTACGGTATTACGCTTATTAGAAAGAGAGAATGGGGCCTCGCTGTGGTGGAGAGAGCATTCAGGAATATAGAAACAGACCAACAAGGTTGGGCAAAATTCAGAATTGAAGAATTTAATCGAATTCAATTTAAATTGGAATGACAGAAATAGAGGAATTTACTGTACTTTATGAAGTTTTTTTTATTTAACATGATCATACATATATGTTGTATGTATAATGTAATTAAATGCACTAAGTATAATGAGGTAAGTATAATGAAATTAAATGCACTCCACCATTCAAAAGTTTGGGGTCGGTAAGATTTTTTTGATGTTTTTGAAACTTTATGTTCTCTAAGGCTTTGTTTATTACAGTAAAAACTGTATTATTGTGAAATATTATGATTTATTGTATGATTTATGATATTATTGTAATATATTTTAAAATGTAATTTATTCCTGAGATGGCAAAGCTGATTTTCTGCATCATTACTCCAGTCTTCAGTGTCACATGATCCTTCAGAATTCATTCTAATATGCTGATTTGGTGCGTAGGAAACATTTCTTATTATTATCAATGTTAAAAAAAAAAAAAAAAAAAAAAAGCTGTGCTGCTTAAAATTTTTGTGGAAACAGTGATACATTTTTTTTTTCGGATCCTTTGAATAGAAAGTTCAAAAGAACAGCATTTATTTGTAATAGAAATATTGTAACATTATATACTGTCACATTTGATCAATTTAATGCATTTTTGCTAAATAAAAGTATTAATTTATTTAAAAAAACAATATAAGTTATATAAGTATGTAAATACTTTTTAAGTCTTAAAATAAAATCTTAATATATTAATACATTATCTAATGTTTTTGCAAATATCCTATATTGTGTGTTTGATAGGGGTCATTTATACAGACAAATACAATGCATTACTGTATTAAAAACAACACTTCTTTGAATTACTTCTTTAAATTCAAATTCATTTATACAGGCACTGAATTGCAATTGAAAAAACATTCTCCATTCAATTCTGAATAGCGCACAAACCAAGAGCCAACTACTTTTTGTTCTGACTGAAGTGTTGCGGTCTCACTGGTGTTAGCTCAGCATTCGGCCATCACAATTTGCTGCGGGCGATTCAGTAAAAAGCACATAAAGTTAATCTGCAGTCATTCCTCTCTCCTCAGGGCTCAGTATGGGGTTAATGCTCCACTCTGTAATGCTGCTGGGCATGCTGGGTATGACTGTGACGCTTCTCTCTCTTTGCCAATCTGTCTATTCACCCAGCTAATGAGTCATTGTTGGGGTGTTAGTGCCAAATGACTGTGATACAAGCAAGGGAGAATGTTCTGCATGATTATAGAAGTGATTGAGAGAAGGGAACACTGGGAATAATTCACCTGGGGATTGGGAACGTCAAACTCTAGAACTACACTAACATTATCATAAAAGTATTAGTCATGTGGACTGTTTTTATGAAACTGCATTTTTGAAAACATGTCGACAGCTCTATTAGCTTTCACAATATGGAAAAGAGCAGCCAGGACATTCTTCAAAATATCTCCTTTTGTGTTCCACAGAAGAAAGTAAGTCACGCAGGTTTGGGACAACACGAGTGTGAGTAAATGATGACAGAATTTTCATTTTTTTATTGAACTATGCCTTTAAAAGTAATGTAGTATGTAATGTGCGTGCTGGGAGTCTTGTGCGGGAGACCTCTTTCATGCACATATGTATGCGTGGGTGCGCGTTATGCGTATGTATAGAGCCTTTCATGTGTCTCCTTGGCGACACGTCTCTGGAGTTCACAGCGACACAGAAGCAGAGAGAGGGAAGCCACAGCTGAACGGCAGACAGTCGGAGGGAGTCACAGCCATTCTCTCTCGTGCAGGTGCCATCAAAGGCTCGCTGCTATTCAGGTCTGCTTCTGAAAATGCATATCAGTCTGAAACCATTCAGTGTGCGTGCATGTAAAAGGACACATCTGGCCATGAGAGGGTGGTTACATTCCGCTGAATGATGCAGAGCTTTCCTGTGAAGTTTAATTTGAGTGGATTTTTAAATCACCGCACCCTCAGAATCACACAGAAAAAGAAAACAAAGAACAAATTTTTTGGCAGACGGCAAGAGTGCATCACACCTGAGCATTCAGTGGAATATGAAACCAATCATTTTGTGAGTTAGGCAAACAGAACTGCAGCTATTTATAGAAGTATGAACATAAAAGACTTTATGTATGTGCATATGGCTGTATAAATTAATATATTTTTATTCATGTTTATTTATACATACTGTGATTAACAGCATGTGTCAAGTGTTGTACTTGGATATGATTTGAACTCAGCTTTCCAAGTAATATAATAAAAGAATCTGTTAGAGTTTAAAATAGATGTGCCTGTGATAGTCTGGACATCCACCATGTTAGAGTCATTAGGTTGGATGATTTCAAGACCAGATGCACTCTAGGATCCTGCTTTCACTGTTGAAACCATCAGGCTTTTTACACTTGAAATTATCCATAGAAAATGTTATATTATATTATATTATACAACAGTTCTTTCTGGTTCTCGAATCTGATTGGCTGAGAGCCGTGCGATATTCTACCTTTCTTTTCACTACCTTTTCACTGTTTGTATCACTCCGCTTGAAGCGACTTTAATGGCGGCTGAGCAAATCCACCATATTTTTTTTTACAAATACTACACTTGTTGTACCACAAACTGTTTTTTAGGCAAGAATGCGTAGCGCCTATTTTACAATTTGTTTAAACGTTTTCAGAGATGCAAGCTCCAGGCCACCAGCGGCCATTTAGTGCTCGTGTACCCGCCGAGAACAGCTTAATCTCGGCCAGTGCTTCGAGGATTTGCAGCTGGCTCTTATAGTGGTTAAACATGAGATGTGATTATATTATATTATATTATATTATAACAGTGTTACCTGTACTATTCATTTTTTTGAATATTTCGAAAGATTTGATAGAGGTGAATACATTGAAACATAGATCCTGTTTGGTATTGTGAGCATTACCATATAAATAAATCATTTCTGAACATTTGAACAACTCTGAGAGAATCTGAATTGCTATGTTTTAATTACAATAATTCTGACATGGCGTGAACGCAGCATTAATCCAGGGTTTCGAAATTTCACTAAACATTGTAAACTCTTGGGTTAATGTTTTATTTTTTTATTTCATATTCATATTTAAACAATTAATAACATTTATTGGACAAGAACAGCACAACAATGCCCTCTCTGGTCATCTTAAAATGAATATAATATCATTCTGTATCTCTCCAGTTATGCATTTGCCAGCACTGTTGCGTTTAACTTCCTTCAGATGCCGAAACTAAAAACAGGAAGTGAGCATTTCTGCAACTGTACAAAGCTCATGCATAATTAACGAGACAAGCATGGCTTAGTTTATGATTGGTTGTCATTTGCTAAACATTTCAGATAGAACGGAAAATCTTTCTTGAATAATGTGCAATATATCACATTTCATGACTTGCATGACAGCATTCCAAGAGGAATTAAAGCTGTTCTGAATGTGCTACACCTTAAATGGCCTCTCTTTCTCCTACCTAATGACTGCAATCTGTAGAGAGGAGGAAGAAAATGTTCTCTGTTGCAAAGAGTAGATTCATCTCCTGCAAAAATAATTTAAGGGGATATTTTGTTATCAGGTAGTTAACAGATGCAGCCTTTTTATCCTACTCTACTCTACTTCTGTCTGTCCTCATAATCTCTTGTCTGTATCTCTTTGTTTCTCTCTTCCCCCCGTCCATTTATCAATCTCTCAGGTGACTGCACGCGCTTCAGAGTAAACACACGAAAACTAATTGAATTACCCTAAAGGCCCAGAAATGGTGAGCATAGCTAATTTGTTGCCACAGCAACAGACAAACCTTCCCATGTCGCTTGTTTTGTGACTGCGGTTCTGTAAACAGCACGCACTCCCTTGCCTAACAAGGGAACTCCTTGCATGCCCGTCATGCGCTGCGCATCAGATTGACTCGCATTAATGACCGAGCCCGAGCTCAAAGCATTGACAACCTCTGACTGCCTCATACTTTCCATAACACGGCCCATAGGGACGCGTTCAGTCGTGCGTTAAATTGACTCATCGGCAGGCCCGCATGGAGTATGCGCACGCAGAACTTCAGCGAGCATCATTCACAAAGTTCTGCACACCCCTTGTGTGTTCGTTTATTCCATATTTTGGTTATTTTGAGGATGTTTTCAGCTAGCAATAATAGTCTAATACTTCATTAAACACATTTTGTCAAATTTAAATACATTCCACAGACATTCGCAGACTTTCCACTGAAATCAGTGTGGGAAATGCAGAAAATGTCTGCAGGTTCCATCTAGGCCTGGTAGAGAACATCTTTTTTTCATGAAGAATGTGAGCATAAACAGGAAGTTTGAGCTTTCACCTGTGTTATTTTAGTATCATTTGAGATGCTTTTTATTCATATTTTGAAATTATTTTTTAAATATTATTTTTTTATATATATTTTCCTTTTTCATTTTGATTTCTTAATGTTGTTCTGTGTTTCTGTGTTTAGTACATCAAGTTAAACTAAATGAAAATGAGAATTATTGCCTTGGCAACTACCTAAAATAAAATAAGCTAATGTTTAATATCTTATTTTATTTTGGTTAACATTTATTGAATGTCAAGTAACAGAATTTAGTTTATTAATTTTAATAACCCTGGCTTTCACCCTCTTTTTCAATACTCTTAAAAATAAAGGTTTCATGAGATGAGTTTCGTATCCATTTTTGGTTCCCCAAAGAACCAAAGTTCTTAAAAGAACAATAGAAAAGTTAAAGTTTCTTCTTGGAACCATCAATGCCAATAAAGAATCTTTATTTTCAAGAGTGAATCTCTTTTTTTCCTTTCTGTTGTCCGCTCTTACTGCACCATCCTCACCAACAATGAGCAGAATTTGTATTTATCAAAACTGCATAGCTAACTAGGTCAGCTAAACAAACTCTAGCCTTTAGCTATGAATCTGAGACGTTGCTGTCTCTAGCACCCCCTGCTGGTGAGTTTATAGAACCGCACAAGCGGTATAGCGACAGTTCTCTCTAGTATTTATCATTTAAATGGTGCAGAAACTAAGAGGTTCAGAGACCTCCAATTAGATGAGACGTTCCTGTATGGGATTAGCATCACAATGTCCTTGTGCTTTTATTGAGCTCACCTGAAATGAGCTTCTAATCCGGGGAACGCCGTGACTCTCCGTGGAAGTGTGTGTGGGTCCGTTTGTGTGCGCTCTTCTGCTGAAATGATTAGTGCCGTGTGTGGGAGTGCATACTGCACATATAAGGGAGAGGGCATATTTACTCGTCTGTCTATAGGCCTATATCTTCAGCTATGAAGCACTTTTGAAAATACTCATTTAATAGACTTTTGACTAGTTAATTCCAGCATGACATCATTCTGTGGTGGAAATGACATTTGAGATATTTTTGCATTAAAATGGTAGATTAGTCTTGCCAAGGCAAATTTCATATTGTTTATATCCTAAAAATAACAGTCATAATAACATTCAGTTTGACTAGAAATTATGCACAATAAAAATTAGTGTCTTTGTTACACATTACATGTACTTGCTATAGTAATAACAGTAATTATATGCAATTAACCCAAACCAAGCCCTGATCCTAACCCTATAGTAAGTACATTAATTAATATTACTTAGTACTTAAAGCTGCTGTCCGTAACTTTTTTTTGTTTAAAAATGATCCAAAATAATTTGAGCAAGTGCATAACCAGCCAGCGTTCAAAACTATCCTCTTACCTTAGCCCGATTCACAACGGTAAGCTTGTAATAATGTTTTCTAATTCGGGTGGTACTGGTGGGTTTCCGTAGGAAATTCAAGCATGCCACCATTCGTCTTTGCGTCATTACGTCACGTCCATTTACATAAAGAAGGAGTCCCAGCTAGTAGGCTATATCATGTGAGGATGCTGCAGGTGGTGAATCATTTACAGCCTTTTCTCACAGCAGCTTGAATAATTAAACTTATATTTTTGATGGCAGATTGTATGGTATGACAAATGGACAATTAGCGATTAGACTGTACAGAAATTGAAATCTACAGGTAACGCTAATACACACTATTGCAATGCTGATGTTGTTAACATTAACAATTTGAGAACAAAGTAAAACAATAATAATTTGCACGGTTTGGTGTGATCCGAGCTAAGCGATCGTTAGATTTAATCACCATTGGCAGCGCGATTTATTGTAATGCTTTTTTTCTCAGTTGGTCAGAACAAAAGTGGCAGATTTGTTACTTACTTGTTCAGATGACATTTTCTGGTAAAAATTCTTATTTTGTTCATACTTCCAAGACTACAATCTGTCTTTCCGAAGTAGATATCCACTGGTGTGTTGACTGACAGCCACACATTCTACTCAAAACATTAGATTCATCCGTGCTAAGGAGCCGTGCCGATGCACAACCCACGTAAAGATGATAATTCCACAAATAACTGCAATTGCAGGTTTCGAACAGAGATGGCGACAAAGAGGCAAAACTTACATACTGCAGCTTTAAATGTATAATTGCACTGTATCAAGGACACCTTCAAATAAAATGTAACCAAAATAATCAGTTTATAATTGATATTTACCTTGATTTTTTTAAATATTTTGTGCATATATTTACTGACCCTGTAATTGTGTCCTTTTTCAACAAGTATGATCCCACAGTTGTAATTTCAATATTAAATTTTATTTATACACCAACAATCAAAAGTTTGGGTCTTTTTTGATATAGAGATTAATACTTCTATTCAGCAAGGATGCATTAAATTCATCAAAAGTTTTAGTAAAGACATTTATGTTACAAAATACTTCTATGTAATGTATCACAGTTTCCACAAAAATATTAAGCAGCACAACTGTTTCCGATATTGACAATAATAAGAAATGTTTTTAAGGCACCAAATGATTTTTTATTTTTTTTTAATCAAATAAATGCTGCCTTGGTGAGCAAAAGAGACTTCTTTCAGAAACATTTAAAAATCTTACCAACCCCAAGCTTTTGAACAGTAGTATTATATGTAAACAGTAGTAAATACTTTATGCTTGTTTCACTCTTTTAGATTATCATAGTTTTATAATAGATTTTGTGAAATTGTGATGAGTTAATGAGTAAAGCGATAATATCTATAGCTACGTAAAAAAAAAAAAAAAAAGCATTTAAAGTTTCAAGTTTTAATGTAATCTTCACTTAACAAAAAGAAAATCTGTTAATTTTAATAATAATCAATCTCTAGGACACAAAAAAGTGCGTGTAGCTGTAGAAAGAGCCCTATATCTCTTCATCTCTGATTTAATCTCCATCGCTCTCTTTATGCCACCCCCTCCCTCTCTCGGTTTCCCTCGTACTCTCGTTCCCTCACCTCCCTCCTCTGTCTTTCTGTACATCCCTCCCTCTCTCCCTGATCTCCTCCCTCATTCTGCCTCTTTTTCATTCTTTCGCTCTCTCTTTCTTTAGCAGTGTGGTCTGGGCATGCTGCCAGCTGGCATGTGTCTTTTTTGAATGAATACCTGATGAAGTTGGTGGTGCGCAGTGAGGTGAGGAGTGGGAGGAGCTGAGCGAGTGAGTGAGCGAGCAAGTGAGGGAGAGGGAGGGGAGAGCTGGTGGCCTGGCGAGGCCTTGCATAACGCACGTTTGAGTGCTGCAGGCAGGGCTCAGAGCTCAGCGCTGCCTGTGTTTGACACACGGGGCCCGGCGGGGCAGGGGGCAGTGCCTGACCACAGCCATGACTTAGAGCAGGAAGGGCCATTGTTCACGTCGGCCACACCGCTGTACCTCCGTAAGGTGTCAGGGTCGCTTTGTGTCTGTTTGGCTCCTCTGGGAACAAGGGAGAGACTGAGAGAGCGACTCAAATGGCCTCTCTAAACACCAAGGTAAGCTTTAACGCACTGACACTACATTGTGTTTTACTCAAATACATGTAAATTAGAGATTATGCAGGTTTATTTGTGTCTAGCACCTCTCTGTTATTGTTATAGTTATAGTGTGTTTCTCAACTGTATCCAGGGGTGTTTCAGCAGCTTTCAGGTAGTACTTGAAAAGATTTCAGCTTTGCTGAACTTGTAGAAAAAATAGATTAAAATAATTAGTAGTTGACACATTAACATGTTAAGCTGCTTTTTAAAGCAAACAAGCAAAGCAAACTGTGTAATATGTGCATATTGCTTGTGTAAATACTCCACAACTCTTTACTTGATTGATGATAATGCCAAAAGATTTGCAGTCTACTGTAATACGAGTTCACGTTTCTGGTTTGGTATTGATGAAGTGGTTCCTGAGCGTCAATGATTGAACTTTGAAGGTTGAAAAGACAAAGAAACACTACTGAGCACAGTTTCTCTCTTTCTCTGTCTTGTCTTTGTGATTCATGTACTTTATGAGTATCTCTGGACTTGAAAGTGCAAGTCATTCAGCCGCACTTCTTCATGCAGCTACAAAGCTTCTTCTGAGAGTGTTCTGTTTCTTCTTTCCTTTTGTCGTTTCTACTTTACAACCTGTCTCTGTTTCACTCGCTCTATCCATTTCTGTGCTGTTCATTGTAGAGATCAGGCACTGGGACAGTTAGTGAGTATCTGCCCACCTTTTAAAGGGAAAGCGCCTCAGAAAAGTGTGGAAGGGACTACAGTACAGTAAGGTTGTGTCTTAAATGCTTTTGAGACAGCATCTTAGATGCATTCTAAACTATGTTACTTGTACTATTGTTATTTATCAGTATCTATGAAGTAGGCAGCTCACTAGACTGGATTAAGAATTACTGAATTATAAATGTATATTAATTTACGTAATTATATTATTTATTGTTAAGTATGAGTATATCTTTTATATTCATATATTTATCTATATATGATCTTATATATTATAAGTATACATATCTATATTTTATATGTATTTGTTCAGTTTTTATATAACTTATTTTAAATTATATAAAAAATATTATATATGTGTGTGTATGTGTGTGTGTGTGTGTGTATATATATATATATAATATTTATATTTTAAATTTGTAAAAAAAAAAAAAATTTCTGTGGATATATCAGTTTTTAGAACTACACTAATATTTCATGTAGTTTCTCAATGAATATAATGTGATTACAAACCATGTTTAATAATTATACAAGAATAGTGAAAAATTATGTTTGAAATAATTTTAGTTGAACTATAGTTTGACATGTACAGTATAAAAATAAATGCAATACATTATTTATAATTCCCTCCATTGTTTTATTTTTATTATGATAGTTTTTTCAAAATCTAAAATATTTTTGCATTTTAAATCAATGCGTTTGGTTATGTGCACACAGTTTCATTATTGTCAATAAAGCGGTGGTTATATTGACTTAAACCTTGTCATCCTCACGGTCATCTCCCATTGACCCACTAATGCAGCCCACTGAGCTCTTTGGATGACATGTATTGTTGTGGTTTATTATTGCAGTGCGAGTGGGGTTTTATGAAGGGAAATGCATTCGGAGAGCCCATGCTTCCTCTCATTCATGGTCGTATTAGATAGATTCACAGTGAATGTCTTTGATTAATGTCTCTGATTTGTCCCCGCGGTTCTCCGTGGCTCTGAGGCCCCGGGGATGTGATTCATAGTGTTGCCAGGGCTGATGGAGGACAATAAGTTTAGGTTTCAGGTCATCTGATACTGTTCCTAGTGCGCTCAGCAAGATCCAGCTGACAAGGCTTTTATACTGCAGTCTCTCTCTCTCAACTCTCACTACGCTCTTAGTTTACAGTTAGGAAGCAGTGGAGGTGTGTGTCTGAGTGTGTGTGTGTTGTGTGTGTGTATATGTGTTAATGTGTATTTGAACGAGCCTCTGTGCTGGTCTTCTGTTGCTATGTGCTTGCTGTTTTACAAATTGTGTGTGTGTGTGTAGGTGTAGCATAGTGTTCTCGCTAATGTAGGTCAGTAGATTGTTCGCTCCCTCCCTGCTGTGTGTGTGTGTGTGTGTGTGTTGGGTTTAATCCTGAGGGATAAGCAGGCAGGGCTGAGAGGACCCAACTGTGAAAGATTAGGACTTGGCTTTCCCCGGGATACCACAGCGACACACTGAGGCATGGTTGTGTGTGTGTGTGTGTGCGTGCGTGTGTGCGCATGCTTGCGCTTGTGTGTGTGAGCATGCTTGCGCTTGTGTGTGTGTGTGTGTGTGTGTGTGTGTGTGTGTGTGTGTACACAAAATACCAGCCATTGGCATCAGTGTCATTAATCCTAACTGGCTCCCTGCAGTATCAGACATTCATTAAAAAATTGTGTAAGCTGCAGTCAGTTGAGTTGAGAATATACTACGCCCTCCCTCCCTCTCTCTCTCTCTCGTACTATGGTTTTCTTTCTCTTCTGCTCTGCTTTGTAATATTTTCATAGTATGTACTAAATAGGGTTGAGTCACGGTTGTACATTGAGGTTGCTACCTATAATAATATCTGTCAGTTTGATGAGTTGTAATATTTTGGACAGAGTTTAAACTCTATATTTTTCTTGTTTTTGTACTGTTGATTATTTTCTCATTCAAATTTTTGCGTTTTTTTTTTTTGCCTTTATTGGATGGGTGGAGTCAAGTGGAGATAGTAAGTGATAGGAGAGGAGAGAAGGACACAGGATCAGAAATGAATCTTAAGCTGGGACTTGAACTTGGCAAATAACTTTCCATTAACTTTTTTTCAGATATATGTTATAATGTCATTAATTATACATGTAAATTCATTTATTATATATACTGTATATACATATCTGTATAAAATTATATAACAATATTATGTTATATTGACATGCATTAATGTTAATATGTTATATTGTGTTATTATATATTATGTAATATACAGTTGCAAGAAACAGTATGTGAACCACTTGCAGAATCTGTGAAAATGTGAATAATTTTAACAAAATAAGAGAGATCATACAAAATGTATGTTATTTTTTGTTTAGTACTGTCCTGAGTGAGATATTTTACATAAAAGATGTTTATATATAGTCGACAAGCTAAAAAATAGCTGAATTTATTAAAATAACCCCGTTCAAAACTATTGATTCCTTATACTGTGTGTGGTTACCTGGATCAACAACTGTTTTTTTGTTTTGTTTTTGTTTTTTGTGATGATTGTTCTTTAGTCCCTTGTTTGTCCTGAACAGTTATACTGCCCAATGTTCTTCAGAAAAATCCTCCAAGTCCTGCAGATTCTTCAGTTTTCTAGGATTTTTTGCATATTTGAACCCTTTCCAGCAGTGACTGTATGATTTTGAGATCCTTCTTTTCACACTGAGGACAATTGAGAGACTCAAATACAACTATTAAAAAAGGTTCAAACATTCACTGATGGAAACACGATGCATTAAGAGCCGGGGGGTGAAAACTTTTGAACAGGATGAAGATGTCCCAATTTTTCTTATTTTGTTTAAAAAAAAAACAATTTTCATTTAGTACTGCCCTTCGGAAGCAACAGAAGATACTTGCATGTTTCCCGGAATAAAAATTAAGTACAATTTACCTTGATATTCAAATTCAATATATGATATTCCTGGCTTTTAATGCATCGTGTTTCCTTCTGGAGCATCAGTGAATGTTTGAACCTTTTTTAATAGTTGTGTTTGAGTCCCTCAGTTATCCTCAGTGTGAAAAGATGGATCTCAGAATCATACAGTCATTGCTGGAAAGGGTTCAAATATGCAAAAAATGCTTGAAAACTGAAAAATCTGCATTGGGCGGTTTAACTGTTCATGACAAACAAGGGACTCATGAACAACCATCACAAAACAAAAAAAACAGTCGTAGATCATCCAGGTGACGACACAGTATCAAGAACCAGTGGTTCCCAAACTTTTGAACTGGGTTATTTTAATAAATTCAGCTATTTTTTTGTCTTGTTGACTATATGTAAACATTTTTTATGTAAAATATCTCACTCAAGACAGTACTAAATAAAAAATAACATGCATTTTGTATGATCTCTCTTATTTTGTTAAAATTATTCACGTTTTCACAGATTCTGCAAGGGGGTTCCCAAACTTTTTCTTGCAACTGTATATACTAATTTTAATCACCTTTTTGCTTTTGGTAGTTCAATTAAATAGACTTGCGGTATGACAAAATCATTTTTAGAATTAGGAATACTCCATATATTTTCAATTACAATTGATATGAGATGATAAAAACCACAGTTAATAATTATAAAAGATGCTAAAAAATGTTTTATATACTATTTGATCTCATTTTTTGTTGCATTTGTTTTGTTACAGTTTTTGAATGAGAAAATATCGACCTGAGGTTTGTTTGTACTTTTTTTTTTTTTTTTTTTTGAGGTACTGCCTCTCTTTTGTCCACAGTGACAAAACACAATATTAAATGCAGTAAAGAACTGTCTTCTTGATTGTTGTTGAAGTGCATTATCTAGGTATGCAGGTGTGCAGCATCAGTACATTTTTGGAAATGTACATTCTACATGTGCCATGATAGCATTGTCCTTTTAACCTGCATGTTCTTTGACCTATGACGTGCTAACAACAACCACAAAAATGTACTGAGATGTTCAAACAAGTAAATATACAACAAGTGCAGTTTAACCATAGGGAAATTTCTTGGTACCTATAGTAGTTAAACATGAAAAGAGCTGCCCAGCTCACAGTTCTCTGCTACTTTTTTCTCCACAGTTTTCATATCTTATTGATTGTGCTTTTTTGCATAATATGTGGCTGAGAAGTATGCATATTCAGATGCAAAAGAGTGTCTTTGGTTGTGCTTTGATTCATGGGAAGCATATATCATATGCTTTTACAGGCAGAGACTAAATCATGATGTAGATCATCTTGAACAATGAATCACTGATTACCATTTTAATCAGTTTTCAAATATAATCTCATTATAAAGGTTTTAGTTCAAGGACCTGGCAGAGACCCGTTTAAACCTCTAGAATTGCCTTTAGAGTAAGTTATAATACCATCTGGATAATATTGTCATCTACCATGCATGATTACTTAAATCATTAATTAAAATGATTATGATAATTGGGTTATTAACATGCTTGATTGCCCTTGTCTGATGCAAATTATGGTAAAGGAAAAAGACTTACAAGAGAGGTTGGGGGTGGTGCAAAGAGAGATGAAAAGATATATGAGCCAAAGGGAAGGAATGAGAGTGTAACGGATGGGGGGTGAAAAGTAGAAAAAAAAGAGGCAGGAAACACTGATTGAGAGAGTGCTGAGAATAAACACCCTGCTCAATGTCAATAGCGTCAATCAATAATTTTCAGCTGTTGTGTAACCTTTCTACACTACTTCAACTTAAGAGCAAACAGAGAGGACATGCTCCTGCTGTTTGTAATCAGCTGAGGGCTGATGTGTCTGCTTTAAGTGATGACATGACCTTTGTGAACCTAAACATAAACTTTGAACATATGAAACTATCAGTATTTTGTAAGGTTTCTTATTTTGTCCAATTTTAAAACAGAGTCTGATTATATGAAGATTGACAGGCACGCTATAGTGATACAGTGATGCTATCAGATGTAATACCATAGTAACTGATATATATTATGGTTCTAAATGATTACCATATTCATATACTATGGCGTTTATCTGGTTTTTCATGGTACATACTTCAAAGAATACCATAGTATTACATCTAAAAATACTATACTGCTACCGTGGTACATGTCCAAAAGGTATGGTAGTACTGTTGGTAGTACTGTGGTATTTCATGGTTTTCACAGTATTAGGGCTCGTTCACACAGGACGCGCCTGTGCGTCTAAAACGCGAGAAGCAGCGCTCAGGAATGGTTTTTAAAAAAGCACAGTGTAGAACGCGAGAGTCTCGAGACGCACTTTTGAGATGTGATGCAATAACAGAAATAACAGAAATAGCCAAACAGCAGAACAGATAGATGCTGTTTTTGATGTGGGAAAAAAAGAAAGTAATCACACTGGCTATCCAGACACAGCCACTATGAGCACCTCCTCCGCCATGTAGACTTCAAATAAAACAGTTGCCATGCCAACTTGCTACTGTAAACAGAAGCTCACAATGCTTGCCCTGTCCTTGGGGTCATCTGATTGGTCCACTGTTATGGAATGACATGATGAGCGGCGCTGCGTGTAAAAGTTGAAATTCTTTTAACTTAACATGGCGTCTTAAAAACACGGTGTTCATGAGACACAAGCGCAACGGTCATACACGTCCATCTAGCGTTTGTTTACATAGAAAAACAATGGAAAAGTAGCGCATTGGAATGGAAAAACGTGTTCTGTGTGAACGGCCCCTTACTTTGGTGCCATGTCTAGTAAACCATGGAGAATTTTGTCTCCAAAAAACACAATGCTAGCATTGTACATATCCAAAAACATCATGGTAATACTATGGTACATTTACACAAAAGTAACTAAGTGTTGTATACACACAAAAAGTAAGCAGCTATACAGACCAGCTTAAAGGGTAGGTTTCCCCTTACAGCAGAATCCGCCTGCTCTTTTATAGCACCGTGCACTGCGACACTTGTTAAATCATCAGGGCCTGTTTATCATGCAAAACCACCCTCCCACCAGTTCTGGACAACAGACGCAGCTGAATGGATCCAATCAATAGAGCTCAGGGAGAAATGTCAAACAAGCCATAACACTGCACAACATCACTGTTTTGTCACGTGTATCCCCATACACTCTGGAGTGGGAGGGAGAAGAAAAAGGAACTGACTTCCTACTTTGATGGAGAGCTCTTAAAGTTAACATAAAATCCAAATAGACAGTTTTTACTTTCCTAATACACTCATGCATTCATTCATTCATTAGTACATGTTATTCCTAAGAAAAAACATTTGTGTTTGTAATCTTGCGTCAGTATGTGACTTGCTTCGTTCGTTTCCTTTCATTTGATGTCACCTAAGCCATGTGGGCTGTCGGTTAATGTAGTCCTCTAATACTGACAGCAAGTCACTCGTCAATTCAAATCTAGCTCCATTATGCCATATAAACACCCACTTTTCACAATTCAGTCAATTCATGATTGTTAAAATAGTCCCTGCCTACACTTTTTTTTTTTTGTCTTTGAATATCTTTTTTTGGAAAAATGACTCATTACAGAAGTAAAATGGGTTACTTTTAGATGTTTATATCACAATTTCAGAGTATAGTAGATGAGCCTCCAGTCTAATTTGTGATTGTGTGTTGCATGATGGTGAATGTGTTACTTGCTTCAAATAGGCCCTGAGTGCAGAGTGCCAGTTCATTATTAATGATGCTCACACTGTGTGTTCCATCTTGCCCTACAGGGGGTCCACTTACATACTCCAAACACACACGCTATGAGTGTTATCCACAAGATACTGATGCCCACTTGCATGTATAGTGATACTTTAAAAAGCTGTTGAATGCACTGAACTAGCTTTTTACTTTAAGCTGTCTTGATAGAGTTTATAGGCCTATCTTAAAACAGAAATAACCTTAATGATGTGTGTGCTTATTTTTCAGGTTATTCTTGCAGTCCTGGAGACTCGCTCTCAGAGGGAAATGATTCCACATGAATTGCATGGACCGCTCTC
Organism: Hypophthalmichthys nobilis; assembly: GCA_037950665.1. Taxonomy (NCBI): domain Eukaryota; kingdom Metazoa; phylum Chordata; class Actinopteri; order Cypriniformes; family Xenocyprididae; genus Hypophthalmichthys; species Hypophthalmichthys nobilis. Next base: position 8,980,085 of record CM075483.1, on the reverse strand, counting down.
CCACAGCAGGTGTGACTTCCATTGCTTAAGACTGAAATCTGTGTCCATCCAACCTTAGGCACAGGACATATCCCCTATCACCACCACTCTCCTCTCTACCCCATCCCCATCCTCGCTCCGAGCCAATCAGTGGGAGGGCACACTCTGTTAGCAAGACAAACTGAGACCAAGAGGGAGAGGAAAAGAGCCAAAAAAGCCAGGGGGAAGAAACATCCAGAAAGTGTGGTACAAGATTCTCAGACACCATGAAGTCAAACCAGGAGCGGAGCAATGAATGCCTGCCCCCAAAAAAGCGTGAAATCCCAGCAAGCACTCTGCCCTCAGAGGATAGGCCCATGGTGATGGCGCCTGCAAGTGAGAGCCAGCGTGGGGGGAACCTGGCCTGGCTTGCCAGTTTGGCAAGCGGGCATGACAGAGGGCGGCTGCACATCAGCAGCTCCGCAGAACCCGATGGGCCTCAATACAAACCGTTGTCAGCCACGGCTGAGAGCGCACTTTCCTCATCCACTCACTCAACCAGAGCTCCACCTGCAGTGACCACAATACCTGCAGTGTACACGTCACCCCACGGCACCATCCAATACACACCCCTGCCTCCCAATCTACATTTCATCAGCTCTCCGTACTCTGCACCATATGCTGGCTACATCTCCCCCCTAGTTCCCCATTCAGCTGCCACCACTACCACACAACGTGATGTTTATGCCAGCACCTCCATTTCTCCAGCATCCAAAATTGACCAGCACCACCATTTGGGCCGTTCAGGCCTGGTCACAACTGACAACACCTCTTCAGCCCACTCCACCCAATATGTCCAAATTGCTGGTTCTCCTCTAAGCGTATCCCCTCGGACTGCACAATCACCCCATGCTCACTTGCCTCTACACCTACATCCTCACCACACGCTCCCCCTCAGTGGCCCCTCGCAGGTCTTAGTTCAGTACGGAGATGGACTTTTACCCAAGAGGGAGGAGACAAGGCCCAGGGAGGTGCTGAATGGAGAGCTGGAAAAGAACAGACGCTTTGGTCCATCTCCCGAGTCCAGTGCAGGGAAGCAGGGCAGCACTGCCAAAGGGGGTTCCTCCTCCCATCAGCACCAGATTCACCAGCAGCAGAGCCCACATCACTATGAGGCTCGGCATTTGGTGCTACCTGCTGAATATGCGCAGGACAGTGCATCCTTGCGGACCTCGTTGGTGCTGGTTCCAAACAGTCATAGCTCCAGTGTTGCTGATCCCGGAGGTACACCGGACAAGCTGCCTCCCCCAACATCCCACACTGAAAAAGGAGGGATTTGTGCAGGCAAACCTGTGTCCCGCAGTTCCTCCTCCTCTGCCTCCCTTCCATTTCCTCCTCCCCCTCCACCTGTAGACAATCTGAAGGGAGCAGTTACCACACTGTCTCCCCATGCAGTTATCCAGACCACGCATAACACCACAGAGTCACTCTCCCTGGGCCTCCCCTCCACCAATTTCTACCCCACCCAGCAGCCCATCATTGGTTACATTGCTGGCACAGGGCACCAGCAACCTCTCAGCTACCACACCAGCCTACCCCAGCACCTGGTCATTCCCGGAACTCAGCCGGTCATCATCCCAGTAAGTGGAACGGAAGTTACTGCTACATCAACCACAACGCCCTTGTCTGCGGCACTGCCCCATGCTTTCGTCACCTCAACGGCCCCCAAAATGGAGAATTTTGAACCTCCGGCCCCATACCCCCACCCTGCCGCAGCTGTGGTTCAAGCCCAGTTGCATCTGCCTGTGGTTCCGGCCCCTGCCAGCCTGCTGACGACTCCACCACCACCCTCAGCCCCTTCACTGCCCCCTTACTTCACGAAGGGCTCCATCATCCAGTTGGCAGATGGGGAACTGAAGCGGGTGGAGGACCTGAAGACAGAGGATTTCATTCAGAGTGCTGAGATCAGCAATGAGCTGAAGATTGACTCCAGCACTGTAGAGCGCATCGACAGCAGTCATACACCTAACTTCGCTATTATACAGTTTGCTGTAGGAGAGCATCGCTCACAGGTGGGATAATATATTTTTGCTTTACGGTTGTTGTAGAAATGTTTGATGACAAATGTGAGCAATTATTTCCCATATACACAAGGATAAGGGTGGGCGATATATCCATAGAAATAACAGTAGAAATTTGTCAAATGGTATGACTTTTTATAGCACCATTGTACAGAACTGCCAGCACATGGTAGTAAAAGAATTTATTAGAAAAAATAATGTTATGCAGTTGACCCTTGGCTAAGCCCCTATGTAACTATATTGTTATCAAAAAATGTTTTCTATAATATATATTTTTGGTTTATATTGCCCACCCCTATAAACAGACAGTACAGTCTGTTTGTTTTTTTTTGTTTTGTTTTTTACTACATAACTATTGCAATGACTTGTCAAATGCTGTACAAATGTTTATAGTGTATATTTTTATGGAGTGTTTATTATTAGGTATATACAGTGCATTTTTTAATGCTATCATTCATATAGGAATCACATTTATTTGAATCCTGCTGTCTTTAAGAGGTGGAATTACAGTGGAAATATATGCCAATATATTTTGCCCCTTAAGGCATGTTCATAATATGCAGATGGTATCCAAAGATGGCTAATTTAATTTCATATTTAAGTGCTCATTGGCAAAAATCTTTAATCGTCTAATGCCCCGGCATCTTTTTTTTACTTTGTTATATCTTTCATGCATTTTTATCATCTCAGTTTGAATGACCATATGATAGTCATTAAGTTTATTTTTTATATGCTTTGAGGCTGTGAATGTCCTCCTATATGAACTCCACCTGCACTCAATCAGTGTAACTAGATGTGGGGTAAATTGGCAGCTGAAATCATCTCCCTGTTCCATAATCCCTCCCCTGGCTGTCCCCATGGCATCTTTGTTTAGTTTGTGTGGGATTCACTGGCAGAATTGAGTCATTCCTTATTTCTGCTTCCTTCTGTTGTACTGTGAGTAGGCTGTATGAAAAATCTGCTTCATTTGTCTGGGAGTTGAGATGGGGCCACCCACTCAAAAGCAGTTCTAAAGTCTGTCAGTTTGAGAGGCGCTGATTAACAGATGCTATTTAGCAAAGGCCTTCATTCATATCATCAGGCATTTGTGCATGACTTCTACTGTATGAATTCCATGTTCTCTTTTTTTGCCTCCCTTTTTCTCTTGCAGGTCAGCGTGGAGGTTCTAGTAGAGTATCCTTTCTTTGTGTTCGGCCAAGGCTGGTCATCCTGTTGTCCGGAACGGACTAGCCAGCTGCTTGAGTTGCCATGCACCAAGCTTTCAGTGGGTGACGTCTGCATCTCCCTCACTCTGAAAAACCTGAGGAACGGCTCCATTAAGAAGAGCCAGGGGCAAGTCTTGGATGCGCCGACCCTCGGTCCACCCCTTAAATCACCCAAAGCACTCTCAAGCGGCACGCGTGGAGGTGTTCGGCACACAGAACAGGAAAATGGACTTGGGCAGTGTGTAGATCAGGGAGGTGGAGGCGGTCAAGGCAACAGAGAGAATGGAGAACTGAGGTTTGGCGAAAGAGACATCTGCAAAGCACCACCGCTCACTGAATCAGAGTCCAGCAGTAAACCCACAGGACGTAAAAGGAGGTGGTCGGCCCCTGAGGGCCGCAAAGTAGAAAATCCTGAAGGAGAGCCCCCTTTAACGTTCCCCAAGCCTTCCTTCATCCCTCAGGAGGTTAAAATCAGTATCGAAGGCAGATCAAATATTGGCAAGTGAATGCGCATTGGACTGTCAGATTTTAAAAGCAAAATTTGCCCTCAGAATGGTTTTTTTTTTTTTTTTTTTTTTTTTGAGTTCTGATTTGATTTTCTATCCAGATTACTTTACTTAAAGGCTAAATTAACTCAGTATGTACATAATCACTTCTAACATTGTAATAGATGCATTCAATATTATACAGACAATTGGTGCAGTTCATTTGATTGGTAAATTCAGGGCAGATGTAGTACAAGGTGAGAAGGTTATGAGACACCTGAGCACTGCATGGTATCCTGAAGGCTTTAGTATATACAATCACTCACAGCTAACACAGCTAAGCCTCTCTAGTCTCTTACCTATGATATCCTCTAATTTTTTTTTTTCTTTTTTTTTTGGCCCAGACAAACTTGGTTCAACTACACCTAGTGGCAATTAAAACATTCGCCTGCTGAGTGAACCTAAAAATGTTAGCAAGGGAAGATGAACAACTGGTGTGAATAACATTGCTAATGGTGGCAGAACGGAAATCACTCCTCCACTGGTTGCAGGAGTTTACATGATGTCAGCCATCTTGTTTAACTGTGACTAAAAGAGACTATCCAAATCAATCCTAACAATATAGAGCAGCATCGTCAGCGCAGTTAGACTAGCATAGATTATATTAACATTTATTGAAATGCAAGAAGAGGTTTCCAAATACTATGGTACAGGCCAAGAGAGATGATGTCAATGAACGGGGACAGTTGCTCCATAGAAAGACGAAACTATCATTTTAAACAGGGAAGATGGACAAGTCTATTTTTATATATCCAACTGTCTAACCTTTTATTTAACTATTTTTGTAGTTTTGCATGTTTTAAATTTTCTGTCTCACTTTTCAAACCCTCCTATCATACCTGATGGGTAGATTTTTCTAGGTTTTTTTTTTTTTGTGATGAATGTTTAAACCTTGCAATCAGGGGTTATTTTTTTAACTAGACACAGGATGGGTTCTTGTCTATATATATATATATATATATATATATATAGATGCATGTATGTATCTTGATGCATACAAAAACAATGGAGAGTAGTCCCTTGTTTTTCGTGCAGTCTCGCCTGTTTTTTGTTCAAACAAAAGAAAGTAGATTATTTAGACAGAAAGAGAGCGAAAGTTGTCTGAGGAGGATGAGATGAGTGTCCTGAAGCACTTAGTTAACACACCTGTCATGCTCATTAGCTGATGGCCAACTAAGTCAAATGATGATTATTATTATATTAATTATTATTATTATTATTATTATTGCTACTTCTATTTTCTGTTGATCTATAAACATGAACACAGTGCTGTATGCTGTATTATGAATCGGATGTTGTGTGGCACTCTGTGGGAAGGTGATAGCTCACAAGGGTCGCTATGAAAGGATGAATGTAACAGTTGATGAAAGAGCAAACAATGAGATTTTGTCCCCAAGAGGACTGCTTTAAAGGAAGCACTTTTTTTTCATTGAGCTTGATTGGCTTAGCCATCTCAAGCAAGCTGACAGCTTGTGTAAAGACGGGCACAAGAGGCCGTGGCCCGTTAAACAACTGCCATTTAAGTCATTTAAAGCAAAAAGAGTCATATGAAAGTGTGAATGCAGATGGAAATAAATACAGAGACTGTTTATATATTTACAAGAGATGTGAGAGATGAAAGTGAGAAACTCTGGCTACAGAAATTTTTGGAGGATCGAAGGGTGTCATATACCTGTTTGTTAGCAATGTATGTGGTCGTGCACGCATGTGAGTTCGTGTGCATCTGTGCACGGGCTTATACACGCATAAATACGTACATGGTTATGGTAATTTTCAATCATGTTGAAATATGTCATGTATTTTTTGTACATTAACATGTATAGAACTGCATATATCTATCTTACTGTATGAGAGCGCAAGACTACATGAGCACGTTTTTAGTCCCGTCCCCCAAGACACTGACTCATCGAACGTATGTGAAAACAGTTATGTAGTAATTTCAGTGATCTGTAGAATATTTGTGTGAGTGTTGCGTGAGTGTTTGTGTGTGCGTGTGTGTGTGTGTGTACATACCACACATATTATAAATAGATATTTAAGTTCTACTTAAGAGAATATTGCAATTTGCACATCTGGAGAGATAGTAACATGATTTATTTTGTTTTCTGCCAGCACAGGACAGGGCCGAAAACTCAATTATTACTGAAATGTAGCAGTTTCTTGACATGTTTGCTTGGTTCGCAGGTCTGTTGGGTTCATTTTCATTAAGAAAACAAGAAAGATCCTTTTCAGGGGGGTTCGAATCACACATACACATGAAGCAGGATTGTATAAGGTGCTGTGTCGAGGCGTTCGCTTCGTAGGGGTGGATGAAGTCATAGCCTGTAGCCTGCATACTTGTCGAGCTATCGAGCGGCCACACTCAAGTTAGCTTGGGTAGGTGAAGATCTGGCAGGAAGATGGGTAGTAGTAGAAAATAAAAGATGCATGGATGGATTTAATGAGTGGTGGAGGGTGGGTGAGTGCACCCCATATACAATTTGAAAATGCTTTATTTTTTTATAATAAAACAGGGTTTCTCAGATCAACACCACAATCGTGCATTTTTTCTTTTTTTCCATTTGACTTGGCGTCTCTGTCCCCTTGTAATGTGCGTGTTTTAGTTTTACTTAGATTGTATGTGTGGATGTATCTGCTTCAACCAATCAAACTTGATATTTTCATTGTGTTTATTTTTTTGGGCCAAAAGGTAGAAACAAGATGTGATATTGTTTGTCCAGTGAACCACCCCAAGAACATGACTGTCAATGGCGAATCGGTCTTGCATTCGTTTTGTTTTTCCTATCTTTCACTGTTGTCTTTCTCTTGATCAGTGTTTCATTGCTTCGATCATTTTACAGTCTGCCTTCTTCTGGTTGCACAGTGCGGTTCCACGTACACGAGAAGCATTCCGAACAACGGCACGTAGCAATAACCCTTAGTCTCTAGTGCTGAACCAAAAAAAAAAAAACAAACAAACAGAGAACCGGACATCAATGCCAGATCTTCTGTTCGACCTCAGCAAGCTGTTTTTTATCCTCTTTAGGTTGATTTGCAGTTTGCACATCCAGCCCTCAGTAACTTCAGGGAGAAATGTAAATTAATATGCAGTGACAGAGTCTGTCCCCTCTTAGCCGTCTTAACCCATAATCAATAGTGACCTCCAGATGCTCTTCAGGTGCCCATACAGAACCAGTACGCCTCTCTCAGAGTATGTTTACCCAACCGCAACCGTTAGCTACCTTCTGTTGCCTGGCATGTACGTGCGACCTCTTTCTCACCCGGCACACCCGCTATAGTTCAAGAACGTTGTTTTCTTTTCTCTTTTTATCTGTCTTTCTCTCTCTCATTCATAGCCATAGAACCTTGACAGTATTTGTGATGGATTTTCATATTGCCTAGCCTGTCGAAATTAGTTTTTTTGTGGGGTCAAATATGACAGTAATTCACTTATAACGGTAATACTCACCTAGCATACAAGTCAATGTGAATTGACATTTCAACCCATTTTGCTTCCATAATGTGATGTATTCCAGAGTTAAATAGAATATTCAATCAAGAAAAGTGGGCTTTTCATATCAGAATGAATATGAGTTTGCTAAAACAATACCTAAATAGCTAGTTGGTTAAGATTATCCAATAGCCTGTGTAACAGATGTAAGAGCTATGCGTGTAAACCTCACTCCCCTGATCTCAAGAGGTGCTCTAGAGACTGTAGTCTTTAGCCTCCTTGTTAGAGTGCTCGACTCCCATACCTGCGGACCAGGGTTCGAGTCCTGCTTAGAGCGGGTGGTTCGAACAGGAGGGGTTACACCTGCCTGGCCTTAGTGATGTCAGTGGAAAAGTAAAGTTGTTTTTGCTATTTTTCTTTTCTTCGGAGTACCTTGCACCGATGATTCGCTCACAATAAGACCTGGAATGAGCATTGAGGAAGTAAATAGGTTTGATTTTGATTCATGTTGACTTTAAGTGTCACTTGTTATCGACCAGGAGACAAGCGTGTATGTTCAGTTTCAGGTATGTTATTTGTTTGCATTTGGAATTGTTACTTGAAGACGTTTTGACCTTAAACAAACAGTGACATCAAATTATCTGATATTGAGGAACAAGTCCAACTGCAAATGAATTAAATATGCTTGACGTGCGATGACCTGAATGAATGAAACATCACAGATGTTCTGTGCCATCACTTTTGATGGTCATCACAAACAAAGAGAATAAAAGATGCACATGGTACAGCTGGCGGTTTATTGTGCTGATAATGATAGTCTCTTATGACCTCCAGTGCTGAGATACAAGAGAAATAAGAGAACATTAAAAGTGTTGGCTGCTGTTTTGACACCTATTTTTTTAGAGTCAATGTCACATGAAACTCAAACCCCACTGGTGATGTTCTAAACTCTTCTTCTGTTTAAGCTTGACATGTTTCACGCGTAACAGTTTGTGCCATCTGCATGTAGCACTGTTTCTGTGGTTTCCATTCATATACCTTCTCCCACAAATTGTATTCTTTGTAGCCTGTGGGTTTTATGATTTTATTTTACTGTTTGTGAGTAAACATGGCAAATACTGTGTTTCACTTTGTTGAAATGTTGCACATTTCTGCTTTTTTCCCCCCCTCAGTGTGTTTCATTTTCTTTGGCAGAGGGGTGAGTTTGCTGTTTCTGACATTATGACAACATCATTTGCTTTTCTGATAAAGGTCAAAATCTTTCCTTGGGCTTACTCAGGGATGGGAAATAGGTGTGAATGTGTGTCGAGGAGGTTGTGTGACCTTTGAAAGGTTTGTGTACATGTAAAGAGGTATGTATACATACATATATATTCTTGTGTGTGTTAAACTGCTGTAACCAGAAGCAGTCATTTCATTGGCCCTGTGCTTTGGTTTCCCACAATGTCTCTACACCATATGAGGCCTTCCTAACACACTCTGTCCGTCTCCGTGTAAGTGTCTGTATCAGTCTGTTTGTCCGCATCACAAGCTGTCTGTCCGTCTGCCTGTTGTCCCTCTGACGTCACAAGCCCAGATCCTCACACATGCAAGATACTGAAAAAAGACTGAGAAATGATTCATCGACCTCATCAAAGTGGGGACCACTTTTATAGAAACAAACGAAAACAAAATGCACATTTTTTGTCATTTATAGAATAGATAGACTTGATAATACTGTTTCAGCACTTTCTAATCCCGAGGAAAATAGGGTGAGAGTATGGTGTCATCGCAATTTCTCCCCTCCAATACGAATTCCCTCCGTCTCGGCCCGTTCCTGGGTCCAACGGGTTGAGACGACGAGGACAGAGAGTCGAAATAAAGTTTGAATGGTCCTCTACGAACCTGAGATGACTTTACTTTTTGTTGTACTGATGTGTGCTCGAACACCGTCGTTCTGTTTTGTTTTATTTTTATGTTGGTTCTATATTTGACCTTGCTTCATGTACTTTGGACTTTGTACTTTGCTTCGGTCTCCTCTGTAGCACTCTTTTATCATGGTAGGAGACGAGAGAAAGTGTTTTAATGAATGTTTTTAAGAGAGGCTCTGTGACAGCTCTCTCTCTCTCATAAGAGGAGCACCGCTGACAATTTCCTTGTTTTTACTTTCATTTTTCTGGCACAAATGACATAAAAAAGACGAATGTTGGATTGCGAGTTTCAGCAGTTTGAAAAATAAATCAAAAGTTTTTCTTTTCTTTTATTGTGGCTCTCATTGAAGAAAAAAAACCTTATTTTGAGTTTGCTCTTCTTTGAAATTAGTTGTAAAATCAGTCAGGATTTCTCTGTTCAACTTGACTGTTGTTTGACATCTTGTCAATTGTCCAAACAGCTGGATTAATAACCTCAGGCTGAGAATCTTCTACAGGCCCACATTATGGTTTTGTTTCACCCTAACTTGATGTATGGGCTGCTTGATATGGGTATTGTAACTAGTCTTATTGTTAATGCTATAATTGATATATGATCATTCAGCTATATCAGTGCTGGATAGTGAAAGCAGTGCACCGGCCCTCGTCTCTCACGTCGTTTTGGTGAGCCGGTAAACTGACAAACGCTTCCTCAGAGAGAGGTACATCCTGTGTTCTGTCACCCTCATCTGGCCAGGCCTGTCCAGAGCACAGGAATGAGACTCGCACAACCCTTCTCTGTTGAATCCTGAGGAGTATTTGTCACTGTTGGGTCGAACTGGACACTCAACCACGGTTAACCACCGAGAACTAAACGCCAGAGACGTATTGACCATCACAGGCCGGAACCGACTCGTGTACAGATGCTGTTTTCACATACCCAACGTCACCTTCACACATAGCAATCAACAGCCTTGTAACGTGTGTATTTATCCTTCAGAATTTGTACAACTACACTCTCAAGATAACATATCTTCAAGAAAAAAAGGTCATTTTGTAATTCTGGATTTCTTGCCAATGAATGCTTAATAAGATGTCTCTGTAAAATTGTACTCTGTAAAATCTTTTTAGGCCTAATTTTAACATTTCCAGGTATGTTTTGTGTAGATTCTGAATGAATGGTGAAGGTAGTTTCTCATGAATTATCGCCCCATGATTTTAAAGCTGAGGCCAGATAGACTATTAGCCGGATGTGAAATAACACTATGTACACCTTGTAAGGTGAACAGCGTCCGGTTATCATCAAATGTGCACGCATGTCCAGCCACCTCTATTTTTTCCTGTTTGTTTTCCCTTTTGAGATTGAAATGTTAAAGATGTGTTTTGTGATACACAGGAAGCCATTGGTCATTCCTCAGGAAGGAGTGGGTTCAGATATAGCAGTAATACCCCAGGCTTGCTGGACTAGAGGTGTTGCAGGTCTTGTCATAAAGAGATTTGAAGTCTTCCATTGGAAGGGAAATGGAAGCTGTTTCTAGTTTCTTTTTTCACTTGCCATTGGGCAGAAAGATCCACGATCATAAAACCTCCTGATTGGACCTTTACCTACTGTTCAAAAAACATTGACTCAGTGGAGGTAGGTTGCCATATTGTCAGTGTTTTGTTTTCTCCATAGTTTCAGTGCTGTGGATTTACTGGACCTATAGTATGTTAGACATGTAGAAATGTTGAGCCAGACTGTTAAAGAAAAAATGAATGTCACATCCAATCCTGAGGTTCTATTTTCTTGGAATTGTATTTGAGGATTCTGGCCAGTAGCAAGCGATGGTTGTTGGAAAAGGAAGTTGTGTTTTGCACCTTACTTAGTAAAGGAAAATAGATATTAAAAAAATATATATAAAGCATAGGACATAATTGTGAAAGGCAATTTATTTGTTCTTTTGGTTCATTTTTTTCCATATGCGTGCATACTCTGTAAGTTGTGTAAAATATTGTACTTGCACTAGCTTTTTTAAGAAAGAAAACTAATATAAAAAAAATTGAATTGAAATTCTATTTTCTAATTGTGGTGTGTCTATTTGTAGGATACACTCACGTTGTTTCTTGGATTTTTTGGTCCCTTTCTTTGATGGTGCTTGCCGGTTTTCTAGTTAGAACTTATTTCATTATTCTGAACAACAAAACAATATTTGATTCAGGTTGTGAACAAATTTGTTTAAAAAAGAAATTGTCTGTATACCAGTACAAGTTTATTGTTGCAGTATACACGTACTAATAAAAATGACAGTGCCAATTGCAAACTGCACCCTTTTTGGAGTTTGTGATTTGTGAGAACGGGATTTAAGAGGTGCTTTTTTCAGATAACTCTCAAACAATTGCACATTTAGGTGTTCCACAGGTTTCTTTGACTCCAGCGCACCTAGTCAATGGAGTGTGGGTGTTGGCGGAGGAGGCGGCGGCCCTGAGTATTTGCTTCTGTTCCAAGCTGGATCATTCATTTGAAAAAGTGTAGCTGGAAGACATTGAGATCTTATCAGACACGACAAACCCACACTTGACTGTGTGGGAAACCGCAATGACTGGCACAATGAGCCCAGACTAATTCAGCTCTGTCTGCTTGTCTGTTTTTGTGTCTCCATATAGTTTAAACCACAGTACAGTATAGTCTGAAAAGAAGGTAAGTTGATTATAAAAGTCTGAAAATACACATTTGTTGAAAGAAACATAAGTTATCATCTGTGTGTGATGAATACTCCCCCAGGCACAGAACTTTGTAAGAAATGTTTATCAAAAATCTTTACACATCTTTCCGGAATACTCGATTCTGATCAGCAGCCAGATATTTCCATAGCAAAGCTGAATATTATCAACTGAAACCAATGTCGTAAGAAATCAGGTCTTTAGCTGGGTTCATGTCATAAACACTGTCATTTCAAGTTGACAACACATGAAGTTCTACTACTATGACGCATGGCCAAAACCCAGAAGCGAGTTAGCATTTTAGCATTTCCGGTTCCATTATCACTGGGTTTTATGAATGGGTTTTTTGGTTAAATGGCTGAAATAAGGTCCATGGTTAACACAAGCTCAAGATAGATTCTACAACATAAAATACATAAGTATTTATTTTAAGCTTTAAGTTACATGTCTTGAAAATGCTAACAAGTGGCTAAATCGGACTACAGAGGCTGTCTGCGACATTAAACATCATCACACCTAACGGGTAAGCTCAGTTCGCTTTTACAGCCTAGTTATGCTTATAACTGCGCTCTTACAAACTATTCTAATTCAAACTTTCAGGAAAAATATTTTTAGATAAAGATTGAAAGAGATGTCAGAAGCTTAGTGTTGGTGACGTTGAAATTGTGCAACCATGTTCGCTTATAGCCTACCTTTAGCTTTTTGCTTCTGGCAACTGCATTTAGGCTTCAAAATTAATAAAAGTTGTGTTCATCTGTGAAAATTATCTTGGACAAAACGCCTAAAATATCATAAACTTTTGTTGATCGCAGAGCTTATTTTTTGCGATAATCCAAAAGAGAACATATGTTTACGTTGCTAAGACAGACGCAGCAACATACACATTCAGTGGCGCAGCGATACTTATGTAATGCATGTTTTCAGGAATTTTACAACGGCTTCGAACACGGCTCAACCAATCAGAATCAAGGGCCGGAACTATCAGTTTTATAATAGTGCATAAGTCTCCTTATGCTCTCAAATTACTTAAATATTTGCAAGGATGATATGCATATTTTACAATAAACTTAAATTGTTTTTTGTTTTTTGCTTTAAAATCAAATTTTGTGATTGTGTGAATCACCTCATAGCTGATTGATTTGGTTCATGGCTTATGACTCTACAAAGACTTTTAAAAATCCCTATGGGAAAAAGTAATGGTGAAATAAGCCTAGCTGTTACCTTGTAGTAAAGGCTTTATGATCAGTAGAATAACTTCTATCATCCGCACAGTCAAGCAAGGCCAAAGCACAACCAAATCAATGTTCTTCCGCAAAATACATGCAGTTTAGTTTTTTAACCACTAGAGGTCCAAAAGTTACACAGTGACCTTAAACTAGTTAGTTTTTTTTTTCTAGTGATAAACTATGTTTATGAACTGTTTAATTCATAAGCTTAAAATTAATTAAAACTAAATACATAAAATGATCCCATGATGGGAACCTCTAAAAAGTTCTTTATATGAAGCACCTGACAAAACCCTTTCTTCTACGAGTGATAGCGTTTTGATTCTATAGGCCAATTTTCTTGTAAATAAATTTTAATAGACACTTTTTTCTTAACGGAAGCATGAAGATAATATATAAGTATGTACAGTCAGCCTTCATTATTCCAAAATAACATATTCGATCACATAATTAAACAAAAATGGAAAGGTATATAGGGCATAAAACAACCACAATTCTCATTCAGATGTTTATTCCTCCATATGTAATGTTTTACTCACAACACTTTTATTTTCTAACTCATATAAACTGCACAAGGCATGTTGAAGAAATGAGGTGCAGAAGTTTTCACATTCCTCTGGTCTGATATGACATCCCACCACACCCATTGTACAATCACAAAGGAAGCAGGCCAGCAGAAATAGTTCACAACAGTACACAATGCACCAACCTCTGCTCAAATCAGCTCAAATTTACAGTACAACACACAGGGGCGAGCATAAAGTGGCAGAGAAGATTCTCTGCTGGTGTGTAAATTCTTCACTAGCATGCATTTCTTTCAGTTGCTATACTATAGGGAGAGAATGGGTTGCATAGTTACTAAGAATGAATCATTTCACTCTAGTATTGTCCTGTCAAGAGACTTAGTGTGTGTTTCCTTATTCACCCTCTCGTACAGATGCAACCCCACTGCCTACTTAAAAGAACTTAAAGGCTTTAAATAAACAAAACTGAGCCATACTGCAACATTGGCTTTCCAAAGAAATGTATACAGCAAGGTTCCTGAGTATCTGGGCCCGTCTGTCTGAGTGTAATAGTGTTTTTGAATGAGTTCGCTAAGGAATCAGATGAATCTAAAGAGCACAGAAAACTGCAAGACTGTCTGTAAATGTCTTCCCTCTCTTTATAGTAGAATTATGCTGCTCATTTACAGAAACAATTCACACAAATTGATAGAATGATGACAGAATTTTCATTTTCAGCTGAACTATTCCTTAACTAGTAATGGTGAGTCTGTATTTGAGAGTGTGCATGTTTTTAGCCTGTGTGCCTAGGTGAACATTTGGCTAGCCTGCTGTGTGACTCTGATGAAGGTCGTCCTGCGGCTCAGTTCTTTGAGTTTGGCAGCTCCTACATATGTGCATGTGGACCGCAAACCACCCAAGATGTCCCTGATGGTGTTTTCCACGTCACCTTTGTATGGCACCTGGACCGTCCTGCCCTCTGATGCCCTTGAAATCACATAAACAGATGTACATAAGATGACCTGCAATATCAGTTATTTGTACCACACATCTTTTGAAGGGTTAGTTCACCCCAAAATGAAAATTATTCCATGAGTTACTCACCCTCAAGCCATCTTAGATTATATGACTATCTTCTTTCAGACGAACACAGTCGGAGATGTATTTAAAAATTATCCTGGCTCTTCCAAGCTTCATAATGGTATTGAATGGGGGGTGCGATTTTGAAGCCCAAAAAATGTATCCATCCATAATAAAAATAATCCACACGGCTCCAGGGGGTTAATAAATGCCTTCTGAAGTGAAATGAAAAATTTTGTAGGAAAAATATCCATATTTAAAACTGTATTAACTATAATAACTAGCTTCCGGAAGACGTACGCATCGATTTGCTTATGATACTCCTACGTCATACATCACGTCGGGTTACTCTTGTGGCGCAAGTCGACTTGTGCAGTATGCGTATGGTCATCTGCTGGAAGCTAGTATTTTAGTTTATAAAGTTTTAAATATGGATATTTTTCTTACAAAAACCCATCGTTTCGCTTCAGAAAGCCTTTATTAACCCCCTGGAGCCATATGGATTATTTTTATAATGGATGGATGCATTTTTTTGGGCTCCAAAATCGCACCCCCCATTCACTACCATTATAAAGCTAGGAAGAGCCAGGATATTTTTAAATCTCCAATTGTGTTCGTCTGAAAGAAGATTGTCATACCTAGGATGGCTTGAGGGTGAGTAAATCATGGGATAATTTTCATTTTTGGGTGAACTAACCCTTTAACAAACACACTTAAACCCCAAAATGAATAGCCATAAATATGCCCTATAAATGTATGAAAACATCCTCACCTGTACTCTGCTACTCCTCCAACATACTTCTTCATGGCTGTGTCCGAACTCATCCCGTAGAACAGCTTGAACTTCTTGCCCTCTTTCTCAATGACTTCACCAGCACATTGATCGTGTCCTGCTAACATTCCTCCCAGCATGACAAAATCTGCTCCAGCACCTAATGTAAATTTATTATTAGATAGATTAAAGACCCATTCACACCAAGAACAATAACTATAAAGAAAACTATAACAATAATATTAGCATCCACACAACGCACAATAACATTCTGTTTAGACAGTTGTCATCTGCCGCTTTAAATGCTCGAGCTCTGTGAAGTAAGATGGATTCTGATTGGCTGTCAATGTTTTTATCATTAAACAGCTAGGGGAAAATTCATTGTGAAACTGACTCCAACATAATTGTTCCTCTGTGTTGTTATCGTTGTAGTTGTGGTGTGGACTCTGCTATTTTTTTATATATATGTAGAATGATTTTTAAAACTATATCATTATCGTCCTTGATGTGAATGAGAATTAAAGGCTTTATATGGCAACAATACATATAATAATTTTTATAAAAGTACAAAAACAGTAAAATTATGTTCTTATTGTTTGGTATTGGAAACATGAAACCACTCATCACTGCTCACCAAAAGCTTTGGCAACATCCCGGGGCAACTGCAGCCTCCATCCTAGAGGAAAAAGAAAGCTTTACTACAAACTCCTATAGCTATTTAAAGTCATAAATTACAGCACAGTTGCAAAGAATTCCTATAGACTGTAGTCAGGATAGATGCCATATTAAATTTGTTGCAGATGAAAGCGAGGCTTTGAGGGATAAGACTTACAGTCTTTACAATGGCATGCACTCTATAAAGGTCATAGATCACTTAATTTTGCCAACTCATAACTTTCAACAGGCCCTTTTCACAGCCTCACTTTCCTGTCAAAAACTAAATATGGCACTACTCTGACTAAGGTCTATAGCTCAAATTGGAAAAGTGTGGCACTAGCGATACAAAGGTCATGGGTTATATTCCCAGAAATGCATGAGCTGATAAAAATGCTTCATTTGAAGTTGCTTTGCGGTACTTGGAATAAATATTGATTTTACTATGTTAAACCTATAAAACAGAATTTACAATTTAACTGGATTTCATTTATAAATAAATTCACTGTTACGTCTTTCCCAGAAAGTTTCTCCATGATTGCTACTAAAACTTGTGAATGACAAACAAGCTCAGGTGTCTCATTGAAGGAATAAACTACCTGAAAAGTGTTCGTGTTTAAAATAAAATTAATTGTAATAGAGTGCTGCATGGATATGGAAGCTTGTTTACGCCACTGAATAAAAAATAAAAACTTTTTATCTCACAATTCTGACTTTTTTCTTGCGAGTTTATATCACAATTCTGGCTTTTTTCTTCAGAATTGCAAGATAAACTCTTAACTGCGAGTTATAAAGTCTGAATTGTAAGAATTGTGGGATATAAACTATGATGAAAAAAACAAACTCACAATTCTGACTTTATAACTTGCAATTGCGAATTTATATCTTGCAAATTTGAGAAAAACTGTCAGAATTGTGAGCTAAAAAGTCACAATTAGCCTACCTTTTGTATTTTTTTTAATTCTGTGGTGGAAACAAGCTTGCATACATGGATGACATATTTTTGTAGGCCAAAACCCAGAAACGAGTTAGCATTTTAACATTTCTGGTTCTATCATCATGAAGTCAATTGTTTTTTTGTTTTTTTTAAATGGGTTTCTAGTTAAATTCCTGAAGTAAGGTCTGTGGTTAACACAAGCCCAAGGATTTTTTACGTTTTATCAAAGACTATAGAATAACACAAGACGTGTCATTGGTATTGTTTTGAATGGGAGAAAGTGCAACGCGCAATATGGCGAAATAATTCCCGCCTTCTAAATAAGAGCCAATCGCCGACTGGTAAAGTCATCGCGTCACTGCAGCGGCCGTTAGAAGCTCCGGTTTCTATAGAAACAGTCAGAAGCGCGCCTCCGAAATGAGACACAAGGGACGCGCATTTAGGTCTGCGCATGCGCATTAGCTTGATCCAGCCTGAAAAATACCGTTTTTTGTCATGATTCGAGCATTTAGAAAAAAAATGTATGAGACAGTTGTTGTCAGATTTCATTGGTGATTACAAATATGAAATTTAATCGAAAGCTTGGCAAACAGCTTTGGAGAATCTGATGTTTCCCCATTCAAAGAGATAGGAGTTGCACTTGCATGCCCGAGAGGCGTTTCAAAGATGGCCGCCGAGTGAAATGACTTGTCTTAAAGGGACTTCAACATAAAATACATCATTGATAGCCCCTTGTGATTTTTTAAAAAGTTTTTACTTGTTTTAAAAAATGCGGTTGCTAACAAGTAGCTAAATGAGGCCACATGGTATGACTACAGAGGTTGTTGTGGACATTAAACATCAGTAGTTTGCTTTTACAGTAATAAAAACTGAAAGATTTGTCAGAAGTGATGGTGTTGCTGGTTTGTTCATAGTCTGTATTTAGCTTTTTACCTCTGCCGATTGTATTTAGGCTTCAAAATTCATTAAAGCTGTGTTCATTTGTGAAGATCATCATGATTAACAAAACATCTAAGAATCAAACTTTTGCTGATAACAGTTTATTTTCTGCAATAATCCAAAAGCCAATGGAATAGTCCTATTGGGTTTTTGTGAGGGAACCAGGGTGATGCCAATTTCTGGGTTGGCCTACAAAAAATATGTCATTACTGCAGCACTATATTCTAAAAGATAACACACCAAAAGGAGCACATGTTTGGTTTGGTGTCATTGAGCTTTTCTAATGGGACACATAAAACTGACATGGTAGGGAAACACTGGAATAGAATTGAGGATGCTGCCCTCTTGTGGTAATGTGATGTCACTTGTATGTAGGTTCCCACCTGTCAATCTATGCATTGCATTAAAGGATGGCTTCATGCTAAACATAATAGCCATTTAAAGAGACTCACAGATATTATGTGTCCTTTTAGTCCATGGGCCGAGTCAGCACACTCAATAACAGCGCTCAGTTGAGGATAACCCACACCGGTCTTAATGCGTGTAGTGCACACAGAACCTGAAGATCACAGTGTAGCCAAACATCATTAACATGATCCAGATTAACATGAGAATTTAATATGAAGGATGATTATCTATTACAGTGTTGGGAAATCTAATCTGATACCTGGCCCAATGCCCACTTTTATTATATCAGCTCCAGACAGAATGAGTTCCTCCACCATCTCTCCTGTCACCACATTTCCTGCCTAAATGATCAAGATCATTGTGTTATATGACATTTGTAGTTCAGCAAACACAAAATAAATGTATACTTATATGATGCTTTTTATATTATGTTTGGGCAAAAAATCTCACCATGATGGTGTGCTTAGGAAACTTTTCCCGAACTCTTTTTACAAACTCTACAAAGTGTTCTGAATAGCCATTGGCCACGTCCAGGCAGATGTACTGGATGAGAGGAATGGCCTCCAGGATGCTGGACAGTTTCTCCAGATCCGCGACTCCACTGCCTGAGCTGGCCGCTACATGCTGAGGATGAGACGGTAGATTGATTCACTAAGCTTTATGGTGGAATAAGGAATTAGCTGCCTTGAAGGCTAAAAGTTACACGTGTGTTAGTATGGAAGCTCGTTTCCGCCACAGAATAAAAAATGTAAAAGATAATTTCGACTTTTTTTATCTTTCTCACACAGAAATAGAGATCTAAACTCGCAATTGCGAGTTATAATGTCAGAACTGCGAGAGTTTATATCTCGCAATTCTGACTTTATAACACGCAATTGCGACTTTATCAGGCAATTCTGAGGGGAAAAAGGTCAGAATTTTGAGTTTATATGACAATTCTGAGGGGGAAAAAAGTAGAATTGCGAGGGGGGAAGTCAGAATTGTGAGATAAAAAGTCGCAATTTTTTATTTTATTTTTTAATTACGTGGCGGAAAAAAGCTTCCATAGTGTTAGTCTGTTGAGGTTATATAGCCTACAGATTTGAAGTCTGAAAGGATGTAAGCCTATGCCTTGTAATTTGTTGGCTATTCTGTGTCTTCTAGGCAGTTGATTGGGTGTTGCTCGATTGTTGTGGCTAGTTTCTTGGTGGTTGCTAGGGTATTTTGGCTGATTGCTACTATGGTGTTACTAGAGCGCATCTGGATAATAGCTGGGGGATGCTAGGCCTTTTCTAGTCCTTTAATGTGGTTGCTAGGGTGTTCAGGGTGATCTCTATGATGCTGCTAGGTGGTTAGAAGGGATGTAGGCTATGCCTTGTTAGATGTTCAGTGTGATTGCTAGGCAGTTGATAGACTTTCCCCGGTTTCACAGACAAGGCTTAAACCAGTCCCAGACTAAAATGCATGTTTGAGCTGTTTTAACTGAAAGCAACTTGGACTGACATTTCTTAAAATATGTCAGTGCCTTTGTTTTGTCTCAAGATGCACAGCAGTAATGTTTTTTTCTAGTGAACATTTATTCTCATTAAGCTCCTTAAATGCCCTAATTGAACTAAGGCCTAATCCTGGTTTAGGCTAAGCCCTGTCTGTTAAACTGGGCTTATACCTTTTTTATAATTACCCTTATGAAAATTAATCATGGTTTTACTACAAATAAAATCAAAAGACCATGGTTATTGTAGTTAAATCATGGTAACCACAAATTAACCATGGTTTTGCTACACTAACCATAGTTTAACCATGGTATTTGAAGTACAACTGAACTGTGGTAAAACTGTGGTAACCAATCCTCCAAAAAAAACATGGTTACACTTTTACTATATTAAAACCATGGTTAATTTTTGTAAGAGTAAACTGCTTTTGATTAAGCAAGGCGAGAAAGTATTTGTTGTCCATTCACCTCAAGGCACTCAGGATGACTGGCAGCAAAAGTCTTCCACTCCTCCAGGGAGTAGTGCTTCTGGATGGCTGTGAAGAGAGTGTGCTGAAAGACAGAGCAGAAACATGTCTGAGAGGCCAGCAAGTGTCTGGCTCTGAGACAGACAGAAATATAAGAGCCTCTTGATCCCAGTGCATGGAAACAGGACACAGCTAATTATGTTTCAGTGAGATCTTGATAATCACAGAGATAAAACAAAGTAAAACAAGACTTTCAGACGCAGGTGCTGTGTTTCTTCAGTTAGTGTGCTTTGTTTAAAGAAGCATTCACCTTGCTGAGCACCTGTGCCATCTCAAAAGTGCCGGTGGTGTCCATGTTAGCAGCGATGATTGGGATGCCATTGTATGTCTGCTTTGAGTTCCGGAATGTAAAGGTCCTCTGCAGGTCAACCTTCAAGAACAAAAAATAAAGAGGAAATTATTTTTCAGACATACAAACGGTACATTTGACAGTCTGAAGAGCCTCATTTTAATAGAAAAGCCCATTATCAACACCAAACATCCTGTGTTCCTAACCTATTCTCCTGTCCCTGTAACCCATCCAAGCATGCACTCAAATATATTACAACTGAAAGATATTTAGATCCATCTAACTGTGACATATCCATTGTAACAAATGAATTTACCTTTGTTTGCACATGTTCAGATAAATATTAATGTTCAGTGGATATTCTGAATAAGGTGTTATATGACCCAAAATTCAGATGAATTGTTTTAGATTAGATTAGTCATATTCCAGCTGTATTATTAAAAAGGAATAATGACTCAGGTAAATATGTTTACTTGACATTTACACTACTTGGGGTAAGTTTTTTTTGTTTTTTTGTTTTGAAAGAAGTATTGTTACTGTTTGTGCATTAACATGCATATACGCCAATGCTTGAGATTGCTCAACTCTGATTGACAAGATGTGTCTATGCACTGTTGTTATTATACTGTTATTATTATTGCAATTTCACTTAAAAAAAAAAAAAAAAAGAATTTGATGTGTCACAGAATTCGATGTAACTAGGGGAACTAAAATATTTAGGTGTTTATAATGTTTGTAAAAGTTTTTTATTGTATTTTTATGTATTTATCATTTTTATGGTATTTTCTGAATGGAATAATAAAATGTGACTTATACACCGATGCAACTTTTTTATTATTTTCCCCCTCAACAATGCAATTTTGACCTGGTGTGACTTATAGTCAGGTGCAGCTTACACTCTGGAAAATATGGTAGATTTTAAAATATATTAAAATAAAAAACAGTTAATCTAAATTGTAATAATATTTCACAAAAATTACTGTTTTTACTGTATTTTTGGTCAAATAAATGAAGCCTTGGTGAGTGTGAGAAGCTTCTTTAAAAAACATAAATTCTTACCAACTCCAAACTTTTTAACAGTAGTATAATCAGAATATGACCAAATTCTGATTAATATCATCATCCACAGCTGAGACATTGTGGTGGACTTAAAGGATTAGTTCACTTTAGAATTAAAAATTTCCTGATAATTTACTCACCCCCATGTCATCCAAGAAGTTTATGTCTTTCTTTCTTCAGTCAAAAAGAAATGAAGGTTTTTGAGAAAAACATTCCAGGATTTTTCTCCATATAGTGGACTTCACTGAGGTACAATGGGTTGGTCCAAATTGCAGTTTAAATGCAGCTTCAAAGGGCTCTACACGATCCCAGCCGAGGAATAAGGGTCTTATCTAGCAAAACAATTGGCCATTTTCTAAAAAATAAAATAAAAATGTATACACTTGTTAACCACAAATGCTCGTCTTGCACTGCTCTGTAATGCGCCACGCATTTCGTAATCACGTTGGAAAGGTCACGCGTGATGTAGGCGGAAGTACCGCCGATCCAGTGTCTGCAAAGTGAAAGTGCAAAGACTAAGTGAAACGCCCTTTACAAAAAAAGGTAAAACAATGATGTCGGACGATTTTGAAGTTTTTCGCCCTACTGCGGTACTTCCACCTACATCACGCGTGACCTTTCCATGTGATTACGTAATGCGTGGCGCAGTGCAAGACGAGCATTTGTGGTTAAAAAGTATTTATTTTATTTTTAGAAAATGACCGATTGTTTTGCTAGATAAGACCCTTATTCCTCGTCTGGGATCATGTAGAGCCCTTTGAAGCTGCACTGAAACTGCAGTTTGGACCTTTAACCCCTTGTACCCCAGTGAAGTCCACTATATGGTGAAAAATCCTGGAATGTTTTCCTCAAAAACCTTCATTTCTTTTCGACTGAAGAAAGAAAGACATAAACATCTTGGATGACATGGGGTGAATAAATTATCAGGAAATTTTAATTCTGAAGTGAACTAACCCTTTAAGCAAATTTGTGCTGAATCATTTATAGTAGAGATGCACCGATTCCAATTTTCTTGGCCGATTCCGATTTCCGATTTTTTTGTTAGTGTGATCTTGCCGATTCCGATTTTCTTTCTAAGAACTATCATACAAAAATCTATTTTTTTCTTCAATGCAAAGTTTTATTTTCATTAAAAAAAAAAAAACAAGTAAAAAGTCAGTAATAAAATAAGAACAAATAAAAAAACTGCAAACAACAGCACAAATAAATGCAATAGAATAAAGAGAGCTATGAAAGTTTTTCAGGTTAAGTAGGTTTTTATTCAGGTAAGAAATACTACAGAAATTAAAGTAATAGCACATCCAGTGTTATTTTACATGTTTACCTTAATTTCTGTAGTCTTTATTATTAAATACAGATTCATTCTTACCATTAAAGTTATAAAACGTATTCAGTCAAGAGCAGAAAGTGATTTTCTTTGTCTTTTGTTCTTTGATTATTTATCATGACAGACAGCAGCAGGAATATTGGACTGCTGTCCCTTTAAGAGTTTATGAACGGACCAACATGCGTTCTCTTTCTCAACTATAATAACGATCCACAACTGACTGTGTTTATCTGAATAATCGCCAAGACGGGCATTTTGACATAATTTTGTATGTATTTGACCGTTTAACCGCAGTAAGCCCTCATTTTGGTACTTGTGACTCTGTTTGACTTCTGACTCTGTTTGAAGACTGAGCGTGGTTTGTCCACTCCACCTATATAGATCAGTGGTGCACGCGCTTTAGGTGTGAGCAAGAATGACTAAAATTATGCGCAATACAAGCACTATTTAACCGGAGCGAATGAGACGAGTGAGAGAGAGGAGGCGCCCGCGCGGGTGTGTGTCACTTCACCGTGGGAGAGAAGAGAGCGAGAACGCGCAGCTGACGTTGATCGGCTCGTAATCGGTAAGAAGTGAGACTGATCCCTGGCCGGCCGATCGATCGGTGCATCTCTATAGGTTTGTTTGAGAGAGAGAGAAAAAATACTGCAACGTGATGTGCACAGAAGCGCTCTCTCTCTCTCTCTCTCACACACACACACACACACACACACACGCTCAGACGTTCTCAGGTTCCCCGAATCAGTTCCCAGCCATTTCCAGTTCCAGTAACTGCTGCAGTCACATCAGTCACACTACACTGCCCTCTGAATAATCATCCTGCTGCTATTTACTTGTGCTGTGGGGAACAAATTCACCATTCTCCTGTTTGAAGAGACATATCCCAGATATTACAGTCATAAGATTTGGATTCTCTCGCTTATTGTTGGTGTCTGAGGCAAGGTCAGTGATTGATTACTGCAGGTTATAAAGAGGCCTTCAGCTGCTGTTCTATTTCAATGAGCCTGTATATCATCACAGCCACTGTTATTGGCCGTACACCGACAGCCATCAGATTAGCCATCCGCAGCGAGATCTGACCGCACTTTACGTCATCCTGCAGTGAAAATCTCCTAATTCATCAGGCAGGACCCCAATAGGAAAAAATGAACAGAATATATAGTAGATGATCAACGTTGTAAACCTGACAGATTAGATTTTGAAAGCAGCTAACTAAGAAAGCTACACATTAACTTGGAACAAAATGATGTCTGGGTGAAATATGAAAGAATTACAAGCAAGCAAACATCATCACAGTAGAGCAAAGGTTTTTATCAGCCAAATGTCTGAAATAGGGCACTCCATATGTGCAGATGATCATGTAAGAGTATGTTTTGACCCCGTTATGTGTTGTTGGGTGGACCAAGTGTGACCAAGAGTAACACCACAGTGGAATCTGCCTCTATTGACATGTAGGCATGCCTCAGGCCTATTTTTAAACATGTTTTCAAAGCACTAGCTCTCAGGTTGCTTTTCCTTATCCTGGTCAGTCGACCCTGAAAACCGCTGGACTTGTTTCAAGACACATCAACACCACAAAATAAAGAGAAGCCAACACATACAGGAACACTGTCTTGCTGATCAAGCTTGATAAACCACCACTGGTTGAAGCTTAAACATGGGCCCCATAAAAAAAAAAAACAACTTCGTCAAGGTCATCCTAATTTTCACTTTCATTCATTGCCACTCCCAAACATACATGCTGCTCCCTTGGTACTTAGTTGAATCTTTCGGGTATAACATGACAAGGCCAGTGGCACAGATTTCTTTTAACCGAGACAGCAAGCAGATGTTCTTACCTCAGACCTGCTCTTCAGACTGCTCCTCTTTGGTCTGAAAAGGACATCTTTGAAGTCCAGTTTGAGGTCAACATCCACCCGTGGCATAGTGACAGGCCTGAGAGCGGATGAGAATCTCCTGAGACGGGCTGGTGCAGTCAGTGGTCCAGAGCTCCAGGCACCAAACCCGAACCTGCAGAAGAGCAGCGTATTTATAGTGGAGAAAGGGCCGTCACTGCCCAGGCCCCCATGGCTTTATTTGGCAAGGCCTGTACGTTCTCTCCTTCCCTCTCTCTCTCTCTCCTGTCTCCACTTCCCCCCTCCGCCTGCATTCAGTCTGGAGTGGCAGCAGCAGTAGCAGTGATGTGTTTCCTATGTGGCTGTCTGGCACACATAAACACACACACACGCGCAGTCACTGCAGCTCAGCTCAGCACTGCAGTATGTGCACAGAGCTCCTGCTGTCCAGCAGAGGTATTGCTCCTCTGAATCAATGAGTGATCTCATGGGAAATGAGAGAGAGGGAGGGATTTTGAGGAAGGACATGAAATACAGTGTTAAATGTCCTTCAGTTTTTGATGTTGTCTAATACAGAAATCATGGGCAAGTGACCCTTGAACTTGAAAAGTATAAAGATTGCTGCAATAGTCCACATGGACTGTTTTGGGCATTTTAATTATTTTTAGTATGCATTTAATATCATTATTCAGTGCCTGCTGTTTGTTACTGCAAGCTGCACTGCCAACCAGGTAAATTGACATTTTATTACATTGTATACATGCATACAGCTACCTACTGACTGAAAAAAAAGCCCTACTTGACATTGTGTTGAGTCTGGGTTATTCTGACCCAGAGAGGATTTTTTTTTCCCCAAAAATGTTAGTTAATATTATCACATTGGACTAAAACTTACTGACTTTGCTCACACAGGGTGTAACTATTTCCCTAAATGTTTTGGATAATTTTTGTAGTTTTTTGGGATTAATTTTCCACCTTGTTACACTTGTGGTGTTCCCGGTCAAAAATGACTGGCCTACAAAAAATATCTTATAAATCTCGTTATGCTATATTGTCACCAAATATTGGATTCAATCTTTTTGTCAGCTTTTTTTCTTTCAATTAGGACAGGTTTTGTATTTCTTTTTGAAACTCAATGATCGTGGCCTCATAGATTTGAGCACCTCAGTTTTTGAGTGGAAAAAAAATAAGTATTTGTGGATAAATTTGTCAATATTCAATAAAATTTGGGGGGAAATATAGTTTATCACACTAGTGTGCTTTAATGTTTAACCAGGAAGTTAGTTTTGTACAAAATGGCACAAAATCACACTTGAAGTGTTCCTGGTCAAAAATATCAGGCCTACAAAAACAGCTTATAAATCTCTCGTTATGCTATATTATCACCAAATATTGGATTCAATCTTTTTGTGAACTTGTTTTCTTTCAATTAGAACAGGTTTTGTATTTCTTTTTTAAAAACTGACTGATCGTAGGCCTCATTGATCTGAGCTTATATTGGTCAAAAATGACCATTGAAAATGATTGGGGGAGATCGAAAATAAGAAACATTTAGTGTTCACGTTCACAAGTGTGCTTGCAAAGATAAAGGCCTCGGAACTGTGCATGCGTGGACACTCATGCACACTCGCGCTACCACACACACACATTCATGTACACAAGCAAACTATTTTGAGTATTACAGCATTTCTTTTTCACAGAGATGAACTTTATCCTCAAATCAACGAGGCCTATGATTCATTAGTTCCAAAAAGAAATACAAAACCTGTCCTAATTGAAAGAAATGTATCAAATGTACAATGTATAAAATGTAAATATTATACATGACTATTTTTTGTAAGTTAAGTTTGCTTTTTAAAAAAAAATAGTAAAAACTTCAGCTTCCATGTGTTCCTAGGAATATAACATGTGATGATAAACCATTAAATGCAGTGATAAAATAAAAAAATATATATTTGAAACTGACATTTTGTTCTGATGTGTTTCACTTGGTCATTTTATTTGAGCAATAAAAAACTTGATTTATACAAAACTTTCTTAAAAGAAATGCATTACAAAAACCAGGCATGTGGACAAAAAAAAGGAAATATAAATATATTGCAATAATATTGTACTGTAAAATAAAATGAATATTTAATAATTTTACAGAACAGTAAAATTACAATACTAATATTTATGGCTTTGTTGGTTTCTTTGCTTTCAAATGTTAAACCACAAAGCTTTTCTTTAGGCAGAAACCCACAGTAGTGCTTCTCTTTTGTTGACAACAGATTTATAAACGATTCTCGTTACAAATCCGCGATGGTGGTTGTTGCGTGTTTTCAAATGCACAGCACTTGCAGACATGGAGTTCATGTGGAGCAGTATTTACTGCGAAATGAGTCGCTTCACTCTGAAACATGGAGTACATCAGACTATATATTTATAGAAATTAATCAAAGTCTTTTAGATTTGATAAATCGCACCAACAGGCGAGTAACAGTTTCATACATTATACTTGCCACTGACGATTTGTACTCTCACTTAGTGCTGGCTGTAATAAATGAATTTGAAAATTCAGCATTTTGCAGTTTGTTTAATAACTATGACCATTTTGCGGTTCACATGGGTCATACTTCTCAAGTAGGAAAATACAGAAATCTGTATAAATATATATATTTATACAAAAATAAAAAATAAAAAAAATCACATCCCTGACATTAAAATCTCCAGTGGTTTTAAAGGCTTTATGCCACCCCGTCCAGCTTGAGGGTCCAGGCTTGAGCGGGTGTGAAAGGCAGTTCAGGCAGCAGCACAGTCAGTCCTGTTGATTGTAGAGGAATCCATTTCAAAGGCTCAGGGTTCCCCAACAAAGTCACCTGAACAGAGTTGCAAAAGAAACAAAGATAATTTATTGATGTCTTAGCAAAAAATAACATTTTATTCCTAAATTCTAATGAATTCATAAATATTTACCACTGTGCTGTTGGAGGTTTTGGGCATCGAAAGCTTAAAGGAGTCTTGCATGGGATTGGAGTTGAAGATCGCATATACAGTACTGGTGTTTTTTGAAGTATACCTGGAATTAAAGGAAAATGTAAAACATTCTATTAAAGCTGTGAAACTTCATTCATTTTAACTACACTACAGGCTAACTAAGACTAAATTAAAACTCCAGAAACCGGCAGAGAAGGAAGCAAAACTACAGTTGAGGAATCCAGGCTGCTTATAAAAAGACCAAGAAGTTGTCAAATCATTAATGACAATAAAATCATCATATGATCGGTAACATGTCAACATTTCACTCTAGATTTCAACTATTTTACTGCATCCTACCCCTATCAGCTTGGCTCATGAATATTAATTTAATTCAGTGAGGCACTTATGATTGGTCATAACTTTATGCAGTGGCCTTTAAATCTTAAATTATAATTTTCTCACATGGTTCCTCTTAAACTGATCAAGGTCTCTAGGTGACACTGCTTTCACAGCTGGAGCTTCTGAAAGTTTTTGCCTCACAGGTTTGAACTGTGAGGCATAGGAAGATAAGAGGAAGTTAAAAAACATCAACACACCAGACAAGAACAGTAGCATTCTCAGATTGAACTCTCCAAGGTTTAGTTGCATAGATGGCTTCACCGTTGATCTTCAGCCAGGCTCCAATTCCTCTGAGACGTTCCTCAAAGACAGGTGCGATCACGCCGTCTGCTGTGGGTCCCACATTCAACAGGTAATTCCCCCCTAAGGCCACGGTGTAGACCAGGTCCTGTGGTCACAACATATGAGAGGTTAAAACTTACTTGACTAGACACCACATGAACTTTCACTTACTTTTGTGTCCATATATTTCATTCATATACAATACAAGAATCTAGTAATATCATCTAAGGCAAGCACTTTTGCTCATTAGCAGCACATTGCACCTTTATGATGGCTGGTAGATCCATCAGTTCACTTAGCTTCATGTCTCTGCGATACCCCCATGATAATGTGTCCACTGACTGGCATTTCTCCCACTTGTGATTAGGCAGCTGTCCAGGAGTGAACTTGTCCGCACAGTTGTAATAACCTCCATGTTTACAGTAACATCCCGCCCCCCATCTGTCATTGGTCACCACCACATCCTGTAAGGAGCCCAATAATGCAGTCATTATGATCAGAATTACAATTTGAGACAGTTCTAAAATAAACTAAGAATGGCATGACGTGATGATCTCACTTTGACTGGACTGTCATTGTAGAGCCAGGCGAGAAATTCTGTAGAGTTCCAATAAGTGTCAGGTGCTTCCCAGTCCCCATCTGACCAAATCAAGTCTGGCTTGTACCTGAGATGTTAAAAACATCAACTAACCGTTTCATGAAAGTAAAACCATATACACAATGTAGGCTGTAGAGGTTGATCTTTACACAGACAAATACAACTGAACAGTCAGGCTTATGTCATAAACAATTGTTCTTTCTTCCCCGTACCATCACATGACTGATGCTGCAAATTTACCTGTTGACCAGATTGGTGAGTTCTGGCAAAGCTTTTTTTGCAACATACTCCTGGGTCTTGAAACCAGCTTGCTTGTCACTCAGGTAGATGGGATTGAACCATTCATACAGAGAGTTGTAGAGTCCATAATGCAGAGACCTAATACAACAAATTGAACAGTTTTGGATAAAATTCAGAAAGAAAAAGTTCCTAAAAAAACCTTACTGAGATATCCACTTTATTATTAACATAAGGGTAGTCACAACCATTTTTAATTTGAATGTGCAAGGCATTGTGTAAGCCGAAGCTGTACAAGCAGTCTGTTATGCTACTTGATGTTGTAAACTGGTATTTAATATATTAATTTATCATCATAATAATAAACACACTGGTTTGTGGTGTAAATTGTTTTACCGTTTACTTCACTTAGTTGCAATCTAGGTAAATAACTAGAATAATAACAGTTGGATTCCAGAAATAAAAATCCAATTCATTTTCTCAATAGAAGAATTGATATTTATCGATAACTTATGACCTTTAAAGACAGACCTACTGTGAGCTACTATGAGGTTATTAATCAATGCTATATGCCTTTGTTGAAGCCATGTGCGATTATTATTTTTACGTGTTTTTTTAAATAATCATGTTTAACAGTGGATTTATTGGAGAAAAACTACATTACCCATGATTCTGCAAGCACCCGCCCACTCCCATGAAGCACTGCGAAAGTTCCATACGCAATAAGCACTCGAACTACTTAAATATATATGCAATATATTTTGCAATAAATGTAAAATATATTGCATCATTATCTATAATCAAAATCTTTAAATCAATAGTTTTATATTCATTGTTTTTAATTCAATGTAATTTGCAATGGTTCATGGGATTGTAGTTCTTTTCCTCATTAAAGCCTCATTACAGTACAGTCTTGTAGCGGTCTTTCTGTCAGATTTTTAAATACTTTTTTTGCTTCAAATTAAAGTTTGCAATGTGATTCACGTCGTATATGGCTATATATTTATATAATTTCTATAAAGAACAGTAAAAGAAGACAAATGTTGTTGAAAAAGATAATTTATGTAATAGTTAAATGACTGATTTTTGTTGTAAGATGTACAAGGTCCATCTACTAGATTATTATGCTTATGTATGTTTTGTAATGGTTTTCCCTGATGAAAATTTTTGCAGGAAAAAGCTTATTTCCGCGTTGAAAGAATAATGTAGCATTTGTTACATTAGCACCTGTCTCGGCAGACAAAGAAGCAAACAATACCTCTTTCTTATTGCCTTGCCTAAATCTCCAACAAGATCCCTGTGAGGTCCATTATCAACAGAATTCCAATTCCAGGAATTTGGGGACCCCCAATTTGTAAAGCCTTCGTGGTGTTTCGATGTGAGGACCACATATCTGAAAAGAATGAAAAACTAAATTATAAACACGTAGAACAAACAAAGGGAGCATCACTGCCAAACGCATATCGCCTAACGTTACTTTGCTCCTGAAGCTTCGAAGATTTCAGCCCACTCATCAGGATCAAAAAACTGCGCGTGGAAATCAGGTGCGAAGTCGGTATAGCTGAATCCAGGGGGGTAGTTTTTGATCATGAACAGGATATATTTAATATTATGTGCGCCCTTCCAGTTCCACCAGAACCACTCGCTGCCGAACGCGGGCACTGAAAACACTCCCCAATGAACGAAGATCCCGAACTTCACCTCGTCGTACCATTCAGGCAGAGGTCTGGAGTCCAGACTGGCCCAATCTGGTGTATATCGAGCCCCGTTTGATGATGCGCATGATAGTAAACAAAGCAGCAGCGATATCTGACTCAGAGTCACTTGCATGATGAAACCAACTTACAGACGCGAAGCTCGTGCACTGTGATCAGTAAAAGTGAACCTAATGCATGACATGAATGTCAGAATGCACCGATTTCCGCACTAGATATTTCTGCCTACATAACTTGATTCAACATAATGCAAATCCAGACAACCGGTTTGTATTTCCTGGTTGAAACATGTGACTACAACACATGACTTACCTTTAAAACCACTCGTAACAATGGATGAGGAACCAAAGAATATAACGTGTTAGGGAATCGGACTATACTGGTGAAAGAAAAAGGTTTCGCTTCCCATCCTCACTAATCGCTGGCACTTTAAATGTTCCCTTTGGTAAAAGGGGAAATGCCAGTTTTACTCACTTTAATATTTTAATTTAAAACAAAATGCTTTCTCAAAAACAAAATGAAAAAATAAGCAATATGACTTGAATATCCTCATTGTAAGTAGCAAAAGTAATGTTTATAGGCTAGTCTAAAAATTAATGTATACATTATAGCCTGAATAAATACTGGCTAACTGTAACCACAACTTTTCTTTGCAACAAAAACGAACAAAAATTCAACTCAGCATGTTTTTAGGTTCATGATGACAAACATATTCATAACACTGTTAATTAATTAAACAAATGAAATGACAAGACCATTGACATGGTCCCTAAGAAGTGTACATTAAAATATAAAAATATTTATTCAAACATAATCCATAATTGGCCACTGCAAATGTATACTAAACCCAAACATATCGTTACACAGCTTTCGCAGTAATGTCTCCAATACAAATTAATCTTTTAATTCCAACAAATAAATAATCTTTTCTATTCCACAAATAATATGAAGGGAAAGTGATTAAACTGGTAATTAGTTACCAGTAGAACATTAGACACACATGTAACACAACAAATAGGAGTTCGTTTTGTTCCGCTTCATGTTTAGGGGCATTAAAATCAAAATGTAAAGTCGATGTCCCTACAATAACAGATCGGCGTGCATCTAATAAATTATTCATTCAATAATGTTGAGGAAGTTTACTGTAACAATGGTGCCACGAGCTTCACATACTTTTGAAAACCTAGCGTTTAGTTGAACCTGGAAAGAGCTCATTATCACAGTTGTAAACACAACAGCTTTCTTCTTCCACGAGGGGGTTTGGCGTCATGGCATTTGTTTCCAGGTGGGCCATTAAAGAACGCGACACACACGTCTCCCGCACATCCTGTAGAATTCAACCAACCAGATGACGTCTTTGAAAATCCTTAAGTGTTTCCAGTTAAAGGGTTAGTTCACCCAAAAATGAAATTTCTGTCATTAATTACTCACTCTCATGTCGTTCCACACCCGTAAGACCTTCGTTCATCTTTGGAACACAAATTAAGATATTTTTCATAAAATCCGATGGCTCAGTGAGGCCTGCATTACCAGCAAGACAATTAACACTTTCAATGCCCAGAAAGCTACTAAAGACGTATTTAAAACAGTTCATGTGACTACAGTGGTTCAACCTTAATGTTATGAAGTGACGAGAATACTTTTTGTGCGCCAAAAAAACTAATAACGACTTTATTCAACAATATCTAGTGATGGGCGATTTCAAAACACGCTTCGAAGCTTAACAAATCTTTTGTTTCGAATCAGTGGTTCAGAGCGCGTATCAAACTGCCAAAGTCACGTGAACTTTTGAGATTTTGAAACACTTATGATGTAACGAAGCCTCGTTTACTGAAATCATGTGACTTTGGCAGTTTGATACGCACTCCGAACCAATGATTCAAAACAAAAGATTCGTAAAGCTTCGAAGCTTCATGAAGTAGTGTTTTGAAATCGCCCATCACTAGATATTATTGAATAAAGTCATTTTTTTTTTTTTTTTGGCACACAAAAAGTATTCTCGTCGCTTCATAACATTAATGTTGAACCACTGTAGTCACGTGAAGTGTTTTTAATGTTTTTAGTAGCTTTCTTGGCATTGAAAGAGTTAATTATCTTGCAGTCAATGGAGGCCTCACTGAGCCATCGGATTTTATGAAAAATATCTTAAATTTGTGTTCCGAAGATGAATGAAGGTCTTACAGGTGTGGAATGACATGAGGGTGAGTAATAAATGACTGAATTTTCATTTTGGGGTGAACTAACCCTTTAAGTGTGCCATATGTATGCATCAGACGTTCAGCCAACGGTCCGAGGGCGTGACGTCTGAGACTACTTTTTCTATTACAAAGAATGATTTTTTTTCTTCACAATTTTTTTTATAATTTGGAAGTCTTATCAGTTTGATTAGGCAAATAATAAAATGACACTAGCATCAGTTGAAATTACATTTCCATTTTAGCCCTAGGTTCCAAGGTATCTAATATGCAATGTCATCTCAGATTATGAGAAGCCAGAAATTAACAATCTGAAAAAAAGACATTTTTTTTTGGTGTCTTTCAGTCAGACGTTTTTATTGAGCAATCATATCAAATCATCTGGATAAAAATAAAAACTTGATTTATACAAAATTTTCTTAAAACAAATGTCATTAAAATCTTTTTTAAAAAGTTTTAAAGGCTTTATGCCACCCCGTCCAGCTTGAGGGTCCAGGCTTGAGCGGGTGAGGAAGGCAGATCAGGCAGCAGCATAACCAGTCCTGTTGAATGCAGAGGAATCCATTTCAAAGGCTCAGGGTTCCCCAACAAAGTCACCTGAATAGAGAGAAAATATACTTCAATGATATCATAAAAGTAATTTTATTTAATTTACAAAAAAGAACATTTTATTCCTTAAACCTGATGAATTCATAAATATTTACCACTGTGCTGTTGGAGGTTTTGGGCATCGAAAGCTTAAAGGTGTTTTCCATGGGATTGGAGTTGAAGATCGCATAAACAGTGCTGGTGTTTTTTGAAGTATACCTGGAATTAAAGGGAAAAAATTAAACAAATTATTGAGTGTGCTAATTAAAGGGTTAGTTCACCCAAAAATGAAATTTCTGTCATTAATTACTCACCCTCATGACGTTCCAAACCCGTAAGACCTTCGTTCATCTTCAGAACACAAATTAAGATATTTTTGATGAAATCTGAGAGGTATATGACTCGTCCATAGACAGCAATTTAACCACCACTTTCACAGTCCAGAAAGGTACTAAAGACATTGTTAAAAAAGTCGACGTGACTGCAGTGGTTCAAACTTAATGTTATGAAGCACTGAACGTAAACGGAGTACTAGAATGACACGGAAAAGAAGATACTGTTGAATAAAGTCGTTATTTTTGTTTTGTTTTTGCGCACAAAAAAATTTTCTCATCCTTTCATAACATTAAGTTTGAACCACTGGAGTCACGTGGACTATTTTAACAATGTCTTTAGTACCTTTCTGGACCTTGAAAGTGGTGGTTAAATTGCTGTCAATGGAGGAGTCAGCTCTCGGATTTCATCAAAAATATCTTAATTTGAGTTCCAAAGATGAACGAAGGTCTTATGGGTGTGGAACGACATGAAGGTGAGTAATTAATTACAGAATTTATTTTTTGGGTGAACTAGCCCTTTAAGGCCAAACCAACATTCCAGAAACAGTGAGAGAAGGAATCCAGGCTGTTTATGAATAGACCAAGAATTCAAATTATTTACAAAATATGATCAGTTTACTGACATGTCAACGTGAACAACACAAACTTTTGCCCTAAAAATATTTGACATCTACAGCCTTCCATCTGGAGTGTTGGAATGATGAAAACTGAGGAGCAAATGGGCACACAATATAAACCTTAGCTATCAGCTTAATTAAGTGAGAATAAGTATACAGCAGTTCAGAGCTGGAGCTTCTGAACGTTTTTCAAAAGGAACAGTAAGGCATAGAAAAATAAAAGGAAGTTTAAAAACATCAACACACCAGACAGGAACAGTAGCATTCTCAGATTGAACTCTCCAAGGTTTAGTTGCATAGATGGCTTCACCGTTGATCTTCAGCCAGGCTCCAATTCCTCTGAGACGTTCCTCAAAGACAGGTGCGATCACGCCGTCTGCTGTGGGTCCCACATTCAACAGGTAATTCCCCCCTAAGGCCACGGTGTAGACCAGGTCCTGTGGTCACAACATATGAGAGGTTAAAACTTACTTGACTAGACACCACATGAACTTTCACTTACTTTTGTGTCCATATGTTTCATTCATATACAATACATTATTTACACTGCAACACATCGCACCTTTATGATGGCTGGTAGATCCATCAGTTCACTTAGCTTCATGTCTCTGCGATACCCCCATGATAATGTGTCCACTGACTGGCATTTCTCCCACTTGTGATTAAGCAGCTGTCCGGGAGTGAACTTGTCCGCACAGTTGTAATAACCTCCATGTTTGCAGTAACAGCCCGCCCCCCATCTGTCATTGGTCACCACCACATCCTGTAAGGAGCCCAATAATGCAGTCATTATGATCAGAATTACAATTTGAGACAGTTCTAAAATAAACTAAGAATGGCATGACAGGATGATCTCACTTTGACTGGACTGTCATTGTAGAGCCAGGCGAGGAATTCTGTAGAGTTCCAATAAGTGTCAGGTGCTTCCCAGTCCCCATCTGACCAAATCAAGTCTGGCTTATACCTGAGATGTTAAAAACATCAACTAACCGTTTCATGAAAGTAAAACCATATACACAATGTAGGCTGTAGAGGTTGACCTTTACACAGACAAATACAACTGAACAGTCAGGCTTATGTCATAAACAATTGTTCTTTCTTCTCCAGCCCGTACCATCACATGACTGATGCTGCAGATTTACCTGTTGACTAGATTGGTGAGTTCTGGCAAAGCTTTTTTTGCAACATACTCCTGGGTCTTGAAACCAGCTTGCTTGTCACTCAGGTAGATGGGATTGAACCATTCAAATAGAGAGTTGTAGAGTCCATAATGCAGAGACCTAATACAAAATGGATGGATAAAATTGAGAAAAAAATACTCAAAACCTTACTAAGATATACTGTAGCCTTTGTTGCAATTATTCACACAATACCTCTTTCTTATTGCATTGCCCAAATCTCCAACAAGATCCCTGTGAGGTCCATTATCAACAGAATTCCAATTCCAGGAATTTGGGGACCCCCAATTTGTAAAGCCTTCGTGGTGTTTCGATGTGAGGACCACATATCTGAAAAGAATGAAAAACTAAATGATAAATACTTAGTATACAGACACAGAAAGGCTCACTGCTAACGCATATCGTAGAAAAGTACGTAGCCTACTTTGCTCCTGAAGCTTCGAAGATTTCAGCCCACTCATCAGGATCAAAAAACTGCGCGTGGAAATCAGGTGCGAAGTCCGTATAGCTGAATCCAGGGGGGTAGTTTTTAATCATGAACTGGACATATTTAGAAATGTGTGCGCCCTTCCAGTACCACCAGAACCACTCGCTGCCGAACGCGGGCACTGAAAACACTCCCCAATGAACGAAGATCCCGAACTTCACCTCGTCGTACCATTCAGGCAGAGGTCTGGAGTCCAGACTGGCCCAATCTGGTGTATATCGAGCCCCGTTTGATGATGCGCATGATAGTAAACAAAGAAGAAGCGATATCTGACTCAGAGTCACTTGCATGATTGATCACACTTACAGACGCTAAGCTCGTGCACTGTGATCAGTAAAAGTGAATTTCTGCACTAGAGACGGATTTCTGCCGGCTTACGATACCTTGCGACTAAACATAACTCATCTCCAAAAACCCGAGCAACCGGCTTGTATTTGCTTCCTAGTTTAATCATATGACGTTACACATGTGACAACAACCCATGACTTACCTGCAAAACAACTCGCCACTATAGGGAATCGGATGAGGACTGGGACCGCAATTAACAGTTGTTTACGATTCTTCCTTGTTTTTGATTCACTAAAATGAACCGACTCATAAGAGTCATTTGCTCGGGAATCGGACTACACTGGTGAAAAGAACATGGTTTCTGTTCCCGTCTGTAAATGTTTTCTTTTATAAAAGGAGAAATGCCAGTTTATAAATGAAAGCGATGCAGCTGTAAGTTTTTCTTAACATTACTAATTTTTTTTTTTTTTAAAAGAAGATATTTTTAATTGCTTTCTCAACAACAAAATGAAGGGAAAAAAAAACATTTTTACTTTCATAACTTCTTGGCAAATAACAAAGGTATGTTTAGGCTAAACAATAACATAGATACAAAGCCTAAATAACCAAAACTGTAACCATAATTCATGACGACAAAGCATTTTACTTCTGGAACAAAAATACTCAATGCTAATTAATCAAACAAGTGAATTGACAAGACCACTGAAACAGTGCCTGAAAAGTGTTTAAGGCAGATCAAAAATATTTATTTACACAACTGCCACAACACATTCAAATCCGTTGTGCCCTCATTGTCATACAGCAAAATATGTTCATAATCCATATTAGCTACTGTAGATTTGTACTAAACCCAAACATAATGTTTCAAAGCTTTCCCAGCTGTGTAATGTTTCTAATACAAATTAATCTTTTAAATCCACCAAATAATTAACCGTCTTTTCTAACCCACAAAAATATTTTAAAGAAAGTGACTAAACCGGTAGTTTGTCACCAGTAGAATGTTGGTCACACCCTGTCTCACATGCATGTCCTTTTTTATTCATTTGGTGAACAAGTGCAACTATGGTAATGCATCTACCATGCCATTCTCCCCAAGCTGCTTTGCAACATTCTGCTTATCATCCTGTCCAGCAGTACTAGCACTCGCCTCCGCTTCATCCCCTTCCACTATAAACATGGGCCAATCAGAGTCTCTAGCACCCCTCTCCATAGCTTCAGACTGGATGCTGAGGTTCATGGAGGAGGGATCCTCATTAGTTGTAGTAACAAAGGTGCAGCCATCGCAAAGTCCAAATCGCTTCATTCCCTGGGACACAATGCCTGAGAACACTCGACGACAGCCTTTGCAAACAATGGGCCAGGTGGAGCGATGGACCTAAAAGAAAAATATACATTTAAACAGATACATAAATCAATTGAATAAGTTGATTAAATTAATTAATCACAATCCACCTCATGATTTTTTAGCATGATTACCTCAAATTTGAACTGGCTGAAATTTGGCTGTAATTTCAATGCATTTGTTTTAAAGGGATAGTTCACACAAAAATGAAAATTCTGTCATTTATTACTCACCCTCATGTTGTTCCACATCAGTAAGACCTTCGTTCATCTTCAGAACACAAATTAAAATATTTTTACTGAAGTCTGAGAGTATCAGTCCCTCCATAGAGATCCAACGCAACTACCACTCCAAAGTCCAGAAAGGTAGGAAGGACATCATTAAAGTACTCCATGTGACTCCAGTGGTTTAACTTCAATTTAATGAAGCAACACAAGTGCTTTGTTTGTGCAAAAAAAAACAAAAAAAACAACACAATTTACCGCTTTATTTACAAAATAATATTATCCAAAGCGTGTTCACGCAACAATGTCAGCTCTCGCACGAACACAAAACGCATGCGTCGTGATGCTCTCGTGAACACTCGTGCATGTGCGTTGAGTCGATGCGCAAATCTGAACAACACGTATGCGTCGTGAAGCTCTTGCGAATGCGTGTTGCAGATCAATATTTTTATAAGTAAAGTGGTAAATTATGTTTTTTTTGCACAAACAAAGCACTCGCGTCGCTTCATAATAAAATTGAGGTTAAACCACTGGAGTCACATGGAGTACTGTAATGATGTCATTCCTACCTTTCTGGACCTTGAAATTGGTAGTTGCGTTGGATCTCTATAGAGGGAAAGAAAGCTCTCAGACTTCATCAAAAAGATCTTAATTTGTGTTCCGAAGATGAACGAAGGTCTTATGGGTGTGAAACGACATGAGGGTGAGTAAAAAAAAAATGATGAATTTTTGAGCGAACTTACTTTTTAATGCACTTATTTTTAATATATTTTTATGGTTACATTTTTATAATTTATTTTTCACTTTAAGGAAGAAAATTCAAAAAACATATCTGTACCACTAGCCATCAGCAGTGAACTCATTAACATAGGGAATCTTTCATGATTAAGCTTTGATTAATTAAATTCTACCAGACAGATGTCATTTTTTAATAATCCATTTTTATATAATCTTGTCATGAAAAAAATTACACCCTGTAATTAATAAATGAGAGTAATCCAGCAACAGGATTACTGTGTGTGTATTTAAAAGGGTTCACCCAAAAATTAAAAATCTGTCATTAATTACTCACCCTCATGTTGTTCCACACCCATAAGACCTTCGTTCATCTTCAGAACACAACTTAAGATATTTTTGATGAAATCCGAGAGCTTTCTGACTCCTCAATAGACAGTAATTTAACCACCACTTCCAGGTCCAGAAAGGTACTAAAGACATCATTAAAAAAGTCGACGTAACTGCAGTGGTTCAACTTTAATGTTATGAAGCATCGAAAATACTTTTTGTGTGCAAAAACAAAGCAAAAATATCGACTTTATTCAACAATACCCTCTCTTCTGTGTCATTCTCGTACGCTGTTTATGTTCAGCACTTCCAGGTTCTACGTCAGAACGCTGTCTCAGTATTATATCTCCGATTTCATCAAAAACATCTTAATTTGTGTTCCAAAGATGAACAAAGGTCTTACAGGTGTGGAACGACATGCGGGTGAGTAATTAATGACAGAATTTTCATTTTTGCGTGAACTAACCCTTTAATATTGACATCTGCTCATGTTCTTCCTCTAGCCAGTCTTTAGAACAAAATGAAACAAATTTATTGCAAATTCGGTAAATGGGTTAACTGTGTAATACTTTTAATTCTATCAAACATATTTATCTCAAAAACAATCTTTGGCAGCTCTATAGCTACACATTCAAATATTCCTCAGGGCTTACGAAGACTTACAGAAATTGCATGAGTGCGAAGATGTTCTTGTCGCGTGAAACGTTTGCCGCACACCTCACAAGGATATGGCCTTTCTCCTGTGTGGCAGCGGATGTGTCTTTTCAAAATGCCCTTCTGTTTGGCCGTATATGGGCAGAACGGACATTTGTGCAGTCTCCCTGTGTAAACACGCTTATAAATTACAGCACAATTCAAAAATGATTGTTTTACCGTAGCAATTTTATCCAGCATCTCTCACCTGGATCATCCCCATACCAGTCATTCTGAATCTCCATCCCACAGGGGACAGGAGGACCAAGTACATCATCACCACCACGGCCAAATCCAACGTACCCCAAACTCTGGGAATAGTGTTCATCCCGGTTAGGGTTCATCCCCCCTCTGTACAGCACGTCTGGAAACTGCTTCATAGGACAGTTAGCGAATGATACGGAGGAGTGTTCAGTGCTTGGAGCCGGGCTAGCGTTAACTGTTCTTTCCCCGTCGTTATTTGGACCTTGATAAAGAGTTGTTTCTTTGGATTCCCGTGAAGATTCGCCCTCTTCATCAGGGTCATACTCTATTTTGGGGTTCACCAACCCCAGAAGCAGACCTGGGGTGGATGAGTTGACTAAATCTGGGCCTGGACTGATCTTCATTGGAGCATTCATGGGAGGATGGTTGGGAAATGCTCCTTGAGAGTTTTCGCTCTCTGAGTCTTTACTACTGGTGGCTGCTGGTGTGCAGATAGCAGCCGTTGGGGCATCATCAGGGCTGAGGGCTTCGGTGACCTGACAGATCCTTTGGTCGGCTTCGGAAGTGGATGCCACAGGGGCACTAGTGACTGAAACTGGGGTTGCACTATGATCCAAGCAATCCCTGTCCTTGTGTCTCTCCCTCTCCCTGTTACAGATCTCCAGGGATGATTTAATGTAGCCCTTACAGAAGTTCACCACATCGGTCATCTGCAGGTAGCTCGCAGCTGACATTATTTCAATGACATTGTCACTGCGCAGGTCCAGGTGACCTGAATACAAAAAGTCCAGGATGAAGGAGAACGCCTCGGCTGTGACGATGTCCAGAGAGGCCGTGCTGTGTCGCTGGCCATTGTCTTTTAGGTAATGCACCAGCAAAGCCCGAAAATAGCCACTGCTGGCGAAGAGAATGTTACGATGTGCTTTGAAAACACGTCCCTCTACTATGATGCTGCAGTCACAGAAGAAGTCCCTCTTACGCTGTTCGTTCAGCTCCAACAAGAGCCTGGACAGATAGGAAGGAACCTCCATATTCACCGTAGGAAAGCCATATGTTTCTCTGGTAGGGTTAAAAAATAAATCAATGAATCGATGATCATGAGAAAGATATCCCATGAAATAATTCTATTTTCTCAAACTCTTATAGGGTTAGTTCACTCAAAAATGAAACTTCTGTCATTAATTACTCACCCTCATGTCATTCCAAACCCGTAAGACCTTCGTTCATCTTGGGAACGCAAATTAAAATATTTTTGATGAAATCCAAGAGTTTTTATCCTCAATAGAAAGCCATTTTTACCATATTCAAGGTCCAGAAAAGTAGTGAAAACATTGTTAAAATAGTCAACTTGACTACAGTGGTTTAACCTTAATGTAATAAAGCGACGAGAACAAAAACAAAACAAAAATAAACAAATTCGTCTCTCCCGTCATTCTCCTACGCTATTTTCGTTACAGCGCTTTTTAGGTTCGACGTCAGAATGCCGACTCTATATTGGCCAACGCCTGTTCATATGAGCAGCACGACGCATGCGTGTGATGCTGATGCAGGAGCCGGCCAATACTGAGCCGGTGTTCAGACGTAAACAGACACGTAAGCGCTGAACTGCGTTCACTGCGTCAACTGTGTACGAGTCTGACAAGGTAGAGAAGAAACTGTTGAATACAGTTATTTTTGTTTTGTTTTTGCACACAAAAAGTATTCTCTTCGCTTCATAACATTAAGGTTGAACCACTGTAGTCACGTTGACTATTTTAATGATGTCTTTTCTGGACCTTGAATGAAGGTAAATACGTTGCTTTCTATGGGGATAAAAAAAAAAAAACAAACAAAAAAAAAACTTGGATTTCATCAAAAATATCTTAATTTGTGTTCCAAAGATGAACAAAGGTTTAACGGATGTGGAACGACATGAGGGTGAGTAATAAATGACAAATTTCATTTGAGTAAACCCTTTAAAAGCTTCTTATAAGCTTCACAAACAAATTGAATAAGGTGACGGGACGTCCCCGTTTTTTGTCACGCATCTTAACTAGTTGAGTGAAAGTAAACCCTAATATCAATAAATAAATAATAATCTTTAACTAAACAATTTCACTTGCAACAATTACATTTGCAAAAAGCACATAATTTGTGCGTTTAGCCTAAAATACAAAATAAGTCCAATTAAAGATAATAAAGACCCATTCGAAAAGCACAAACATAATATAACATCTGAAAAGGTGGAAAAAATGGTGTAATTATTACTGTATACAGTATATTCACAGTTAAATGCACAGTTCGCCATATAAACATTTAAGGTGGACTATATCGAATCACTGTCAAAATCATATCAACAGCTGACCAAATCGAGCTCGCGCTACACATCAGTAGTTATAATTCATGAATAAAAGAAATGCATAGCATATATTATGTTTTACAGCAATGAAGTTAAGTAATAATCGAATTATGGGAAGCAATCCGATCCAGTGCACACGGAACTACAGTGTATGAAAAAACATGACTATCTCTGATGCTGAAAACTGCTTTTCGACAAAAGTAATTTGTTTATACTTACATTCAAGTGTATGGTTGGTTGTTGTTCATGATGGTCTTTTAAAAATGTCTCCTTATTGACTGCTTCCTGATTTCTACGTTATACTTCCTGTCGCTGCCATAGAATCGGGCGAAGTGTCCAACCCCGAAATCGCTCCCTATCCCCTATATAGTGCACTACTTTGGGTGTCAGCGGCAGCCACTTATTTATACTCACAATACACTCTGATTTAAAGTGTACAACCGAAGTACAATCTTCTAAGCACTATAGAGCCAAAGCGGAGAGGACTGACGAATTGAAAGAGAGTTTGAAGCTCTGTTATGGATTCATTCCTATGTTCCCAAGTAGGCTAGGGTTAGGGTCCCACCCCGCCCTCTCAAACCCCATGCTGATTATTTATTAATTAATTAATTAATTTATTTATTTTTTACTTTTGTCATGATGAATCATTACTTGATTAAAACATATTGAAATAGAGAGACCATGTTTAATTTAAAATTAAATTAAATTATATTGATAAGGCAATGAATTGTGGATTTTTTGGCATTAACTCTAATGTCAAGTGTTACTTTCTTCACTAATTCACAGGAAGAAATTATAATTTTGTGTGTGAAACATGGATAAAAATATACAGTATGTTCTCTCAGAAATTACCTGTAGGCTATTCGTCACCAGGCTTATTTTTTATTTATTTCCAGTTAATCATTTTAGTGCTTCGACCACTAAATATACCATTCCATTTACAAATGGCCGCGCCACCTCATTAGGTGGGTACGAAAAAACGGCAAATGAAGAAAGTGCAATTACCACTATCACCAGATGAGGGAGCAAAATCACTGAAACAGCTGATACTGCCAAGAGTACCAACAAGTGCACATTTACAGCACTGTTACACAGACGACAGGGTGATGAACAGCACATTCATGAGAAGTAGTTTATTTTTCAGCATAGTGGTCGACCACCATTGTGAGACAAGATGACAAACTGACATGTGCTCTGAAATAGATCCTGCTCTGAGTGAGGACTGATGTCTTCACAACACCCAAATCCTAACATGCCCGTACTGCCAGCTCATGTCAGACCATGTGCCTACCCCCATTGTCTGCAATGGAATGTGTGTTTATTTGCTCTCTTTAGCCTGAAAATAGCTGTTTTTTAACATTTGGACAGAGATAAAACAAACATGCAGTTCCTGCAGGCCGCACCGCACCCATGCATCACAATCCACAGCGCTCAAAAGTGATTTTTAACACTGAAGGGTCACTGGGTGAGTTATTTGTTTGCAGAATTTTCCCATGGTAAACCCATAGAACACAAAGGCTTCATGGTGGCCCCTCTAAACCACAGGGTAGGCGAGTGGACATAAGCCGCCATACACCCTCTTTTTAAAATGAAATTTATAGCACCTCATAAAACTCTATTCATCCTTATAATTCCTATATAAAAGCCAGAGTGCTGTCCCCAAATCCTGTAAACTTGAAACTATACCCTAAATCAAATGCTGATGCTCCTGTTTTTTTTTTTTTTAAATGGAGTGCTCCTCCATAAGAACCAAAAATGAGTGCATTTGATTCGCCGCCTTTGGATTTTTCATAAATATGGCGGGGGATTTTTGTTTTTGCCATTTTTTCAGATATATTGCTCC
Source organism: Hypophthalmichthys nobilis (assembly GCA_037950665.1). Classification (NCBI taxonomy): domain Eukaryota; kingdom Metazoa; phylum Chordata; class Actinopteri; order Cypriniformes; family Xenocyprididae; genus Hypophthalmichthys; species Hypophthalmichthys nobilis. The sequence goes on along the minus strand of CM075483.1, from coordinate 8,935,664 downwards.
TACATTAAGACTGAAGGATCCAACTTAATATTTTCTTGATATCATATGCGAGGAGACAGACAGTGCAGTGCAATAGCATGTTGTTTCATAAATAAGGCTGCTTAAAAATCTGCTGTGCAATCACAAAAATAAATTAAATTTTAAAATATATTAGAATACAAAAATTGATACACCTCTTGATGGAAATAACATCACAACATCAAGAGGTGCATCAATTTTTGTCAAGATCTTGTATTGACAATGCAAGGGGTGAGCACTCTGTAAAGTCTACTCCAGCACATCCCAAAGACTTTCAATGAATTTAAGGTCTGGTGCCAATTCATGTGTGAAAATTATTCTTTATGCTCCCTCCCAGCCATTCTTTCACAGTTTGACCCTGGTGAATCTTGACATTGTCATCCTGGAATATGGCCATGATGGCTACATGGTTGTTTAAGAAATGAAAAGCTACATACTCCATCAATTAGGTTTAGAAGAACTGTTACCAAACACCATCCTAGAAACATAATAATCACTGCAATAATGATCCAATCATAGACTCTAAAGCATTTGCCTATGTAACCCCTCCTGTTCGATCCACCCACTCTACGCGGGACTCGAACCCCAGTCCGTCCGCATGGGAGTCCGGTGCTCTAACAAGGAGACTAAAGACCGCAGTCTCTAGCATCAGTCGCTAGAGCGCCTCTTGAGGTCAGGGGAGTGAGTTTTACATGCACAGCTCTTACTAGCCTACATCTGTTACACTCACCCCCCTAAACCTCACTTCCATCCGGGTCACGGCACCAATGTAACCTCTCCTGTTCGAACCACGCACGTGACACTGAAGACTGGAGTAATGATGCTGAAAATTCAGCTTTGATCACAGGAATAAATTACTTTATAAAATATATTCAAACAGAAAACAGTTATTTTAAATTGTAATAATATTTCACAATATTACTGTTTTTACTGTATTTTTAATTAAATAACTGCAGCCTTGGTGAGCAGACGAAACTTCTTTTAAAAACATTAAAAATCTTACTGATTCCAAACTTTTGACCAGTAGTATATATATATATATATATACATACATACAGTATATACAGTCATTTTTGGAATGACATCTGGTCAATGATTATGATGAACTACTGTTGTATGACAACAAAAATTCTTAAAATTTCTTCTTTTGGGTTTCATTAAAAAAGTAATAGCATATGGGTTTGGAACAATATAATAATATACATTACTATAAAATATAATAATGACATAATTTTCATTTTAGGGTCAACTATTCTATTAACCACGCCTCAGTTCTGTCAATGAAACACATTTATTATATTATATTATGTATGTATGCTAATCTGTGTATGCTGCTAGGCTTAAAACTCATACTTACAATTCCTATATACAAACCAGAGTCCCTTAACTTAAAACTACCCTAAATCAAATGCTGATGCTCTTGCCTCAAGATGGAGTGCTCCCCCAAAAGAACCAAAACAAGTACTTTTGATTAGCCGCTTTTGGATGTGTCATAAATATGGTGGACTTATGTTTTTTCCCATTCTTAGATCTCCTAAGGTGCTTCTACACATTAAGATTGAAGTGAAAATTTTCCTGTCATCATATGCGAGGACACAGACAGTGCGGTGCAATGGTGTGTTTCAGGGCCCGAGCAGGGCAAAGAGCTGCTTTTTCCCAGGCATAGATGCACACCACTGAGATATTTAGAGCCACAGAAAAGCACTGATTAAAGAGAGAGACAATAGGGAGAGATTGCCATGACATGGTGGCATTTTCCATTCCCAAGCTCTGCCTCTCATGGGCGCAAAAACTGCGGCGTGAAATGTTTGAATTATCACAGAATGTCAGGAATTTGCTTTGTGGCACCAGCACAGACCCCTCGCACACTGATCACAAGATCTGACACAGAGCCTTGACTGTCTCTTTTGTGTGCATGCGTGTTGTGGGTGGTAGGTGGGTGTGTTTGTTTGAGGTGGAACGGTCATAATACACCACAAAGGGTCTGGAGGATCTAGACATCAGATGGGGGGTGTAGTTGGGGTCTTGGTGATATGATACCAATTTGGGGGGCCTTAATAGGACCGGCGCCCCAACGCAGTCTGAAGACACCACTCTCCTCTGTGGTCAGAAAGGAAATCTCGTCTCTCTGTAATTACCACTTAATGTCCTTGTGTCATTCAGAGACGATGTCTCATTGTGCCCTGCGCGTCTTCTTTTTCTCTCCCAGGCCAACGACTGCCAGAAATAAACATGTCAGCCTTTTTATTATCATTTATTTGAGGCAAACGAGAATAATAATTGCCGTTGCTACAGCCACATGCTTCCGGCCACAAGCAGAGCTTTGCTGTCTGCAGCACTCATTGCCTTCAACTTATTAAAGGAACAGTTCACCCAAAACCAAAAAAAAAAAAAAACAACAACTCTATCATCATGTATATTTATTCTATTTCTATTATTTTAAATATATATATTTATTTTTTTTTATAAATATATAGATATAGTAACTGATTATATGTAAGATTCCAAAAATGAAGTACTTGTAATTAGATTATATTATGTTTTAAAAAGTTCATTACAGTAACTTTTTTATTGATTACATGATTACTTATTATTTACACAATGGCATTAAGAATTTATTCATAATTTACTGATTTTTCGATTCCCCAATTAATCATTTCTATCTTTTATATTTTTCATTCTAAAAAAGCCTACCATGTTTATATGTTTTTTGGAAGCTTATAAACCCCCAGTTAAGTCAAAAGTAATCTAAAAATAATCAAAACAGTAGTCCGATTATATTACCTAAAATGTGTAATGTAATAGATTTCATTACTAATTACAATTTTCATCATGTAATTTGAAATCAGTAACTGACTAAAATTTGTGGGTTTACTCATACTCAGATACAAATGTATAGTATAATGCAATGTAAGTCGCTTTGGATAAAAGCGTCTGCCAAATGCATAAATGTAAATGTATAAAAATCATCAAAAATTTCTTATTTTGGGTTCCAATAAAAAAGTAACAATATAAAATTATATGATAACATGATTTTCATTTCTGGGTCAACTATTCTGTTAACTATGCCCCAGTTCTGTCAATGAAACACCTTTGATAGAGAACACAGTTATTATTTCATGATTTACGTATGCATTATAATCTGTGTCTGCTGCAAGGCAAGGATTTTGTTTGTGTTAATGTGGAGTGCGTGACAATGGCCTCACTTGCATCTGTGTTTCTGTTTGTGTCCGTGTGGTTTGGATACGTCTGTGTCCATCCCAATGTGTGTTTGCAGAGAGTGTGTGACTGCACGCTGTTGTTTGGGATTCTGCCGCCACTACCTTACAGGCCGGCCGTCGCTCGGCTGCTCTGGGCTGTAATGACAGGGCCGACTGGCTGTAATTAAGTTCAAACATAGCAGCGTGGTGGACAGAGCCGGAGGCCTGCAACCCTCAATATCATGCAGGCTGACCACAGACTGACAGCTCTCCAACACCCACCAAACACTGAAACTAAGACCAGACTACATGCTGAGCTAATCCTAAACTAAGTGCCGGACTAAAGCCATTTAATGAGTTTACATGTACATCAAAACTCTGATAATAACTGTGCATACATGAGCTTTCGAAATTGTTTTTCTCAGTTGACAGGGAATTTGAAATTGTCTGTTTATTCTGACAATAAAAAGTAATCATATGCACAAGACATGCACATATTGAATAAGCTATCAAATAAGCCATTACAGTAATCAACAATACTCAGATAAAGATGGTAACCTAACGTTATTTTTGTTTGGTTTGTGATTGGCTGTTCATCAGTCTCAAACTGAACAACTAGCGCTAACACCTCTAGCTGATTATGTCAGGCATAATATAACTTTAGCCCATCCTTTCAACAACACCTGTATAATCCTCTTCTTCTTGGAAAGCTAAAATTAGCTCTCTTTGGAATGCTATGACAGCTTTTCCAATGCAAAGTATTAGGACAATACATCTCAGTTAAATGTCTAGGTGTTTTGGTGATTTTAAAGGGGTCCTTGATTACGATTTCACTTTTTTAACTTTAGTTAGTGTGTAATGTTGATGTTTGAGCATAAACAACATCTGCAAAGTTACGACGCTCAAAGTTCAGTGCAAAGGAGATATTTTCTTTTAAAGAATTCTCTGTTTAAGGACTACAACAAACGGCTGGTAGGGACTACAACGAGCTTCTTCCCGGGTTAGTGACATCACTAACCCTAAAATTTACATAAACCCTGCCCCTGGGAACATGCAACAAAGGGGGTGAGGCCATGGTGGGCTGCTTTAGAGAAGAGGAAGAGTTGTTGTAGTAGATGCCATCATTTTACGCCGGACTGTTTCACAAACGCGGGTCAATTCAACGGTGGATTTGCTCAAAAGATTAACATGACGGCACATGCTAGTTGATGAGCTGAATCAACTCCACAGCAACATAAATTTATCCACTAACCATTCAGAAACATCTAGTTGTATTCTAAAAGTTGTAACTTTTTCCTGAGACTCTCCATTAGTGTCAAACTCTGGTTTGAACAATATAAGGCTGATAATCGTCATTTTGGCTGCGTGAGATTCTCCAGCTTTGTTGTTGTTGAGCAACTGAAGCTCGAGCTGTTAAATTCATGCAATGTGAGTTGTATGGACACATACTATTTTTAGAAGAAGTAAGCATGAAGGTCCAATGCTGACCCTAACCATCAGTGGGGCGTAAGCAGATTGTAGAAAACGTACAAATTCATAAGAATAAGCCACCAATTCGCCAAAATGTTGCGAAATCACAAACTTTTGAAAACTGGTTTCAAAGTGCAAGTTCTTGAAAACAATACTGTTAAAGGGTTAGTTCACCCAAAAATGACAATAATGTCATTTATTACTCACCTTCATGTTGTTCTACACCCGTAAGGCCTTCATTCATCTTCGGAACACAAATTAAGATATTTTTGATTAAATCCGATGGCTCAGTGAGGCCTGCATTCAAAGCAATGACATTTCCTCTCTCAAGATCCATAAAGGCACTAAAAACATATTTGAAACAGTTCATGCGAGTTCAGTAGTTCTAGCTTAATATTATAAAGTGACAAGAATACTTTTTGTGCGCCAAAAAAACAAAATAACAACTTTTCAACAGTATAGTGATGAGCGATTTCAAAACACTGCTTCTGAGCTTTACGAATCGAATCTCCTATCAAACGGCTAAACTGCTGAAATCACGTGACTCTGGCGCTCCGAGTCACTGATTCGATTCGTAAAGCTCAGAAGCAAATCGGTCCATCACTATATTGTTGAAAAGTCGTTATTTTGTTTTTTTGGCGCACAAAAATAGTCTCGTCGCTTTATAATATTAAGGTAGAACTACTGAACTTGCATGAACTGTTTTAAATATGTTTTTAGTACCTTTATGGATCTTGAGAGAGGAAGTGTCATTGCTGTGAATGCAGGCCTCACTGAGCCATCGGATTTAATCAAAAATATCTTAATTTGTGTTCTAAAGATGAATGAAGGCCTTACGGGTGTGGAACGGCATGAGGGCGAGTAATAAATGACATTATTTTCATTATTGGGTGAACTAACCCTTTAACGTCTCCTTTCAAATGACAAAAACGCAAATTAGTGAAACCGGTGACGTCATGCGGATGCATATTACATGTTCAGTCTATAGTGTTTCTTTAAAAGTGACATCACCAACTACTGGCCTGGCAGCAGAATACAGCATTTTTAGTCATTTTCGTGGATCAGTGATTAATGACAAAAACTATGGTCTGTACACGAAAAATGCAAAGGAAAACATTTTACGTTTTAAGTACATCATTGTTGTGTAAACTTACCCTTAGATACAGGTTAAGTAAAGTAAATAAGATGCAAATTTTTGCGCTGAAATACTGTGTGCGCAAAAGTTTGGCAAAAGTTTAGTAAATTCACCTCTTGAGTTGTAAATTACTTGAAAATTTAAACACAAAACCAAGAGGATATTTCAGCTACAGTATATAAAACATCCATTTTAAGATAAACAGTGGTTGCAAGCAAATACCGAAGAGAATTTAGAGTAACATTGCCAAAACAATGCTGTGGCACTGGCTATGAGCGCAAAATAAATTATTCTGACTTTCGTTTCTTCCCCTCCTCTTGCCCAGCTCATAAAAGATGCCGTAGTGTGTGTGATGTGGTTGACGATCTCAGTCAGAATGAACTGATTACCATGGAGCTGCAAATCCTTTGAGTCATGGCACACAGTGACATTCTTTAGACTCTTAAAAATAGAAACACTTCTCTTTTTTACAGATTTGTTTTTCTCATTCGATGTCTGTGGGGCATCCTCTCTTAGTTTAGAGTCTCGAATCATAACCAGATCTTCTCTCTTTTCTTCACTTTCTCCTTTTCCTTCTGTTGTTGGAGCTTGTTTAATCTTGAGGAGAAAATTGGCTTAGCGTGGGAACGACAGAATTCTTTGGGGATAGGTTTTGTTGTTTTTGAGTGTTTTTTCCCCCCCTTTTTCAAGTCAGAAAAAGTATGAGCTTGTGCCAAAACCTCATAAAGTAAGATAAAAAAAAATGAGAGAGGCAGGCCACAACACCATGACAAAGATAGGGCCTGCCTACCGCTCAAGAGCTTTACAAATGACAATCTTTTGGTGGAATAAAGAGAGATGGAGCAAGAAAGAGAGGGAGGAAGAAAACATTTGGAGGGAGAAGAAAAAAGGGAAAGAAATGTGGATGGGTTGGGGGGAGAAGGGGAGGAAACATTCCCCTGGCCACATTAAAGACAAAAAAAGAAAACAAACAGAAAAACATGTCTGACATGAAGACGCTGGTTTCTGTGGCGACAGACAATGGCTGCTTGTGGCCTAGTGAGGCCTACCCGGCCCGTCTGGGCCCCGGCACCAGCGAGAGTTACCGCAGTCAGGCCCTCTATCGGGGACTCTGCGCTGTGGGAAAACAGCTTGAAAGGGACCTCGCTCTTGGCCACAAAGGGCCCTTTCTGCTTCCTCTTGTTGGCTTTTGCCCTTCTTATTTATCTTTTGGGAGCCGGATGAGGCGGGCATGGCTGCATGGGTAAACAGTGTTGCTGTCTTCCTCTGGCAGAGATGGAGGGAGGAGGCAGCCTTACTCGCTGCCTGAAATCGTAGGCCTTTTGATAGCAGTAGACGCCGCCTGTCGCTCTGTCATCATGAACATGTAAATCATGGTAACGCGACCTTTCGCTGACTGGATGGGACCAATGCTACATTTTTTGCAGCACATACATGCATAGTTACATAACATCGGTCACACTTAGTGTACTGTCCATTGTTGTTATTGTTAACTGAAATTAAACCTATTAAAATCATTATCATTAATTGAAATACAATAAAATTTATAAAATTATAAATATTAGATGAAAAACATAAACTTAAAAAACAGAAATTAAAAATGTTTAAGTGAATTAATAAAAAATAAAACTGAAGAAATAAACAATAAATTAAAGTTAAATTGAAATGTTAAAAATATATGTTTAAAAAAAAAACAAAGTACAAATTAGTACAAAATTAGGCCTACTAAAACAAACTAAATTGAAAGTGAAAACTGAATATACAAAAAAATATAAATATAAATAATAGATAAATAAAATAAAACTTATAACACTTGTTACAAAAGATTATATTTCAAATAAATGCAGTTCTTTTGAACTTTCTATTCATCAAAGAATCCTGAAAAAAAAATATTGTACACAAATATTTTGTACAATTGTACACAATAAATGTTTCTTGAGCAGCAGATCAGCATATTAGAATGATTTCTGAAGGATCATGTGACACTGAAGACTGGAGTAATGATGCTGAAAATTCAGCTTTGATCACAGGAATAAATTAGTTTACAAAATATATTCAAACAGAAAACAGTTATTTTAAATTGTAATAATATTTCACAAAATTACTGTTTTTACTGTATTTTTAATTAAATAAATGCAGCCTTGGTGAGCAGACGAAACTTCTTTTAAAAACATTAAAAATCTTACCGTGTCCAAACTTTTGACTGGTAGTGTATATATATATGTGTGTGTGTGTGGGGTGTTAGCAATAGTAAAAACAACAAATAATAAAGCAAACATCATTAAAGGTGCAGCATGTAATACTGACAGCTAGCGGTTGAAATGGTACTGCAGTCCAAATTCTAAATGTTGGAAAGAGTTGTTTCTCCCGTGCCCACCTCCTCAGACTCAACGCTCATGAGGCTTGCCAGATTAAGGACACGCAACAAGAACGAGCGCAATTGGCAATAGAAGGCAACGAGCCTTAAGACCCGTTCACACCAAGAACGATAACGATAAAGATAACAATAAAGATATAGTTCTAAAAAATCATTATAAATATAAAAGAATAGCACTGTCCACACTACAGCTATAACGATATAGAGAAATGATATTGTTAGGATCACTTTCAGAAAGATTTTTTTCCAGCTGTTGAACGATAAAACACTGCAGCCAATCAGAATCCAGAATTTAAGAGCTCGCGCATTTAAAATGGCAGACGACATTGCGGAGAACTTAATCGCCGAGGTGCAGAAAAAGCCACCACTGTTTGATAAGTCAACCCCCCTTTTCAAGGAAAATGGATATATGGAAAACAATCGGTCATACCCTCGAAATAAATGATGAGAAGTATACGATGAGATCATTATGCCAAGATAGCAAACAGTGTAACATAAAATTACCTCAGGTATCCAGCGCTAGTTTCAACAACATTGTCTTGCTTCCTTTGAAGTTGCAGTGAAAAAGACTAGGCGTTGTTTTTATTCCACTATATTGACTTTGTCGGCTAAATTCACTGTTAGATTAGATCGATTACACTAGCTATTCACTCGAAACGGCATACTGAGGACATCTGCTGGTTAAAGCCGTGTAAATGCAACAAGAACAGTAAAAACATGTTGTACACTTTGAAACCGCAGCATGTGAGCATAGAATAAACAGACCGTTATCGTTCGGTGGTGTGGACGCAAATATAGCTATCGTTAAAGTTATCTTTATAGTTATCGTTCTTGGTGTGAGCAGGCCGTTACACTGTAAGCTGATCAGCTCTCTGCGTTTCAATATGCTTCTGCTTATAGAGTTTTTTTGATGGATGCCGAGGCTTTTTAGGTCGGTTAGAATCTGTGATCTCTGACCCAGTTCGTTCGCTGGCTGCCATGGCTGCACTACTCTGTGTTTTCCACCAACTGGCAACCCAAGGAGTCAAAATACTATAGAGTAAATTGGCAGCGGGCAGGATCACACAGACCAAAACAAAAACACACATTCCAACACGAAACGCACATTTCAAAGTAGAATAACTGGCTGTAGCGTTGTTTTTCAGAGAAACGAGTATACGTGATTAAAATCATTTAATGCACAGGTAGCCATGGATTATTTCTTACTTATATAAAGAATAAGTACATAATTTAAAAAAAGAATGAAAACTATAAATATATAAAGTGATGAATATAAAATTATAAAATGAGACAATTTAATTACATTACAAACAACTGAATATCTATAATGAACGTACTGTATGAATTTTCATGTGATTGCAAGCATACAATAGAGGCTCCACCTCAATACCATGATCAGTTGTGACATGCATTCAGTGCATTTTCCTTGAGGACACATGTCCATGAATATACATACACAGATTCATGCAATGCGACCTTGTGTCATTTGTGGGCTTTAAAGTGGGCAGGCCTCAGTGTCTGGCATTCCTCTCATGGCTGGAGGAGAGATAAGTCCCAGTGGGATTTGCCAGCGCTCGCAGTGGGGCCTCCGCTCTCCAACACTCAGAGAGTCAAATGAAAAGGAACATCAAAACACTGGCTGATTTTGGGGTCAGCCGCTGAGATTTACACATAAAGGGAGGAAAGTCGTGCAAGATGTGGTAGAGCTGGTTAAATGCATGTGGGCGTGTGGGTGTGTGTGTGTCAGCATGAATTAATACATGATTACCGCTTGAGGAAGAGTGTGTGAGCTTTGGCTGCTGTCATTTGGCAGTAACATTTAATATACAAGTTGCACATTAGCTTGTGTGCGTGTGACTCCGACTGTATGTGAAAAACGGGTGATCGTGTGTATGTGCATGCGCTTCTTTCTATGAGAGAATCGTAAAAATATGAGCTTGTTAATTTCAATTGTGGAGCTGTTCTTGTTGTGGTGAAGAGGGAGGGCTTTGCAAAAGCACTGAAGTGGCCAACCAAGAGCGTAAGAAGCCGCTTTGCTCAATACCAGCGTTCGCTTTGTTCTTGTTCTCAGTTTTCCCCCTTCAAACTATTTTTACAGATCAACTTATTTATTTACTTAATTCCCCCTCTGTTGCTCTCATCCATTTTCCACTGTGATTTCCCCCCCTTAATTTGTCATCAGTGGAGGAAGTGTGCCATGACAAAGATCAAAAACCCAGAGGAAGAGGAGGAGAAAGGGGGAGAAGTGAAAGATGCAGAAAAATCTTGCGAAAGAAAAATAATCAGAACGGAGAACGAGAAGAAAGCTCGGCTTTGAAGCGGGTGGACAACAAAAATAACAGCAGAGACACGGCGAAAAGCCCGATTTTCTCTTGAGCTCCTTTCTTCTTGCTTTCTGGAAATGAGATCCAGACCAGAATAAAAGAGGGATTGGTAATGAAAGGAGATGGAGTCGGGGGAGGATGGAGGGATAAAGGGATCTCTTACACTCGTTTTGACTCACACATCAAACCATGAGCCTCCCGCGACGGTCAAATGCCACACGTCCGCTCGCTGCTAATTGCTGCCTCCATCCATCTCTAAAAGAAGGAGGAGAGAGGAGAATTTTGAACAAGCATATACACTTTATACAGCTCATACCCTGGGAAAACTCAATGTACAGATGCACACAAACACACATATGCATGTACAGTGGCCCTAAAAAGTATTTGGGCACTCAAGTGACACTTGATGCTTTTTTGAATTCATAATAAAGTATGAAACCAAATGGCAACCAACTCTTTTTAGTGGTTGTATGAAGTAAGTTTAAACAGGTGTCTAGCAGTGATAGCAGTTTTTAGTAGCGTGAAAGTAACTTTATCTAATGAGTTGTGGTGTAGAGCGTATTAAGCGTATGTTTAATCAATAACATACAGTTAAAATTATAATCATGCACTTTAAAAAAAATTATTTTCATGATTTGTCAAAACATTTTTTTTGTCAAATCAACTTAGATAATTAATGTGGTTCAGATAACAATATTTTGAGTTTCTGTTCATTAAATCAATCGCCTTCATTGTATTAACTCAAATTTTTAATTTCAATTAACTCAAAATGTTAAGGCAACCAGGTAACTTACTTTTTTTAAAGTTAAACCAACAATTCTTTTTACAGTGTGTGATTTAATATGTTAGTCAGATTAAGTGAACTTCTTTAAAGCATGACAAACGATTATTAAAATGAAATGATTTTGAATGTACTTTAAAGTAGAACTTTTAATTTGACATTATTACAAAGTGCACTTTTTAAAAGTGTACTTGCATGAGTTAAGAAACAAAGTCATGAAACTTTCCTCTTCTTAAGTACACTTATATTTTATTAATATTATATTATTTGCAAGAACTTTAAAGCACATTCAATACAATTAAACACTTCTTTTTTGCAAGGGCCTTTAGGTAACGTCAATGCAGTTAGCTTTTTTTTTTTTGTAGCTTATACAATTTTTTTCAAAACAGCAGCTTGACTGGAATTATAATTAACTTGTATAGCAAGCTACAGTTTTAATTAGCTTCCCCAACACTGCCTGGTATAGTTCATCACATTAACTATGAAAATGTTCCACTAACACCTGACAACCAACACGGGTTTGTCTTCATTTTGAAGAGCATATCTGTTGTTTTTATTCTTCTTGGGGACGCCGAACCTAGATATAATTGCATCAGAGGGGCTGCCTGTCCAACACAATTGCACTGGCACGAACATATACACACTAGGAAACTATATAATTGCATACGGCCCCATGGAATCAAAGCAGCAGGCCAACAGGAAGGCAGAGGGTGGGTCGGGTATTGTGTGATGCAGGGCATGCTGCTGCAGCTCTTGGGTCAGTAAGGCACCGTTCCTGACAGCAAACTCCTGCCAGGCGCTTGTAATTCTAATTACCATGGCTACTCTCACTCTACAGCTTCCCACGGTAGTGGATGGGGGCGAACACCTCTGTGTGTGCGAGTTTACATGTACGTGCTTAGCACTATATAGTGTGAAGTGAAATGTTTCTTTTGAAAATGCAGCGTGTCTGACATGAGAAACCGCTATGCTGTCGTTCTTAAGGAGATCCTCTGTTCAGACACTCAGTGGCTAAATCCTCTCTTAACCTCTCTTCATTTCTCCCCAGACAGAGGGCATCAGTTCAGGGTCACTATCAGAGCTGCTTTGTCCCTCAGACTCAGGGGGAGACATAAGATTAGTGGTCAAATAATATGTTTATCAAAGTTGATTCTTAAATTTGAAGTGGGTATATCTAACACTAGCAAACAGAATTGCAAAAATAACAATTTCCCAAACACTCAACCTGTCTGCCATTGGTCCCGATAATCCCGCCTCAAACTCACACCCATTAGTTAAGCCAATGTTGCTGTGTAGATGCTCCAACAAACAGATTCTGAATGCAAAAGAATTTGGACACTTAAAACACACTCAAAAAAGAACATTTTTAGAATCCAGCTGGTGTTGCAGTGATTTTAGTGGATGTATGAAGGCAGTTCACAGAGTGAGTATTCACAGAGAAACCACATGTTCACACATAGTTCATCACAATAACATTGAAGGTTTGACATCCACAGAGCGTCTAAACATGTTTTTCTTAAGTGTGAACAATATACACTACTGTTTGAAAGTTTTTTTTTTTAATGAAAGACACTTTTATTCAGCAAAGATGCATTAAATTGATCTAAAGTGAAAGTAAGGCATTTATAATGTTACAAAAGATTTCTATTTCAAATAAATGCAGTTTATTTGAACTTTCTATTCATCAAAGAATCCTGGGGATTTAAAGCAGTTCAAAGTTTAAAAAAAAGTTTAAAGCAGCACAACTGTTTTCAACAATAACGATAATAAGAAATGTTTCTTGAGCAGCAAATAAGCATATTAGATGATTCCTGAAGAATCATGTGACACTGAAGACTGGAGTAATGATGCTGAAAATTCAGCTTTGCCATCACAGGAATAAAACACATATGTTGAAATAAAAATAAAATAGAATGTGTCAAATACTTTAAATTCAAATCAGTGCTGTCAATGCGATTAATCGCACCTAAAATAAAAGTTTGTGTTTATATAATATATACACATATATACATATATATGTATGTGAGTGTGTGTATATATATATATATATATATATATACACACACATATATTATATAAACACAAACTTTTATTTTAGATGCGATTAATCGTCATTAACTGATTTGACAGCCATAATTCAAATGTATTTATTTTAAAGAAAACCTAATTTTAAATTAAATAAAGCAGAAGCTCACATTTCAAGCAAAAAAAAAAAGTATGAAATAATAGATATGCTGACAAAACATATTGAGATACTCTCTGGTTGTCAAATGTTAGTGGAACTCAAAACACCTGTGTGAACTACACTAAAAATCAATGCAAAAATGGCTAGAGAAGTTTTAACATCATTTTTTTGCAGAACTGGTTTGATATTATGTATCTAACACTATGACATCAATAGAGCTTTAAGTGTGGCTTAAGTGCCCATATACTTTTTTGGGTCCACTGTATGTGTGCATGTGGGTCGAAATCCCAGGCACTATTCCCACAGTGTTCTTCCTATTGTCCTGGGAGAGAGGGAGGGGAACTAATTAAAAAGAGTGGAAAAGAGGAGACAGAGAGAAACAGAGACAGAAGGAAGGAGGGAGGAACAGAGGGGGGTAAAGATAGAGCAAGATGAGACAGTGGAGAGAAGAAGCTAATTGAAAGGAGAGAAATGACAGAGAGAGAGAAAGAAGGGAGGGCTGATGAGGGGCTGGGAGGGAGTGTGGGAGGGTAAGGAAGAGGGAGCCAAAACTGGCAACTTTGCCAAAGTGCCAAGTTCAGTCACTTGTGCTGCTGCAACAGAACGCAAGAGGACGAGTGTAGCCAGGGTGACAGAGAGGTAGAAAAAGCCAGGAAAAGTGAGAGAGAACAGGAGGACTGTCATTCTCTAGCTTCAAATCCAGGGGGTCTAGAGATGTCAAAACACGGCTACACATAAAAGCAGAAACAAGGACCAGACTTAGTCAGCAAGAGAGGTCTAATAAAGACTCCCAAGCAGCGTGCTTGTATTGTGGTCGGAGGATAGAGGGAGAAATAGAGGAGAAGAAGGTGGAGAGGAAAAAAAGGAAATAGGGAGGGGCGTGCTTGCATTAGAAGGTGGCTGGTTTCCTTACTGTTGCATTTGAAGGACAGAGGAGGAATCCATCATCTGAGATCATCTCGACAGGACCGCACGTCTCCATCGCTCCATCGATTCAACCTTCCCTTGCTGGGATAGAGGAGGACCGAGGAACCTGTGGCGATGAAGAGACCTCATGACTACAGTTCCCCAGACTCGGACACGGACGAACTGATCGATGTCGGACAGGAGGACAGCTACTGGTGAGGACTTTGCGTGTATATTGTGCTCAGTGGCAATGGCATGGGTATCTGTCAGTCGCTCTACACGTAGAGCTCACACTCCAGCTCAGAAGTGACGAACCAATAAAAGTGATATTTATGAGTTTAAGTTTTACTTGAAATTTCTAAGCAACATCTCTTTTCGATGCAAAAATAGCAACTTTGATGGTCAAAATGCAAGGTGTTTTTTGAGAGCTGTATGGTGGACTCTACATGGGCCTTCAGGGTTTATCATGCACTCTGCTGTTTATAACAAGATATAAAATGTTTAAACATTCATAAATCAAGCCATACAAATGCTGTATGTTTTTATTAAGATTGTTGGCATAAGCAATTTTGCTAATTTGGCAATTTTAATGTGCCAATTTGACAGTTTTAATGTGTTTGTTACGTGTATTTATACTATAGTATTAAATTATGCATAATTACAAGCAAATAACACTAAGTCAAACCCTAACCCTAAATTTATACTTGTTTGCAATTAATATTACGCAGTACTTATTTGTGTAATTACACTGTAACAAGGACAGAAAGTGTGACCACAATTTCTTTCTTCTTTTTATTTTTTTACTGTGCTATCCATGTTTTTAATGATGCATCAGTATTCAGGCAGGTTTGTTTTTAGCATGCTTTAACAAGGAGTATAGATCCTGCATGAGGAGACATAAAGACACGTCCCCCAAAATTTTGAGAAAATATCAAATCACTAATATTACAACCAATATTCTACAGAAAACGTCCTGTTGTTGTCCCTCCCTAATTTAAATGGACACTCTGTAGCGCATACCAGTACACCAGAGCGCAGTGACACAGGAGTTTATGTGAGCGGACAAACTCACACATAGGGCCACCATCACGCAGGACGGCTGATGGAGGCCCATAATGATCTTATTTGACTTACTTGAGAGGCGTATCTTCCTATTCCCACTGACAAGCATAAAGCTCAGCATGATTTTTCCTTCTGTCTGTTTTGCATTTTTCTCTCAGTTATTTAGTCTTTTTGATATTTCAGTAAAGCTGTGACACAAATCAAGTGCAGACTGAAGACGCATGCATTTGGTCCTTTTGAATTGTGCCCTACAATGACCAATCATTTCTCATATTATTGCCTTTCCAGAACGCAAAAACTACAGTGTCTAAACAGCAGTTTATTCCTGTAACTAATTTTCTTCTTGGACTGGACTCTAAACAAACGGAATGTTTGTGAATTAAGCCTCTTAATGTTAAAAGGAGTTACAATGATGTGATATAAAAATAATAGTTATGCGTGGAAGGCAAAGTAAAAGCAAAACAAACAGTGTCATTCTGCTGGCAGAGCACAGAGAGTGCCCATGCAAACCAGATCCACATTGAAGGATAATACCAAGTATTGATGTGCACGCAAAAGCCACTATTTCAGCCTGCCCTGCGGATATGTAATCATCATGTCTTTTGAGCTTAGAAAGAAATGCTTTCGTTCGATGCAAAAATCATAACATATCAGGCATCTGACAATAATGTCCAAAAACGCGTTAAACCAAAATAATCTCGTTTTCTGTTTACCCCGGCGCTCCCGTGTCTAGCTGTTCCCCAAGACAAATTAGATTGGGTTTGATGATGTGCAACAGCGTTTCTGCGTTGTATTAAGTACAGTAATGACAACAATATGCATTGACATCAAAGCTTTAATCTGTCCCCTTCCCCGCTCTCTCTTTCTCTTGCTCAGCCCTGTCACTGGGTCCATGTCTCCAGGCAGTACCTCACAGATCCTGGCGCGCAAGAAGAGAAGAGGGGTGAGTTTACGTCAATCCAGCTCTGTTTTTCCCCCGCTTGTTCAAGAACAGACCAAATATATAATTCATATATGATCTCGCTACAAGGTCTCTTCTGTAAATGCTTGCCATTTTCAAAACTCCCTGCAACATGACCCTCTGCGCAGCACGCATTTTTACAGTTTAAGCCCTCTTGTCTGACTTTGATTTGTGTTTTCCAATTTGACTTGTTATTTTTTCCAAAATCTGATCTTAAGAATGCTGCGACTAGGCCTCGGCCACAAAAATAATCCAGTTAGCAAATGCTTTCCACTTTGAATCGCTGTTCTGTCTTTAAATTGATGCCGCTGGATTCCTCAGATAATTGAGAAGAGGCGCAGGGACAGGATCAACCACAGTCTGTCAGAGCTCAGGAGACTCGTACCCAGTGCCTTCGAGAAACAGGTAAGATGATCAGACTGAACGCCACAAGCTCAGTTTTGCTTTACATTCTCAAAACAGCGGAGGTGAATGAGCTTCATGTACAAGCTCATTGGTTAAAACTAGTTTTAAAACTAAAACCAGTATAAAGTTTTTAATTAAAACCAGCACCTTCTCCTCTTCTGACCAGGGCTCCTCTAAACTGGAGAAGGCTGAGATTCTTCAGATGACAGTGGATCATCTGAAACTGCTTCATGCCATGGGCGGCAAAGGTGAGAGAAGATATGGAGCAAGAAATTTCAGAAGAGTTTTTATTACAGAATACAGTGATTTTGCTACTATTACTATAGCTCATACTTTGGGTTATGGATTTGAAGCCCCTAACCTCAAATATTCAACACTGCTAGGGGGTTCCTGGACATTTCAGAAATAATTTTTCTGCTTTGTAAAGACTGGTCAGAAATCATTAGGTTTAATCACAACTGTCTTATTCTATTCTACAGATACTATTTTAATCTTTTTTTTTCTGTCTTATTACAGTGACAACATAAAAATCTATTAATTAATTGAAGAAACAAAGTGTTGTTTTTGTAATGTCATGCCTTGCATTATTTTGTAATATTTTTCTCACAATATACAGTATAGACTATACCATTCAAAAGTTTGGGGTCAGTAAAATGTTTTTAATGTTTTTAAAAAGAAGTCTCTGAATTTATTTTATCAAAAATACAGTAAAAACAAATATATTGTGAAAAATTATTACAATTTAAAATAACTGAATTGTATAATTTAAATATGTTTAAAATTTAATTTATTTCTATGATGGCAAAGCTGAATTTTCAGCATCATTACTCCAGTCTTCAGTGTCACATGATCCTTCAGAAATCATTCTAATATACTGATTTGGTGCTCAAGAAATATTTCTTCTTATTATCAATGTTGAAAATCAATGTCTTTACTGTCACTTTTGTTCAACTTAAAGGGTTAGTTCACCCAAAAATGAAAATTCTGTCATTAATTACTTACTCTCATCGTTCCACACCCGTAAGACCTTCGTTCATCTTCAAAACACAAATTAAGATATTTTTTGATGAAATCTGAGAGCTTTCTGTCCCTCCATAGACAGATACACAACTAACATTTTGACGCTTTCGAAAAGTTCAGAAAGAGATTGTAAAACTAATCCATATGAATTGAGCGGTTTAGTCAAATTTTTCTGAAGAGACTTTATATGATGAACAGATTGAATTTAGGCTTTTATTAATATAAACATTGATCAGCGAACATAAACAGAAGCTCAACCGAACCTGCTTCAGGCAGGAAGTTTAAATGTGCTGCGTAACACACGAGAATGAACCTCATTGGTTCTGGTACGTCAAGCTAACATGCCTGAGATTCTGTTTACCACAACTGATGTGTGAGTTGATAAATGTTTATATGTGAATAAATCCTAAATATAAAATCATCATCATATAAAGTGATCGAGTCTCTTCAGAAAATTTGGACCAAACCACTCGATTCATATAAATTAGTTTTACGTTCTCTTTAAGCATCGAAGTGGTAGTTGTGCAGCTGTCTACGGAGGGACAGAAAGCTCTCAGATTTCATCAAAAAGATCTTCATTTGTGTTCCAAAGATGAACGAAAGTCTTACAGCTTTGGAACGACATGAGGGTGAGTAATTAATGACAGAATTTTAATTTTTGGGTGAACTAACCCCTTTAATGCATCCTTGCTGAATAAAAGTAAAACTTCCTTTCAAAAAAAAAAAAAATCTGACTGACCCCAAACTTTTAGAAAGGTAGTATAAACTTTATACATGAAAATTTATAGCTGCTTTTATATTTTAGGAAGGAGTTTCCTCAAAACTTCTTCCTAAAATATACCATAATAACTGTGGGTCCTCCTTGGCATCAAAAATCCCTGCTTTATTGTGTATATTTATCAAGCAGAACGTTTAAGTGTTCTCTCTCCTAGGCTACTTTGATGCTCGTGCTCTGGCAGTGGACTACAGGACTTTGGGCTTTCGGGAGTGTGTTGGAGAGGTGGTGAGATACCTCAGCTCTCTGGAGGGGGTTGAATCCTCAGACCCCATTGGCGCACGGCTCGTGTCCCACCTCAGCCACTGTGCCAGTGAGCTGGACCCTCTCCTCCAGAGCCCTGCCACTCTGCCTTTTCCTCCCTGGCCCTGGCCTTCCTTCCCTCAGCTAGCAGCCACCTCACCTCCAGTCTCGTCTAACCCTTTTCCCCCAAATGCCCGTCGGGATCTGGCCCCCCATACCACCGCCACTTTGCTGGGCTACCCTTCACCGGCCCTGCGAGTGGGATCTTTGAGCACCCAGGGAGCATTAATGAATCCAGCGCTGACCCCGGTGCGTCGACTGCCCTCAATCCCCGGGCATCCTCACAGACTTCAACAGCACTCACCTGATGGACCCACAATCCCATCATCCTCCTCATCTTCCTCCAACTCCTCCACTCCCCAGATTTCCTTCAGACCCTTTGCCCCTCTGGGGTCTCCACCCCCAGGTCGCAGGGGTTTGAGTACCTCCAGTAAGTCCGCACAGGCCTGGGGCACAGAAATTGGGGCGTTCTGAATCAGCATTATGGAGAAGTTTGGAGTTTATGACAGTCTGAAAGGAAAAATACATTTATTGGTCATTTGAACTTATTTATGACCATTACCAACTTTAAAAGGAACTACAAAGCATTGAACAATTCAAATTAAAATGTTTATTCAGTACCATCTACTATTCTAACTCAAATGACATTTAGAAATAAGGAAATAAAACAAAAAAGTATTATGTTTACAGAGAAAAAGAGGAGGGAAATTAAATGAACTGTAGAATCCAAGAATAAAATCAAAGGTAAATGCAACTCTCTTAGATAAATGAAGTGCTCAAAGCAATTCGCTGCTTTGATCTTGGATTTTGATATCCAGATACTGGAATTTTCTAGAACTCTGATCTTTTATCTTTTTTATATTAGTGTATTTGTTTACTCTGCCATTTATACATTGATTTACCATGGATTCTGACATGATATATCATATTTTTGAGATGGAAGTGCTTGAGGAGATTACATAAACAGAAACGTGCCTTATCAAAAAAAAAAAAAAAGTGTTCTTCTTCTTCTCTTAATTCTGTGCAAGTACATGGAGCTTCCAAAAGATGGCAGCACTAGAGCAAATCATTAAGATTAAAAACAACTGTTTTATTAAATTTTATAGATACTATTTTAATCATTGTTTTAAACTGCACATAAAACGCAAATATTTAATTGAGGAAAGAACATGTTTTTTTTGTAACATCATGCTTTTCTCACAGTCTACAATACACTACTGTTTCAAAGTTTGGGACTGGTGTAGATTTTTTAATGTTTTTGAAAGAAGTCGCTTATGCTCACCAATGCTTCTTTTATTTGATCAAAAATACAGTAAAAACAGTAATATTGTGAAGTTTATTATTATACAAATAACTATTTTCTATTTTAATATATTTTAAAATGTAATTTATTCATGTGACAGCAAAGCTGAATTTTCAGCAGCCGTCTCTTGTTCACTTACTTGTGCATACAAGTACATAGAGCTTCCAGAAGATGGCAGCACAAGAGCAAAATGTGCTGATCAACTCTCTCAGGGACACTCTGAATGTATACTGGACACCAACTGAGTTCTTTTATTAGAAAGCCAATTAAAAGGGTAAAGGTGTACAATATAAAAGAAAGTGACTACAAAATTTAAAGCAGGGATGTAGCCTACTCAAACTCTTATCTAAAAGACTCCTCTGGGTGCTATAGAGCAAGCTGCCATTTAGAGCATATGTTTTCTTTAGCTGTCTCCAGAGAGGTTGATGAGAACACTGCGGTACGGCGGCCACTCAGTGAAAACATGGTGGCTGCTGGCTTTGATCCTGCAACAGCAAGAGGAAACCAGGCACACTGTGTGCCCTCTCAGTGCCTCTGCCAACCACTTTCCATACATACAGGCTGTAATTAGAGTGAAACCAAACTAACTTCAAAACACTCAGGAAATAAAAATCTCTTCTGCACATATTCTCACACTTAGGCTACATTGAAGAAACGGAATATTATGTAAGGAATAATGTATTATCAGTTATTAAACCCTGACAGGTTGATCAGGAACCACTGCGGTACGGAGGGGTCTTGATTCACCCTGAAAGAGTCTATAATAATCAGCTGACTGTGAACTCTTTCCTACATCGCATGGCTACCCACCACAAAAGTGGACATGAAATATTGATTTGAGTTGTATATATATATATGTATGCTAAGTATAGTCAATTATATGTACAGACAAATCTGCCTAGCAACAAAGATGAATACAGGCAACACAGCGGTAATATTAATGGGCCTACTGAAGTCATTTGAGGTCATTTTCTGTAAACGAGAACATAAAAAGACGCAAGATGTCCCAGCTGCGTTTGTATGAAACGAGAGAGCGATTCCGTCACGTCTCGGAAAACACTAGGCTACTCTAACTACCGCCAAAATGAATGTGTAATTTGAGTAATCAATAAACAAAACCACAATACAAAAAAATTATTATGGAAATACCTTAGCGGTACATTATTACACAACTTTGCTAGCTTCTACGTCTTTAGTTTATTTTCAGATTTTCCTTTCATTACTTAGACATTAACAATTCTAGAAAGTAAACAACAAATTTTACTGTTGAAACGTTTGCCATTTTAGTGTTTATTATGGACCTTATGCGCCAGAGAAACAAGCACGCAGCCATCTTTAGAGTTTAGTGTTTGAACTTCCGTTTTTGCAGTAGCTCGTATATTTCTATGGCATCGCTGTCGAAGTAATTAGCTGATGAACTGGATTTACTTATTGTAGAGTTGACTAAAGTTAGCAGTGTAATGTTTGAAGCGCATGTCATAACAAATGTTGTTTACGAGCGGTTCAAATCTTACCCTCTTGCTGTGGAAATATAAACCGGAAGAGAGAACGAAACTCAGAATTCTATGGGTCATTGACGTGAGGGATCTTTTTTTTTTTTTTTTTTTGTCCAAAGGCCTTAATAATAATAATAATAATAAACAAGGATATGACATCCAAAGTATGTAAGGTAGTACAACTAGATCTCTTTTATTGAATCCAAAAGGTTTTAATTATATTTTGCTACATATAAAGGTATTTTAAAGATTTTGAAGTGTCAAAAGGTCATTCGGTTTAACCATCCAATACAATACAGCCATTTCATTTGTGATTAAAATATCTTAAAATGTAATAAATGTATATATATGTTTTATTCTTGCATGATTTTATAACATCATATATCAACGTAGTGCAAAGTTGTATTAAAATTATGTTTAGAAGTCGTTGCTTTGTTATGAGAAAGAATGTCCGGAAAAATGAATTTCATTGATGTCATTCGGAGTAACCAATATAAAGGCACCATTTTGGATCAAGTCATGTGGTCAATATCATGTGACAGGATGTGACATCATTCAGACAGCTGCAAAGGACCACATGGTTGTGAAGCAAAGTAACTAACTCTCTTTTAACTATTTGAAAAATTCATGTTTTCACTTGCTACGCATGTCCCGAAACATCAGGTCATTCGGTTCAACCGCTATAAAACATGGAAAATGTTGTAATATTTTAAAAACTTGTACTAAATATAAAATGTTTGATTGTCCTTTTGTTAGCTCGCTAGCAAGCTAACTAGCTAGCTAGATAGCAGCCTGTTAGCATTGTTTGAAAATATTGTCATTCGGTATAACCAAAAGTGTCATTCGGTAAAACCGAAATTTTGGTTAAACCAAATGACTTTTTGGTGACAAATTTTGTCCAGCTTTGTCCAACGTGACAGTGCTGTGTAGTTACACAAAAGTACAAATGAACAAATTCTATGACAGAGTAGGGCATTCATTATGTCTGATTCATAAGAAACAGCTTTCCAACAACACCACCGGAAAGATGGTATGCATCATTTAAAAGACAGTCTCAAATTAAGATTTGTGTTGACCATGAAAACTGAATAATCATGTGTTTTACCACCAAAAGGGCAATTAAAACAACACATCAAAGTGTTGGTCTATGGTGATGTGATGGAGAAGTGATGCCTTTTTTCTTTTTTTTTCCTTTTTATCTTTTTTTGATTCTTGGGTTGTTGTTTGGTTGTGCGTTTTCCTCAGCTTGAACTTTAAAATGAGCATGGAATGTGTGTATGCGTGTGCTAGACTGTGGCGGGACTGTGTGTCTGTGAAGGATGTGGCACAACGAGGAAACATGGGGCAGATTCTCAAGCGAGTGGCTTGTGTGATTGTGTGTCGAGAGACTTGCGTGTGAGCGTAGTGTGTTTATGTTGGTGAATGTTTAGGCATGAATGTGTGTGTGGATGTGTTGGTCTAGTCCTCATTTTTTGGCACCAGTAGAGTCAGTGCTGTAACCACAGCTTCCAGTATGGGCCACCACAATCACACAAGGCCAGCTTTCCCACGGGGAGGGGCCACAGAGAGAAAGAGCACTAAAGAAGGAATATGACCCACACAGAGGAACAGGCAGGGTAGATATTTTCCTGTCAACATGAAAATAAGGTAGTCTGTATAGATTAAAGTTTCTCTTGTTCAGGAAATCTGACCTGAGCTTGTTCCTTTAGCATGGAACTGGGAAATCTTTAGCATAATTGTATTGTTGCTTTGATGCAGTGATTTCATCTCACCCCATTTTACACTATACTACATGGACTGTGGCTAATTTAACTCTTTTTTTGATGTATAACAAACTTGCAAACTAGGAAAGCTAGTCTAGCGTAACCCCTCCGGTCCTACTCGCCCCACTCTGAGCAGGACTCTAACCAGCGTTTCCAGCATGGGAGGCAGGCGCTCTAACAAGGACATTAAAGACCGCAGTCTAGCGTCAGTCGCTAGTGTGCCTCTTGAGATCAGGGGAGTGAGATTTACCTGCACAGCTCTCACTATAGCTGGCCTCCATTACAGTAGAATAGTATCAGTATTTTCACTGCAAAGTTAATTATTATAATGACCAGAGTTGGGTAGCAGTGTTGGGGAAAGTTACTTTTAAAAGTAATGCGTTACAATATTGTGTTAGTTACACCCTAAAATAAGTAACTAATTGCGTTACTTTGTTACTTTTTATGGAAAGTAATGTGTTATTACTTTTGTGTTACTTTTTCTCACCTGGGCTAGGCTTACTTCTTTTTTTTAACAACAAAAAGTTCTATTTTTGGCCAATTTAAAGGCCCTTTCACACCTCTACAGTAGAGGGCGCAGTTCAATACTCTTACTTCAGCAATAAAAACAAAAAAATGAAACACAAATGTGATGTTTATCCAAAGTCATTGGTGCTTATTTGTATATCATGTTTACACAGCACACACAACGCCTCTACCCATTACTCATGATTTCTTGGGGACAGGAGAGGTGTCAGTCAATAAATGGAAAAATAAAATAACTTTCCATTACTTATCTGAAAAAGTAACTGAGAAAGTAATGCAGTACTTGGAAAAGTAATCTGATTACATAGATCACGTTACTTGTAATGCACCCCCAACACTGTTGGGTAATTACTTTTTTCAAATTACACGATGAAAACTGTAGTTAGTAACTTAATCTGAGAACTTTCTGAACACACATAAACAATTGGCTAGAAAAGACAACTTAAAAGATAAAAAAAAAGAATAATTATGAATGATTTTATGGCATTTTATAAATATTAAGTAATAATGTAATCAATAAAAACGTAACTGTAGTCTGATTATGAGTATTTTAAAACCTGAATAATCTTATTACAAGTATATATATTTTTCGGAATCTGATTATGTAATCCAGATACATATAATCAGTTACTGCAGCATTGATAATGACTTACAATTAGTGAAGACAGCCTTGATTGATATGCACTAAAATTAAATGTACAGAAAAATGTGTCTATCAAACTGTACATGACACACTGATGATAGTGTCTCATCCTCTCTGTATTGGCTATCAACAGATACATTATAAACATCATTGCCCTCTACTGGTCATGTTCTGAGAAAATCATCTCATAAATACCAGTGGTTCTCATCCAGGGGCCACAGCTAACTTCCAAGGGGCCCACAGGATGACTTTAATGTATTTACATGCAGGGTGCGATTTCTGAAAAAAAAAAAAAACTTTTTATTATTATTATTATTATTATTTATTATTCATGAAAATAAATCATGAACCACAGTGGGTATTTCATGCAGCAACATTTATAGAATAATTATAAAATTTAATGAAGCAATATCGGAACATTTCGACAAAGGAATATTTGAATCCATTTTTACATTTTAATTCAGAGCAATTTACATTTGATTAGAGCAAGATTTTCCCTCTTATGCCTTGTCCTTTCCTCATAGGGAAGTGCTCATACACATAGCCTAATAAACATCTACGTTTGAGCAGATTACCTCTGTACCTCTCGTTGGTTTCATATGGATTACATAATCAGATAATATTTGTTTTTGATTTGAATTAATTCATTTAAATTTACCATTTCAAGCTTTCTATAGACATATTTTTTATCATGACTGAGGCACATATATACCAAGTTTCAGTTCATTTTTGTGAAAGGAGACAGAGACGGCAGAAAGCGCATCATGTTTGTTTTCTTTATTTTACAAAAGCGGTAAAGCACAGCGTTTTGTTGTTATTGTGAGTGTATATAAATAAAAACAGTTTCATTTACAGTTTCAAATGATGTCTTACTCTTATCTGTATAACCAAAATTGACAGAGTAAGTTCTTTCTGCTGTTATGAAAAAAAAAATCTAAGTAAACAAATTTATTGTTGTTTAAACATGCGTGTTGCATATATTGTAAATCTTTATTTTATATATTTTATATGGTCTATTGGCGAAGTAGCATTGATTACTGTTGAGGGGGGATAAACTTAAACTAAAAATATTTCAGCAGAAGCAGGGATATTTAGACCAGAGAATTTACATGAATAAATGATTATTAATATACTAACATTTTTTTAACTCTAATCTATATTTTAAAAAAACAAAACATTAAATAAAGAGTGAAATCATGCAGTCTTTACATAAATCGTTATTTATAAAGCACATTTAAAAACAACAACTGCTGAAGAAAGTGCTGTACAAATAAATCAGAAAATTTTTTTAGAAACACTGCTTTATACTGATGTGTTTTAGTCTAATCTAAGTCAATTCATGTTTCAACTCTACAATAAGTAAAATCACCCATGGACTACATAAATGGCTACTTAAGATCAAAGTGGAACTTGAATTATGATTTTTACCTTTAGTGAGAGATTTATCAGATATTAAAATGACAAATAAAAGGCCTACACAAAAGTCATTCTTTTAACTCAAATGAACAGCAGTTCTATCATTAAAGAGTTAGTTCACCCATAAATGAAAATAATGTCATTTATTACTCACCCTCATGTTGTTCTACAGGCGTAAGACCTTCGTTCATCTTCGGAACACAAATTAAGATATTTTTGATGAAATCAGATGGCTCAGTGAGGCCCTATTGAGAGCAAAGCCATTCAAACTCTCAAGGTCCATAAAGGTACTAAAACATATTTGAAACAGTTCATGTGAGTTCACTGGTTCTATCTTAATATTATAAAGCGACAAGAATACTTTTTGTGTGCCAAAAAAAAAACAAAATAATGACTTTTCAACAATATCTATATGGGCCAATTTCAAAACACTGCTTCGGAGCTTTACGAATCGAATCAGTGAATCGAAGCGCCAAAGTCACGTGATTTCAGAAGTTTAGCCGTTTGATAGGAGATCCGAATCACTAATTCGAAACAAAAGATTCATAAAGCTCAGAAGCTTCATGAAGCAGTGTTTTAAAATCAGCCCATATAGATATTGTTGAAAAGTCGTTATTTTGGGGTTTTTTGGTGCACAAAAAGTATTCTTGTGTTTTGAAATCGGCCCCATAGATATTGTTGAAAAGTTGTTATTTAGTTTTTTTGGCGCACAAAAAGTATTCTTGTCGCTTTATAATATTAAGATAGAACGACTGAACTCACATGAACTGTTTCAAATATGTTTTAGTACCTTTATGGACCTTGAGAGTTTGAATGGCTTTGCTCTCAATAGAGGCCTCACTGAGCCATCTGATTTCATCAAAAATATCTTAATTTGTGTTCCGAAGATGAACGAAGGTCTTACGGCTGTAGAACGAAGGTGAGTAGCCTAATAAATGACATTATTTTAATTTCTGGGTGAACTAACCCTTTAATAAGACTTGAGTTTCTTTATCATGACATATTAAGATAATATTAATGCTGACAAATAAAAAAAGAAGTAAATTTAATACCTTAATAGCTTTTAATTTCCAAGAATATAATATTGTTGATAACACTGATTAATACAGTCACCACTGGCCATGGAGCTCTTAATCCAGTCAAGATACTGAGAAATGTGCCTGTAAATGCATGAAATGTTAGGTTCTTCTCAGCCCAATCCAATAACAGACACATTAGAAAAAAAGTACCAGTAGTAAACATTTACAACAATTTATTTACAACAAATCATTAATGATTATAGTTGACTACCGACACGCATAAGCATTCCACATATGTAGTAGGCTACATTAGGTTGAAAATAACAGTAATATTCCTTAAACAAATTGCTGTAAATGTCTTTGTTCATTTTTATTATGTATACAATAATGTGAAAATGATGTTGACCACGTTGACTAGCTAGCAAAATACTTTAATTTTTATATATTTATATTTGTGAGTGTATTTACAGGGAGAGACTGAGCTTGCCACTTGTTTGCGATGATGGATCCGCCACAATATTGCTTGCCAAGGCAATTTATCCGTTCTAGTGTAAACACCCCTAACGCCTTGATTGTGAAGTTGTGTAATTTTCCACAATCCATCTTCCCTGCGACAAACAACCATTCAGAATGATTATATTTTTAGAGATTCTGTTAGACAGTTTTCTGTTCATTTTTCGAGATCAAGTTCCTGGAATATCTGACGGGATTTATGATCCCCTTCAAGTGCATGAAAGACAGTGTGACGGTGTTGCTCCGACGCGCGTGCACCTGCAGCACCATGGACAGCAACACGACCAATCAACGTCAAATATTATATTTTAAGAACGTTGTATAAATGTTATTTAAAGAGCGTTTAAACTTAACATTTACATAACCTTTACGAAACTTGTGGCAACGTTCCCTGTTAGCTGAGAAGAAATGTGAGGGAAAACAGGATGGTGCTGAGTGAAGCAAGCAAGCTGACAGTGAAACTAGCATTAACCAGTCAACCCGCAGTCTTGGATCAACAGGATGTAGCATTAACGGTATAAAACGCAGTTTATAACAAAGCTGAACCACCACCGACCACCCATCTAGCGTATTGTTTGGAAAATAAGTCTGAAGAGAAAGAAGTGATACCCCGCATGAAATAGTGCTTTTAGTGAAGGCGTCTGGTGTGAACACCATCAAAAAAGTAAGTAGCACAATCATCATCCCACTGTAGATTTGTGATTTGTCGTCCACCACACACACACACACACACACACACACACAGAGAGAAAAGCAAAATCAAATTTACCTTTAAAACAAGGTAAACAGTAAATATCACTGTAAAAGGCTGCAGTCATGATGAAAACAAATTTAAAACAGACTAAGTGCAATTTATTTGACAGGATTATGTAGGTCAGCAAAGTATACATCACACATTTTTACTTTGGATTACATTTTGAAGAAAGTGGAAAAGACAGTAGGAGACAGAGTATTCATATCTTGGATTGTTTTTTTGTTTTGTTTTGTTTTTAAACAAATAATTTCATGTATTTTTTAATACTTTTATTTAGTAAGGATGCTTTAAATTGGTCAGAAGTGACAGTATGTTAAAAAAAAAATATTTCAACTGGAGTAATGGCTGCTGAAAATTCAGCTTTGCCTTCACATGAATAAATTACATCAGAAACTATTAAAATAGAAAACAGTTCTTTTAAATTGTAATAATATTCCACAATATTACTGTTTTAAGGTATTTTTGTTTAAATAAATGCAACTTTGGTGAGCATGAGACTCTTCTTTCAGAAATAAAAAATCTTACCGACCCCAAACTTTATGCCCTACTTACAGTATGTAAATGAGCATGCCTTCCCAAACACAAATTGAACTCAACTCAACACTACATTTGTCTATTCGTTTTATTGTTTTGTCATTAGGAAAAAAAAGCACAGAGTAGGGGGCCTTGACAGCGTGCAGCATTGTTTCCTCTTTGTGTACAGAGCTGATAGCCCAGAATAATCATACTGTGCAGCTTAAAGCCTTTACACGCTCAAAGCATTTCTCACCGAGGCACGTTGATGTGCCGTAAGCAATCGTTTAGTCCATTTGACTTTGTTCACGTAAAATGCATTGTTTTACAACTTGGCCGAGATTTGGCTTTCGTTATGACACAGAAAAACAAACTGTGTATCAATCAATCCATTGAAAAGCAGCTTGTTGCATTAGATGCTGATATTATACTTGTAGTTTTACATACTGCATTACCTTATTAAAGAGGTAAGTAAATAATGCTTATAGCAAATAATACCTTAGGGGGAAAACTTTTGAAGCATTTTAGACCCCTCACACTAGTCAGGGTCAGTATAGCTTAAGTAGCTGGATACAAAGAGCTTACAATCATTGTGTATACAAAAACAGAGCCATGATAATCTGAATATTACTTTCAGATTACACCTGAAAAAAAAGTGAAAAACAATATGTACAGTTTGGTATGCATGATAAGTCACATTTCTACACAATTAACCATTATTGTGAGAAACACTTTGATTTCCATGATGATGAAAACTGTGATCTTCTCGTTCAATTACCAAGTTTGGTTCTACCTGAGTTTGTGTATCTATCAGGGGTGTATATGTCCCATCTTGTCCTTTAACTATTGCATATGACAATTAAGAGACTGTTAAGCTCCTAAAATTCACACAGACTCCAAACTGTGTTCAGTGCGCCCCTTCTGTCAAATCTAACACCTGTCCTGCAGGTTTTCTCTAGACTGCTCGCTTGAGATAATACCAAGTGAAACTGTTGTATATGAGAAATGAAAGAAAACAGTTTTGGCGTGATGAGAAAGTTACTAGTTTGCACCTTATGCATCTTTCCCTCTCGCGGGAAGCGTTAAGACGGTCTTGGAATGCACAATATACTATATAGAGTAAATATTGCCGTTACTACAAGCGTGATTACTGTAGATACATAGAGTGGCCTCCCTAACACTAGAGGCACCAGAGAATTTAGAGTGTCAGGCTTGGCTGAAAACAACCATGTCAAGCCACTTTGGAACAAAAGTATGACTCGGTTCATTGGTTAATCGTCATCATTAGCCTCTCTTTTTGATTCATCCAGCTTCCGCTCCATGAGTTGAGAGGCCGGGCTTGGAAGAGACACCACTTCCACAGGAGGTAGCATGACACCTTCTGGCTCAATGTCTTTTCTCTGGGAGAGATCCTCCTGGAAATAAATCCATCACATTTAAGCAAACAATCCTGACTATAAAAGCAGTCCAAGTAGCACATTTACAACAACCTCTAACCTGCTCAGAGAACCGTTGACTCATGACTTGATCTCCAAACTCCTGAGTCTCAACCTCTTCGCTGTTGGAGTGGCAGCTGGGGCTCGGCACCTCTATCCCATGGCTTTCTAGTATGGCAGCCTCTGAGTGAAACAGAGAGAAAGTGTGTTTAGTATAAAGAGAGATAACTATGACAGTTTAAAAAGTTAATATAGCAGCCAGACTCCTGCAAAGGCTTTCCTGTCAAGAAAAATAAAGAATGTCTGAAACTGAAAAGAATGCTTCCAATAAAACAACAACAACATCCAATTACCTGTCCACAAGTCACGTAATTATACGCTAACGTTCAAACATTTGGGATCGGGGTTTTTTTTTTTTATTAAGAAATTAATACTGTTATTCAGCAAGGATGCATTAAATTGGTAAAAATATTTATAATGTTATAAAATATTTCTACTTCAAATAAATGCTGTTCTTTTGAACTTACTATTTATCAAAGAATCCTGAAAAAATGCATCAAGCTTTCCATAAAAATATTAAGCAGCTGAACACAACCAAAACTCCCATTTTCTTCAACGAATCTCTTAGTTATATCGCGTTTGCACTGTCTTGTGACGATGAAAGCATTCATTAGTGTGCAGAAATTGAGTTGCAATGACAACATCACTGCTTTCATGAGCTCAACAACATGTCTGTGATCGGCTACGATGTTCATCACTGCAACCTTTCATGCCACTATCTAAATATAATGCCACAGATCTAAATGTAATGCAGCACTTATCACAATTAGTTAAACCTTGAGAGCTGTAATAGTAAAAATGTGCTAAAAGAGAGAGTAATACTTGGCTATTTCAAATGGAAAGATGTTAGCTAATCACAGCAGTGGGTGTTTAGACTGTCTCACAGCAGACACGCCCCTTAAAACAGAGCGTTCAAATAAGAGGGCTAAAATCAGGGTAGCAAAAATGCCCTTTATTTCTAAATTATGACAATTTTTGATGTAAAAAGCATATTAACATTATAAGTGCACCACAGAAAACATTATAAAACAATAAAACAATGCAGTTCATGACCACAAATTAAATAAACTTTTGAACGGTACTTTATAATCACACAAATATAGATAGCCCACAGACAGGCACTGTGATTTTGTTTTTGGAGGCTTAATGTGAGGAATATTCTACATGGAATACTGGAGGGAAAAACTAAAACTTTAGGCATCCTAGATAAACTTCTGATGCTTGTGTCATTTAAATCAGAAAGTGTCAAACGATCATTCTTACAGTCTCACCTATGTTGGCACGTCTTTTCATCTCCTTCCTCCGATTGGCAAACCAGTTGTACACTTTGAGCGCAGTGACTCGTTCAAACTCTGACAGTTTGCATCCTGAAACAACATGTAAACAAGAAATTCAATTGGCATTCAGTGCATTGAGCGAGGCAGGGGTACATTTGCAACAAAGATGGCATGGCTATGACTGATCTGGTTCTGAGGCGGCTTAGATACTGATTGCAATCACTTACCAGGTTTTTGAATGACAGCATTACAGGCATTGGCAATTTCCTCTCTTTTGGCCTCATCAGGATACTGATTCTCTATAAAGAAACTGTGAGAACAAGCGGAGTGAATCATAAGAAGACTTGGGATATCATGATCATTGTTCAACCAATAGGAAACAGTAATGGCTTTAGAACACTGACTAATAAAATAGGCAACTTTTCTTCGCAACATTTATACAAAATGACATTAAGTGAAAAAATGCTTGTGAATGGAGCCACTTTTATGGGTACACTGTCACCATACCTCACTATGAAATTTAAATGACGACATTGTGCCATCACGAAATTCAGAATTCCTACGGTACATCAAAAACCCTGTATGGATGGATGGTTATTGTTTTTTTTATATATTAATTGATAATATGTCAAAATTCAGAGTGAACTCATTGTACTATGTGGTTATAACGCCAGTAAATAGTCTCTTATGTGTAAAAGACGTGATTAAGAAGAGCAAGGAACGTATTTAACTGCATCATGCATGTGTCTTTGTGAGTTTTATCTCTAAGGAGACATGAATATATTATTTTACAGATGTCACCCTGAGAAACAATTACTGTCCTAATAGTGCCAAAGACAGTAATGCTCTGTCATTTACCTCTCCATGATTGACTGGCACTCCTTTCTCCAAGTGAAGCGACTACCTCTACGCAGTCTAAAAGGCCCAACCGCTGCCCTGTCCGCGGGGCTTCCAGCCAACCTCCAGTCGGGCTCCTCTTTAACCAGTGAACGCATGGACAATGTGGCGCCTGTTGTGAACATTATTGCACACAAACCAAAATAACAGTGAAATATGAATTCACTGCACATGTAGCTAAATATAAATTTAAGGGATGGTTCACCAGGAAATACAAATTCTATTACTTACTCACCCTAAATTTGTTCCAAAACAGCATGACTGTCTTTCTTTCATAGAACACAAAATGAGATGCTTATAGAAGGATGTCCATGCTGCTTTTTTTGATACAATGGAAGTGAATCATGGCCATAGCTGTCCCTAGTTCCCATTCATTTTCATTGTATTAAATTCTCTTTTAAATTTCTCAGTTTGTGTTCCACACAAGAAAGAAAATCATAAAGGTTTAGAATGACATGAGGGTGTTATTTCTGATGATCTATCCCTTTAAGTCTAAAGAGCATTTCTAAAGATTCTAAAGCCGCCTTTCCACTATTTACGACATTAGCATACAATTGCTGTATTTAGTGGTATTCGCACAGAACTTGCAAATTGGTTGTGAAGAATAAAAGTGTATGATTATTTCCACACAAAACAACTGACTGTCAATATGTCTGAAAGAAAAGCATAGCAGGCTTATTATTGTAAACTAAAACCAAAACCATAAAAAAAAAAATCATTTCTTGAAATAAAAAAAAAAATGAAATAAAATAAAATGTACAAAAATTTAAACTTATTTTATTTCAGCTAGTTTCCAAGGCAAGACTTCTTATTTTAACGGTTTACTAAAATAGTTACTAAATAGTAGCTAAACTGAAATAAAAATTAATAAAAACTATATAGACATATTTAAAAAAAACTAATAAAAATGTCAAAAACAGAACAGAATTACTAAAATATTAACTAAAATTAAAATGAAACCGGAAAATATAAAATTAAAAACTAATTAAAAATTTTAATAAAAACTATAATAGTATCTTCATGATACTAAAATAACACTGAAGCATAGAAGGGTTTCTAGGGTGAATCAACTAAATAATAATCATTATACAGTATAATAATTATTTATGTAGCATTTAAAGAATAACATTTTAGTGCAAAAATATTGGTACTGTAACTCTCACCTCGCACTCAAAAAAGTTGATTAGAATACATCACATCTGGATAGGTCTACAAAAGTTCAAATATTTCAAAGCATTCCAAGTTCAAATTGGATCCAAAAATTGCACACACACATATGATCGGAACTATACGCAGGTGTATTGTTTGTTAGTAGATAGTAAGATAGTAAAAAGGTGATGTAAGACTCAAAGAGAACAAATATTATATTTCCAAACCATTTGTATTGAAGTAAACTTAAAGGGATAGTTCACCCAAAAATGAACATTCTGTCATCATTTACTCACCCTCAAGTTGTTCCAAACCTGTATGAGTATCTTTCTTCTGTTGAACACAAAAGAAGATATTTTGAAGAATGTTGGTAACCAGACGTTAGCCAATGACTTCTATAGTATTTTTTTTTTTCCTACTATGGAAATCAATGGCTACGGTCACCTGTTTGATTAACATTCTTCAAAATATCTTCTTTTGTGTTCAACTGAAGAAAGAAACTCATACAGGCTTGGACTTGAGCGTGAGTAAATGATGACACAATTTTCATTTTTGGGTGAACTATCCCTTCAAGCTGTGTTTCCCTGCTGCATGGACGTTACCTGACTGGGCTTGGTGAGCAGAGTACCAGGGGAGGAGGTGCATCAGCAGTTCTCTCTGCCTATTCCAGGGAGTGTCAGTCCTGCTCCTGGGGACCTGAGCATGCTGGTTTTCACTCCATCTGATTCCTTTAACCCATTTGGGCAATCAGAAAACTGTGTTAACTAGGGTCCCTTCGAGAGGCCGAAAACTTGCAATTATTGGTGACGACCGTTAACAAATATTAACATAGTGCTCAATGAAAATCCTTGTAGATAGTTAAAGTAAGTAAAAATTAATTGTAGATAGCAGCGTTAATAGACATTCAAAGTGATTAGGTTCTTGGAGCCATGCTCAATTCTCTAGCGCTGTAGAGAATGTAAAAGCGTCATGCTCAGGGCTCTGTTAGTAGGGTCGGGTGTTAATTTCACTTCAGTGCAAAGAGGACATGAAAACCAGCATTTGACAAACCCAGGATCAGGACTGAGAGCTACAGAAGAGGGTCTAACCTGGGAGATGGAGAGCAGAAATGGTCCTGGAGGGGTCCACATTACTTAATTAGCTCCTTCAAGCATCAACACGTTCTCTATATTATAAATGCGAGATGATGCGAATGTTGGCGGTGTTACAGCCTAAAAGACTTGCAACAACCTACACTTCTTAAATGTGCCAAGAAAAGCATTACCCTAAGGCACATAACTGATGGGAAATGACACCAGTTGATTGAATTTCAATTCGGTGCAGCGACATGGCATGTCCTTCCAATATATTGTCTTTATCAAACACTGAATTTTCAATGTAAAGCCCTCAAGGACCATGCAAACTATATAGGGAAGATATGGCAGAACGGAAAGTGAAGACCAAAAAAAAAAAAATAAAATAAAAACTGAACATAAGCCAGCCCCAAGCCTAAAATTCAGGCCACACCCTTGTTTTTGGCATGTCATCTCCCTGCTGAGGAACCACAACTCACCTGGGCTGTTGCGCTCCAGCAGGTACCAGCGATAAAACGCCCTGCGTTTGGAGTCGCTCATCTCCAGCCCCTGCTGCAGAAGCCACTGGGAGATGTAGCTCTGACTGATACCTGCAGAATATCACACAATCATAAAAAGGAAATCAGTGACAGAAATTACAGGAAAAGTATAACACCCCAGAATAAAACCAAATATGAAAAGTGATCAGTGACACTAACTTCATGCCAGGGTTAAATAAAACTAAAACTATTAAAAACATTTTTGTAAATAAAGCTGAAATAAAATATAAATATTAGATGAAAAACTTATGTTGCTTTGGCAACTAACTGAAATAAGTTTAAGTTGAATTGCTAAAATTACTAGCTGGAAATAAATAAAGAGTAAAACTGAACTAAAACTGAACTAAAAAAAAAAAAAAAAAAATCTAAATAGTAATATTTAAAGAAAGGTAACACTTTAATGTAAGGTCCCATTAGTTAATGTTAATACATTAACTATGAGCAATTTATTTGTTACAGTATTTATTCATATATTTTAATGTTAGTTAATAAAAAATACAATTGTTCATTGTGTTGCTCAGGCCCATTACATAATATTAACATATACAACTTTTGATTTTAATAAATGTATTATTAAATGTTGAAATTAACATTAAATACGATTAATAAATTCTAACATTTTTTCATTGTTAGTTCATGTTAACTGATGTAGTTAAGTAAATAAACAAATTAAATTGCAACATGTTACCAAACAATGACAAAAGCATAATAAAATAACTAAAAAAAATAAAAAATAAAAAAAACTATAATAGTATATAAATACTATTAAAATAACACTGCTTCATTCAACTGGTGTGATTTCACATTAATATACAGGCTCCAGCCATTTTAAAATATTGTTTAAATAAAATCGTTAAGGCAGCAGCTATTTGCACTAAGCGCAAATAATGATAGATGCTTTTTACACCATGTAAAACTATCAGTTCTTTGCAATAGGAGTAAGTATGCTAAGGAGTAAGATGCTATTTATACTTTATATTGGCAGATACTATTTGCACCTCAGTATTTTTGTACATTAACAGGATGCAATAATATCAGAGTGTAAATGATTATATTTATTAAAATTATTAAATGGATGCTGCCTTATTGGAAGAATAAAAACCCTTCCTACACCTTCCCCTAACCCTACCCAATAAACACTTAATATTATTAAACACTCGTTCGCAGTTTATTTCCACTTTTAGAACATTATTATCTTTTTTTTTGCATGCTCGGCAAAAGGTGGATTCGAACCCGGGTCGACTGCTGCGCCTGCGTCACTGAAGACGTTGAAGTATGCACGTCTTTTTTAAAACTTGAGTGACTAACCAGACTTTGGTGGGCGGAGACAGTGTAAATAGCGTTTACCAACATTTGCACTTAGTGTCAATAGACACTCAGAATTGTTAAATAAAAGTTCTGCATGTGATCAACAAACTTTAATTTCAAACAAACATCTAGCTTTTTGGACACACTATTATGAGTAGGAAACCATATGTCCTCAAAATAAACTGATTTTGATAGTAAAAGCACATTTGTACTTTGTGTATTTTATGATAGCCAGTGTTGATCTTTCACTGTATAGTATAAGCTGTGTAATAGTCTGTGTAAAGTAATGGGAAATTTATTAACTAAGGAATAAACATGCAAACTGAACTGCAATCAGTTGCTTCCACAGACTTGAGCGAGTTTGTTGTGCAGTCATGTTCAACATCCATCTGAATTTCTCTATGCACTTGTCTCATCAGCCGTGACCTCTTTCCAGCAAGATAATATCAGTTTCACATGCTTACTGATTTTTTCCACCATGTCAACGTTTTGGTTATCGAAGCTGTGGTTGGCCTAGATTTTCTCTGTCTGACGTTCTTGATGTGCTAGTATATAAAAATATTTCTATATATATATTTCTCCTGTTCAGCACAGGAAATACTTAATACTTTGTGAATATGCAGTAAACTAATATAGGTTAAATGGTTTTAGATGTAAAAAAAATACCCATTCTCTGATGGCTTTGCATGATTAGAAAAAAGCATGTTCCATACACTGTTTTTCCATTGTAAGACTGAAAGCATTCAGAGTACCTGTGACTTGTCCAACAATTGCCTGTGAGATTCTTCTGTTATTGAGAAAAGCTTTTATCTCTTCTTTCACAAGGTTACTGTCCCTCCTACAGTCCAAACAAAGACAAGCATTACTTTGACAAAGAGTCAAAACATTACGTTTTAAATTTCATTAAGCATTAAAAACGTTAGCAGCTTCAAATTATTTTTTAAAAAGTATGTAAAATTGGAGTTTTGCATAATATGTTTAAATGGGGAACATATGTGGCAGATCCAAAGCAGTTACAAGAAAAGTTACAAATAGTATCCATCTGAACCAACTGTCCACCTGACCTGATTCAGAAAGGGCTCTTGTTCTCTGAAAATTACACTGTTGCTTAGGGACATTCACTGTCATTATCAGCTGTTATATTAATCTCTACCTCTCAGTAGACCAGAAGAGAATCCCACAGAAGCCGCTGATATAGTGCACTCATAAAAGTTACCTCATGTATTCCTCCACCTTCTCTTCCAGATCCCAGTCCTCTTCTGCCAAGTCGTAACTAAACGACCTCTGAACTCCGCTGGGTGGGTACAGGGGTGGAGGCGAGGCATCGTAGCTGTTGCTAGGTGATAATGCAGCATCCATGACGGGGGTTTGTGTGGTGGCTGAGGTAAGAGAGGAGGAGGAAGAGGAGGAGGACGAGGGGGCAGCAGGGGCTGCGGAGGTAGGGGCACTGGGTGGGGCCGAGTGATTGTTGCAGCATGGGGTACGATGGTCTGGATCAAGCCTCTCTAAAGACTCGAGGGCTTGAATGATCTGAGGTTTGGTCATCCCTGACAGCCTTAAACGCTGGAGCAGGTCAATCTGTTCAATGGTATAGCGGGGCTCCACATCACAACACTCCATTCTGGCATCTGTGGGAGAAGAAAAGGCAAAAAATAAAGCAAATTACATTGTGTTGATATTTATACTAAACTTCACTCATTTCTACAGGTTACTCATTCTTCTTTAAATGAGAAGTGTGTAGTTTCTGCACCACAAAGAACAGCAACAGTTCTGAAAGTAAAAATTCATTAAGTTTTTCCAAAGGGAAAAACCTTTAAAGACAGAGTTACTGCAAACTACAAGGTTGTTAAATCAATGATGTATAATTTTGTTGAAGCCAACTGATCGCTTTATTTGAATTTCTTTTTTAAAGAATCAAGTTTAACAGCAGAATATCTAGTGAAAAGCTACAGTGCTTATAGAAAATCATCATACCCCTTTGAAATAGTTACTGTCGTACAGCCTGAAGTCAAACCCCATTCCAAAAAAAAAACAAAACAAAAAAAAAAAACCTTTTCCAGCTTTATTTACAAATTTTGCCTTACAACAACAACAACAAAAAAAATTAAACTTGAACAATACGGTTGGAAAAGTTATCAGTCCCCTGATTTGATACTTTGTAGAGCCACCTTTTGTTTTAATTACAGCCATTAATCTTTTTGGATATGGCTGTACTAGCTTTGCACACCTAGATTGGGGAATATTTGCCCATTCTTCCTTGCATAATTGTTCAGTCAAATTTCATGGTGAGCAACAATGGACTGCTCTCTTCAAGTCCATCAATAGATTTTCTATCGGATTTAAAGGATTAGTTCACTTCAGAATGAAAATTTCCTGATAATTTACTCACCCCCATGTCATCCAAGATGTTTATGTCTTTCTTTCTTCAGTCAAAAAGAAATGAAGGTTTTTGAGAAAAACATTCCAGTATTTTTCTCCATATAGTGGACTTCACTGGGATACAATAGGTTGAAGGTCCAAACTGCAGTTTCAATGCCGCTTCAAAGGGCTCTACACAATCCCAGCCAAGGAATAAGCGTCTTATCTAGCGAAACAATCAGTCATTTTCTAAAAAAAAATAAAATGTATATTCTTTTTAACCACAAATGCTTGTCTTGCACTAGCTCTGCGATGCACCACGCATTACGTTGGAAAGGTCACACGTGACGTAGGCGAAAGTACTGCCATCTTATTTTCTCCTCCAACTTCAAAATCGTCCAACATCGTTGTTTTACCTTTTTTTTGTAAAGGGCGTTTCACTTAATCTTTGCACATTCGCTTTGTAAACACTTGCTCGGTACTTCTGCCTACGTCACACGTGGCCTTTCCAACGTGATTACATAATGCGTGGCGCATTGCAGAGCTAGTCCAATGAGCATTTGTGGTTGAAAAGTATATACGTTTTTATTTATTTATTTATTTTTTTAAATTACTAATCGTTTCGCTAGACAAGACACTTATTCCTTGGCTGGGATCATGTAGAGCCCTTTGAAGCTGCACTGAAACTGCAATTTGGACCTTCAAACCGTTGTACTATATGAATTAAATTCTGGAATGTTTTCCTCAAAAACCTTAATTTCTTTTTGACTGAAGAAAGAAAGACATAAACATCTTGGATGACATGGGGGTGAATAAATTATCAGGAAATTTTAATTCTGAAGTGAACTAATCCTTTAAGTCAGGACTCTGATTTGGCCACTCAAGGACATTCACCTTCCTATCCTCAAGCCATTGCATTGTTCTTTTGGCGGTATGTAGGATCACTGTATGTGTTGGAAGGTGAATGACCTTCCCATCTTCAGCCGTCTAGCAGAGGGACGCAGGTTTTCCTCAAGAATTTGGATGTACTTGGCAGCATCCATTTTCCCTTCAATCCTGACCAATCGCCCAGTCTCCGCTGAAAGAGAAACACCCCCACAACATACTGCTGCCACCACCATGCTTCACAGTAGGTATGGTGTGTTTCGGGTGATGGTCTGTGTTTGCTTTCCGCCAAACATTCATTCACTTTCCAACACGACAATGATCCTAAACATACCACCAAAACAACAATGCAATGGCTTAAGGATAGGAAGGTGAATGTCCTGAAAAATACTTTTGGAACTAAAGCCGCTGAAATGTGGGTGGACATTATAGAATAGCAAAAATCTGCCATTGGTCAGCAAAACAGATGTCCCGCCCCTAAACTCATGCCATGCTGGTTGAAATGCTCAAACAAACAGAGCGCATAATGAATGGAAAAGAGGCTTGTGGTCATTTTTGCATAGAAAAAAATAAGAAGAAAAAGAGCATAAAATTAAGGACTTTTTTTACTTAAAGTTTAGTATGTTCCTTACACTTTTAAACTTTATGTATTGTAAAAAGCACAACAAAAAATAAATGTGAATTGAATTTAACTGAATTACACAAAGCTATTCTATAAGTCATACAGAACACTTTAATTATACTTTTATGGTACTTTTTTTATCATTTATGGAGCCTGACCAGCCCCATTATATGGAAAAGAGTGAGCAGGATCTTTAAAAATGTACCTTTTATGTTCCACAGAATAAATAGTCATACAGTCTACACTGGACACATTTAGTTATTCTTTTATATTTCACATTACTGTCAATCTATATATCCTTGTACTTTACAATTCAATTCTTTTGCTTCCTTGCAAACACTGACATTCCTTCAGGGAATTTAAATCTAGCTAGAGTAACTTCATAAAAAAATGTTTCACTTCTTATTTGTTGTCCTACCTGAGATTTGAGGTGATAATCGTCCCGTTGGGAGCGGTTCGGCGCGTGGAGCCACAGCAGGAAGGCACCACTGTCGCATGGTCGAGGAGTCACCCGCAGGGGACAAGGGGGGCTGTCAAAACATCACAATAACTGCTAACAGCCCTTCAGCATGTGTCGGTTATTCATGCTAGAGTAACGATACAAACAACTCGGCTACGGTCTGCTTTGATAATGACCTTCAATAACAGCTAATGCACGTCTGTAATAATCATGACTTTATTTTGTGTCAGGCTCACGCTAACTGGCTAGCCCCAGCGGGCACGCGCTGCTGTGCAACTGCATACAAGAATGAATTATCTTCGCCTTTGTTTTCACACTTGCAGCTGAACCCATTGACTTGGGCACGGCTTTTACTTCTAGCAGACAACACGTAAAAGTCATGCACTACAACAAAAAAGTCGCTGGTTTAGTTTTTGTAACGGATTCGTGTCTCGCAATATCACTTGTTATGACTGCGGGTGTGAGATGCCTTCATAGTAGCACAGCTTTGATGCACAGAGCGCTAAAGTAACTGTATTGCCGCTAGCATGAATAGCTATATGCCCTACACGCAGTTATCCGCCTTACCTCCCCGCGCTACCGTCAAACTGCAGCCGGAGTTGGAGATGGTGCGGCTGGAGAGCGGTCGGTGCACACACTGGGTGTAATCCTGGCCCTTCCGTGCGCTCACTTGCGCTTCAACTAGCTAATGAAGGTGATCCGAGGAGGGTCACATTGTCCTGGGATGCCGCAGCATAATATAACTGGATATATGGAAGTCAACAATTGACCTCTCACCCGCAGCGACAGTCCCATGTGGATGCAGGAAGTGGATGCCAGAAGAGACTTCCATACGTTTACTATCTTTAATAACATGTAAAAAGATTTTGCAAGTCCTTATGAGCAAATATTTGGGAGTAGATGTCAAATATAAAATGTGTGCTTACTTTTTGTCAAGTTTGTTTACGTTCGTCAGATTTAGCAGGACTGCTATTCTGTATGGATCCTTTTTTGCACACAGCAATGTGAAAGTTTACAATTCACCAGGAATGAGCTGCTTGCACTGCCAACATGAGGTTCATACCGCTGACCACAAATAAATCGTTGTTTTTATCTATATTAATCCTATATCATTTAGTAAATGCAAGAATTATCATAACAATATTTTATACGCCATATATTTTAATGTACAATGTCATATTTTATTATAGCCTATTGGGAGGAAAATTAATTTTAAAAAGTCACATTTGTTAAAATTAAAGCAATAGCTAACATGAACTAACAATGAACAATGTGCGTTATAATGACTAACTGCCTATACTCGAACATAACGTGTTTTGAAAGCCTACTCTTTTATGGAAATACTTTTTTTAACCCTAGAATGCATGAACCAAAAAACCTACTCAAATGCATAAAGGAGGGTCAAAATGACCCATATTGGAAATAATGGTTTTCTTAAAAAAAATAGGTGTCCTATTAATTAAATAATTAAAACAATTGATACAAACCTGTTTATTTGTCCACTTTTCTTTTATATGCATCACAAAAGATAAATGTATTCTTTTTAAAATGCAGTTTTTCTTTTTCTAAACAAACTCATTTAGATCTGCTGCATACTCTAGTCTGAGCCTTCGCTCCCCACACTGTAAAAAAATATTTTCATGATTGATCACAACTTTTTTTCTTTTGTCAAATCATCTTAGATAATTAATGTGGTTCAGATAACATAATATTTTGAGTTTCTATTTATTAAACCAATCTCCACTGTATTATCTCAAATTTTTCATTTCAATGATCTCAAATTTTAAGGCAACCAGGTAACTTACTTTTTTTAAAGTAATTTTTTACAGTGCAGATTTCTCACAGAACATGTGAAAACGATCTTTGCAGACAGAGACAGAACTTTTCACATAAGTTTGCACCTTTCTAAGCATAACTTTTTGCCAGAGTTTGCACCTTTTGCTTTTTGGGTGCCTTCGGCTGTCCTTTCCTGTAGCCTTTTTCTGCATCTGAAATCATACTGTCTGAGTAGGTTCTACATTTGAGAACTTTGTAACTGTTAAAAAAGTATACATGTGTATAGTATAAATAAAGCAGTATCAAGCATGCATTTGTGTAGTATGAATGCAATCTGCATTGTCATGTGAGCTATAGTGACATTCAAGACTCCTCTCCCATGGATAGTAAAGTGTCCACTGGATGTGAACTTCAGAATCTTCAGAAGTAGTAGGTCATCCAGGTACTTTTTTAAAAAAAAATAATTTCACATACTCTTTTTCACCTACTATATAGTAGGGAGATATGCATATTCAAACTGGGTCAACAGATTTTTAGGTAATCCATAAAGTTAAAGTTATACACAAAATAAATATTATTGACACAAATATATATGCTGTGTTGACTCAAAATTCCATAGGAAATGAATACCAGGTCAATTTGACCCGCTTTATGCATTCTTGAGGTGGTGATACAAAATTATTTTTTTCCCATCCTATGACCAAGAAATATGAAAATGACATTGATGAGGGGCAGAAACATGTTCAATGTAATATCAAATAAATAAGTGTTTTTATTGATAAATATTTCAAGAATCACAGAATGCCGATTCAATTTGCATCCCATTCTGGGGTTAAAATGTAACATGACCATTTTCATTTTTTTTGAATGTTTTATAGTTCAAAAGGTGCTGCATAACAGGAATGATACAATAAGTTTAAACAGACATGTCATTTGTAATAAACTGCAATAGGGTGCATGGTCTTCAAAACGGATATGAATTTACAGCAGGGTCAGTTCATCTTTAGTTGTCAGTTCATTTAATCTTGAAAAGCCCTGTCCTCAGGAGACACGGCCTACAGAGAAACCCATCTTAACTGTATTCCTGGTGATCACCAGCCTGGTGTGCATCCTGATGCCCCTCTGTAAAATGTTGTATCTCATTATGAAAGGCTGATATGAGTGTGCCAGCTTACACAGA
Organism: Hypophthalmichthys nobilis; assembly: GCA_037950665.1. Classification (NCBI taxonomy): domain Eukaryota; kingdom Metazoa; phylum Chordata; class Actinopteri; order Cypriniformes; family Xenocyprididae; genus Hypophthalmichthys; species Hypophthalmichthys nobilis. The sequence continues at coordinate 8,891,777 of CM075483.1, read as the reverse complement.
TGTAAATAGATGATCCATCTAGCAACTCCAGCCTGCAAAAACAATCAAGATAATATCCAGGAAACAATATTATTAGAGTTGTCTGCTGACCATCCTCCCTCGGATGATATTAGTGCTGCTGGCTATCTCCTGAACTGAACTTCCTCCCTTCTCCAAATTGACATGCTTTGTTTGAAACAAATGCTTATTGTTTATGAATCAAAGACGAACCCATGGTCCTGATTAAACCTCAATCTGTGACTACATAGGATACTGAGTTACTCATTCTAAAACAAAACGTGTCCAATAATACAGTGTAATATATCAGAAATGAATGCCAAAAGGATATCACAAAGAACAAGTATAGGCTACTTAAAATTAAACACTTTGTACTTTCTTTATATAGACTTCAATCTAATATTATGAATTTCTTTTTTTAATTGGCCATACAGAAAATAGAAAACAGCCCTTATCAAATTGGTGCTACCTGACTAGAGAAAACAGAAAAAAAAGGCTGTTGTTTTTCCTTTAATGCACCCATAATGCACTGGGCATGTTGCCGACCAAGGCCACTCCCACCAGTCTGCTATATGCTTACCAGAGTCAAATACCACCTTGCTTTAGTAGGAAATACTTATTAGAAAACTTTTAGTTATAATGGTGTTGACTTTTATTGTTCCTGGGTGCAAGAATTCAAAGTGTTACTTTCGGTCCAGCATAGGCAGTGGCTAAAGGCTACGAAGAATCATGGAGAGAATGTCATGACAGAAAATCTGAAATGTTTATAATCAACATTTCAAACTGGATGACCATGAACGGTTTTAGGTCAAACGGAGGGGAAAAACTGAAAGAAACTGCCATTCAGTTCTACATGGGATCCTTTTATGGATATAGTTTTAATTAATTAATTTTGTTTTAATTAATTTTTTATTTTGTTTAAATTTCATGAATTAAACAGAAGTTGTAAACTTACTTTATCTCTAATTGAAATAACCCATTAAAAAAGAAAGTTAGCCTATATGCTATCATTTAAGTCTGGTATAAAGTGTTCTTTAAAATTGAGACAAGAACCCCAGGGTTCTATAGAACCCCATTGAACCTTTTTTTCTAAGAGTGCATAATAAATATAAGTATTTAGACATAAATATTTTTAGACATTCTGGTCTGATACATTTAATATTAATACATTGGTGTATTTGCTAATGATGTCCGCGTGCGGTACCAGGTGGAGCCGAAGTACCGCCACTAACACAGAGAGGGCGCTACACTCTACAACACAGGACAGAAACGGAACGAGCTGTGATGGGCTCATCTACTCAGCCTGTTTTGCAAGTCTGAGGTAGCCTATACTCTTTCTCTATAGCCTACCTAATATGCCATAACTTCAACAAGCCCCGCATTTAAAATAAAATTCAAGTGATTCAAAATTATTCCTTTATTATTAAACATTTTTTTGTCATCTTGCAATTCATTGCCATAATACTGTATCATGTGCTTTGGCTTTATTCCCCTTCAGCTTTTACAAAAAAAGTGGCACTTTTGCACTCTTATTATGCTTCAGCTGTATTTTTGCGATGATAATAATATAAAAGAGGATAAATAACTGGAAATAAAGTAGCCTAAACATGAGCATTTTTATAGCCCATACATGACCAACAAGAAAGCAATGTATTCAAACATTATGTTCTCCAACAGAAAACGTTTTATTGGCAGAACTGTCACTGAAATGCAGTTCTCTTCCCCTTTGTGTTTGTGTCCCTCTTGTGGAGAGAATCTACATAATTTATTATCCTGTGCAATTATACATGGCATTAAGACACACTGAATCCAGTTGCTGGAACATTTTTCAGAATATCAAAACAGGAAAACTGACCATTTAACAAATGATTAATAAACTTACCAGCCTTACTCTTTGCTCAAAGGCTGACCAACCTGTAAGTGAATATCCGGGGCACATTCCTTCAATCTGCACACAAACCCGTGTGATCGGGACGTACAGACAAGAGGTGCAGCTCCTCTCTCCTGGAATATATACAGAAGTGCCATGAGATTACCGAGGGCTTAAACTAGATTTTGTTCAATGGGTAATTCAGGTGAGTAACTGAAACAACCAAATTAATGTTCATAAATTATTTTGAATCTGACAGGTGATTTTTGTTCTGTTTGCAATACTGAGAAAAGCCATAATTCATATTTGTTCTCATTAATACACTTCATATGTCATAAATCTTATGCTTTATATAAGTTCTGTTTATGATTGTACCAAGCAAATGACAGTCTGCAGGACTTATTACTTTGAAAATCATGTACCATTTTCCCATCAGCACTGTCACAAACTTTTTTTCTTTTCCCAAAAGTCTAACGAGCCATTATCGGTTGGGTTTGCTGTGCCAAGTGTACAAAGTGTGTAATGATTAACTGAGGTGACATCTCTCCTGCAGCCCAAACTCTGTCCTCATCGGATCAGTGAAGCCTTTGTGTTTGCTGTGAAATAATGTCCACCCACACTGCTCTGCTCCACTTCTAATCTTTCCTTCAGCTTTCACAGTCCTTTCCAGAGCACACCAGCAAAATATCTGTAACGCTTGTCAGCACAGCCATTTGAAAATATGACCCTTGTCTCCTCGCTGAGTCTTAACTTAGTGTTTATGTAGTTGAGAGGAAGGTACTGGAGGCTGTAAATTCATTGAATGACAGTAAATTCAGCACAGAGCTCTTGGATTCATTTGGTATCCCATCAGCTCTATCTCTCTCCCCCCTCCCAGGGGTGTGTTGTGGCAATCTGGAGGAGCAGAAGGGGCTGATGAAGATGGGCCTTTGTATGGTGTTAGTAGGGCATGTGAACTTCCTGCTGGGAGCTCTGGTCCATGGTGTGGTGCTGAGACACTTCAGCCTACAACGGGGACAGGCCATGGAAAGCGCCATCTCTAACGTCCTAGCTCTGACAGCAGGCCTGCTGGTGAGGCGCGACATTATTGTAAAATGGGCAATTTGATCTTATCAACCAGAGGAATATTTTGTCCTGTCTTTTGCTTACTGCAAGACAAGTCATTTGTTTGCAGAGTACATTTAAAGGTGCAATAGGTGATTCTCTGCAGAATTTTTTTGTCATACTGGTTGAAATTCTCCTCATATCCTAATAGCAATCATGTTAAATGGTCTAAATGTATTTTTATAAATATCGTCTATGGAAGGCGTAGGACCATAAAATGTTAATCCAATCATTATATTCGGTCCGAATGAAATAATACGATGTCCTGGCTGCACGCCGACGTATTTTTCCATTCCTTCCATACATCATAGGTCATCAGCAGCGCGTTTCATGATATGCAGAGAACAGACAGACGTCGGTCACGGAGCACCGCAAACAAACAGCACCCACCTTTTACAGTTCCTCCAAAACAACAAGCTTATGCTGCGTTCACGCCATAACTAACGTACCGTAATTAAGAGATGGCAACCCGTGACGTTCTAACCAGAGCTGTTCACGTCCTCAGACTCGGAATTATGCGTTTCCATGTCAACAGTATCAACACCGAAATGAATCTGCAGCAGTACGGTACAAGCTCTCTAAGTTGTTTATGTTCATTATTATTGTAATGTTATGTGCTTTGAGACATGAGGTAGTTTAACGCCGTCTCTTGTGACGCTAAGCTAGCTCGCTATTGCTAGCCTCTTTGAAAATGTCCTATTGCACCTTTAACTAGTAAAATAACCACAGGTGCAGTTCATCAGTGTGTTCCACTAATGTTTGACAAACCAGTGTCCAAATACTTTCTGTTGTAATCTAATGATTTTTCATTTAAAACCTAACAAACTCTTTTTTTTTTTTTTTGTGAAATATTGTGCTTGAAATGTATGCTTGTGCTATTTTTCTTTAAAATAAATTTTACTTTGTATTAATATTGCGTGTTTAGAGCAATGGCATTAATTTATTTTTACATGTGGCTATTTTCTAAATATTTGCAAGAAATCATAATAATGTGCTCTTATATTTATCTAGGGTGTCATTATTGGGATATTGACTATTGTTCTGTCCAAAAATGGGAAGAACAGGCTACTGGTAAGTAAGAACTTCTAGTACACAAATGATGTGTCTCAGTTATAATATATTTACATTTTGTAATTAAAACCACACAGATTCTCTTGTAATGCTTCACAGACAAAACCCATGAAAACTCAGATCATATTTCACTTCATAATCAAAAGAAAGAAGTTTATTTAAGACCAATTAGTGGTTTTGTTTGTATTGTGACAATTTTATAAAGCTAATTTCCACCTCATATTCTCATAAAAATATGAGAAAAATATCTTTCTCATTACTGTAATATAAAATTGTGACAATGGTGTGTAATTATATATAATAAATATATCATTTAAATTGTAAATATTTATTATTATTATTATATTTCACCATTAATCTATTGAGAATAATGGTCTGAGTTACAAAATGCTCAGACATATTAAGATAATGAAAATTTGAGGGGAAATGTGCTTAACTGTCAGTAGGCTATATAATAATGACCCAAAAATAATAAGCTTCATATTCTTTATGTGAAATTTAATTTATTATTCTCTTCTTTTGATTTTGGGGTTAAATGTGACATTGAACATTATATTTTCATGAGATTTTCCCTCTCATCATGTTCTTATAGCATAGACATGTGCTTTATATAAAAGAGAGATTTGTATTCTGTAAATGCATTTTTTTTCTGCTGTTGGTCCACAGTGTTTGCACAAATACCTGAGGAATTTCAAAAAAGTTTCTTTCAAGAAAGAAAGAGAACAAGCCCATGAAAGTGTTGTCATTGATTTATGTGTTTGTGCTTTCTCTGTCAGTTTCCTCTGTACGCTTTTCTCACTCTTTCTTCTTTCTGCCTCAGTGACACACACCTGCTTCCTCTCTCATTCATCAGGGTTTGTGTCGAGCTCACTAGCGTTTGATCACTGGCTTGTCAGAGAGCTTGCATGTGCCTTCAGAGCTCAGAATTTACAAATCCCTTTGTGATATAGAAAAGCCTGCAAGGAAAATCTTTTGCCTGGCACTCGAGTTTAATTGTTCTTTGCTAATACTGTTAAAACTGCTCTCTTGTATTGTAGACCTTGTCACTGCTCGTGTTAAGTGTTGTAGCTGGTTTAGTGGCTGCCGCCTCAGTCATCGGTCTGATGGTGTCCTTGGTAAAGACCATAATTCATGGCGACAAGAGACTACTTGCTTACTGTGGCTACAATGATGGCAGAAGTCACCTAACCATCGCCAATGAGTGTCCTTTTGACCCCACTCGTATTTTTGTAAGTACCAAAGGAGAAATGAGAGAAAATGGTGAATGGCTGTTGAAGAAATATGTGCATTTCAAAGTTGCAAATAGGTTTCTGGTTCACCAGTAATTATATTCTGGGTGCCTAAATATCGAAACTTCTATATTAAAGGTGCACTATGTAACTTTTTTTATTCAAAATGAACTAAATTTAAATAATGAGATACATTATTAATCCTTCTTCCAAAATGTGTTTTGTCTTACACTGATTTACTATAGTAAGCCTTTTATAAGTGTTTATATTTTAGACTTGTCAAGATGGTTTTCGCAGGAAATTCCTTACATACCTCACTCGCCCGTGCGTGTCTCGTCATATCCGAAAATAGAGAAAAGTTGCTCCGGCTACTTTGACGCATATATGTTGTGGGAGTCGCATAGGTTTGTTGTTACAACAAGTGAGAAAGGTTGTCATTAAGCACGCTAAATCTTGAACCTCTGGGGAATCACTAGTTTTAAAAAAATGCTGAACAGAGGAGAGTCTGCTGGCAAAATAAAACACGACAGAGCTCGTAATAAAACCAGCATCAACATTGGCTTGGCTTTTCGGAGATGGTGAGAACTGAGGGATTTGAAATGTTGTAAAAGCAACGCAGAGATGGCATTTTTGGTCACACTTTAGATTAGGGTCTTGTTCTCACTATTAATTAGCTATTAACTAAGACTTTTGCCTCAATAAACTCCTAATTACTGCTTATTAATAGTTAGTAAGGTAGTTATTCGGTAGGATTAAAGGATGTAGAATATTATCATGCACAATAAGGCATTAATATGTGCTTTATAAATACTAATAAACAGCGAATATCCTAGTAGTATGCATGCTATTAAGCAATTAGTTAATAGTGAGAAGTGTTACCACGTTTTTAGTACTCAACAGGTGAGTAAGGTATTCTATTGAACAGATAAATTGCCATATGTAGCTCTCTAACAGAGTTCATTGTAAAGCATTATCTATTGTGAAGAGTCATATTCATCCGCACAGTCATGCAGAGCCTAAGCACAACCAAAACAATGTACTTCCGCAAAATGCATGCAGTTTTGTTTTTTAACTGCTAGAGGGCCAAAGGTTACATAGGCCTCATTTACACTGCAGGCCTTGATGCCCAATTCTGTTTTTTTTGCCTGTATCCGTTTTTTTTTTTTTGACTGTCCGTTTACACGTTCTTTGAATTGTGACCCATATCCGATTCATGTGTTTACACTTGCCATGCCATCTGAAACATTGCGTATTCTTAAAGGGGGGTTTTTGAACCACACACGTAATATCCTTGAAGATTTTTTTCTGTACGAGTCTTTAATTTTATCTTGAACTGACTGTTCTCCGCACAGGGTGAGAAGGCAGGTAACTTCAGCCATTGACCACTGCCCTGCATTTTCCTTTGTCATTTATCATCTCCACATGTGCTTCCTCCTCAGAATAATATCACGTCATTAAACCGTGGAGAAGTACCAAATTGTCGCAGTTTTAATGACGTACCGCAATGCCTCAGAAAATCCGATCTGCCTGTTTACATGACCTGTTTACAAACCGATCTTGAAATATCTGAATGCATGCGTTTTTTTTTTCCTGTTTACAGGTCATAGAACACATCGGATCTGTGTCACATATGCACAAAAAATCAGAATTGGGTCACATTTCAGTGTACATTTAACTTTTATAATGGCTAAATTGGGTTTTGTTAGAATTGCCAGTGTTGATGTCAGTATTAAACTGCTGCTTTTCTGATGTATTTCATTGGATTTCATCAGATTGTGCTCATTAATTTAAAACTCATAAATGTGCACAGTTATAGTTGTAGAAATAACCTTTTCTTCTGTCATAATTCCTATTTTTAGATATTCAAAAAAGCATATTGGATCTGATCATTTTGTTCACAATGAGAATCTCTACTCATTAAAAGTGCACTTAGTAATTTCTTCCTCATTAAAAAGTTTTACAGATAGAGAAATTAATGTGAATTTTCAAAATGATGTCATCTCCATATCAGCCTAATTGGAGCTGAGATCACATGATTAGCCAAAAACTACTCGTTTTGTCTCAGTAACCCCACTGTTTTTGGATATTTTAATTAATGGAATAAACTAATTATGGCAGAGTGTAAATAACCCATTTCAGTGGCATTGGGAGCTGTAAACTTTTGCTTTTGCACGATGCTGCATCCAAACCATAGGTGTCAAGGTGACAGCTACTGTATATGGGCCAGTATACAACATAAAATAAAATACTTTATGATGTGTAGAGTATGCTAGAGTGGTGAGTATACAGTATTGTTTACAAAAAGATGTTAAGAATGTCGGTAATTTTGTAGGTGATGTTAAAGGGTTAGACAGAATTTTCATTTTTGGGTGAACTAACCCTTTAAGGTGTTTCTCATGTATGGTGATAAAAATCTAGTATTTATTTTTTGATGTAATTATTATATTTGCTCATTATATTTACAAAGTTAAATGGTTTGAAAAAATGCCTATGTTTGAGTAATTAAAAACTGTCATTAAAATGTATTTGGGAAAAACTTGAATGCAATACAAATATGCAGGTTCAATATTGTATATGTACCCTTGTTTGTACAATCTCAAAAAAAAAAAAAGTATAATGACAAGTAGGTGACAGCAAGGTTGGGGTTGCAAAATTGTTCAGAAAAGGAGCAAACAGTAAAAAAAAAAAAAAAAATAGAAAAGGAAAAAGTGCACTGGCACGATCACCCAGTGCACTCACAGTAAACACATGCACTCGCAATAAATGAAGGCTAATTCTCTCTCTCTCTCTCTCTCTCAGAGCACCACGATTGTCCTGTGGGTCCCATTGATACTAATGAGTGCAGTGGAGATGGTGTTCTCCTGCCGCTTATTTAAGGTCTGCATCTCCTACCTCGTTCAGCCCTGGTGCCTCCGCAAACAACATCTACAAGATGAGAACAGATTGGTATGTGCTGAGCGACTCTGCACTGATACTCAAGGGAGATCAAATTTGCACTATTAAAAATAATCAGCGCTTTAGCGTAGGTGGATTCATCCTTTGAGTTTCCAGTTGTACATCTGACAACTCATGCTGTCCTTCTAATAGATGCTTGAGAGAATACTAACACGTGTGTGACTGACTCACGGTCCCCCGTATGCGCGCGTACGTGTGAGAGAGGGTGTGTTCGGTGACTCATACTGCAGTCATACTGTAAAGCGGCATCATTGTGTTCCTTTTCAGATGAAATCCCCGGGAGTGTCCGAGCCCCGCTACGCACCTCCATTCACTCGCTGTGAAGGAGACGAGGAGCGGAGGTTGTCCGTTAGACCCCCAGAGCGGTACAAGCCACCCTGCAACTCTCACCCGCACCGTTCCGCGTCCTCCGGCCAGTACCGCCAAAACCTTTCCTCATCCCCGTTCAACCGGGCGGCGCTGGAACGGTCCAGTATCTGGATCTGAATTTGAACCGGACCGTGGCATCGGCCTCATTCGAGGACCAAGGGCATTTTAAACTCTTTGGAAGACAGACCAATGTTACATGCTTGTAAACTACAGGTCGCATCTGATGTTTTGTCACTCATGGACCGTCACTTTCCGTGTGTTGTCTTTATAAAATATATATATATATTTAATAGCGTCTGGTTTATGCTGTCTAGTGACAAGTGAGTGTGTCAGGTTTTGCATACTTTGGAGGGTAAAAAATTCCCCACATAGCTAATAGCCCACTAAAAGCTGAAATCGCCAATAACTAGGCCTACTAAACACAATAAATATCTTAATGAAAATGGAAAATATTTAGAAAGGTTTCTGAGACTGTAAGCTAATATTAGCTCACTATGAAAACTATAGCTCACTATAAAGTCACTAGAAAGTCTGTAAAAAAATAAAATAAAATCAGTGAAATTTACGGTAAAAATACGCTATCAACATTAATTCTGACATTAAGTACTCACCCTCATGTCGTTCCAAACCCGTAAGACCTTTGTTCTTCTTCGGAACACAAATGAAGATATTTTTTTATAAAATCTGATGGCAGCAAGATAATTAACACTTTAAAATGCCTAGAAAGGTACTAAAGACATATTTAAAACAGATCATGTGACTACAGTGGTTCAACCTTAATGTTATGAAGGGACGAGAATACTTTTTGTGCGCCAAAAAAACAAAACAAAATAACTTTATTCAACAATATCTAGTGATGGGCGAGTTCAAAACACTGCTTCATGAAGCTTCAAAGCTTTACGAAACTTTTGTTTCGAATCAGTGGTTCAGAGTGTGTATCAAACTACCATCGGATTTGTGTTCCGAAGATGAACAAAGGTCTTACGGGTGTAGAACGACATGAGGGTGAGTAATTAATGACAGAATTTTCATTTTTGGGTGAACTAACCCTTTAACTTAAATTTACAGTAAAAAAGAATTTAATTAACTGATAGGTTAATATAATGTTAATAATGTCAATCTATTGAAGTCTGTTTTGTACCTTTGTAATACACTGGTGGCAACCAACAAAAACAGGTGATGATGAGAAAGTCACATGATGAATCACAGCTCATCACAAGCAGCTTTTCCACAAGCTGAGAAAGTAGTATTACTATATAAAAGGTGCAGTCATTCCCACAAACACAAAACACCATCATGGTAACACACACAACACTAACATAATGCAATAAACATTAATTTAACAACATTAGATGGAACATAAAATGTACCTAACTGATAAGGAAAAAATTAAGAAGAAGCATAGTTGTTTCAATGAAAATACATCAAATGTGAAGTGGCACATAGGAAATTTGAGAATGTCGTTTAGAGTTTTTCACTGTAAATTATACAATGACTTGTTCTTGTTCACTACCAAAAACCTACTGTTAATCAACTGTTTTTACTGTAGCATTTTTAGTCTTTTACCATTAAAATCATGATCATTTTTTTTTTTACAGTGAAAGTGTGTTTGTGTGTGTTCATAGAGGAATAGTTTATGAAGTGTCATGCAAATATGTAATACTAAAGCCTGTAACATTCTATAAATTGTCACTGTAAAGTGAATATAACATTTTAAAATGGATGTAGTAGGCCTATTTGTATACCAAATGTGTTCTTTAGCTCTGATTATTGCATTTGAAATATCACAAAATTCAGTGGTGAAAACTGTATTCATTAGTTGCAATTTTCAATTCAAAGAAAATTTGAATGCATTCTGGGAAATCTATCTATCTGTCTTCAACTTTCAATCTTAAAGACTTTCAAACAGTGGGGTTGTGTAATTTTCTACTTAAATTACAGTTAGGCTACGTATATTTCTTTGAATTTCAATTCATTTCATTAATTTCTTACATTCCTATTCATATTGAATTTTGCATCTTGTTTGCTACTGACAATCCAAAATCAGGAATCTTAAAGGCATTCTCAATTCAGCTCTGAATGGCTCACAACCCTGCTAAATACCTTTGCACTTTGTGATCACATGACCAGGTTGACCAATAAGTTCCTGACACAACATTAACTGTAGGTGCAGGACATCATTGTGTAAGAATCACTCTCAGGCGACTTTCTAAACACAGAAGTATATTTTTCAACGTCAGTAAAAGGGGACAATCATTATGTCCTCGCATGAGGTTTTCATGCAACATAATAGAGGAAAGTTGCCATAGAGGGTGCAGCATCAAATATGGTCTCGGTACAAATATGGAAGCTACACATGTATTGAGAGTGAGCATGTATTGAGTTCATGAGCTAATAATATGTTTGTAGAAAGCAGGAGCACCTGGAGAATTCAGGTCATGGAATGTCAGTGGTTGCATAAAACGAAAAGGAAAATCAAAGCAGTGGCGTTCTCTTTACACCTGTTCATTCAAGAGTGAAAATAAGCCCTTAGTGATCGCTTTCAGTATTCAAACTCTTTATCTAAAGGTGGGACATGATCATAAATTATAGTGTTGTACATTCCGGTCTATGTTGTTGATGAAAACCTAAGCATGTGATTTTGAGTACCATACGACGCAGGATAAAGGTGTCATGAGCTGCTTCAAATCGGGGTTCAAAACCTTACTTGCATACAAAGATATCGTATTGAACTACACAAAGTGATACTATAAAGTTAGCACAGACGCATACATACACCGGAACATGCAAACCTTCACTCTTGCGTACATACAAACGCGCATATAACCGCACGCACACAGATGAAGCGCTTCAAATGATATGTGCTACCAGTGTCTTCCATTTAAAACATAACGGAATGTATCCCCTGATGCAAAAATTTCCCACAATGCATTGAAAAGCCTTGAATTAATAACAACTTACTCATAATACATCACCAAGTGTCTCACATCTCGGTTCAACAGTAATAAAATCACCCTTGGTAAAATAAACACCATAAAAATGCAAAAATAAATAAAGAAGTATGGAAGCAAACCACATATTTACAACAACAACAACAAAATAATAAAATGAACAGAATTCAAGAATGGGATCCTCAGCCTTCTCTTTGTAAAATAAAGATCATGAGCGCCAGAGCAGAAAAATCCCAACATTCAGTCCATCAGTCCACTGGGTCAATTGGAGACTAAGATTTGGATACTGCCTGAAGCTACATAATACTGCCGTAAGATGCACGTGAGTAAAAAGACGACTATAACTGCCTTCCTTTGTATTTCTAATATGCATTTATGCTGTATATACACATAAATATCAATATAAAAAGTAGAAGGGGAACTGTGCCCTCATAAAACAAAGGGGAAGAGAAACAAAACAGCACAGATATTGAACACAAAAGGGTTGTGAGGGTTGGGGAAGGTCGGGAGCGCATGCACGATTCCTAAAAAGGAACATTCCTTTCCAAAATCTGGACACTAGAACACGATCAGCCGCTTTTTTTGTGTGGAGTCAAGCACTCCACTAGCAGAGACAAGGACGGATGACACGCAGCAGACAGAGGATGTCTTGGCAGGTGTTGTCTTTGTTTCTTCAGATGTACGCATGTCCTTTCTGGGAAAAACTGAAAGTAAAATTGTTGCACTTTTTTTTCTTAAAACTCTTCCATCTGGAACACAAAGAAGAATGAGATATAAGAGCTTTCATGCATTGAGTGCCAGTTGTCTGGAGTGACTCAAAACTGCGAAGCGCTGCTGGGGTCACACTGCAGTAGCCGCACAATGGAGGGATCACTTTTGGCACCTTTTATGAACTCTTCCAAAGACAACTTGCCTGGAAAGGGAAGACAGAAATGGTGAGGAGAATAGTTGAGAGAAGACACTGCAAGATCTGACCTGACAATTGCTAAAAACTGGGTTCTTTGCATTTGCTAAGAACTGGGTTTGATTTAGTAAAAATAAATAAATAATAATAATAATAGAAATTTGAATTGCGATATGATAAAATTTAAACTTGAAAGTGAATTTTTGGTCAATTTTAGTTTTAGAATGCAGTCAATGTGACTATTATTGGGTAACACTTTATTTTACAGTGTCTTTGTTACACGTTACATGTACTTAAGAACAGTAAATTATACATAATTACAAACAAATAACCCTAAACCAAACCCTACTCCTAACCCTACAGTAAGTACGTTTGTTAATTAATATTACTTACTACTTAATTGTATAATTACTGTAACAAGGACACCTTAAAATAAAGTGTAAACTATTATTGTAATATTATTATTGCTGGTGATCACTAATTTTAATGTTATTATTGGAATTGTAAATATATATAAAGGCCCACTTGAGCATTATTCAATGTGTTGACAATTTCCACTGAAACAGAAAGACAGGGCGGGACATATCCAACAGCTCCTCCCCCCCCTTTTTTTTTAAATAGCCAATAGCGTTTTGTTTATATCACAGCTCGGCCAAAGCCGTTGAGCTTGATAAAGCCTCAGTTTCTACTAATCGTTTTTCTTCCTAATCTCCTCATTATCGCTTTAAAATATAGCATTCTGTGCAGAATTCAAATGTGTCCGATGCGTTCTGTGGTCTGCGTCGACTCATGCATATCATCCGCTCTGTGCTATTGTGTCTCTGGACTGGAGCAAACTGTGGCAGTTCACGTGACACTAACGTGAAACCAGACTTCATTCGCCTCAATGGAAAGCATATTTACATATTGTTGTTCCCTATCCCCTATATAGTGCATTATGTGCCATTCACCATTTAGAAAATAGTAAATGTGTGAACAAGTGACCGATTTTAGACGCAGCTTCAGCGTCTGTTTATAATGTAGGGGGCGGGATGCTTTAGATTCTAGAGAGCATTTGATTGGACAGAAAATCTGATGAGAAGCTGAAGTGCAGCGTGATGTCATCAAAATCATTGATCCATATTGGCGGAATTGAGAGACTAAGTTTTGAATGCTTGTATTTTCTAAATGCGAATTTTGTCATTGTTTTGGAGCTTATAGATAATCTTAAGGCTAAAATTTCCATACTAAAAGCCAAAAAAACTTCAATTTTGATTTCATGGCGACTTTAAAAAATATATTACTGTTGTAATTTATTAATTTGCATGTACACTACAATTCAAATGTTTGGGGTTGGTAAGTTTTTAAAAGAATCTTATGCTCACCAAGGATTTTATACGGTAAAAACAGTAATATTGTGAAATATTATTACAATTTAAAATAACTTTTTAGTATTTTAATATATTTAAAAATGTAATTTATTCATATAATGGCAAAGCTGAATTTTCAGGCTTTCTCCAGTCTTCAGTGTCACATGATGCTTCTATTATGCAGATTCGGTTATTAACATTGCTTATTATTATCAATGTTGAAAAAAGTTGTGCTGCTTAATATTTTTTGTGGAAGCCATAATACAATTTTTTTAATGGGGGATAAATAGAAAGTTACTTAACTGATCAATTTAATGCATCCTTGCTGAATAAAAGTATTACTTTTTTTAAAAAATCCCAACTTTTGAATGGTAGTGTACAATTCATAGGTGCTACTATACTCTTTGTTCTGGTGGTTACCGGTTACAGTATTTTATGCACCGGTGCCACATTATTCGATTTATATAGTGTATATTTATATCGCTTTTTGAAAATGGAAAAAAAATTATGGTAAACTGAGCATTCTTATGCACCACCTTGAGACTACTGCACACAGTCTATACACATTTATTTAATTAAATCACACTTTTTCTGTTTAATAATCACACCAGGCCATTTTGTAATTTCAATTCAAAATGAATTCAAATGGTCAAGAACTCGACCACATCTTACCATCATTGTTCAGGTCCATTTGTCTGAATATCTTATCCGTCCTCTTCTCTGGTGTGGATTCATCCTCAGGCATTTTCATCACCGATGACACCATCTTATAAATGGCCTGTTAGAGATATGGATAATGAACCAGGTTAAAAGAGAAAAAAGAACAGCTAAAATATCAGTAGACCAACTTTATCTGGCCTTCACAGGTTGGGTCGAGGCAGCCCATCCAATACTCAGTTCCATTAGCATTTCATTCTTCATCGAGATTCAACATGAGCCATGAAGTAGAAACTCAGACCGAGAAACTTCATAGGCTTTTTCAGCTCATTCACTTGCCATATCCACTAAATCAGAAAAGTCGGTTTTAAGTCAATCAATTATGTAATGTTTTTGAGGGATAATGACATTCACAGTTGGGCAGACTGCTGATGCCGTACTCTCGGCTTATCCCTCCACCTTTTAAAAGCAGCCGCCGTGATAAAATATGCAACACGCTGCAATCTCTCAGTGCCAGCCAACTGTAACCTCCATGAGCTTGTGGATAATCCCACCATTCTGCACACACAAGGATAAACCCCGGTTAAATTTAACTTGTTAATCCAACAGAGAAGAGAGCCAACGTGGGTGCTGCGGCCCTCCCCTATCGCCGCGATCTTCCCCACAGGCTTCGCCAGTCAGGCATCGCTCACAATGGAGCTTTGCCAAGCCTGGTTGAGGGAGACTGGTACCAGCTGAGCATGCTAAGCACATGCTAATAGCTTCTCTACTCCCACAGCACCGGCTGACAGGGGAGCATTCATCTGGGACAGCTCGCTAATGTTTGTGCTTGATCTCTCCACCAGGGGTCAGGCTTCTCATCTCTGTGCTTTCTGCAAATTATGAAGACTTGTACTGTACAGTACATGCACTTAGAAGGAGAATGTACGTCTGAGTTTGAAATGGAAGCTTACTTGCTGAATACTATGCAGTATACAGCCTGCTATTTGAAAAATATATGAAATTTAAACATTTTTAAAAAAAAAATGTAATTGTCAGAATACAAAGCTATTTTTTAGAACCAGATGGTGTAGTATATACACAGTATACTGTACATACTATAAAATGTTGAAAAATAATATATTTATGATATTATGATATTAGTAATATTTTATGATATTATGCTGTCCTGAACATTGTCTATCGGTTTATGATCAATGATGCTTATCAATTTTAATAATTTTGAGAAACATCAAAGGAGACAAAATATTGAGGCTTCAGTAAAAGGAGCATGAAAGGCTATGTGCACTGATAATAAGTAACATATTAGGTGGGTAAGAAAAACTGCTCAACATAAATTAAATATTGCATCTGTTTCCTTCAAATATTTTGATTCTTTCCATTTTTAAAGATAAAAGCAAATGTTTTTCTTTCATCCAACATTATAAGGACACAAAGTCAGCCAACAAACAGGAGGATTTCTTGATCCATAATTTGTGAGATGTTATCTGCTAAATTCTAACCGTCATAAGAGTTCAATAAGCCTAAAATTTTAGAAATGACAAATCGTTTCTGAAAACCTTGCTTGAAAGATGAGGCGACCAGATTTCTGAAATGGAAACTGGGGACAGTAGTCAAAATATCATTAAAATATCACTTGTTATTATCTATGAATTAAAAAAAGGGGATGATACATTTAGTATTTTTTTATATACCATTATTATAATGAATAATTATTATGATATTTGCAGGTGAAACAGACCCTAACTGGTTTTAATACAATTCACCACAAATCACACTATGAAAAATAGTAACCATTGCAAAGAACAAACACACACACACACATATTTATATATATATATATATACATCTGATGAATCAGAATCCACCAGACTTTAAAGAGCTTGTGCATTTAAAGTGGCAGACGACAAAACAGAAAGTTATTGTCCGCTGGTGTGGCAGCTAATATAGTTATCGTTATAGTTATTGTTTTTGGTGTGAATGACCAGGCTGGTAGTTTGGGCACTGGTAAGGCTGGAAGATAACCAGATAACCAAAAGTTCAGGATTATTGAGCACACTAACCTTGACAGTTAGCATTTTAGCAGTTAGCATCAAACTTCCATGTTTGTTTATCAAAATCATCACAGCCCTGAGAAAATCAGCTTATGGATGCAATAACTGTACATTTGCTTTATTCTAAGAGTGGATTCATAGTGTACACTACAGCACAAGCATCCCAGAATGACTCTGACCTGCACAATTTCTAGCATTTCATCACGGCTGATGTAACCGTTGCCGTCCAGATCGTACATGCTGAAGGCCCACTTCAGCTTCTGCTCCAGTTTTCCCCGTGATGTCACGCTCAGAGCAATGATGAACTCCCGGAAATCGATGGTCCCATCATTGTTGGTGTCAAACGTACGGAAGACGTGCTCAGCGAACTTTGAGGCATCACCGTATGGGAAGAAGTTGGCATAGATCTTCTTAAACTCCTCAACGTTCAAATGCCCACTGGGACAGTCTTTGAGGAACCCCTGTTTAGAGTGAACAACATATATTGCCATTAGTGGCATGCTTTAAGAGGCTCCTTTACTAGAATATGATATCTCAGGTCAGATAGAAGCATCCCAAAACCCACAAACTCATAAATTATTTCTCATAATGATGCTGTAATTTTCAAGTATATGTCTTCATCCTTCACAAACAGCCAAGGTGAATTCCAAGACGGAAGATTTAGAGTTATTATACTGCCAAATGTCAAAAGCTCCCCTCCCCCCCAGCATTTTCATCTGTCAGTCATGGAAGGCTATTCTGATAGGTTGATAACTTTTAATACAGTCAGGAGCATGTAATACACAATGACAATGTTTAATACAGGAGAAAAGAGAATATAATTCTAGTATTCTAAATTCTAGTAGAGCATGTGTCCAGCTTAGTGCGAGGGCGAAGGGAATCTGCATGTAAGTGGAGAGAACCATACTTGTGAATTACATGGCTGTACTCTTACGTTACAACAAGGGGTTTTTGACATTTGGCAGTATAATAATGCCATAGAAGGTCTATTGCTCCATTCATGTTCTCCTGGGAAGTTCCTACTTCCAGGTTTGGAAATCATAATTATGTCATGATGTGTGTTCAAGTGATTTTTTTTGAAAACTTTATACTTACTGGACAATAATTCTCTCTTTTTTCATTTTAAGGCATTTTAAGCGCATAATGAAAAGCACATTTGTTGTGTAATTGTATAATGTGTATTTTATCATTCCTGTGCCTCAGAAAGTGATGGGAAATGTAGTTTGGTTGCACAAGCCTGTCAGCCCATAAATTACATCTACACTACACAAAATGTGTACAGTCATTTCCGACAGTACTTGAATGTACAATATGATCTGAATTTTTTCGGCCCCAGGGACTCTGTGGCTCATAATACAATAGCTTAAATGTACATTTATATGTACATGGGCCCTTAACTTTCTGGCATAAGGGGCATTCTGGGGCAACCAACCCTGGGATACATATTTACTGTAAGTCATTTCCCATGAACACACTAAATGCTATATTTAACCATCTTTTTGGGAAAGGGTTACTGTTTTCTTGTTCTAATATGCATATGGATAAATACCATGTGTAAAAATTGTACTTTTAGGGAATTTTGCCAGTTTTACCCCTAAAAGGTTCATATTATAAGGGTAAATATTACTATTCCAAGGTACTAATATGCACCTTTTAAGGGTAGATAAGGTTCAAAGTTGTCCCTTTAAGAGTACTGCTCCAGTGACAACTGTTGTATCCCTAACAGTACAATTTTTGCACATTTTGGGCCAGATCTGTGGCAGCGCAAACCCTCTTTTAGCGTTAAAAAACTACTGTCAGGATTTACCAAAGATTAGTGCTGAAAAGGCATGGACAGTTATTTTTTGCAGCTGACCTTATTGCATATGCATTTGTAGGAGTTTCCCTTTCAGACGCAAAATTTGCGGGAGGACAGTATTTAAATGAATCATGCAAGGTGATTTAGGTTTCAGCTAGTCAATTTACTGGTATTTGCGCCATTATTTACCACCCAAAAAAGCATGTCTTAAAGGATTAGTTCACTTACAAATTAAAATTACCCCAAGCTTTACTCACCCTCAAGCCATCCTGGGTGTATATGACTTTCTTTTTTCTGATTAACACAATCGGAGATATATTAATAAATATCCTGACGCATCCAAGCTTTATAATGACAGTGAACGATACCAATGAGTATGAGCTGAAGAAAGTGCCTCCATTCACATCCATCCATCATAAACGTGTACTCCACATGACTCCGGGGGGTTAATAAAGGCCTTCTGAAGCGAAGCGATGCGTTTGTGTAAAAAAATATCCATATTTAACAAGTTATGAAGTAAAATATCTAGCTTCTGCCAGACCGCCTTCCATGTTCAACTTATAAAGAAAGTGTAAAACTCTCAAAGTTCAAAAAGCTTAATACATAATACGCCTTCCCTATTCAACTTACAGAAAAAGCTTAACTGACGCGACGCCAGTTTACTCTTCATAACTTGAATATGGAAGGCGGTCTGGCGGAAGCTAGATGTTTTACTTTATAACTTGTTAAATATGGATTTTTTTTTTTTTTTTTTTTTTTTACAAAAACGCATCACTTCGCTTCAGAAGGCCTTTATTAACCCACCGGAGCTGTGTGAAGTACGTTTATGATAGATGGATGTGGATGGAAGCACTTCAGCTCATACTCGTTGGTATCGCTCACTGTGTCAGGACATTTATTAATATATCTCCACTTGTGTTCATCAGAAAGAAGAAAGTCATATACAGCTAGGATGGCTTGAGGGTGAGTAAAGCTTAGGGTAATTTTCATTTGAAAGTGAACTAATCCTTTAAACCAGATGCTAATTTGCGCTGCTCTTGGTAGATTGCGTCGGTCATTATGGAAATTATCTGGTTGCATCTTTGTTCTTTAATATGCATATTATCAGTAGATCACGTGCAGAACTTTCCACTCCGATTGGCGCTTTTTTGGAATTGCGCTCTCACGCTAAAGATTGTTTAGTAAATCTGGCCCTTTGTCTGACAGTATGGTAGAGAGCATGAACGTTTCTTTAGCTGAGATAATATTTCCATTAACAAAGTCCAATCATTTACCCTCCATGTAGAGTAAACAGGAACCCAAAAGTGTTTGGTATCAAAGTCACAGACTGCAAAACTTATTTTCCTACTTTTTGTCTTGTTCTCCAATACAAATATCTAAACATTCTTAAATCAAGATACATTTACTTGAGAAGCAAAATGATTTAAGATGTTAAGTTTTGTTTTCTGAATAATGTATCAACATTTAGTGAGTTAATGCATAAAACAATAAATAATATTTGCCAATGGAGTCAAAGGAAAAACAAGTTTATTACCTCATTGGCAGATATTTACACACAAACTCACTTAATTCTGATAGTTTTCAGAAAACAAGACTCAATATCTTTAAGAATGTTAGATGTTTGTACTGGAAAACAAGACAAAAATACTAAGTAAGAAAACGATTTTTTGCAGTGCACTTAAAAATGTATGAATGTCACTGCATCAGATAACACAATATCAAACCAAGTGGCATTTATTATAAAGAAGCAACAAAAAAACTAAAAAATAATAATAAAAAATAATTTTATAATTAAATTATAAACCAAATACACGTTCAAAAGTAAGTAAATGGAAAATGTTTTTGAAAAGTGTAATTATTTCTGAGAAAAGCTCTAGCATAATTTGTTTACATGGTGGCACTTGGTTTGATTTGGCTTGTAATGCAATGAAATTCATATATTTTGTGTGCCTTAAGTGTCTTGATACTTTTAGGGGCTCCTGTGCATATCTCAAGATGTTCCGACCTTGTACCACTCCTGCAGCTCGTGGTCAGTGAACTCTGTGTTCTCCCTCAGGTCCTGTAGCATCTCGGGCCTGAGTTTGCTGTTCTGTTTTCCCATTATGATACGTCTCTGTGTGCGCAGTGACAACACCTAGGCCCCGGGTCAGACCTGTCGATAAAAATGATATGAGGGTCAATGAGGTGAGACCTGAAAACATTTTAGAGTAGGTTACGAGTTCAAGTGATTAGAAGGAGTTTTAGTTATGATGCCAGGGGTCAAGTGATTAGATGCCGTCATGGTATTGTGAACATGAAATTTAAGCTAATTAAAAACCACAGGTTTCTTCCAAATCATAACGTGTGTTTGAACTCTCTTGCTCTGGTGTGACACCCATCAGCGCTCAGTGAACTCTAATGTCTCCCCTGACATTACATGGATAATTAGAGGCAATGTGTTTGTGTGCGAGTGTGCGTTCGTATATGTGTGTGTATGTATCCATTAGTGAATTAATAGCACCCTTCTGAGCTGACTCATTCTCACATCCTGGGTGGGTACAAAAAGTGCTCTGATAAAAATACATAAACGTCCTTATGCTGTTAATAAACTCTGCAAAAGGAAATGTACAAATTAATCGGTGCAAATGTGAGGGAGAAAAACAGCCGTTCTCTCGTGATGTTTTGAGAACACAGTTAGATACCTGCGCTAATTAATAACAGAGCCGCCCACAATTACTGAGAGATGGGCAGCGATCCGAGGCCAAGCAGTGCACCACGGCAAAAACACTGGAGGAGGATCAGTGCACACAAACAAGACTCTCCGAGATATATGAAAGCATCCAGCACTGAGCACTAGGTGCATTTATCTCAAAGGCAAAGGGAGCTGTGTGAGCTCAATGAAGAAAGATTATCTGACAGTATGTGATGGAGGCAAAAGCCTGGTTTGAGTTTAAGCTAAATTACCTTACATAAGCATTGAGAAAAAGAACATCCTGCAAACTGTATCACTTTCAGGAATGCTAATTTTTGCGCGATTGCGGATGATAGCAGCCTGTCTGATTTGATTTTATACCCCATGCTGAGTGCGTGTATTCTCTGGAGAGGAATAAACCCCAGCGGACAGAGATCAGATGAGGAAAACCTAATTTAAAGCTAATTTTTAGCTCTCCATAAGCATGATCTGGGGGAGGAGTCATTGTTTTATGAAACGCCACAGATCAAGTTCAGATTAGTCCAGGGGCGTGGCTGCAATAAAAACAACCAATAAAAAACAAGTAAACATAAAGTTTCAGCTTAGATTTTTTGCTATTTTAAAACTCTTGCATTAAGAAGAGGCATGAACAGGAACATTAAAGAAAATTTAGCCATCATTTACCATCATGTTGTTCCAAATCTGTTATTTTTTATATGTAACACAAAATGTTTTTGTTAATGTTTTGTTGTTGCCGATTTGTTTTGGACCCCACTGACTCTCATTGTATGCCAGTAAGCAGTTCTTCTAAATATCTTGTTTTGTATTCCATAGAGGAAAGTAAGTCATGTACAGTAGGTTTAAGATGACATGAGGGTGAGTAAATGATGAGAGAATTTTCATTTTTGGGTGAACTATAAAATAAAAGCTTGATGGTTTAACATTTGTAAATGAAAAAACATAAATAAATAAAACTAAATAAATATTAATGTTGTAAAATAAAAGTATTATTATTATTATATTATAAAATGGTTAGTTCCTGTCCTTGATTCTGATTGGTCAAACGGCTATGACCGCTTCACCCAATGGTTCTGTGTATCACTAGCAACGCAAACTGTATGTTCTTAATTGATATTCTTCATTGAAGCTTACTGTATTATGTAGAAGAGTATTGTGAGAAAAAGATTGAGTGAGCGTAGTGCTGGGCGGTATACCGGTTTATATGGTATACCGGTTTCAATTTCGAGACCGATATGTATTTTTCAAAAACCGCCATACCGGTGCGTAGCTGAAACGGCTGCTGTATCTATTCAATGGCCATGAAGCGCTATGTAGAGTGTATAGAGAACGGACTTCTATTAACTACGTACCCTTCTTACACTAATGGAAACAACTTTATAACACAACAATAAATAACTCACAAAACTAACTCTCTTTAATACTGCAAACACCATGTAGAGCCATAAGATTTCTGCGATGCAGAAAACACGGATGAGATCACAGAATCCAGTCACAAATAGAACTTACTGTATAAAGCGGAACGTCACAGAATTTAGCAATTTTTAATAATTGAATAAATCAAATGTAGGGTTGTACAATGAATCAGATATCGATACGGACTAGTGTCTGTGAATATTAAAGCTAAAAAAGACTGCTATTAAAATCTGAAGTCTGTATGAATGAGCGCCGCATTTTCGTCCACTATTAACGTTACACATACTGAAGCACGCGTGACGCTCGCGATAATTTCAGTGTCTGGTGTCTCACTAACTATACATGAACTTCATCTGCAGAGCTGCTCTTACGGTCACTTTATGAACATTTCACCGTTTAATTTGATAAAACTAACGACATTTGTCGTATCATATACACAGGAAGTCAAAGGTCTTCACGACCCTGTCAAAATAAAAGTTCGGTATAACTTGAAATAACAGAAATATACTATTGTACAATCGAGTATACTTTAACTAGTAGAGATAATAATAATAATAATTAAAACCGTTTATTAAAACAAAAACTCAAAGGTCTTTACTGAAATGACAGAAATTGCACAGTAAAAATGTAGCCTACTTATTAATATTATTAATTTAATTAAATAATTAAATTATTTGATTACATTTTAAACTAAATTGTTAGCTTTATGAACTGATTTGATTACAATTCATTTTTAATTGTCCTTACAATGTTTATATAATATATTCCCTGTACTCCTGACAGTAAAATATGCCAAAATAAAGGTCCAGTGCAAAAAAACGTGACATACCGTGAAACCGCCAGAATCATGTTATAGAGATTTTTGGTCAAACCACCCAGCACTAAGTGAGCGATTTTATTACCTGCATTCAGATGGAGCATTTTCCTTCAGGTCAGTTCTATGTTCATAATAAAAAAATCTGTTTAAATGACTGATGCAATATCTTGTCCTTTTAACAGTTAAGGGGTTTTCCCATGACTGACAGGGTGCTTCTCAATTCTTATTTGTGCATCCTCGTTTCCTTTCCTCGCGTCTTAGCTCCACCTCTTCAGGATGCAAGGGAAGGATGCGAGGAAAAGACTCAAGGATGGAGGAATTGAATCAAGTGAAATGATATATCCTCACTCCCTTTAGTGTCACTTCAAAGCGTCATCAGCTGCACTCGAGGGATCTACCCATATGTTGTTAAAGTTTGGTTATTTAAAAAAATTATAATAAATATTAATAAAACAAGATGCCCCATTGAAATATATGAGATGTAAAGTTTATTTAAACTGCAAAAGTAAAGAATACATTTAAATTATTGTGGCAGATATGAAGGGGGAGGAGAATTTATATGTGCGTCAGGTTTTTCGACGAGAAAGATTTCCTCAGGAAGCTTCCTCACTCCTCGTTCCTCACCTCCTCATGGTGCAATTAGAGAATTGAGATGTCCTTCAAGATGGCTGATTTCGATCGGTTTCCGGGTCATAGGATGGAGGACGGAGGAGCGAGGAAACAAGGAGGGTTACTGAGAAGCGCCCATAGCGCTAGTCAAAGCATTTGTCAGTTGCTTCTTGTTCCTTTTCAATATAAAAGTCTTCACTACTGACTGACACACTCATAAAGACAGTCTTTGCCGCCATCTAATGGCGTAATAATGTAACTTCTGTTGCTGTTCACGGTCAGGGACTATTTTTTTCCAGCAGAAGGAAGGCTTTTAGTTATTTTACTTCATAGTTGCATTGATACATATATTTTTTGGCTTTAATATTTGTATTGTGTGGTAACCGTTTTATAAAAGCAATAAGGTACTCGAAGCTGGTGCTGTATCATGAATAAGTCACAGCTGAAGGGGTTGCAGGCACTCTGCTTCGCGTTGTGCCTAACAACGCCCTTCACCCGTGACTTATTCACGATACAGCACAGCCTCTCGTACCTTATTGCTTACTTGCCAAAGTCACGTGATTTCAGTAAATTAGGCTTTGTTGCATCATAAGTGTTTCAAAACGTTTCGAAATTTCAATGGTTCACGTGATTTTGACAGTTTGACACCTGCTCCGAACCACTGATTAGAAACAAAAGATTCGTAAAGCTTCGAAGCTTCATGAAGCAGTGTTTTGAAATCGCCCATCACTAGATATTGTTGAATAAAGTTGTTTGTTTTTTTGGCACACAAAAAGTATTCTCGTCGCTTCATAACATTAAGGTTGAACCACTGTAGTCACATGAACTGTTTTAAATACGTCTTTAGTAGCTTTCTGGGCATTTGAAAGTGTTAATTATCTTGCTGTCAATTGAGGCCTCACTGAGCCATCGGATTTTATCAAAAATATCTTAATTTGTGTTCCATAGATGAACGAAGGTCTTATGGGTGTGGAACGACATGAGGGTGAGTAATTAATGACAGAAATTTCATTTTTGGGTGAACTAACCCTTTAAATTGTTTTCATCTTTAGAGTTTCCCTAAATCGTGCAGCCCTAATTTAGATAAAATGACATTCAAAATTTGTGCCTTTCCTTGCAAAATCCTTGCCAATGGTTTTGTCAACCATCCACCCATCCCCCGTCAGGCTCCTAAATTCAAAAAGTCTTTAACCTCAGCCTAGTCCTGTGATTATATGTCCCAAACACTTTATGCTTATAGCTAGAGGCTGATCTCCAGACTTAGCCATTTAGGGTTGAAGTTACAGCAAATGATTTAGCACAGAGATCACAACGAGGACAACGAGGGAGTGTGTGCGTGTGGGGGAGGGGGGGTGAGAGAAAAAATAACAACAATTGCAAGAATGCAGAGCAGGAGCAGCTTACACTGGCGGTAGGCCCAGTGGTGATGAAAGAGCATCACCGCCCAGTGTTGGTATTGGACTGACCAGCAGACGCGCAAATGGCTCTGTGCCGTGCCTGTTGTTTTCATTCTGCCGTCTAATTTTGTGCCTTAACCAGCTCTGTGGATATTTGATGGGTTTCTACAGCATTTTGCTCTCTGTGTTGCCCTTTTACAAGAACCAGAAAATGGAAAGAAAATGTAAAACTAAAACTGCAGGACGAAGTAATTGTGTCTGCATCTGCGGCTGGAAAAACTCCAACTGGGTAGCAGTGCAATGTCAAGTGACATGTCTCTCTCTGCATAGCAGACACCTTGCTGATATACTGGAAGGAGTGCCGTTCCCCAGGGCTTGAATGTCATCGCTCACACTGAGCCATGTCATGCTAGTTTTAGCACTCCACACTCATTAGACTTTATAAAAGAAGGCTGAACTGATCCTGGCTAAAAGAAAAAAAAAAAAGTCCTTAGCTCCAGCCAAGAAGAGTGGAACAAAAGACATCTGGAGGAAGGCGAGGGCAATATACTGTATAAAGAATGTAGTGACTTCATCCACTTACATTTTCTCACATAACTGTCCCTTGGCCAATTCCAAAGGGAAAATCACAAGTGAGATCTTTTAAATATCATGTTTCTCCAAGAAAGGAGGTTAAATATCTTGCTTCTTAGAATGTTCTCCTGTGAAAAACACCCTCATAGGCTCCTCTAGGGTTTTTAGCAAAATATCATACTACTGTATGCTTAGTCTGAACTCGAAAGTCAGAGATTTCAATACATACTATCTTTTATGCGATGCACAATCATATTATAGCATATAATGTTCAAAAGTTTGGGGTCTATAGGACGTTTTAATGTTTTTGAAAAACATTCATTAAGGCCTCAATCGGAAAACAAACAAACAGTAAAAACAGTATGATATTGAGAAATATTACCAGTATTACACATTATAAGTAACCTGAGTTATGTAATCAGATTACTTTTTCAACTAGTAAACGCATTACTTTCTACAACAAAATATCTAAGTTACTTTTTTTTTTTTTAAGTAACGCAAGTTACTTTTTCACATTTATTGACTGACAGCTCTCCTGTCCCCATGTTGAGAGAAATAAAGTGCAGAGGTGTTGTGTGCGCTGTGTGAACATGATGGTTATTGTAGTTCTAGACTCATTGTGAACATGCATTTACTCATCTCACTTGCACGAAAACATTCAGTATTTCTCAAAATTAATAAAAACAGTCAAATGGAATCTCAGAATTTTACGCAATCCTGTAATAATTAACTATATTAAATTACACAAATATACTTTATGTATTTAATCTCACTTTACTAACCAATGTCTTTGCTGCTGACCTTCAATGATCTAATTCAACCATACTAATAAGCAAAAATTACTTTAGATTAGATTTAAAAATAAGAGTACTGAACTTCCTTTTCCTGTATCCTATTCTTCTTTTATCCAGAATGGCAGCACAGCTGAAAGGTTAGTTTGAGCTGTGCCCTCTACTGTACAGGCATAAATATGAATTTCCTTCCACTTTAGGCTTATTCATTTCACTTTTGGTGTGAAAGGGCCTTAACATTTGCCAAAAAATTTGTATCAAAACATTTATTAAAAAACAAGCAAGCCAGCCCAGACCAGGTGAGAAAAAGTAACGCAAAAGTAACGTAATGCATTATTTTTCATAAAAAGTAACTAAGCAACGTAATTAGTTACTTTTTTAGGGAGTACCGCAATATTGTAATGCATTTACTTTTAAAAGTAACTTTCCCCAACACTGATTATTACAGCTGTTTTCTATTTTAATATATTTGAACTTATTCCTGTGATGGCAAAGCTACATTTTCAGTATCATTACTCCATTCTTCAGTGTCATATGATCCTTCAGAAATCATTCTAATATGCTTATTTGCTGCTCAAGAGACGTTTGTTATTATTATGAAAACAGTTGCGGTGATTAATATTTTTGTTGAAGCCATGATACATTTTTCAATTTTAGGTTCAAAGTATAACATTTGAAATAGAAATAATAACATTATAAATGTCTTTACTTTATGAAATAATGTACAGCGATGAATCATTCAGCGTAATTCCATGCAAGCGCATGAAGAAAGTAAATGGGATTATTTTTTGTTTTCATGTGGACTTTAAGCCTCCTGAGTTATGAATGAGCAACCTCTGAGCAATAAAATGTTCATCTGGAAAAGCCTGCAAATACAAAAGCGCACTAAAACACAAACTACAAACAAAGCTTATTTATGACATAGAACTGGGACAAGAGCTCTTGAAAACCCCTGATGACAACAAATACAAGAAAGTTGGATATGCCGAAGCACACTCACGCACACCCCCCACGCAACCTCAAACAGAATTTCTCCTTTTCGTGTTCTATGCAGTTTCTCTTGTTCCTCCCTCTGGATGTTTGGGCTTAAGGGGTAATCCTCTCTATCTCCACAGTGTCCCACATGTGTTAGTGGTTGTTCTGACTGTTAAAATCCAGGACAGCCTTCCCACCCCATCCTGCAGACAGCTGTTCCTCTCTTCTATGTGGGTCAGCAACATCTGGACTGCTAATCCAGCTGTGGATGGATGGATGAATGAAGAGGATGGTAATGCTGTGCTCTCTGGGAACAAGACAGAGGTGAAAATTCACCAAGAACTGCACTGTTTGTTTTGCGTTTACAAAATGCTGCATCCGCACCACCAGGTGTCACTATAGTGCCAACTGCAGTATCGTTCAGCACAACATAAACAAAAAATTATTTAAGCACAGTCATAAGTAGGCATGTTGGCACTGACAAGAAAGACTTCATTTAAACAATCAGCGCATTTATTGCCTGTTTAAAACAGATTGCAGGCAGTTAGTGTACCGCATCCAAAAGTGCCACAACTGTTCAGTAAAATCGCCCCAGAGTTGTTGTTGTTGTTGTGGTTGTGTGGGAAAGCCTGAGGGCTGAGGAGGCTGAATATCTGTAACACAAGAGCCTCATTAAAATCCCTGCCAGTAAAAGAGTGGAGAGTGAATGAGCCACTGCACACCAGTGAAATAAAAGTGTAAGGCCGAGAGGAGAAAAGAGAAATGAAAGGAGGGAGTTAGAGTGCATCAGAGGAGGGGAGAAAGAGCCAAAAGATGAATCTCACAACAAGAGTATCTTATTCCTGCATCTATAAAAAGGCAGAGGAAAGAGGATGACAGAATTGATTTTTCTCCCCGCTCCTGCGTTTCTATCTCTCATCCATTTATGAGAAACAGAGGTAATCAGAGAATCAATCTGACCCGACAAGCAACTTTTGATCTCTCTAAATCAGCCGCCATCTCTTTCTCTGCCTCTTCCTTTATAATCCGCCAGCTCTATCCCTTCCTTCATTTCGTTTGCTTAAGACCCTTTTAATTCCTCTAAAGTTTAATTCTAATTGCGCAACCTTTGCATGAACAATCTCCCTTTCATATTCTCTCCCTTTTCCCCCCAAACATCCAAAACCTATTGAGTTGTCTCTGTAGGCAGCATTTTAAGAAGTCATAGGCACCCACCCAGCTGTTCCAAAACAAAAAAAAAAATTGTTAGCATAATTAAGCTGCCTCTTAATATACCACCATTTTGTGATGTATCCCTTGTGGGGAAGGCAATCCCATAATGCATTGTGTAAATCTCTGATAAAAAAAAAAAAAAATCAAGGCTGTCAATTGATTAATAGTTTTAATCAAATTAATAACATGCTACATACAACATTTCAATATTTGCAAAAAGACCCTCAATGAAGATAAATTAAAAGACAATGCATTATTAAAGATGTTTAAAATTATTGAATAAATTATAAAGTACCTTTATAATTATAATTATAAAGTAGTCTATATATTGTTTGTTTTATTCACTGCACATAAGTCTATTACTGGACCAGTCCATTTTACAACTGAGTCAAGGGGGACTTTTATATAGGCCTAACTGATCACATTAAAGGTGCAATATGTAAGATTTTTGCAGTAAAATATCCAAAAAACACTAGGCCAGTGTTATATATTTATATATATATTTTGTTCACTTGAGCACTTACAATATCCCAAATATTTCCAACTATTTGTAAATCATGAGAAAATTGCAATTTTAACCAAGGCTCCGGGACGTGTGAGGAGTCACCTGTCAATGGCGTCATACCTGCGTTACCCTCGGTTTCCGGTTTTATTTTGTAGAAACCATGGAAACACCAAAGACGCTTTAATATATTACATGTTTTATTAGACAAGGGAACAACTGTTTGGTTACGTTTACAGACAGAAAACTAATTGTTGTTATATAGCTCAACACGTTTAGTCTTATTGTTTAAATCAAATTTTCTTGATCTTGACTTTACCATGCTTTACCATGCCTCAGAGAAAAACACTATTTTGTGAAGTAGCTAACATAGCATAATCAGATGCAGCTTTATTTTTAGTAACAATATTACAGAATTTTCTCCATCATACAATACGTTTTAAAATTGCATGCCATTTATCAACACAAGCCATCCAGCATTTAATATGATATTCTAAAATCGATCTGCAGTGTGTCTCAAACAAGTGTGTCACAGCAGCCGCCGAGAAAATGTTATAACATAATTTTCAACACTCTCAATTGTATCTAATATGATAAACAGAGCTGCGTTACCTCATTCTCATGACTGGAAAAGCGGAAGCGGCGCCGGTGACTGTGACATAATAAAAGTTCTGCTGCTCGTGAGGCGTGTGTTGCACAATCGCTCCAGCTGCCTTGTTCAGCTCCCACAACACTCGCCCTGCTCTGCTTCATACTACAGTAACGTTAATAATCACATTCATGAACATGATTTCTTCCTGAGTCCTATCCCGATTGTTTCCACCGGCTGTGATGCGAAGAACACATGTCCCAAGATTCCGCGCTCAAACTTGGCGTCATCAAGCTACACCTTTGTTTTGAATAGGCCTCAAGCGGGCAGAAATCTTACATATTGCACCTTTAAATTAACGTTAAATAACAGACCAAAGAAAAATACATTTACGGATAAAGTAAGAGTAATGTTGATTATAATATATTTTATTCAACACTGAAAAGTATCAATTAAAATTGGTGTAAAATATAATTGAAAAAATTGTCTATTTTAAAGGTGCAATGTGTAAATTTTAAGAGAATCTTTTGATAAAAATGCAATATAATATACATAACTACGTTTTCAGTGGTGTATAAAGACCTTACATAATGAACCATTATGTTATTATTTTCTTAGAATGAGCCATTTCTATCTACATGCACCGCGGGTCCCCTTACATCGAATTCGTCATTTTGCGCCGTCATGTTTCTACAGTAGCCCTAAACTGACAAACTGCTCTACAGAGCGCGTTTGCTTGACTAGCTACTCTCTGCTGTCTCAGACGATGACATCTTTGTCCTGTGTTGGCCACCGTAGCTTCTCTATATTGCAATTCGCAACCTCACCACTAGATGCTGCTAAAATTTACACAGTGCACCTTTAAAACATTTGTGGATGATTTTTTTTCTCCAGACCAGTTAAGCACAAACCTAGCATCGTAGCATTCTAGCATTCTAAATATTTCAATGCTGATTGCCGTCATAACCCAGAAAACAAATACTAACCCCTAACCTACAACTTTTTTTTTGTGCTTAACTTGTTTGGGAAGATAATCAAGCATGTTTTTATGCTAATAGAGTAGTGCACTGTTAGCTTAGCAACATGCTAATGCCAAAGTCTATTTGTGTAGCTATATGAGGTGCTGCCTTTGTAGTGTTCCAAATCTGTCACTTATGAGGTTTTACAATGGATACTATGCTTTCTTAGAAGGCAGTTGCTTATGTAGGCAGTAGACAATGAGTCAGCTCACTACATTTTGGAACGGAGCCATTTTCTCTTTTTTCCAGTCTTTTCCCCATTTCTGTGAGGAGAGAAATTATAACCTGTTTTGCACCATGTACATAAAATGAATCCTTGTGCTGACATTTTGACAATATACAAGAACATCTCTCATGAGTCAGTCCATGAAGGACAGACCTTCTCCTTAAAAAAACTGTGCTGAAATCCCCAATCCATCAAATTTTGAAGCTTACAGAGGCTAAAGGCTGCCTGCCAATCTCATTCCACAAGTGTACAGCAACATGGTAAATCACTGTATCTAAATGCAGATTTCAAATCACGGTTTAGCTGCTGAACAATCCTGTGATGTGACATCGGTGTCTGAAAAGATTTTATAGCCATTTCTAAACGTTTCTAGGTTTGGTGTAACATTTGAGCGTAGCATTGCACAGCAGCAGTTGGTTCATCCAGCTGTCAGGTATGGCTTTTAATAAAGACAGCAAGGGTCGAGCCCTGACCTGAATCAATGAATCTAATTCACATTACTCAAGAGAGAGGGAGGGGCTAGAGGACATAATAACAAGAACAGACAGAGAGAAAGAGTGAGAGAGAGAGTGAGAGGAAGATGGAGAAAGGACACTAATGAAGGAGGTAAAAATAAGAATGAGGCTGTGTCCTCGGTGAGTGAGGCCCCTTCAGTCAGCTCACGTTGTAGACGTCATTTGATACCGCTTGCCAACAGGGACTCCGGTTGGGTGTGGATAGAGAGATGCTTGGCCTTTTTACCATTTTTATTGATGGGACAGTAGAGAGAGGACAGGAAATTATGAGGAGAAGAGGGGAGAATGGTATCAGGAAATGACGCAAACCGCTGTTGTACCAAATCCAAAACTCATAATTCCAGCCTCCTCGAATGAAAGATTCCATGGGATGAAAGAATAGTTTTGAGTATTTGGTGTCTGAATGTTGCTTGTTACTGCTGTTTACTAAGTCCTAGCAACCACACACAACACCCTAGCAACAGTATAGAAACGCATTAACCCTCTCAGAACAATTTGGAAACAGCTGGCAAGTGGAAACCACACAGAACACCCTAGCAGCTGTATAGCAATATACTAAAAACTATTTAGAACCCCTTAGCAATAGCATAACAATGCCCTGGCAACCACCCATAACATCCTTGCAACTGTACAGAAACACACTAAAAACCACTCCAAACACTTTAGCAACAGCTTAGCAACTAAAAACCATTTAGAGCATATTAGCAACAACATAGTAACGCCCTGGAAACCATGCAGAACATCCTAGCAACTGTATAGCATCACACTAAAAACACTTAATACACCTTGGCAACAGCATAGCAACACTCTGGAAACCACACAGAACACCCTAGCAACTTCATAGCAACACAATAAAAACACTCTGACAACCTTGGCAACAGCATAGCAACTCCCTGGCAACCTCGCAGAGCACCAACTTATAGCAATGCACTAAAAACCACTCTGAAGACCTTGGCAGCAGCATAACTACTCCCTGGCAACTATGCAGAACACCCTAGCAACTGTACAGCAATATACTAAAAACTACTTAGAACACCTTAACAACAGCATGGCAATGCCCGAGCAACCACCCAGAACATCCTTGCAACTGTACAGCAACACACTAAAAAACATTCCGAATACTTTAGCAACAGCTTAGCAACTAAAAACCATTTAGAACATATTAGCAACAACATAGTAACGCCCTGGAAACCATGCAGAACACCCCAGCAACTGTATAGCAATGTACTAAAAACCACTCTGAAGACCTTGGCAACACCATAGCAACTCCCTGGCAACCACTTGGAACACCCTAGCAAATATATAGCAACTAACTAAAACCACTTGGAACACCTTAGCATAGCAACACCTTGGCAACAACCCAGAACACCCTAGGATTGTAGTGACTCATTTTGCATTGCCAAGAATCACTCCCATTTTCTTAAAAAAAAATAAATAAATTGAAATTAAATTATATATCACATCATATAACCAAAACAATCAAATTCAACAAACTTTGTGTGTTTAAGCTAGCTCATGGTTTTCAAGCTAACCACAAGACAACCACTCTAACACTAGCACTGTTTTTAATCATGACTATTAATGGGGGTCGCACAGGAATCACACACTTATCTCTCAGTCTGATTACAGTAGGGTCATGTGATGGCATGAGCATTAGAGATATGACTCTGAGAGAGAGAGAGAGAGAGAGAAAAGAGATTCTATGCAAGAAAAATATGGCATCAGCAGACAGATGGACACGCGCTATGAGTATCTCCCCCAGCGTATGACCTACACCTCCATTAACAAGCTTTCTGACACATCGGTGGTAGTGTGCGGTTATTACACTATCCCTTCTCAACCCTCACAAGAGACGCATAAAGAAAGTCTCGTCATCCATGCAAGCATACTATAGGCAGATCACTTGATCATAATAAACAAAAGAGACTAGGACCTGCTCTGAGCGTGTAAGCCTGATAATCACTGGAGACCAGATGACCTCGCTCTGTGACCTGTGCGTGAGTGCATGTGTATGTGTACACACGTGCATATGTGTGTGTGTTGTATTCATAAGCTGGGTAGAGTTGCAGATGGTGCTGAAAGAGAATAACTGCTCATCTGTCGTTTATTGTTTCAAGAACAATAATTTGTTTAGACAGCGGCTGCAGAAGGAATTGAGTCCATTACATACAATGACTGAGGGTTATTCTGTGTAACAAAAGCCAATATTGACTAGCCTTTAATGAGATGTTGTGTGTGAACATATATGCTATGTGGGTGGGAGTTACTACACAGTTGCTAAGAAGTTCTCGCATTTCTATGCATTTTCTAGGGTATTTTGCGTGATGGGTGCAGTTCCGCACGATTTGGGGGGGGGGGGGAAATTAAATTGCGAAAAAAAGTTTCAGTTGTGAATGCAATTTAAAATGCTATTTTTTTAAAAAACTCCAGGTTACTGTGCTTGTTTGTAGGGCTACACAATTTGGCCAATATTTTTTTTGTGATTATATATCAATATGACTACAAAATAATAATAATTGTAATAATAATAAAATAATAATGTGTCCTATTATTAAATTAAAATACTAAAATAAGAAATTCCACAATTGTAGTATTTTACTGTAAAATAAAAAAATGTGTATTTAAGAAAAATATAATAATAATAATTTTACTTTACACTACAGTACAACTGTAAAATTACAACAACAACAAAAAACTATGGCTGTCTTAGTTTCTTCATTTTCCATCAAGCTTTTATTTTGGCGGAAAACTGAAAGAAAACCTTAAAGCTTGTCTTTTGTTGAAAACAATGATAACGTTTTTTTGCGTTTTTTGCGTACAGACAGCCATGTTGTCACAACGCTGTATTAGGGGCCATTCACACAGAACATGTTTTTCCATTCCAATGTTTTTCTATGTAAACACACACTAGATGGGCCGTTGCGCTCGCGTCTTGTGTCTTTTGCAGCATCTTGCGCATGAAACGGCGTTTTAAAATGGAACTGTACCATGCAGTGGAAAACCATTTGTACGCCTATAGAGTTAACACGTAATACGTATGTGCATGACATCACCATTTTCTTGAATTCACATTTTTGTAGTTTACACAGAGACAATAACGGTATCATTTCCAAAAACTTGCACTTTAAACCCGTTTTCAAAAGTTTGCATTTTCAGGCCCCCAAAACCACAGTTTTTAGTTGAAAACGGTGTCGTGTAAAGGGCCCCTGAGACACTGAAAACATTGATCATGAACACAGTGCTGTGCTAAACACGCAGTGCACATATTTATTTAATTAAATTGCAACCTTTGCGATTTGATAATCGTGCTAAGCCATATTGTGCATTCGGTTTTATTTCGATTAATCGTGCAGCTTGAATAGGTGTTTACTACAGTAGGGTGTTCTGGGTGGTTACTAGGTGATTTCTTACAGGTCCAAGTCAAAAGAGTGCTGTGATGAATGTCTATGAATGTCAGACTAGTTAAAATGAGTGTTGAGTAAATGATGACAGAATTTTTAATGGGTAAAAAACAGTATGAAAATATGTGCAATAGTGATGCTTGCATTAATAAGTGCCACTAAATTGTGAAGGAAAAACGCTCACAGTTGTAAACACCTACAGTTATCAAGTTGTTTGGCCTGAGCCAAATGACATTGAAATGAAGTAGTACATCGAGGTCAACCCCGAGCACGCCTCCTTAGAGGAACTCAGGCTTTTAGAAGCACTTATGGTTACAGTATGTGGGTCACACAGAAAGGGACCAGCAGCCTTCATCCATATTGGCACAGCATCAGAGCACAAAAGGACAGAAAAGAGCCATGACAGAAGGACACATGCACAAAAGCACACAAAAACCATTTCACATTCCACTTTAAATGAGCTAAGTGCTGCTTTGATTATTTGTAGCAGCATAACTTACAAATGTAACAGATCTGACATATGAAATCAAGATCTGAAGGTATAAAACATTTAAGCTGGAGTGTTAACTAAAGCATTTCACAAACACGGAACAGATCATGACTGAAAGAAAATAGACAGCCACCTATTGGAAAGGAATGCTGTTTATATTCAGCTGTATACTCATGCTCACCATCAGTTTAATTCATTGCACTGGTACTGGCATCAAATGCCATCCAGTTTAGTGAAATGAAAGTAGTGATGCACAATATATTGGAATAATAATGGTTGATCACAGCAATAGCAAACCACATGAATGCACAATGAATGAAAGCAGATCAAAAAAATTATTACTTAGCCCACTTTAACTACTCCAATACTAGCAGAAACAACTAGCCTAACTAATACATTATTAAAGGCAAGTGAACAGACTGTAAAAAGAACAAATACTGTACACCAATTACAAGCATAGATAAATACAACATAAAGTTACAAATAAAGTATAAGGTCTAACTGTAGTATTAATTTTCGTGTACAGAAATGTAATAATTACATGTAAAATGACACTGTTCACTGTATAAATTTAATATAGATTAATCTTTGTTAAAGCTGAGTTTTGTTGTTTGATTTACATGACAGACAACAGCAGGTATTTATAGGTTGCTGTCACTTTAAGAGTAAAGGCTGATTTATACTTCTGCGTCGGACCTACGCCGGAGCCGCTGCGCCGTAGGCTATGTGTCTGTTTTCATTTATACTTCTGCGTCGTTATCCGCGTCGACGTGCATGCAGACCACTAGTAGGCAGTGTCCGCGGTCATGTTGAGGATCAAGGCAAAAGCCGAAGAAGAAGCAGCTTGTCATGTATGTTGTAAGAAGCTTACAACTATAGGTAACAACTTTTCTTGCAGTTTGACTGTGTGTCCCCTGAAACAGAGTGTTTTTTCATTCATACGGAAGTTTAAAACGCTCGATCTTCTCCGATTGCTCCGCGCCAGTTTTTTGACCTGAGGGATGGGTTCTAGCAGACCAATCACAGTGCTTGCGGTCCGCGTAGAATTGACGCATTGTTACATTTTTGAAGAGGTGCACGTCAGGCTACGTCTTAGGCTACGCATGCTACACACAGCCTACGCCGTAGCTACGGCGTACACTCGATGCAGAAGTATAAATCAGCCTAAAGACCCCATGCACGCACAGATCCGATAGATACACATCCGAATTCCCACCTCGTTCAATTAAGACATAACCAAATGTGTGAATCAAATTTATTCATTTCAATGGCAACACTATCAACGCCGAAATGAATCTTAAAGAGCTCAGTGCTTTTTAAGTTGTTCATTATTATTGCAATGCTATGTGCTTTGAGACATGAGGTAGTTTAAAGCCGTCTCTTGTGACAATTTTGTTTGCTCCCTGCTGTACGCGTTCATGTGTTTTGAAGGAGGCATGGCTTTGGAGACGCTCTGAAAGGAGGGTGGGATCTTATGCTTTCAAAGCTAGCTCGCTATTGCTAGCCTCTCTGAAATTGCCTACCCTACCTTTAATGACTTATGCAATGAACTAATACCTAGATGTTTTGAGGGGTAAGACTATTTAACAGAGAACCAGTATAATAAATTTTGAGCAACATGACATTAGCAGTTGATAATGTACAATGTACATAATCAACTGTACATAATCAATTGCACGAATGTACCAAAACATTTGCAACTTGTTCAGAAGAATGAGAAATTGCTGTTATGATGTGCCAAAGTCCCTTTAAGACAAGTCATTTCACTCGGCGGCCATCTTTGAAATGCCTCTCGGGTATCCAAGTGCAGCTCCTATCTCTTTGAATGGGGAAACATCAAATTCTCTAAAGCTGTTTGCTAAGCTTTCGATTAAATTTCATATTTGAAATCCCCAATGAAATCTGACAACAACCATCTCATAAATTTTGTTTCTAAACGCTGGAATCATGACAAAAAAAAAAACCTGTATTTTTCAGGCTGGATCAAGCT
Source organism: Hypophthalmichthys nobilis (assembly GCA_037950665.1). Classification (NCBI taxonomy): domain Eukaryota; kingdom Metazoa; phylum Chordata; class Actinopteri; order Cypriniformes; family Xenocyprididae; genus Hypophthalmichthys; species Hypophthalmichthys nobilis. Next base: position 8,854,258 of record CM075483.1, on the reverse strand, counting down.
CATGCGCATGCGCAGACCTAAATGCGCGTCTCTTGTGCCTCATTTCGGAGGCGCGCGTCTGACTGTTTCTATAGAAACCGGAGCTTCTAACGGCCGCTGCAGTGACGCAATGACTTTACCAATCGCCGATTGGCTCTTATTTAGAAGGCGGGACTTATTCCGCCATATTGTGCGTTGCACTTTCTCCCATTCAAAACAATAGGAGTGACGCGTCTTGTGTTATTCTATAGTCTTTGATGTGCACAAGTGACTAGATGATGTGGAGGTTGAACAAGTAGCTTTTAGAATTTCGGTTGTGATCTGAGAAATATACCAAAGTGATATAGAGTGTCTCTAAATGAAAGTCTTTTAAAGTAAAGTATTTCTCAAAACAAACATCAACCTTTTTGAATTCACTTAAATACCTTTCATGCCGCAAGCAAGCAGTGTTTAAAGGCTATTTAATGCATTCAGTTTCAAAGAATTCAAGAGCATTGAGATGTTCACATTCATGAAAAATTCATTCTCAGGGACTAATCAAGATTCGCCTGCTTAGAGTTTCTCATTATAGATGTGGAATTCAATAGATAACAACAGGATCTCCTAAGAGCTTGTTGACCTGAGTCTTTAGCTTTATTACCTGTCACCTTATTGATGTGTACTTGGCAGTAGGTTTTACATCACAATATAGAGCTTTATATGGAGTCTGCAAGTGCCAGTACCAATCCTCTATTCATCTGTCACACTCAGGCCAAAACATAATTCATTTCGTTACGTCAAGTCCCAGACTGACTTTCCTGTACAGTCTGTAATGATAGCAAACGCACACACACACAAATATACACATGCAACACTCCAACAGTGCTCATAAAAGTCAGCTTATCTACTTCCTCTGAAACACTGTTCAGAAATACTGCACAGATGAGCAACCCCTTGACCTGAAATCTCTCTAAATGCAGATAAGATGTGCGTTTGCTGACAGCCGGAAAGTAAACGTTGATCACGTTCGAATGCAAGAAATGCTCTTAGACAGAAGCCACTGGTGCTGAGAGAGAACCACACCTATATGGTGCAGTTTTGGACCATGAACACAGTTTGACTAACAGCCCCTCAGGAGCCCTTCTCAAAGTGGAATTGATGTGCAAGGAAGTGGGAAACAACATAGAGGTTTAGCATTTGTCTAATCACCCCTCAGGCAGTGACTTAAATAGAATGAGTATGTATTAGATTTCGTGCCATTGTTTTCCCAAAGGGTATAGAGTGGTGATATCTCTTACAGAGTGCCCAAAAGCAACAAATGAATGATGGCTAAATTATCGACACAGGCACTGAAAGTAACCTAAGGACATATTTAAGCTGTAGAGATGTTAAAACTGCAGTGAGCGTGGAAGGAAAAAATATTGCCATGATAAAGACACTTAAAGAGAGTTTACTGTAAAAAAAAAACTGTATCTAAATTATTATTATTTTACTGATACGTTTCACCATGGAAGCAATACCTAAAACTTGATTCATTTCAAGACAGACTGAGAGTAATAGTGAGTTAGGCCCTGTTCACATCTGGTATTAAGATTTTGGTTGATTGGATCACAAGTAGACGAGGAAGACACATTCCCATTTACATGCAGCGTTTTAATCTGTCTCTTTTGTCCACTTTCAACCACTTCCGTACTGATTTCTTTGAGGGGAAGGTTTATGGTCTGGTAAATGTATGGACTTTTCAGATCTTTCGATCTAGTGGATAAAATAAGCTTGAGCAATTTACATATGAACGCGAAAGGAGACGACGGAAAAACAGAAATCTTGCTGTTCTGATAGCCGCACAACCACACCAGACGCTGTGAGTGAGTGTTAGAAATCAGGAATGGTGAGAGAACATTGCGCTTGGTACATTTTTCATCTTCAAACCAAACTTAGGTCTTCAGCCAACAAAGTTTAAATCTGGCTAGCGTGCTTCCCATAATTTTTATGTATTAGGTCAGTAGGTGGCCTTTTCTACACTACAAAAGCAATTCGGTCAAATGCGTACCTCTGGAAGTGGTCAAAAGTGGGCAAGCTCAAAATGTTTTAGACCCTGTTTACAGCTGTATTTAGCGTCGTCCACTTGTGATTGGATTGATGAAAATGCATCTTAATACCTAGTGTAAACAGGGCCATAGATGTTGATTCAGTAACAAATCCAACTGATTCAGTGTATTCAGTAAAGGATTTGTCAGACTGATTCAAACTAAGAAGTTAGTGAGTATTTTTGAATGATTCATTAAAAAAGCTTGATCATAAGAGTAATTTGCTATTGTCTGGTTTTGCTTGTCACAGAAGACATTTTCTTGCAGTACATCAATTTTTTTTCTCAATTTAGACTACAATCTCACAACTCATAACTAAAATATTTCTTTTTACGATTCCTACGCATCTGATTCAAGGCCGCTTAAAAGTCAGCCAATAGAGACCTCTCCACAACTTGTTCACACTTTTCACAATCCAATTCCCAATGTATTAAATCAACTCTCACTCAACATTTTTATTACAGTATATCCCATTCCACTCAGAAAGGTCAGATGACATAAGTAAAATGGCTTGTGAATGTCATTTCATGTTGACTTTAAAAAGAAATACTTTAGTGTAACCAGCTGTACTGTGCAATTTAATAACTTTCAGCTATTTGAAATGCCACTTTACTGTTATCAACTTATAATATAAAACTCCAGGGAATTTGGACAAGATTACAGAGACATAAAAGAATTGGGGGGGGTAGAGCACAGTTACCCTAGTTTAACCTTCATGTGCATTTTATGCCAACATAACATCAACAAAGAGATATGTCAACTGGATAATCTCCCAGCTGTACAAGCACAGATTAATTCAGATAACACCTTATTCTGCACAGCCTGCTTACACAAACGCACACAGAAGGTCTAGTATTCTGTTATCGTTGATGGATTAAAAATATATGGCAATGAATATTGCAATTAGCACACTTTAGATTTACCCCAGAGTGTTACTTCAGAACCTCTGCAAAACCACTGATGTTTAACAAATTCATTAATTCCTGCCTGAAACATCCACCTGCTTGAAGTTGCTGAAAGAACAGTTTCTAAGTTCCAACTGCCAGATTTGGTTGTGGTCTCCTGCCAACCAGTACAGCACTGGCTGACTGTTCAGCCGGGAAAAGAAACAAACACATAAATCACCTCACAGGGCTGTGGAGCCGCCTGCTGCTGCCCATTCCTGATATCTACAGTGTCTCCTCAAACTGTGCCTGAAGGTCATTAGTCATGATCAGGGTAGAGAAGCAGACAGGGGCACTCAGGGCACAGTTTTTCTAAAAACAGCAGCCATGTTTTTAAGGGTTTGGGTTATGGTTCCTGTTTTGCAGTCTGCACATTAGCTCAGGAGAACCTGAATTATGGAGGTGACGTAATTACAATGTAACATTTGCTTCGGATTTCCCATTTTTCCCCTGGGACATGCAATGCAATGGAGTGAAGCGGAGGCAGCATATCATTCATCCCTCTGGAGTTACCTGTTGTGTGAGTCCTTCTGCAGCTGTAAATCCCACTGACTGGGATTTGGTCATCAGCTCTCAGTGTACTAGCTCGAGGAACACAAAAGCTTTTCGCAGAGAGTCTGATCTTATTAGTGAAGGAGGTGATCAGGGTTATGAGCAATTCAGTATTCAAAGATATCATCCCGTCAATATCGGAAGACACATCAAGTCTTTTACATCCAATATTAAAGGCACAATATGTAAGATTTTTTATTAAAATATCCAAAAACCACTAGAACAGTGTTATATTTTTTGTTGACGTATCCCAAATGTTTCCAACAATGTTTAAATCTAGAGAGCAATTTTATCCAGAACACGGACCGTGTCATTGCATCACCTGTCAATGACGTCATATGAGCGCTACATTCGATTTCCAGTTTTACTAATATCGATCCAGATTACTGCTAAGTGCAACAAGTCTCTCATAGCAGCCACTGAGCGAATGCTCAGAGTAACATTATAACATATCTTTCAACACACTCAAATGTATTTAGTATGATTGTTTTAACCATGTAAAACGGCGCTGCGTTACCCCACATACGCAACAAATAGAGCAGAAGCGGCCGACTGCAGCAAAAGCATAATAAAAGCTTCGGTGAACTCGAGATCCATGTGCATCTTAGGCGTCTTTCAGTAGCATTCGCTCCGGTTGCCTTGTCTCGCTCCCACGGCTCTTGACCTATCCTGCTTCATACCACCGTAACGTTAGTAAAACTTTAATACAGATCATCCATGAACATGATTTCTGCCCAAGTCTGTCAGATTCCTTTCCATCGGCGAGAAGCTGAAAACAACAGTGCCCATATTTCACACGCTCATTCACAGCATCATCAAGCTTTGTTTTGAATAAGCGACCTTTAGTGGTGAAAAATTACATATTGTGCCTTTAAGAGCAATATAAACACATCTTAATTTCAACCCTTGAGAAAAAGAAGTGTGAACTGAATGTAATGGTTTCAGTACGGACAGTTAATTGCATGTTATTTACAATTCAATGAAAATGTATTATTGTTTAAATTTATATTAAATGCAATTAGTTTAAACTTAGAGTGCTTTTTGACCCACTTAAGCTCTTTAAATGTAATTTCATAATAACTTCTATTGTAGTAGAAATATGGTTAAAGTGTACTGCCAAATGTACTAAGGAGCATTTATGGTAACTATTACAATCTATCACAAAGTGCACTTTTTAAAATAGTCGTAAAGTGTACTCTCTTTTAGTGATGATTTATTTCATTAATTTTATTTTTCTGCAAGTACCGTTTTGTTTTTAAAAAATATGCTTTTAGGACTTAAAGGATTTAAAGTGAAGGGGTTTATCTGCGATGACAACCGGCTGACTATACGTTATCCCAGTTATTACGTGGCTATATACCAAAAAAAAAAAAAACATACATGGATATGAAATATGAATTTTGTTGTTTTTTTGTTATTATTATGTAGGAAGACATAGAGGAAACTGGTTGCCTGGGACAACAGTGGTACATTTGTTTTGTTCTTGCACTGCTTTAGTAAGCTCAGAAGTTAATCGGTTATCCCGGAGGCAAAAGAAAAGGTTAAAAACTCAGGCTTCCTGCAGTGCAGACAATCACATAAAACCACCAACACTGATGGGAACATCTCTGTGCTCTATGGCTCAGCCTGCAATGACTTGCCTGAGCTTGTGAATTCTGCTAACCTGGTTTCTGGTGGTCTTCAGGCACTTATCAACTAGACTTACAAATCACATCTGTTCTTCCGACAGGCGCTTGTTCCAATTGCCATATTGCGCCAGACTACTGACATGTTCCTTAAGCCTCCATTACCAACATTTCAGAATCCACTAATGAGGAATGAGAAAGCAGACATTGGAGAGAGCATAAGCAGAAGAGCACCAGCTGTAGTCTCTTTGGCTACGGCTAAATTATATCAGGGTTTTTATGCCATATTTTCAATTCAATTCAATTCGAATTTAAACTATATTTAACTCCTTTGACAAAACAAATCATTAAGAAGAAACCATACATAGAATAGCGCCTTGCAGAAAATCCACATGCAGAAAAACACAGCTGTGACAATAGCAAGGGAAAACTCCCTAAGATGTTTAGTTAAGACCCGTAAGAAACCTTGGGAGGAACCAAGACTCAGCTGGGGAGTCCACCTCCTCAGGCTGGCACTTTAAATGAACAAGTTTGTAGGTGATCTTTATGGAGCTTTATTTAGCTTTGTTTTGAGGATGTTCCTTTTGGATAGAATTTATAAAGGCCCTTAGTCCAGTGTCATACTGCATTAACTTCAACTTGAGATGCTGAAAGAGTGTAAACAATTTGTATGTTGTGTTACTTGTCGATATTTTTTGTTAAGTTAGCATTTTCAGTTAAAACGAACATAAAATATTAAATATTGATCATTTTGAATATAAAATTAATATTTTTGTAGAAATGTATACACCAATTTATCATCAATAATCAATAATCAGACGATATTTGTATATTTTAACAGACTTTTCATCTCCTTTTTGTCAATTCCAAATCTTTTAAATTTTTCATTTATTTTGTCAATTATCATGACAATAATTTTTATATTTTATCATTTGCAATCATTAAACTATATAATTTTGATATCTAGTAGTTATTCAGATATCTAGCAGCTGGTCAGGCTGATTATAGATTATCGGCCACAAACTGATCTTGTGACAGCCTCTTTAAAAAAAGTATAGTGCATTGGTATTTTCAAACATTTACAGTGAATTATGAATAGAAATGTGTAATATTACATTCAAATTTATTAACTGAATTTAATTAACAGCAATTGATAATGCTGAAAGATATCTTATTTGCTATCAATTAACTATACTACTTTCATCAGTCATATTGGTATCAGCCAAAAACTCAGGCAACCATAATATCTACAATAGATTTCCAAGTATCGCCCCTTGAATAATCCATATCTGTGGGCCTTTAGCAAAAAATAAATCCTCTTCACATTCACAGTGACAGAGATATGAGGCCTCAATTTGTTCTGAGATTTTTTTTTTGTCATGCCACAGAGTACAATGGATTTTGTGGAAGATTCCATTATTGGAAGCAGAATGTAGCGCAGCTCATTCCCATTTTTAACACTACACACTGAAATGTGTCAGACTCAGAGGACATCCTCCATCCCTCATCGTAATTATTCTCACCACACCTTAATTGCCCAGGGCACCATAGTATTCAGGTCAAGGAGAACTGATCTCTCACTTCGTAGGTCTCCAACGATGAACAAAACAGGCTTCAAAGTGGCCAAATACAGCCAGATATTCAAAGTGCTGACCCTTATGGATGTCCAGACATCAGCCCAGTATGCCAAGCTCAGCATGTCTCATGACAGGACAGCAAGACAAGTAACTCTTTCCTATCACACCTGAGATTTGGAACTCTGCGAACTCATGGTTGAGAAACGATACATGTACAATAGACTAAAGGCTGGCCCAAAAGATTTTTAAAAAAGTGAGAGACCACAAACATGACAATAAAAAAATCATAGATTTAACAGTTTTGTTTCTATAGTGTGTGGAATGCCGTGATGTGACCAAGACAGCACACCACACACTAACAGATTCTATTCACAAACAACCAAAGTCTGTGAACATGGGAAATCTTGAAAAATCTCTCGCGGTCAAATGTGGCTTTATGGTAAACAAACATGGCGGACGACGGGCAAGAAGAAGTGGCAATAATAGTGTTTGGACTGAGTTGGATATTTACAATTTGAGATCTGTGCGGCCCCGACGTTCTTCTGAGCAGATTCAGTCACTCTTAACACACCTCACAGGATTCATTTTAAAGTGTTAGTTCACCCAAAAATGAAAATAATGTCATTTATTACTCACCCTCATGTCGTTCTACACCCGTAAGACCTTCGTTCATCTTCGGAAGACAAATTAAGATATTTTTGATGAAAATCATTAAGTTTCGAAGCTTTACGAATCTTTTGTTTCGAATCAGTGATTTGGATCGCGTATCAAACTGATCACGTGACTATGGCGCTCCGAACAACTGATTCGAAACAAAAGATTCGTAAATCTTCGAAGCAGTGTTTTGAAATCGGCCATCACTAGATATTGTTGAAAAGTCATTATTTTGTTTTTTTGGCGCACAAAAAGTATTCTCGTCGCTTCATAACATTAAGGTTGAACCACTGTAGTTACATGAACTGTTTTAAATATGTTCTGAATATACTCAGAACATCCAGAAAGGTATACCTTTCTGGATCTTGAGAAGTTCGGTGGCATTGCTGGCAATCAAGGCCTCACTGAGCCATCGGATTTAATCAAAAATATCTTTATTTGTGTTCCAAAGATGAACGAAGGTGTTACGGGTGTTGAACGAAATGAGGGTGAGTAATAAATGACATCATTTTCATTTTTGGGTGAACTAATCCTTTAATGAGAGTGTATCACTCAAGACGGCTATTTAAATACAATTTGGAATCATTTAAACATTAATTTTCGATTAATAAACATAGAGAGTGGTTTACAAGGGTATATAGTCTGGTTATGACAAACTTGTAATACACAAATCTATATGAGGTCTTCACACTACTGCCGTCACATTCCCAAATAAGGATGAACTATTCCACCTATTGTTTAGTGGGAGGGCTTGGGAAACTGTGTTAAGGGTTGGGAGAAAGGGAAACAGAAATGTCTCAAAAAGTATGTTATTTGAGACATTATGGAGCCCACTATCCCATTTCCTGTTGTGATGAGGCCAAGACTAAAAATACACATCCCCTTTCGTCAGAACGCAAATTGCCCCCTCAGCACGAATTTCTCCTTCAACCGCTATCATGTAACACAGCACACAGTCTCAGAGCAGGAAGAGAACCCCCACAATCCCCATGCCTGGGATCAAATGTGCCATACGGTTGGCTTACTTTGATCCTATAACGGGTTGTGTCTGTGTAAACTGTGTTGAACTACTAGACCGCTATCACATCTTGAAATGACTCAACATCAGTGTGTCAGACCAAGGGAGTCTGAAGACTAATTGTGTGCGTTGACCTTCAACGGTTGCTCTCATTTTGTATATTAGTATCTATAGATCCTTTGAGAATACTTGACAGTCACCTAATAAGAGTCTGCTGTAAGGGGGCGAAAAGATTTCAAAGTTATAAGAGTCCTTATGATTTATTCTAGAGCAGGGATGCCCAATCCTGCTCCTGGAGGGCCAACATCCTGCAGAGTTTAGCTTCAACCTTAATTAAACACACCTCAACCAGCTCTTTAGAAGTGTTAGAAACTTCCAGCTGTGCAAGTAATATGCAAGTTATACTCAAGCAATCAGTATTTCAGTCGTCACATGTATTTTTAAAAGTGCACTTTTTCTTTAGGCTTCGCTGGCTTTCATTCAGCTTCCTAAATAACCGCTACAACACTGGGCTTGAGCTTTTTACTGACACCTTGTGGAGTGGATGCTGTTTCACAAAAAAAATAAAATAAAATAAAGGATTGAGGGTAACAAACAACATTTTTCCCAATAATTTTATTAATAATTAATTAATTCCACAAGCTAAAATGGTAAATAATAGGGTTTTTTTCCTTTCGAATCCACTACACTGCTTACTTTTTCTCAGTTTGTACAAAGAACTTCTGTGTTGGTCTCTAAATTTCTCAAAGAGGAAACCCCTACGCAACTGACTTTACATTTGCTCTTCCTCTGCTTATCTTTGTCTCTAGCTAAGTCATCCCTAAATACCAAGTATAGCTCTCATCAAGTTCAAGAGGTCCTCCTAACTCCCCAGTGTCAATGAAAGGTCATCCAAGATATGACAGTGAAAGGAACTGACTCACCAGGGCCCAGTGCATGTTGAAAATAAGCCATCTGAACAGTGGGAAGATCCACTGAAAGAGCCAAAACCCTCTCAACTCCACGTACAGAAGCACTGTCGGTCAGCATGACCTCATAGAAAAGGAGACAGAAGTACTTGAGACAACTTCACATTTTGGGCAGCTTAATATCTCAGTGTTGCAAGTATGGAAGTTACTATATTTAAGAAGGCCACAGATTTTATATAGCTCTTAAGTTTCTCTGCAGCCAGTGAGCATTAAAAACAGCATGACACTGATTGCATTTACTCACAGACAGAGGCAAACCAAGAAACACTTGAGTGCACAAACACACACATCCTACTACACCCATTCTCCTAGTAGAACAACACAGCGGTTCTGAGAGAGCTCCTTAGAATCAACCACAACGCGGCTGCTGTAATTGGCCTCCCTTTCAGCAATCTAATGGAAGGCACAGGGCAAGGCTGGTTCTGGGTATACTATGGAAAAAGGAAGCAAGAACTTCTCAGTGGGGGGCAAAAGCCACATCCTCCCGTGAAAAGGTTCTCAAACACAAAATCACATCCCACAGCGAAGCCACAATTGGGCTGAGTGGAACGAAGTGGTCAGGTAAAAGGCACACGCAGGGCTTGGTTACTCACAGTGTTCAAATGAGCGGCATAGTGCTGACTCATAATACAGCAAAAAAAGTGAAAATCTGATTTTTTTTTAATTTTTAAATGCCTTTAAAAAAATCTTTGCAGGCTTTTTTGACTGTAGCAGCACTAAAAGTCTCCCTGCTGCATTGAAAATAATGTCACTTAATGCGATTTGATTTCCATATTTATATCTTGATGATCTTAATTACAAAGGGCACTTTAATGTATTCTAACAACGACCATGAATGTCATCTTTATCTCAGATTAAGTGCCATGACTAATATTATCACTAATGTCCATTAACTCACAGCTAGTAATGTGGATGTTTTATGGACCAGTGTTTCCACCATAACGTGTGCCATAAAGTTACAATTTATGTGCAGCAAACCACAGCTTCTCTATACTGAGTGCATATACCATCACTTATTGTTCAAAATGAACAATAAAGTGGAAGAGATCCACGTTCTATTCAGCCTTTCACCAATTCCGAAGAGGATCACATGCTTTGAGCCACTAAAGAAAACAGCACAGAGAGAACTAATGAGACAGCTAATGAGATCATGAGATTTCTAAGAGAAATCCAAGAAAAAGCCCCGGCAGGAGATTCTGGCCTCACAGGCAATGCATCATGTGTCTCAAGCACTGATGCTATAACAGCATTTAACGGCAAGCAGGAACTACAGAGCACTTGAGTCACTGTCATTTTATATTTTCTCCTAGAAAGTATTCTCTTCAAAGAAATGTTTCATCCAAAAACCTCACTTTTCCAAAACCATATGGTTTTATTTTTTCCATGGAACACATAAATTTAGAATGAAAAAGCTCAGTCATACATAGGCCTACACAAACATTAACTCTCACACACTTATCAGCACATCATACCCATAAAAATCCCTGACCCCACCCTGACCTGATGTCATAACCCTTCCATCGATCAATGTGCTTGAATAAAGTGTGTCCTGAAGGGATTCAGTGGGACCAGCAGCCTGATTACAAACAGACTGTTACAGATGAGCCTGCCTTTTCCACCCTTATCTTCTTACATAACCGTAGCCTTCACCAACATCAATGGCATAGAGAAGATCCATTCATATGCATGTTCAATTTGGATGTGTCACTCAGATTAATAAAAGGTACAAAATCAGATACATGAATTGATTTGTCTAAAGTTTTGAGACCCCTTAGACTTTGGATTAAGTGAGTTATTTGTAAGTGCATATTAACAGGCTAAAATATTAAAATTCACTGTCATGACCATGTATTATTTTCATTTATCTCTATACTAGCAGTGAAGCAATAAGAAGTACTAGGGTTTCATAATTACAACCTATGGGTTTTTTGCATCTTTAATCGAAACGATTAAATAATTAGCTGGTTAAAAGCATCATAAAAATGCGTTATAAAACGTACACTCATTCACTTGCGCAGTACAAAGGTAAATATGTCACTTTTTTCAAGCTCGAACTGCACGTCGAACTGCTTTTGGAGTCTATGCAGCGTATTTGCAGGTACAGTTGTATGCTATTATTCATAATAATTCTATTTACATTGTAATTGCTTCAAAATAATTTTGAATTGACCACTTTTTGAGCAGGCTAATGACTTATCCCAGTAGCCTAGTGTTGCCTGCGCAGGATTCATGTCCCGCTTCCTCGAGCTCTTCAGAAGCTCGTCAGTTTGAACAATAGCATCGCCTGACTGTCCAAACAGAATAACTGGAAGCGCGCACATCCGTCGTGCGCGACCCCTGACCCATCTAAACATTCCTTACATCCGTCATATTCACAAAACTGTCAATTCATTCATAAAGTACTGTTCACACGACATGGAGGCTGCACAATGACCCAAATCCTGTGTTGTGAACTATTAATCACTGAATCAAAAAATAATACGTTATTTTACAATCGCGTCTTTCTTTTTAATTACATTAGTTTTGTCGCTTTCTAAAACTAAGCTTTATTTGGAATCGTTTCCCATCTCAAGAGTGCTCGTTATTTCACGCGTGCTTATGATGGGATGCTGTTTGACAATACAGACTCACTGCAAGAGGAGAGCCAACGTTCCGTCATTAAGAATTAAAAAATATTAATATTTTACAGTAAGTACGCAGGACGTGTTGATTGGCCATCTTACCGTGTTCCAAAAAACGCGAAGTTTCCCTCGATGTGCTGATATGTTGTGGAAGGAGAGCAGGATAAGCAGCGTGAGCGCCTTCTCTTACGGTCCAGCGATACTGTCTACTGCTGCCGCGCGCTGCACACCATGTTACCGTAGGAACACGAGCCGCGGCGCTGCTCTGCTGGAGGAGGAGGCTGTGCGTCTACAGAACTGCACCGGACGAGCGGATTTAAAGCAAGGGAGGGTGTTGGTAGGATTACGCGGTGCCGCTTTAATAAGATGTCACTAGTACGCCGAATGGGACCGCTGCAACTGTGTCTGGGTCCTTTTAGAGGGGTAGCCTACAGCAACACCTTCTAGAAAAAAAAGCTCATATGGGAGTCATGAATGAGAGCTGACTGTAAACATTCGGCGGTTGCAAATACCATGCTTTACGTTTGAGATAGATAGATAGATAGATAGACAGAGAAAAATAAGAACAACGAATGCAGGAAACTTACATCCTCTTAAACTTAAATCAAACATATTTATCCATTATGTCATAGAATGTCATACTAGGTCAGAGTGACTGGTCAAATGTCAAAGATGAAAATAAATATAAGAGGTGTTGTTTTGACACCTTTAAGACCTTTAAGAGAATACCGGAGATGGAAACAGACATATTTTGATACAAGGTACATCACGTAATCATTTCTGATGGAAAATACACCCACTCGATCTTACAGGACAGATGAGACACCAAAGATCTTACATTTGGAAATACTCAAACATATCAGAGCATATAGTAGAAAATATAAATAGTTAAAGAAATCAATAACATCAGTAACAAGAATAATAATAATGTATAAAGAATAATTCATAAAAGAAAGAAATAAAAGACATTAATCAAAAGAATAAATTAAATAGCCTATATTTTAATACAAATAATTTCACATACACCAAATAGATAGATAGATAGACTGTAAACCCGAATAAGTTGGCAAAACTCAAACATTTGAGGCAGTTGGTTACATCAAAATTTTTAAGTTAAGAAATTCAAAGTTTAAGTAAGCAGAACTGGCAGATTTTTTATTTTATACTCAGACATTTTAATTGCTTTTAAATTGAAATATTTGAGTAAATTAATTCATGCATTTGACCTAAAATTATCATGTTATCTCAACATAAACATTTTTATTAGCTAGTGTAAACTTAGCTAGCTGTAACAAGCTTATTCAGGTAATGCTAACTAGCTAATTTGCTAACATGTTAGCAATAGCATGGTATAGCGCTTGCTGAATGAGTGCAGCAATATAAAACATTTAATATACCTGCTCTCAAACCAAGCCGCATGCATGATGGTAACTCTCCAAAACCCAAATTAACAGAAACTCTTCTAAATTAGCATAACAAACATTAATCACTACTAAATCTCCTAATTAACATTAATCTTGCACACAAAAAAACATTATATAACACTTAATTTTAGCATTTACTCTCCCTTTCGAGTGCCATGGGCAAAGCATGCTGGGAAACAGAAATCCCAGCCCAGTTTCAGTTACACTTAAGTTCATCTAAATTAAAAGAAATGAGTTCATAAAACTTAAAGCAATGAAACAGTTCAGTTTGCTTAAAATATATCAGTTCTGTGAACTCAAAAGAAAAAGAAAGTGCTAAATACTCTAAGAAATTGGTAAATACTACCAATTAGTTATTTTGAGAGTGTAGATAGATTTTAAGATAGATTTTTTAAGAGGGATGCCTCTGTTTGATTTCTCTGCATGTGGTATGAGAGTCTGGGGCCCTGGTGTGTGTTCGACATCCCCGATCTGTAATCCTGCCCTGGCTATGAGGGGATATCATGACAATTGCTGAGAGGTGGAGAATAACACGATGCCATGATAATGGGAATATGAGGCTCTAATAGTATCATTAGACATTACAGTGTAGAAAACACATTTTCCTTTCAATAAACAAATGACTATACAATAAAGCGAGAAGGATCCAAACTATGAGATCTCTCTGGTGTGAGACTAAGTAGCTTTAAAACTTCTTAATGCATGATCTTAAAGGCTACCAGCCAAGCAGAGCTTTGACAGAGATCCGGCTAATTAACAGCTTCCCAGCAGGATCTGCCCAAGATGCATGATGACCCACCAGGAAGGCAAACATCAAGACAAAAATCTTGCATTTTTTCTGACATCATGACTTGCAGCTACTTGCAGCATTTTTTGTTAATATGTTAAAGGGATAAACGAACATTTGCTGATAATTTATTCACCCTCGATGTATCGTCAGCCACGGGTATTAATTTTGTTTTGCCTGTATATGGTTTTTTGACTCTCATAGTGACGGCACCCATTGACTTCCATTATATGAATCACCAAGGACAACGGTTTCAGCTCAAGATCTGTACTGTTCTACTGAAGAAAAAAAAGACACCTACATCTTGGCCTGAGGGTGAGTAAATTAACAGCAAATGTTCATTTTTGGGTGAACTATCCCTTAAACGTGAATAGTTTTAACGTTAGTATCACACAAAATCACACATTTTTAGACAACAGGGTTCAGAACTGAACTGAAAATGCCTTACTCAGGTTCAGGTTCTCAATTTAAATTGAGGTAGGAAACAAGATGCAGAATTATAATTCAAATTTGCAAGAATTAAAATGGAATAAAATGAAAAGAAATTCATATAACTGCTTCGTCTTAAATTTGTCCAACCCTATTAGTTAATATATCTTCAAAATAGATTTTAATTTTCAAATTCAAGAGCTGAATTTTTAACAGTGAATGTGCAGTTCTAACAAATTAAAATGTCAATGTCCACTGAAATGAATGGGAGGTAGAATGGCGATTCTGTGAAATTGATTTAAACCTGCTAAAATGTTTTATCTCAAGCAGTAAAGCACAGCAATACCAAGATTAATGGGTTTGATTCCCAGGGAATGTGTAAACCAATAAAATCTATATCTTGAAACCAGCGTACATCACTTTTAAAAGCATCTGCCAATTGTTTAAATAGAGCTGGATAAAAATATAGATTTTTCTGTTTTTTTTTTTTTCATTTAAAACATTGTGATATTGATTTTTAAAATGCAGAGATCAAGAATACATATGAATTTCTTTCATATGTAAGTAAATTGACAGCAGACATTCTAGCTCTAATAAATTAAAGTATTAAAAGGGTCATGAATTGAGAAATCAACTTTTCCTTGAGCTTTTGATATATGAGAGGTCATCGTACTTTAAGAATATCCTGTAAGTTTCAGAACTGAAAAGTTCCTTGTTAGTCCAATAAAAGCTTTTACTGATACCAGGCTCATCGAACGACTGATCCAGGAATGTGCCTATAGGTGAAATGCTGCCTCCACAGAAGAAATCAATGCCTACTTCATCATTGCAACGTTAGACCCGCCCACTGTCGTGTTAGTGAGATGAGGAGGAGAGAAGAGCGATACAACAGGACAAAAATAACATTACCTTTCAGAGGATCCTTATGCTAGGAATATGGTTATTTATTTTCAACAATGTGAATTTCTCAGTTGAGCTTTATTTATTAGCATTCAGTATTTCACTGTGGATTCTTTGGTAAATCAATCGCATTTCAGTGCAGGCTTTGCAAACAGACTTTAACGATATGGACTCGACAGTAATGCAACAACATGTAAGTAACTGTGTTAATTCTAATGCCTGATCTGATATGTAATGATTCATGTACAGTCAGATGTTCTTTGTCTATGTGTCAGTAAATCAAACCAGTGACTAAACGGTCAACTTCACAATGTTTCTCTTAATAATCTGTTATTTAAATGCAGCACTTTTCATGATTAGTTAACCTTGAGAGCTGTAATAGTAAAAATGTGCTAAAAGAGAGAGAGTAATACTTGGGTATTTCAAATGGAAAGATGTTAGCCAATCACAGCAGTGGGCGTTTACACTGAAGTCTCACAGCAGACACGCCCCTTAAAACAGAGCATTCAAATAAGAGAGGTAAAATCAGGGTAGCAAAAATGCCTTTTATTTCTAAATTGTGACAATTTTTGATGTAAAAAGTGTACTAACATTATAAGTGCACCCCAGGAAACATTATAAAACAATAAAACAGTGCAGTTCATGACCCCTTTAATGGTCACTGAAATGAATAGGAGATAGAATTGTCTGCTTTAAAATCACACCACTGGTCATTACTAAGTCCATAGAAGCATGACTGAAGAGTCTCATGAAAGACTGGGCAAAGAACTTGAAATGACATTAATCAAATCCTGGGAGAATAGATCCTGAGGATGATCACGTTATGATCTATGAGAGCGAATATGTGTGTGTGTTTTGAGTGGCCGTGTTACTGGTATATGGAGATGGCTGGTGTGGAGTCTTATCCCAGGCCAAAGCTCTGACTCAGCTGATGTTGATTGCATTAGTGTTGCTATATCTTCAGCTCCCTCCTCTCCTCTCTCTCTCTCTCTCTCTCTATGTGAATTAGAAACTGATGTGACTGAATTTCTCCACTGCTCCTCATCCAATTCCACCTCTTGGTTTGTTAGCTGTGGCAAGCATTATTCTTAGCCAAGCTCCAGAGTTGCATTTTCTCACTCCTAGTGTTACATGTATTTACGAGTTTGCATTGTCCTCTCTTCTTCTAGGGCTTTTTTAGCTTTGAAATACACTGGACTCGAAGGCCTAGAGCATATTACAACAATCTATCCACAAAGAAGAAAGCATCTTCATAGAAGTCACTTGGCCTATAGACAAAACCTGCAGATTTTTTCACATGTTCTGCCATGATTTTAAAGGGAAAATCTGTGCAATTCTGTGAAATTGATTTAAACATGCTAAAATGATAACCTGGATCTCAAACAAAGCATTAAAAGCAACACCAAGTTTCAATAGGTTTGATTCCCAGGGAATGAATAAACCAATAAAATCTTAAATCCTGCGTACATCACTTTAAAAAGCATCTGCCAGTTTTTTAAATAGTGCTGGATAAAATTTGATTTTCTGGTTCTTATTTAAACCATCCCAATATCAATTTCTAAAATGTCAAGATCAAGATTACATATTCACTTTTTGTTTGTATGCAAGCAAAACTGAAATACACCCAAATGAACTGGAATCAAAACAAAATCAGATTCAAATAGAATCTCTGTGAATCTGAATCGTATCAGGAAATCTGTACCGATATCCAGCCATAAGCATCATTATAATCAGTCTGATAAACTGCCCTGTACAGCTAAGCTTTGAAGGGATAGTTCAGCCAAAAATGAAAATTCTGTCATCATTTACTCCCCCTCAAGTTGTTCCAAACCTGTATAAGCAGATCTCACCCCACATTGACTGCCATAGTATTTGTTTCCTACTATGGTAGTCAATGGAGGGCGAGATCTGCTTGGTTACAAACATTCTTCCAAATATCTTCCTTTGTGCTCAACAGAACAAGAAATTTATACAGGTTTGGAACAACCTGAGGATGAGTAAATGATGACAGAATTTTCCTTTTTGGGTAACCTATCTCTTTAATAAACAGAGAATTTCTTTCATATGCAAGCAAACTGGACATTATAACTGAAAAACACCCAAATTAAATCAGAAACAAAACAAATCTGAACCGAATCAGGGAATCTGTATCAATATTGCATTAATATTGTTCAACTGAGAGCACAACACTTTGAATAACTGAAAGCATAATCAAATTAGCCAAGATATTTAATAAATGAGCACACAAAATGCAGATGAATTAACTGAAGGTTAAATTCTGTGGGCACAGTTTCAGTCATCAATAAGAAGACAAGAATAAGTTCTCAGCATGTATCCAAAACATTAAAATTAGCAAGCCTCCAGTGATCAAGCCTGCTGTTTCAGAGTATAATTCCCTCTCTGATAGCTTGAGTTTTGCAAGGTAAAACACACGATCAAAGGAAACCGTGTGCAGGGTTACTGGTGTTACATTTCTGCCTGACTTTGAGACCTGTAAAGCAGGCAGCACTTTCACCTGGCCACTGTCTCGCTCAGCGACAGCTAATCCTTACACTGTGCATGTCACCTCTGCTCAGTTAGGGGATTATTAGGTTGAGCTATTTCTGGTGAAACAGGACAAGCTGCCCCATAATCTTAGTAGAAGCTTGACCAACCCCAACATTGTGGTCACTGAAGACAAGCACACAGGTCTTAACTCACTGCCTCTTAGAGCACAAGGTGATGATTGATTTAATGTGCTTTTCACATCCTTAATGCTTTGACTAGGTGCTAGAACACCTTTCACCTCTGAACTTGAATAGAGCAGATGTTTTTGTATAAACCAAAGTGCGCAAAGGATTATGAATAAATCCACAAACCACTGAATGAAACTAACAGATGAATGAGTACTCTTCACAGTGCATAATGTGTTTGAAGAGAAATATTAAACTGATATATTCTCCAAGTGGACTGAAAGGTCAAAATAGACAAGAATTATAAAAGTCAAATAACCTACCGATCTGCATACAGTTTGTTTTTTGTGATTCACAATCACTGACCTTAGCAGATGCTTCTTAGTTTCATAAAGTCATGGCTTCTGTCAAAGCCACCTGTGGCCCTCGTGGTCTAAGCAAAGGTTTAGGTTAAATGAATGCTGGGCAGAGTGGAGGAAAGTGCCTTTTCCATGTGTTCTCCATGATGTGGAAGTCATTTAGACTCAGCAGCCTCCCTCTATAAAGGATATTACTGTAATTACGATATTGGCAGAGCTGGGTAATGTCCAGAGGAGAACATCTCTTTCAACAGGGCAGGGCAGAGGGATGTACCTCAGTGCCTGGAGGCACATTAGTGAGAGTGCTCACAAAAGCAGATTAATAAACCTTGATTTGGACCTCACACCCTTTCTCTGAAATAATAGAGATAATAAGGGAAGGGCTAGGTTCTTATTCATAAAAAAACAAACAAACAAAAAAACAGGTAATGGTTCTTGCGCATGTATTCTTCCACTGAGATGTGAACTGAACACAGTACTAAAAGAGTTTAAGGCGTTAGTTCCCCCAAAAATGAAAATTCTGTCATCATTTACTCACCCTCATGTCGTTCAAAATCTGTAAGACTTTCGTTCATCTTCAGAACACAAATTAAGAAATTTTTAATGAAATCTGAGAGCTTTTTGTCCCTCCATTGACAGCCTACGCAACTACCACTTTCAAGCCCCAGAAAGGTAGTAAAGACATCATAAAAGTAATCCATGTGACTCCAGTGGTTTAACCTCAATTTCATAAAGTGACGCAAGTGCTTTGTTTGTGCAAAAAAAACCCCTATAATTTACCACTTTATTTACTAGGGATGCACCGATACCATTTTTTCAGGACCGAGTACGAGTACCGATACTTTTTTCTAGTACTCGCCGATACCGATACCGATACCGATGCCTATACATGTATTAATTTCTCTCTCTCTCTCTTTTTTTTTTTGCTGTTGCAGTTTTCCAAGCACAACACAGGGAGACTAAAGAATGTAGGACAGCTTCTTTATTATTACTCTAATGAAAAAAGTAATAATATTTATGTCCTTGTTACAGACTTAAAGAACAAAAATTTCAGTGTCCAATAACCTTCAAAGGGCATAATTACCAATATATATAATTGTTATATAAAAAGAAATGTACAAACAATACAACAAATTACAAATACTATATAGATACAAATTAAATAAAATTGTTTTTCAGATACAGTAGGTTTATTTTCCATGTATTCATTTATTTAAAATATTTTGTTGTTTTATTAACATTTATGACAAATATAGGCTACGGTCCCTTTAAGACCGAATCCATGGATACTGACACGTCCTGTTTTCACCCAAATGTTTACGTCCACTTAAGCCATAACTGACTGTATTTACGTAAGATACTCCACACAATGGACATTTTGACAACTATGTGTGCATATTACCATTCAGGCGCGAGGAGAACCGATCGCGTGCTGTCTGAGAGAACTGGGATCGCGCGCAAGAAAGAGAGAGAGCGCGCGCGGGAGAGAGAGTGTCATTCAGTCTGTCATTCAGAGCGCGATTCTGCCTATCCCGCCTTCACTAATCGATAACGAATTGTGATTGAAACCATGCAGTTAGCAAATGTGGGTTGTCATCATTAATTTCGAAGTATTTCCACACCTCTGAGGCTGAAATTGTTTCTGCTGCTGCCGCCGGTGTCCCTGTGCACGGAAAATTCTGTCAGTTACGTCACGTGAGGTATCGGTCTGTGGTATCGGGGGTATTTTTACGAGAACGAGTACAAGTACATGAACTTGGTATCGCCCGATACCGATACTCGTATCGGTGCATCCCTATTATTTACAAAATATTAATCTCCAACATTCATGAGAGCACCATGACACATGAGTGTTGTGTTGACGATATAAATTGAGGTGAAACCATTGGTAACATGGGCCTTGAACGTGGTAGTTGCATAGGCTGTCAATGGAGAGACAGAAAGCTCTCAAATTTCATTAAAATATCAGGACCCAGCAGAAAGCCTCAAGATTACATAAAATGATTTAAAATAAGACAAAACAAGCATTAAAATAAGCTAAAAAAAACAGGGTTTCCATGGTCCTAAAAAAATTTGAATTATAATGAGCTGAATCAAAAACACAATGGCTCCAATAATGTAGTGAATCAAACATAGATTTACTGACTGGTTGTTCATATGACAAAATGTAAGTAAAAATGAATATTATGGGCTTTGTCAGTAGCATTTCATAAAAATAATTAAAAAATAAGTTACCACTGTGTTTGTCTATTTAGTATTGTTGTTTAATGCACTCATAAAAGCAACTTGCAACATTTACTAAATTAAGCATTAACAGGCAAAAAAAGAGTTTGATAATGGATAATGAATTAACATAATAAGTCATGATAATGAGTATTTAATTAACATAATGAGTAATGAATAATGTATTATCTGTAATTTGGTGCATCAAAACGTTCATTACAAAAAAGATGACATCTTTGTACATTAGTCATAATGTTGAAAGCTACATCAGTGTCAGTTTTTCTCAACCTCGTTTATCATTCAGGGAATTTTACATATGGCAGATTTACAATTCAACACACAACAAGGACAATTTGCAGGCTTGACATCAAGATCGATATCGAGTACCTGGCGATTCTGTACCCTCAGTACACAGATGAGGCGATGACACTAGTGCATATTAATGGCCCATCAGTGACCCCAAAGAAAAAGGATGGTCAATTTCTATTGCATTGTCAATATAAAAGGTGGCGCCATTCTGGCCATTTAGTATTAGCTTATATAAACAAAAGTGGCCAAACATTATCAGTTACATCCAGCTGTATGTGAGAATGAATTTAGAGGTAAGCTTTAAGAGCACTTACAGTCAGTTTGAATTTTTAAAGTGTTTGTCAATGTCACTACTGCTATTAGCAGCCAATTGCCTTAAAGGACAAACGTTGATGTAAGGTTGTGGGAAAACCTTCTGTCACGAAATATTCCACTATGTGAAGCCAAGAAACACTGAACATCTGCAATGCAGCCCCGGCTCTCATACCAGAGTCAGCCTAAAGTCTTGTATAACAGCAGCTGAGCAGCAAGAGACTGAAAAATGAAAAAAAGAAAACAAAGCTAAATTAATAATGATGGTGGAGCCCACCAGCAGCAGGAGAGTGTTGCTGCAATATTGATGAGATCTGAATAGGAACAGAGTCTTAATTCTATGCTTGTCTGTGCGGAGGCTTAAGCATCGTGAAAAGCTTGTTATCAGTATGACGTATAATGTTACCTGTTAAGCTATATAAAGCTTCTTTTTGACAAGACCAGGACATTTACATGCAAAATCGGCTCACAAATTTCAAACATCAACTTTAGATACTCACTACACAAGAAAAAAGGGCAATATTTTTCTCTGGTTTTGACGGCAAAGCATTGAAAGAGAATAATCTGCCAGAAAGCAGGTAAAGATGTTTACATGGTGAGTTAAATCATGATTATTATCTTATTACAGGTTACAAGTGGCATTTACCCAATAAAAATAACACCCTTTTAAGGTGTTTTCTCACCATTACATATTGTCAGGTTATTAGGCATAGTAATTGGTGTAATATTGTACATGTAAATGCACTTTTACCAAAAATATTTACATAAAAACTTAGGCCTAATTTACTTTTTCAATGTTTGCTGCAATGCAAAAAGTTTCCTTTAAAAGTTGGCCTTGATTTAGTCCTGTTCCTAACCCACACAAGCACAGAATAGCAATTCATTTGCCTAGGTTGGCTTTTTACAAGTTCCAAATCAATATCTGCACCATCCTTAAAGTGACCCATCAATTTTTGCAAAGCATATCGGCGGTTTATATAGCCCATAAAATGCTGAATTATTTATGCAGTGTAGATGGATGAAAGTGTTGATGTAAGAACTGTGACAAAAGTATTGAGGCAAATAAGTACCAGTTCAGGAATAAATAAAACTTGCTACTGCTAAGACAGAGACATTCCTGTTTATTAAGATAAATGATGGTGTCTAAGCTGTTTTCTCTGATTTATTTTCTTGCTGCTCTCCGGAGTGTGTTGCACAGACCCAGCATGCTCCTCATAAACTGTACTCCTCAGCTATTATCATTCAAATAAACAGTAACCATTTTGATCAAATGGGTGTAGTGTTTCTCACGGGAGCAAAAAATGGCCACTTGTGACATTGATTATTAATGCTAATGAATAAAATTTTGACGTGGTAGTTTGTTTCCTGTGTTCACTCACACAAAGTGCGACCGCCTGATCAACAACAGTCACATACACACACATCCATGAAAATTCACTTAACAGTCACAGAAAATGAGAAGAAATTAATCAGGTTTACTGGAGCAGAGAGGCCTACTCTTTTATGTTTAAAACAGCAGAACAGAGAAAAATGTTCAGACTAACTTTATGATCATATCTGCAAGATTCGATCAGGTTCAATGCTGGTGCACAATCAACAAATGGGTTGCAGGTCTGTTTCTCTGATAACAGAAAAACAAATCTAAATGCAAATAATAGAATGCTGATTAAATAAAAAAGAAAATAATGAAAAGAAAATAATGATCTATTAATATTACAATATTAATTTATAACTAGCCATATTATGCTATATAGTTACACTGCAAAAATGTTTATAATTTATACAGAAAAGTAATTTTTAATTGTGTGTTACATTACAATACAGTGAAAAATTGTAAATGGTTTAATATCATTAGTGTAAAATACTGTCAAATTTTTTATTTTTTGCAAGTAAAAACTATGAATTATGATTAAAACATGATAGCATGACACGTCACATATGATTATAAGTGATAAAATTAAAATTTCAAATGCTTATAACTTTGGGTGTGGTCGACTTATTTTCACAAGAGTCACGTCCTTAGACTCCTAAATCCTTGCTGAGTCCAACGATACCAAACATGTCAGGTTTCGCTTTATGGTTTGAGCAACGTTGTGATTTAGCGCTTTAAAAAAGTCAGATCGAGACATAACCACCGAAGGAAATTCGGAAAGATAGGTTGATAGCTACAAACTAATGTCAAAATTTTGATAGGAAGTGGCAAAAAAATCTCCTATATATTAGTGTCTATAACTTCAAAAGGAAAAGAGATATTTTCACCAAATTTGACACATACTGTATGTATAGGCACACTCTGAGGGCACCTAAAATCAGGCAATAGGTGGTGCAAAAATTGTCAAAAAACCTTCAAAAAACATATTTTTCTTTAGTAAATTGCCTGTATTGGCTGTAAATGGTCTTTTCCATCTATGATCTAAGTGCTTTCATGCTTGCTAAATAAAATATAATATCTTTTTATGTGCTTAAAAGCCTTAAAGTGCTTGATCCCTGATAATTGCTGCTCGCAGCTATATTATTTTATGTAGTTTTAAATAGTTTCTTCTTATTTTTGTTATTAGTAATTGCATTACATTTTTTGTCAGTGTTTATTGCATTGTTTTAGTGTGATGTTTGTTACTCTGATGGTGTTTTTACTTTGTGTGTATGACCCATGTATTATCCATGTTTTATGGACAGACCACAGTTATTTTTACCTGAACATTAAGACATTTTATCGTAAATTTGATGAGATATTTCTTTCAGTGTATAGGGATATATTATCAACTTTTTAAAGCAGGGAGAAAACACATTTTTGCTTGACGTCAAAGGCTGTGTGTCAAAAAAAAAAAACTATTATATATACTCATCCTAGAAAACCATTAAGAAATCTAAGCACAACTCTAGACTAAGTCCTCCAGCAAAACCAAACCCCTTTAGGGCGACAGCATTCAACATCTCATGCTGACCAGCTTTCCTGAAGACCTACAAGATATTCAGACCCCAAATCTGAACCCATTACAGTGAAGAAGAACATCATCTTACCATCAATAAGGCTGTAAGACTGAGTGGTTAGAAATAAAATTTTTAGCACAAGGCATCTTTTTAAGAGCATAATTCATTCCTGAATTTTCCTCGCAATGTGCATTTTTATAACTTAACACACTGATCAATAAGAGATTCGCTTAATAAAATATACAACCATAATTCATAAGGCAGATATATCCAGTGGCACTCCAGAATATTAGAACATGTGTAACCTCTCTTATGAATCACCACCAAATAAATCAGTAATTCCGAGTTGTTCAAAGCTTCCTCTTTTCAACTCTTGATCAAAGTATCTTTCCTTTCCAACAAAGGGAATCCACAGAGACTGAAGCGATTATCAGAGCACATGTGCGGTGACATGCACAGAGCTGCCCTCTTGCTGTTGCTGATGGCAAGATGTCACAAAGCACTACATGTGACTATTTTCCTAAATACAAAATGTTAAGGTTTCATTAGAGTACAAATTATGCATAAATGAGGATTAGAGGGCTTGCTATACAGCAGACACCTACAGTACACCAGACTAGTTCATGTATGACAGTAAATCCTGTTAAAGTGATGCTGTAGAGGAGTAATTGGCTTTATGTACTCAAACAACAACTGTGCCAAACGGTGTCTCTGTGAATTTCTCTAGATGTACAGCAGCAGCTCAGAGGTGGGTTAATGCGGTCAGATAGGACTCTTCTTGTGATGGGTTTTATGACTCAGCATCCCCTGAAAGCACCTGTGAGTTCAGATCAATTTTGTGTGGATATCAGAATGTGTTTCAGTAGTGATCTTAGGACATTTGCTGGGCAAAAACAGAGTGCATATCTCTTTACACACGCCTCTCAGCTGTTCAGTGAGTGGAACACTGCCCATCAATTATGCATAGGAAGTAATGTACACTTTGTCGATACTGTAGGGTGCTATTGCTAAAAATTGAAAACATCTGAAAATGTTATCTTAGGTAGGTATTCATTAAAGAGATTAGTTTATTCTCATGTTGTTCCAAGCCTGTAGCGCTGTCCAATTTGTGAAAAAATCATTCTTTTGAGTCATTCACAAATCCAGTCTGAATGGTTTGTTCACAAATTGGACCGATGCGATTCTTGAGTTCAACTCACTGATTCAATGATTCATAGTTAAAAGAGGGGAAGATTATTTATGAATAACAACTTAATTTTCAGTCTGTTCAATTGTATGGATAGCTATTATGAAACTTTTATGAGGTTCTTTGTTATTTAGAAGCTTTGCAGTCCCAGTCCTCATTCACATTCATAATATAAAAAAAGTTGGTGAGAATTTCTTCTGGTGGTTGATTATAATTTAATTTTTTAAACTTTAGTTAGTGCGTAATGTTGTTGTTTGAGCATAAACAACATCTGCAAAGTTATGATGCTCAAAGTTCAGTGCAAAGGGAGTTATTTTCTTTTAAAGAATTCTCTGTTTAAGGACTACAACAAACGGCTGGTATGGACTACAATGAGCTTCTTCCCGGGTTAGTGACATCACTAACCCTAAAATTTACATAAACCCTGCCCCCGAGAACATGCAACAAAGGGGGTGAGGCCATGTTGAGCTGCTTTAGAGAAGAGGAAGAGTTGTTGTAGTAGAGTGTTGTTACCATGCCGTCATTTTCCGCTGGACTGCTTCACAAACGAGGGTCAATTCAACACTGGATTGCACAAAAGATTAACATGACAGAACATGCTAGTCGATGAGTTGAATCAACTCCACAGCAACTACATAAATGTATCTACTAACCATTCAGAAACGTCCAGTTGCATTCTAAAAGTTGTAACTTCTTCCTGAGTTTCTCCATCAGTGTCCGACTCCGGTTTGAACAACGTAAGGCTGAACACCATTACTGACAATCGTCATTTTGGCTGCATGAGATTCTCAAGCTTTGTTGTTGTTGAGCAACCGAAGCACGAGCTGTTAAAGCTCCGCCCTCTTCTGGAAAGCGGCCGGGAGCAGCAGCTCATTTGCATTTAAAGGGACACACAAAAATGGCATATTTTTGCTCACACCCAAATAGGGGCAAATTTCACAAGCTATAATAAATCTGTGGGGTATTTTGAGCTGAAACTTCACAGACACATTCTGGGGACACCAGAGACTTAAATTACATCTTGTAAAAGGGGCATTATGGGTCCCCTTTAAAATTCTATACTATTTTGTCTACATAAACGAAAAATAAAACACTACAAAACCAAAGCTTCAAGTGAATTTAGACATCACAAGATTATAATGTACAATGTGAATGTGCATATTCATTTTGTGATTTGCTGAAGATTACATTTAACAGTGTTATTAAATAATTATTGTTTTTAAAAGAGCGTTAGATGACAGCAAAAGTTAATCTAAATAGGAAAGATACAATATCAACCAATACCAATAAATTAAAATTACTGGCTGATGATAACCAATATGTTACCAATATATCTTTTTCCCTAGTTTCCAAGTCTGGAAATAACTGGAAGCCTGCTGATTTCTGTATCTCATTCACTTTACTAAAAACATTTCTCTGTTTACATGAAAAGTCTCCACTGTGAAATCTACTGTACAAGTATCTTTCATCCTTTCTCCATCTCCGCCATCATATTTCATTAGGAAATGTCACCACTTCTTGTAACTTGTTTAACAGAGTATCTCTTTTTATTCGGGGCTGAACTGTTGGCTCACAGCCTGGACCAATTTCACATCCAGCACCTTCATTATGATTCTTTGAACAATGGTTTTGACGTAATCATGTTGATTTTCAACAAGTGTTAATCTCATCACTATATTCTTTTATGTACAAACACTTTGTAATTTATTCTGTTTACAAAGCTATCAGACTCAGCCCTAAATAATTAAACAAAGAATGAAAGAGGATTCGAAATCAAACCACATCTTATGGACTACTCCCTAGTGCTGCGCAATATACGCTCCAAGACCATCTATTTAAGAGGCTCATGATCAAAGAGCAGAGTGCAGCATAGGCTCTATCTTGTACACATCAATCACATTTGCACCAGTCTTTCGATTTAAGTCCAATTTGAGACCAGCTTCACATGGGAGCGGTTTTAATTAATGTGGATTGCCCTAATTAGCCTCTTTGTGACTGTCTTAATTACCAGGACAAAAACCGGGACACCCCAGTCTGAATTAGCGTCATGCTAGTGGATTCTGAGCCTTATTTTTATGCAGCAAGGTCAAATGTTTCCGTTCTGCTCTCCTTGCATTAATGAGACTGAATTTGCATGTGTATTGAATTAGATTTGACAGATTATCGTTCCACTGCTAATCTCTGCCATTGGTATCCAGGGAGTATATTTTCAAAACAAAACTCGATAAAGACTCCATCCATTAACATATTATAACAGCAAAGTTCCCAGAGGTTTGGTAATGCCACAAGTCTGCAGATGGGAAAAAGTATTCATCTGGAGAAAGTATGGAAGCCTGATTTAAATCGCAACAAGGTCTCAATTGTGAAATCTAAGGTCAGGTGCTACAGCTTTTCACACTTGAAATAGTTGCCCTGTGTCATTCTAAACCCTGGGTCATTCATTATTTTCTTTTACGTTTCACATTGCTCATAATTTACCCGGGGTTAACAGTTAATCCTGGGTATTCATATAATGCGGTTTCGCACTGTACATTCCTAAACCCTGGGTTAGCCTTCTTATTTGCGTTGTCAACCTGTTTACATAAAAGGTCTAGCATTGCACATCCTTGTATTAGCCTATATATTGCAAATTGTACTGTCAAGTATGGATTTTTTTAAAGGTAAGAATGAAACAGTCTCTTTACTCCAATTGATGCATTTTCCAATGCCATTTGACATTTTTCCTATAAAACGCTGAAATGACTGTTTCCATGACTGTCCGAAGCACATGAATATGAGGCACGCAATTGGGTGTCGGTTGCTAAGCGTCAAGGTGTAACATTCTAACACCAAATCTTTTCACACTGCACCAGAATTAACCATAAAATGTGCCCTTGGAACGAGTGCAACGATACAATGTCTTACCTGCCTGTCAGTGTATGTATTTCCATACCTCCATGCACCCTGCTCTCGCAGACATCAAACTTATGCTGCACTCACACCATACCGTAATTTGTAAGAGATGGAAACCCGTGACATTATACTTGGAGCAGTTCGCAACTCAAATTAATGCGTTTCAATGTCAACACTATCAATGCTGAAATGAATCTGCAGCAGTCAGGTGGTACAGCTCAGTGCTCTTTAAGTTGTTTATGTTCATTATTATTGTAATGTTTTGTGCTTCGAGACATGAGGTAGTTTAACGCCGTCTCTCGTGACGCTTTTGTTTGCTCCCTGCTGTATGAATTCATGTGTTTTGGAGGAGGTGTGGCTTTGGAGACGCTCTGAAAGGAGGGTGGGATCTTACTTTTTATGCATACGCGAGGGTCAACGTACAGTACGCGTGAGGCGAATTTCGTCATCAGAAGAGTATGCGCACCGCTGGATTTTTGTATGGTCGCAAAAGCACATTTATTTATTTATTTTTTTGCAATAATTAGTTTATCCACAAGGTGGCAACCGTGCCCTGGGGGCGTCAATTCACAAGGTAGTCAAAGAAAAACTGCATAAACAGAACAGACCAGAATGCATGCAAGCTACAGCGACAATTGAGGCCTATGTAGACGAGAGATTGTGCAAAGAGGTTAGAAAGTACCCTCATTTGTACAACTCTAGCATGAAAGAATATATAGAAGATATTTATATGGGTTATAACTCGTGGTGTGAGATTGCTCAAAACTGCGCATGCGTCGAACGCCTGTGTACGCATACGAGTAAAATGAAGTATAATTAGCGAGGCTGTGTATTCGACTGTGCGTGTATGCGAGCAAAGAAAACGAAGTATACCTTGAGCTTTATGCTTTCAAAGCTATTGAAAGCTATTGCTAGCCTCTCCGAAAATTACCTACCCTACCTTTAAGCCCAGTGTGAAAAGCCCAACTGTGATATATAATGACACAATAACAGCTTCCATACTAAAGTGAGAGACTGATTTATGGCCAAGGTTAGAAATGAAATTTTTCTATTGGAAAGTAATAGATTTTCTAATATCCCAGGTTCTCAAAAGAGATGAGAAAATATTAAAAACCCTCTGAACTCAGAATTCCCAAGCACTGCCTGAAGCAGAGGATTTGCGGCATTCCGGAAGTTTGCCGGCCACTCAGAAAGAGTCAAAACAAACTCTTATTTTGATATTCTTTTGTCTTGCTGTACCTGTGTTCTCTTCCTGTGGTTTAGTTCCTGTTTCCTTGGTTTTATTGCCATCTTGTTAGGCCCTGTCCCAAATGGCACTCTTCATGTGCACTTTCGCATTGAGGGTGCATAGCAGCCGCAAAGGGGGCTGTCACAAGCACCCTTCTTCAAGCTTAAATGAGCTTAACGGACCACAAGACCGTGGGGTGTCCCATTCGTCATTTAAGCTTAAAGAAGGGTGCTCGTGAGAGCCCCCTTTGTGGCTGCTATGCGCCCTCAATGCGCACTTCTGCTGAGCCCACAAGACTATGAGCTACGCAGAGGACTTTACCCAGCAGTCAAAGCGGCATTACGTAGTGAAAGTGCGGACTCAGAGGAAAACCGTGAGGGTTTAGCGTGCCATTTGGGACAGGGCCTTAGTTTTCATAGATACCCTTGTTTGTCACAATGTCTACTAATCACCAACACCTGTCCTTCATTTAGCCTCGTTACTTTTGTGTATTTAAACTGCAGTCATCATTTGTTCGTCTTGTGTTAATTTTTCGTGCTGGTGTTTCTCTGTATGGATCCTAGTGGTTATTAAATGTGAGTTTATCATCCTTCTGCGTCATGCATCTTTGTTGTGGATTATCAAGTCAAGCCAGCGCGTGACATAGACAGAGCTGATGTACGCAAAGTCGTATGCCGAACAGCCTTTGGCAGCTCAGGAACCTTAATTAAATGGAGATTGAAGAATCAGAAGCTTCGCCAAAAGGATTGAGCTTCCATGGCAACAAAGTTGGGAAGGTTTAATTTATGTGTGAGGATTTTCTCTCTCTCTTTCTCTCTTTCCCCACATTATGGGGACTCTCAATAAAGCATCAGTGAATAGCGATGACATTGCATCTATTGGAAGGCCTTGTCACCCAGGGCTACTCATTGGTCTGAAGATACAGCTCATCAGGCACTGTGGATTTGGTTATTGGTATGACCTAAATATAGCACCAGGGCCGCTAACAGATGAGAGCAGACAACTAGTCCCTGGAGTAAAGGAGCATTTGCAGAGGCATTCAGGCAGTGGACATCTAGCAGACACTTAGATAGAACGCAGGAGAATGAATTGGGGATTGAATTTCATTTAAGAGCAATATTGTTGAGAGACATTCAAATCCAACATAATTCACATCATTGATTAAATAGACAAAAGAATAATTCTCAAACAGCTCATGCTTGTTGGAAATGTGAAAGATTTTTTTTTTCATTAATAAATTACAAATTATGGCAAATCATGAATTATATTATCAGCATACCAATTTCAGTAAAAGTTGTATATTAACCTAGAAATTGTGCAGAATCTTAAATATTGTAATGATTCTGTTTCAACCCCAAAAAAAAAAATTAAAAAGAGTTTTGATATGATCTCAGGACCCATTGTACTTCTGAATCTGGACCACTGTCAAAGATGATATTGTAAAGCTTTTTACCTGTTGATCATGGCAGGATTTGTACAATGCAACACATATATAGCAATCTTGAAACACTGACTTGTGAAAGACTACACTCTTAAAAAAGAACCTTTAACATCCATGGAACCTTTCCATTGCAAAAAAGGTTCTATTGTGGAAAAAGGTTCTTTAGATTATTAAAATGTTCTTTACACTAAGAAAAAAATGGTTCTTTTAAGAACTGATCACTGAAAGGTTCTTTGGGGAAGCAAAAATGGTTCTTCTATGCGTCATTGAGAAAACAACACCCTTTTGGAAACTTTATTTTTAAGATTGTAAGCTTAAGATTGTAAACTTAACTGAAAATCCCCTTTTCCAAAAATGCCCCCATAGCAAGGTATATGCTGGAGGACTCCATTTTTGACTCATGTTGACTCACCATGGGAGCTGGTGCTGTTTGGGTTAAATGGGATAGGAGGGGGGGGTTCTGATGTAATGCATTTGAAATATTTTTGTTGGTATCCCTCATATAGGGAAATAAACATGATGTTTATTTACGTTATATGATGTACTGTTAGACAGTACTCTCTAGAAGGGCCACCTAAACAGATTCTGTGAATGAACCTCACACCATATGATCTGGAAGCAGCCCAGTGCACAAGTAGGTTGCCATGGTGAGCAATGGAAAGGTTCTCCCCCATGGAGACTGACTCAGACAAATTCGAATCGGGCAAAAATCTGTTCTGTTGCTGTTTGAAAGATGTTTAGTCTGGTGGTCTAATTAATTTACAACAATGCTTTGTCTTGTGAAAAAGAAAAAATGTACTTTAGCCTATATTGCAGGATCAATCTGAAAACAAAAAGCGAGTGACTAAAATAAGAATACATATCTACTTATAACAACTCTGCCTTAACCTCCTGAGAACCAGAAAAAAAAAAAAATTATGCTCTCAGAGGTATTTGAAATCAAACATTCTCTAAAAAATGTACAATATTGATGCCAGTTTCCGCCTCAGTGTAAAACTTAAACAGGAAATTTGTGAAAAAGTTTCAAATAAAATGTAAAGCCACAAATACAAAAAAAATCACAGTTGTTTTCTTTGATGTAGAAACATGATTACATAAAAATGAATGCCCTGCCTGACTAGCAATAGCAAGCAGTATGGTTCATGGGATATTGATACTAGTAATGATGTTACAGTATAGCGACCTATACCAAGTGATCTTGTAGGTGAACAGACCATCTTCATTCAGTTATACTATTGGGCCTAGATTGAAGCAATACTACCTCAATGTAGAAGAACAGTTTTACACTATACTTTTTACCATCAAATGTGTGAAACAGGAAGACTGATAAACATCCAGTTTCATATTGCTCTTAACTCTCTAGTGACTCAGAGTCTGTAAATGGTGACTGGCTTAAAGTGCATAATCTGCGTGACCTCAGAGCAGACATATCGTGTCTGTGCACCCAGGGTCCCTGTTATTACATTACTGTCTGTTTAAAGTCACAGAGAGAGACGAACATTGGCCATTTGAGTCTAGCGGTGCAGCCTGACAGGGTGTGGAGATCAACAGCGTTGGGGGGGGTGGGGGGGTTGGGGGCCTGTTGTTCGGGATCAAACTGACAGATACATCAAATAACCCTGATTTCCGGGAACAAGCATTTCACACATAGGGAGAAGTGTGACTCAACAGTTAAAATGTCACTGGGAGGTGAACGAGTGACCTTTACAGCACATTTTGGTTCTAATAAAAAGCTACTAAAATTAGGCCATCAATATAACTGTTGGAGGACAGGCGCGCATCTGGAGGCAGTTAGAGTCTATCGGCTCCTTCCTTCATGATGCCGAAGAGACTGGTTGGTTTTTATTTGTTTAGCACGACTCTCATCTCTCTCCTGGCTTTGGATCATCACATTAAAATGCCGGCTGTAAAAATAAATCTAAAAAGACTTTGTGAAAGACAACATTTGACATCATGACAAGCGTCACTGCCTTCAGGTTACAAATGACATGCTTCTTCGCGGTTTTAAACACAAAATAAATGCATCTTACACAATGTTTTTCTGTAAAACATCCATGATCATGACAGATGCAAATTAAGGAATTTAATGCAAATTCCATGTGGATGCACATATTCCCAAGGCGCTCGATCAACCGGCCGCTGAGAGTAACATCTGGAGATGTAGCTGATGAGTGCAGTTAACTCCTTCTGCATCATCAGGCTGCTCCTGATGTGAACAAATAGATGAGGAGAGCTCTTCAAAATTAGCGGATATAGTACAACCCGAATTCCGGAAATGTTGGGATGTTTTTTAAATGTGAATAAAATGAAAACTAAAAGACTTTCAAATCACATGAGCCAATATTTTATTCACAATAGAACATAGCATGATAACAAATAACATAACAAATGTTTAAACTGAGAAACTTTACAATTTATGCACAAAATAAGCTCATTTCAAATATGATGCCTGTTACAGGTCTCAAAATAGTTGGGACGGGGGCATGTTTACCATGGTGTAGCATCTCTTCTTCTTTTCAAAACAGTTTGAAGATGTCTGGACATTGAGGTTATGAGTTTCTGGAGTTTTGGTGTTGAAATTTGGTCCCATTCTTGCCTGTTATAGGTTTCCAGCTGCTGAAGAGTTTGTGGTCGTCTTTGATGTATTTTGCTATAGGTGAAAGATCTGGACTGCAGGCAGGCCAATTCAGCACCCAGACTCTTCTACGACGAAGCCATGCTGTTGTATTAGCTGCAGTATGTGGTTTTGCATTGTCCTGCTGAAAAACACAAGGCCTTCCCTGAAATAGACGTCGTTTGTTGCTCTAAAACCTTTATATACCTTTCAGCATTCATAGTGCCTTCCAAAACATGCAAGCTGCCCATACCATATGCCCATATGCACTTATGCACCTCCATACCATCAGAGATGCTGGCTTTTGAACTGAACGCTGATAACACGCTGGAAGTTCTCCCTCCTCTTTAGCCCGGAGAACATGGCGTCCATGATTTCCAACAAGAATCTCAAATTTGGACTCGTCTGACCATAGAACACATTTTTTTCACTTTGAAACAGTCCATTTTAGATGAGCCTTGGCTCATAGGACACGACAGCACTTCTGGATTTATGGCACTTCTTTTATCCACCCCAGTGACAGCTTTTGTTCCTTTTTGTTCCTTTTTTCCATCCACCAATTTTTCCATCCGCCTATTTTTAAGCGCATTTTGGGAAATCACATTAAAAAAACGCTGGATGGAAACACCAAGATGCATATAAAGTCTAAAAATGTGCATAAAAAAACACATGCGCTCAATTGAGGCGCATAAACTTTTTATCCATGAAGAAGGCATGCACATAAACTATGATGGAAACACAATAAATCCCTCAATGCGCAACCAAAAACTCTTGTGACTTTGCCTCAACAGTGGATGTGAATGGATAACTGGACTAACCAGTGGATCAGTTTCATTGCACAGCATCTCAATGTTTCATCACCCTGTTTTTATGCGCATCAGAAACGAGTGATGGAAATGCCAAATTTCGGAGGAAAATGTTCACAAAAATGTTTTTACGCTTGTATGAGGTGTTTTTTTTTTTTTTTTTTTTGCAAAAAAGAGTTAATGCAAATAATGAGAGAAATAATGAGAGAAATTCTGACGTAAATTTAATTTTTGGGTGAACTAACCCTTTAAGCAGAAAAGAAGGTCTACGCAGCATGTTTATCTAGACTGAGTGGAAATCACTGCAGAACAACGGATGCACACTGGGGACCTAAAAACCCAGAGCAAGCCACCCACCGCTGCCCCGTCCACCCACAGCCTGACCACAAGGTTGCGTCAAGGTGTCAGCGATGTATCCAAATCATGCTTACTTTGCCAATTCAGTTGCACTTTCAATAAGGTTGTATATTTTATGTACATATGTTAAACATTAGTTAATGCATAGGTGCCATAACCTAACAATGAATAATAATTTTAGAAGCAGTTATTCATCTTGGTTATTGTTCATTTATAAATATGCAATGGCAGTGACATATTTTAAGATGTCAGTGCAAGTTGCTTTCAGTTAAAAGAGTTCAAACATGCATTTAAGTCTGGGACTAGCTAAAGCCTTGTCTGTGAAACAGGGCACTTAGTGTTAATAAGTTTTAATAATAAAAAAATTGAAATTCATTTTTAAAAATTAAGAAATTGAACTTGACAACAGTTTTAAGTGGACATTTTAATAAAAATCCTTTTGGGTTCACACTGAAAAAAATGAATCATTTGAGTTTCAAATGACATGGTGGGTAGATGATAAATTTTAGCAAAAGCTTGCATTTTAGACAAATAAAAATTATTGTGTTTACCTAAAAAAAAAGAGTAAATTAATTTTTAAAATTTAAATTTTAAAAATTTTATTTTTATTCTTTTTTTTTTTTTGGAAGTTGCATTCAAAACAGTGGTATTTTGATATTATTGATATACTAATATTATTATTATTATGAGTCTGATTATAGTATTTATTAGTATTTTGAATTAGCTTTTGTTTTACAGTTTCGATTTTCATTTTTAATTTTAGTTTACATTTTGGTAATTTTATCATGTACTTTTGTCATTTTATTAGTTATTAGTTTTTTAACTTTCCATATAAATTTAATTTAATTTTCTTTCAGTTTTAGTAATTTTAGCACTTCAAACTAAACTTATTTTAGTTAAATTTTCATTTAATATTTTATTTTATTTTATTTCAGCTTTATTTTAATTGCCGGAAATTGTTTTTAATAGTTGAAGTTTAGTTAACAAACAACAATGCACTTTAATCCATTTAGCTTTAACCAAGATTGATAAATTCTTTAAAAATATTGCTTATTATTAGTTCATGAAGCCTAATGTATTAACAAATATTTACATATACAGCCTTACTGTAAAGTGTTACTTGCTGCTGCCAATTCTCCTTCTAAAACATATTCAATTTTCAGAGTTCTCTTAGACTTGAAAAATCATGAGTGCATTTATAAAGGTGTTGATTAATAAAAAGAACCCTGTTCCGTGCGGAGCCCAAGCTAAGTCATGCATGATTGCTCTAATGGTGCTACTTGGGCTCTGGTTACTATGGAGACAGCAGTAAGCTGTTTCTAATTTAATAAATACTGTAAAGATTGACCATAGATTGGCCACACCGAGGGAAAACTTCATCCTGTTGCCATGGATACCTCCTGCCGACCACCAAGACCATGTTCAGCACTGGTGAGATGTAGAAATAAATAAATGAACCAACTTTAAATTATAATAAATGAAAAAATTAATCTTGAAGTTAAGTAAAACGTTTAAACATTACAATCATATCAGCATGTAACCAAGATGTCATTGTTAACCAATTACACTGCCTCCATGAGACTCTATTCAGTTTCACACTGATGTCTGTGGGGAAAAAAATAAATCGCTGTTCTTTTTTTAGAGACAGGTAGAAGAATGCGTCTAACTGTTGCTTTTAGCCACAACGGAAATCAATGCCCGGCAGTGTATGAGCTTATCGATTAGATCTGCATGCTTGCTTAAGAAGACATTTCAGTAGAGCTGTCGCTAAGGGAGAAGGGCTCTCTACCGATACTTCCACTCCTTCCACCTCCCTGTCATCTATTCAGGCCTGTCATCCAGAACTGATGGTTCTGGCTGATCAGAGGCATTTTGGTGAAGCCTGATGGATCCGTCAGGACTCATTTACTTTTAAACTGGGTTGTTGTTTTTGGTCTATATGTCCAGACATTGATCTGAGGAAGAGATGCCTGTGTTACGCCACAAAGTGAGACAACAAAGGGAGAACTAGGAGACGAAGATGTGCTCAAGCTTATTTTGTATATTCCTGCTGAAAAAGAAAAACTGGTCTAAAACCAGCCTAAGCTTGTTTGTTAGTCTTAGCTTGTTTCCCAGTCTGGCTAAGATTTTATGCTGGTCATGTTTTGAGGGATTTTGGGTATTTCTTATTTAGTCAGGCTGGGAGACTAGCTTAAACCAACCAACCAAACAAACAAACAAACAAAAAAACAGAGTAGCAATTTCAGCTTAGGATGGTTTAAGTTTTTTCAGCAGGGATGTTCATATGCATGCACAGTGTCTTTTTAGTTGAGGAGTAACTAATTAAATGGTTAGTTCACCCAAAAATGAAAATTCTGTCATTAATTACTCACCTTCATGTCGTTCCACACCCATAAGACCTTCGTTCATCTTTGGAACACAAATTAAGATATGTTTGATGAAATCCAAGAGCTTTCTGACTCCTCAATAGACAGCAATTTAACCACCACTTTGAAGGTCCAGAAAGGTACTAAAGACATCATTAAAACCGTCGATGTAACTGCAGTGGTTCAAACTTAAAGGATTAGTTCACTTTCAAATAAAATTTTCCTGATAATTTATTCACCCCCATGTCATCCAAGATGTTCATGTCTTTCTTTCTTCAGTCGAAAAGAAATTAAGGTTTTTGATTAAAACATTCCAGGATTATTCTCCTTATAATGGACTTCAATGGCCTCCAAACGGTTGAAGGTCAAAATTATAGTTTCAGTGCAGCTTCAAAGGGCTTTAAACGATACCAGACGAGGAATAAGGGTCTTATCTAGCGAAACGATCTGCAATTTTGGAAAAAAATGTAAATATATATGCTTTATATAAACAAATTATCGCCTTCTAAGTGCTTCTGCCAAAACCGCACTTTCGTATTCTTAAAAAAGCTTACGCTGAATGTCCTAAGCCTTACCTATTCTACTTACAGAAAAAATGGAACTGGCGCTGCGTTCGTTCCGTAAGTTGAATAGGGAAGGCGTAGGACATTCAGCGTAAGCTTTTTTAAGAATACGAAAGTGCGGTTTTGCCGGTAGCACTTGGAAGGCGATAATTCCTTTAATGTTATGAAGCGATGAGAATACTTTTTGTGCGCAAAAAACGAAACAAAAATAACAACATCTCCCCTTTTGTGTCATTCTCCTACGCTTTTAATGTCCAGTGCTTCATAAAATGAAGGTTGAACCACTGCAGTCGACTATTTAAACTGTCTTTAGTACCTTTCTGGACCTTGAAAGTGGTGGTTAAATTGCTGTCTATGGAGGAGTCAATTTGGGGGGAATGAAATGTGATGACAAGGGGCTTGCATGGCCTTGTTAGTCCTGCTGGTGATAGATAACATAATAACACCATGTTCTAAAAGCATCTTTCTTCATTGACAGCCATTCAAAATTACCCGTTTATTGTTAAAAATACATTTCTTTAAGCAACATATAACCTACAAATCGTAAACCTTTTCAATATAGTATAGGCTAGTGGATTTGGACCCACTGTCTAAAGCATGAGCGTTGCTGTCATCAAAAATCCGCAATTTCGTGACATATTTTTCCTGCGGCTTCGGAGTATTGAGTCACACAATATTTACAGCTCAGGTTATAACTTATGAACAACTCATGAACAACTATCACACAACAACAACAACAAAAAAAACAGTCGTAGATCATCCAGGTAATGACACACTGTATTAAGAATCAATGGTTCACAAACTTTTGAACTGGGTCATTTTAATAAATTCAGCTATTTTTTTGTCTTATGGATTATATGTAAACATCTTTTATGTAAAATATCTTACTCAGGACAGTACTAAATAAAAAATAACATGCATTTTGTATGATCTCTCTTATTTTGTTAAAATTTTGCACATTTTCACAGATTCTGCAAGTGATTCACATACTTATTCTTGCAACTGTAGTTAAATGTTGCTGCTCTCATCAGTTTGTCTTCAACTCAGTTATTAGTTTAATTAGATTGTTTTCTAGTTGTGTTAATTGTTTATATTGTAAATGTATCTTTACATTTAATGCAAAAACATTATTGTTAGATAAATATTAAAGATTTATCTATTAATCTATTAACATTATAAAGATAATGTTCTGGTTGCAAGGTTTTTTTTTCAGGTTTTGTTCATTTTCATGCATACATAATGGTATATGTTATATAATGATGGCATATGTTTATGTGGAGAAAATCATAAAAAATGGGACAAAAACAACAGCAAATTCCCTTTAATGCCCAATTCTGTGGTCAGTCATAGCACTGGATTATAATGATGATTAACTCCTGGGGCCATACCCAATCCAATCTCCCACATTTTCCCTAATGAATTCCCGCAGCTGCTGATAGAGACTAATTATTGTTATTAGTTCAAAGTCTGGCAATTACCTCACTATTACCTCATTGCCACAAAGGCCAATTCATTGGTTACAGTCAGAGGGCCATGAGGCTATCGATTTCAGACAGGATATTAAACATTAGGTGTATACAGAACCTGCTGCAGCCTATCTGATGAGAAGATGTTTTTCCTGTGGAATATATTTGCTAAAACATTGGTCTGAATACATATAGACACATCAGCGATGGAGACCACATGATTAACTGAAGCGAGGCCTTGCTGAGGGAGGGGGCGACCTTGTGTTGAGGCAGGCAGATCATACGAGTTCACGGCATTTCTCTCCATCTGTCTGCACCAGGTTTAGATGTGGTTTCATCTCTCTAGCTCATAATAAATCGGTCATAATCTTCCACCCATCATATCACAGCTGGTTCAGCCTAATACTACAGGATGTAATGGTGCAAGTACAGCACATGCAAACTGCCAAAACACACACAGAAGTGCTAACATCCTGTTGTGACTAAAATAAGGCTTTTATCCCTGCATTGTACATTTTTACAGTTGCTCTAATTAGCCAAGCCTGGCAAATGTCATAACAGAGCAGCTGTCAAAAGCATCTAGTGAGCTCCGGTTTGTTTGGATTTGTGTGCATGCTGACCTAAGGTTATTCTAAAAAATCCGGTGCTCATTATTTCAACATAAAATGCCTCTAACAAAACAGGAATATCAAAAACCACAAATTTGCCCCGACTCGTAATGTTCCACTCTATGAGACCTTATCAAGCCAGCGCACAATGAACCAACTTCAGGAAGGAAGTAAAAGTGTTATGAATTTATTTTCCTGAGGGCATGACTACATGGTTTTC
Organism: Hypophthalmichthys nobilis; assembly: GCA_037950665.1. NCBI lineage: Eukaryota > Metazoa > Chordata > Actinopteri > Cypriniformes > Xenocyprididae > Hypophthalmichthys > Hypophthalmichthys nobilis. The sequence continues at coordinate 8,814,161 of CM075483.1, read as the reverse complement.
CCCATGCAGCCAAACTAATTTCAACACCACCATTGATCTGCAAGCAGAATTCAATTTCTGGGAGCTTTATCACACATAATTGATTCGAAGCGCCTCTATAAGCAAAGTATTTATAACATGTATCCTCATTCATTTAAATTACAGAAACAGCAGCAGTTATATTAATTTTTGTTAATCTTTCATTTAAACATTCAAGTTCAATTTTGCACTTGAAATGAAGATGCTGTACAATTGCATCCCGACTAGTTGTTTTTCACGTACACACTGCAGCTAAATTCGGTTGTCAGTTCACCTTTTAGTGCGTGTTCTGTACACACACAGTAAAATATGTGAGTAACAACCGAATTAACTCCCTAAAAATACAGGTAGTGATTTACAGAAATTCTACAGTGTGTACAGAACTGAACAACTATAGCTGTTAATAATCGAATAATCGAATCAAATCAGTGATTCGGAGCGCCAAAGTCACGTGATTTCAGCAGTTTAGCCGTTTGATAGGAGATCAATCACTGATTTGATTCGTAAAGCTCCGAAGCAGTGTTTTGAAATCAGCCCATCACTATATTGTTGAAAAGTCGTTATTTTGTTTTTTTTGGCGCACAAAAAGTATTCTCGTCGCTTTTTATTATTAAGGTAGAACCACTGAATTCACATGAATTGTTTCAAATGTGTTTTTAGTACCTTTATGGATCTTGAGAGTTACAATGGCTTTGCTGTCTATAGAGGCCTCACTGAGCCATCGGATTTAATCAAAATATCTTCATTTGTGTTCGAAGATGAACGAAGGTCTTACGGGTGTAGAACGACATGAGGGTGAGTAATAAATGACATTATTTTCATTTTTGGGTGAACTAACGTTAACCCTTTAACGTGCATCTGATCTGAGAGGGAAAGCACGAGCCTTGACTCATTCGTGTTGCAAGATCTTGCTAGAAAAGAACAAGCCGATAATAAACCGAAATAAATCCAAATGCTTTATGCTGACAATAAGACCAAAATATCGCGATTCATGTCTGCTCACTTTAATAACTTTAATAAACCCGTTCGCTTTATGAGCCGAGCTTAAACAACAATCCCAAAAACGCTTATAATGAGTGATCATGGCAACACAGAAAGAGCGCGCTCTGTGTGAAACAGTCTGTAGAAGCATAAACAAAACACGACGCCTCCGTCGACTGTGTTTAGTTAAATTGCTGAAAATAACGAGTGTTTTGTCACTGTAATATTACTTGTGTGACAATAACGGATACCAAACACGCCAGAACATTGTTATGGTTTCCAAGCTGTCAACCATCGCATTTTCGAGAGTGAGTCATGTTCCATACACACCAATAATTTAGGGGATTCATTCAGTCCTTCATTTAAAGGGATAGTTCACCCAAAAATGAAAATTATCCCATGATTTACTTTCCCTCAAGCCATCCTAAGTGTATATGACTATCTTCTTTTAGACGAACACAATCTGAGATATATTTAAAAATATCCGTAGTCCTCCAAGGTTTATAATGGTTGTGAATGGAAGGCCGCGTTTTGAAGTCAAAAATAATGCATCCATCCATAAAAAAGTAATCCATACGACTCCAGGGGGTTAATAAAGGCCTTCTGAAGCGAAGCAATGCATTTTTGTAAGAAAAATATCCATATTTAAAACTTTATAAATTCAAATTACTAGCTTCCGGCGGACGACCGTAAATAAAGTCGATTTGCGGCGGAAGAGTAGGCCTATCTTTTGACCTGATGCACAACGTAATGACAAACACGGAGGCACAGGATAGAGCAAAACAAATTACTGTTCATAATTTTTAAAGAGAAATTTAGGAGGATTTCGATATAAGAGAAGAGGAGCTTAAATTTGTCACCCAGCCCTGTTTGTTTGAACTGCAAGAGACGTCTAAGCTTACAATACTCCAACATCCTGCGTCATACATTGCGTCAGAGGATTACTCATTTTACAAGTTTTAAAAATGGATATTTTTCTTACAAAAATGCATCGCTTCAGAAGGCCTTTATTAACCCCCTGGAGTCATATGGATTACTTTTTTTATGGATGGATGCATTATTTTTTACTTCAAAACGCCCCCCCCCATTCACAACCATTATAAACCTTGAAGGACTAAGGATATTTTTAAATATATCTCCGATTGTGTTTGTTTGAAAGAAGATGGTCATATACACCTAGGATGGCTTGAGGGTGAGTAAATCATTGGATAATTTTAATTTTTGGGTGAACTATTCCTTTAAATGCAGTTGTCACTCCTGAAACTTACAGTGTGTACGTGGCCTAGTCAGTTTCTAATTTAAAAAATATTTTTATTGAAAGTCTGTTTAGCAGAAGACTTTCATTTGCTTATTTAAAGAGTGTTTGAGTGCATTAATAAAGTGAGCCAGATGGCAGTAGTCCCTCCCCAGCACTTCTCCGAAGTAATAAAATGGAAACGATCTCTGATCAATCACTACACTCGGGGTGGACAACGATGGCCTCATTACCACAATGGCGCCTCAGAGGCCCAGTTGCTTGATAGCCCTCTAGTTTATCTGCGCCTGCAGTTTGGCGAGCCTTCTGGGTAATTGGCACCAGCAGCAACAATCAACAGAGACAGCATTCATTTCTTCTCTTTTTAGCTTCAAAACCTCACTGAGCTTAACAAGTGCTTGGACACTGTCAAATTCTAGGCTTGTTTTTGTAGACTTTCAGACTGAAAACTCCAGCAAATCTGAGACATTATATAGGATGATGCACAAAATAATAAATCTTAAAATTGTTTCTTATTTAGAAATGATTTAAGATTTATTTTGAGATTCCGGCAGCATTAACTTTTCTGAGGTTTTCAGTTTTTAGAGCTTCTACAGTCATTGAGGATAACATAAGGCATTGCTGCCATCTAATGTAATGCTGAGGAGGTACATGCCAGGATTACTAAAATATATTCTCAAGAAACCCTCAAAAATATTTTTTATAAAACAGTTCATTCTTTACATTGAACAAAAACCAGCTGAAGGACTATTATGTAATTAGTCTTTTGTCTATACACAGCATTTGCAGGAGAAATATGCTGACAGTGAAACTGATAAGACTTTTTTTGTGCCACGTTGCACATGGGCACAAAAGTTCTGTGTCCTCATAAAAATCTGCATTCCTTGTAAATTTACCTTTTGTTCAAGGTAGATTTTCACATTAGGTTCTAAATGCAAAAACCATTAAATAAAATCATCTTTCAGAACAGAACATTCTATTGAAGTAAACCCAAGAGAGCAATATGTAACAGTTACCATTATATAGAGAGCAAGCACAATGAAAGCTGAAATGATATCTGCTTCTTTTACTTCTCAGAGTGAGCAACCTTAATAAGGTTTATTCAATATTGGAAATGTCTTTGATGGTGCTATTTACTATGATGTCTGTATTCATGACATCAGCTGATAATTTAAGACATTACATTAAATGTTATTAAGTGATTTTCTTAGAATCCAAAAATGGCTGTGCAATATAGTTTGGCAAAATTAACTAGTTTTTTTTTTCTCTTCATTATTGTGACTAATAGTGTGAACTGGTAAATTGGGCCCTCTTTTGACAATCATCGCAATGTAAAAAAAAAAGTGGCCCAATTTGCCTGACTGCACCTGGATAACAGTACATAATACACTATCTTTTTAAAACTAAATAATAATTATTGCATTATATTCATTTTGTCCTTTATAATGTTGATATTATCATACCATATTATCCAGAGAACAACAGCACAGAGACAGATCTCTAAAAATGAACTGACAATTATGGAGGAGGCAGCTAATCTGTCATATTTCATATAGATTTAACAATGAGATTAATTTAAAGAGACAGACTAAACACTGATGTCAACACAATTTGTTCCAATAATGTTTATAGAACGGATGCTACAAAACATTACTAAACAGTACAGTGACACAAGAAGACAAAGCACAAGAAACATGTGAATAAACCAGTATATCATTAGCAGGGAATTATGTCTTATAATATAATAATCGGATGCCCAATTCTGGATAATGATAATAACTTTTATTTGTGTGTTAGATGCCAAACCAGGGTTTATGTGTAACAAGAAAGGACATTAACTGCATGACAAATGTACCTGGAGAGAAAGAGTGGCAGGTAATGTAGCTCAGTGGAGTTTTATTGCAGTTTTTAGCTGTTTTGTTTCTACAAATAAACTACAAAGAGACCTTTTCTTTCTTTGGCTGACAGACAAATCTGACCTCTTCTATTCCCTTAACATTCCCTTTAACATACAATAATTTTCTGTCAAAAGATATACATACACTAACGTTCAAAAGTTTGGATTTGGTAAGAAAAAAAAAGTCTCATGTTCACCAAGGCTGCATTTATTTCATAAAATACAGTAATATTGTAAAAATATTATTACAATTTAAAATAACTATTTTCTATTTTAATATATTTTAAAGTGTAATTTATTCCTGTGATGGCAAAGCTGAATTTTCAGCATCATTACTCCAGTCTTCAGTGTCACAGAGTAATCATTCTAATATGATGATTTGCTGCTCAATAAACATTTCTTATTATCATCAATGCTGAAAACATTTGTGCTGATTAATATTTTTGTGGAAACCATCATATATACTTTGATAAATAGAAAGTAAATAAAAACCCATAATTTATTTAAAATTGAAATCTTTATAAATGTCTTTACTGTCACTTTTGATCAATTTAATTCATCCTTATTGAATAAAAGTATTAATTTCTTAAAAAAAAAAAAAAATTACCCCAACTTTTCAACAGTAGTGTATATTGAATCCAGTTAAGAAAAACAGAAAATTACATGTAAAACTTTAAAGATGAAAATATACTTTCTATAGATTTCTATATATTCTGAATTAATTCTCTCAAATGTAAAATATTATGGCTTCTTATCAATGTCGAACATTATATTATAGACTAACAATCCATCGTATACGACCACATACATTAGACTACTACATAAGAATACTGTAGTTTTACTCACACAACACCATCTACAGCAATAAACAAGAACACCATCACAGTCAATTGCTGAATTATACAGTGCGGTTCAAAACACACACTGTGTAAACACCATTTCAGTATCTATGTCACTTTACATACAAGAATAGCAGCACGCATTCACTTTTAACAGTAAGTCAATGTCGTGTTTTTCGACAAACTGTCGTTGAGAAGCGTATGCTTAGATGACCGTTCATTGTAGTGCTTTACAAGAGGCACAGTGGTCAAATTTCATTATCATAATGCATATTTCAAGAGTCATGAACAGAATAACTCCAAAAGATCAGCACTTGGCTGAATCTTTTTGGCTGTATGTTGTGTATAGCCTTGCATAGGTCACATGGAAAAAAGGCCAAGAGAATACTGAGATCCTGACCCAATGAGTGCACAACTGAGTTTAAAAAAGAATGTCTGAAACTTGAACGTCACGTCCAAAATAAGAACAATATGTACCTCTTCATGTCTTCCCTGTCTTTTTATTTTGATGTATTGGTGCTTTTTTTATGAGGGTATTTCTGTGCAATCCCATAGGGCACATGTGCAGCGATGGCACCCATTTCTGCAGCACCTTCCACGTGGAACATCTGGTCATCAAAGTAGATGTGGGGCCGGATTTTCTCTAGCATGGGGCCTTTTGGTGCACCGGCCAGGAAAAGAGCCTCATCTGTCTCTAGTCCCCAGGCACGGAGAGTCTTTAAGGCACGGATGCCTGAACTGGCTGCACTGCGGGCCGTCACGAGGTAGGTGCGGATGGGACAGTCCAGGCGGTGGCCTTTAGCATAGAATTTCTTCTGAAGCTTCCCAAGCAATTCCAGGAAACTCTTCAGTGGCCCCTGTGAGGTGGACAGATACAGTATACAGTAAATATTTTGCAGCACATTTCCACTAAATTGAAGAACAAGGATGCTCAGTTCTGCTCTTGGAGCTTTATATAATATAAAAACTTTAAATAACATATTACATCTTCTAATTTAAAGGTCAAGTGTGTCATTTTGTACTCCACTAGTGGCCGCAAATGCAAAAAAAAATGTATCATTTTGTTTTTAAAAACGTTTCCCCCGCCCATATTCCATTGGTCATTCAAACAGAAAGTCCCGCCCCAAACTCACACCATTGGTTGAGCCAATAATGCTGTGTCAGGTTGTGAGCTGCTATTTAAAGGGTTAGTTCACCCAAAAATAAATATTCCGGCATTAATTACTCATTTGTTCCAACCCGTAAGACTTTCTGTCCCTCCATACACAGCTACACAACTGAAATTTTGACGCTTCAAAAAGTTCATAAAGAGACGTAAAACTAATCCATATGAATTGAGTGGTTTAGTCCAAATTTTCTAAAGAGACTCGATCGCTTGATATGATGAACAGATTTAATTTAGACTTATATTCACATATAAACATTCATCAATTCACACATCAGTTGTGGTAAATGGAAGTTCAAGCATGTTTGTTTGACGTGTGCGAGAACCAATGAGGTTCATTCTCGTGTGTTACACAGCACGTTTGAGCTTCGCGCGTCAAGCAGGTTCCGTTGAGTTTCTGTTTATGTTCGCTGATCAATGTTTATGTGAATAAAAGCCTAAATTAAATCTGTTCATCATATAAAGCGATCGAGTCTTCAGAAAATTTAGAATAAACCACTCAATTCATATGAATTAGTTTTACGATCTCTTCTATGGAGGGACAGAAAGCTCTCAGATTTCATCAAAAAGATCTTTATTTGTGTTCCAAAGATGAACAAAAGTCTTACGGGTTTGGAACGACATGAGGGTGAGTAATTAATGACAGAAATTTCATTTTTGGGTAAGCTAACCCTTTAAACAAGCAGAAAATGCTTTAAAAGTGCCACAGTGTTACACTTTTGGGATCTGAGAAAATGTTGTTGTTTTTTTTTTTTTTTTAGATATTTTCAAATTACACACATCACCTATAAACATGCATTTTTCATTTGCTCTGAAGCTTATTTCAGACATAAACAGTTGAAATGGGTAACAATTAAATTGCATACATGATCTAACAATGTGTTTTCATTTTCCCTCTCATGTTCGAAGAACTTGTCCAGGCCGTGGGCTTTAAAAATACGCTCAGACTCATCAGAGAAGAGAACAGCGTCGCCATCAAATGCCACTCTCAGCTGGGTTTCGGATACCTCGATTTGTTTATCTGACATAAACATGGTGGCTGCTGCAATCCCTGTAAGAAAACACAAAGACAAAAGTAAAGCTGACAGTGTGATAAATGGCATTAAAAGCAAATGATCTTTAAAGAAATTAGGACCCATTAAGCCTCAAAATAGGTTATTTGGATTGTTAAACAATCAGTCGATCTGGAGTTCAATGTTATCCCCCATTTCAGTTAGTTTTAATCAGATTATTTTATACACATTTATTTATGCAATAATTCATATGATGTGAATCTGTGATACTAAGCAAAGCAACATATGGTGCTCATGTGCTCAGAGGTTCATTTACTCACACTAGGCGATCTGAACCATGCCCAAGCACGCTTGATCCCCAAAGTCCAGTTTGTTTGTCTAGTGTGATCGCTATGTACCGCGCCCTGGCCCACTTGAAGAGGTGGGTTTGGGCACGGGTCAGTTGGACTCATGCCCAGAGCTATGTAGTGTGATTGCTAACCACGCCAAAGAACAGAAAGGCTTCTATGTGTGTGTATGCTACGGTCATCATTACAACAACAAACATCTTCTATTACAAACTTAGTACACTTTTTAATTAATTTGAGTATATTTAGGTTTAAGCGTGAGTGCAGGTCAGGAGGGGGACAACTGTGCACAGCCTCGGTAAAAGGCAACCATGCCTAGTGTGAGTACACTGAAAGGATCTTTAAATGGCAAACTGTAAGAGCAATTCCTTTGGAGGCACTTTGACCACTAAGTAATTTGGCACTTTTCATAATTCAAAATCATTGACAGGTTACCTCTCAAATCGCTAACTAAATATACCACAAGTCTGTAACGCACACCTGTTCAAATTTCATATGGTTTTCTTTGCTTTGTTGTGTCATTGAGACTATATATTGGTACTTACACCAATTCTATATTGCATACTATAACTTTTACTCACCATTTGTTAATCCATATTGATTGAAATCTTTTTAAGCAACTATATGTTGTTATTCCTAAAATACAATATTTATTAGCATAATATCAATGGTTTCTCGTAGGCATCAAGGTGAAATGTGTACTGCTTGTTGCTCATTAATGACACATTTCTCTTGATTTACTGAATGTAAATGACAAGAAGATGAAGCACTTGCTGCATGAGTTATCTCATATTTACTAACCTTCAGCGAGGGCTTCCTGAACCTTTTCAGTATCGGCAGACAGGTACAAGTTTGTATGCCACGCTTTCAGGTACCCAATGGGACTAGTACCTCCTGTCATGCAGAACCGCTCAATGAATAGATCTGGGGACAAGAGAAGAATATTAATCAGCAATTAATATTTTCATGAGAGCCAGATATTTATGCATTTGGCAGATGCTTTGATCCAAAGCCGACTTACAGTACATTGCATTCAAGTTATTGTTACACATTTTATCAATTATTATCATAGCCAGCACTCAGTTTTATGCTTTTTTTGACAATTTTTTATTTAAAAAAAAAAAAGTATTATAGATATATATAAATGTAGATTGATCAATAAATAGTAGGCTACATGTGGCTTATTTGGCATTCTATGATTTATAGTGACTCCTAGTGGTGTGAATGCAGTATCAAGCCAAAAAAAAAAAAAAAACACATTTCAGTTATCAAAGCTATTGTAGAAATGCTACTAGCAGTCAGCCATGAGTAATTTATTTGCTGAGATAAAGTGATATTATTATTCAGCTAGTCATGTGATCTCAAAATGGCCGCCCCCATGAGGTGAGCATTTCCATGTAAAATAAATGACTGGAGTCTTCCTGTGTACATTTAAATACATTTATCTATTAGCTTCTTTATCTGTAAGTACTATTTAATAATGAAAATACCATTGGAAAAGAAAAGAGGTTTCCCTCAAGTTATTTAATCAATGTATCACCATTTTAAATTAAAAGATTTCACTATTGAGACACCACAGTTATGAACTGTTTAACAGATGGAAAGCTTAGACTGGTGGGAAATGTTGGAGTAATGTGCTCCTTTTAGCCTTTGACACATTAGTGCATGAGTGCCAGCTCAATAAGACATCAGCAGCAGGTTGATTTACATGACATGTCAAGCCAAGTTTGCCCTGGAGTAAAGTAAGGGACAAGGTGCAGTCATCTGATCATTATCGTAAAATGAACCCTGATCAGGATCCTGATAATTTTACAATAACTGTACATTATCATACTTATTATGGCTACTTAGTAGGTTATTTTATCATGTAAAAAGAAACTGCTGAGTGCAATGGAAGACATGAAACTAGCAACAAATAGGAGAGTTTAGCCTAATATACAGTTTAGCCTCATTATACACAAATATGCAACCAGCGAATCCTGTGGCTGACCAATCAGAATCAAGTATTCCTGAAAGCTGTTAAATTACAAGATATACAGTATGCATGCCATAGATGGCCTAATAAACTTGAGTTTTTGTAGTTTACATGAAGACGATAACAGCATTTTAAAAAACTTGCCCTTTTAAACTTGTGTTTTTATGGTGTCGTGTAAACGGCCACATAGTTTATAGACTAATGTTCCCATCCCATACTTAAGTCCGAGTAATGGCCATAGCTCAGAGGCATTTATTTCTCTTCATGCAGAGTTTAACTCCACACATGCCTAAAAGTTTTCAATGATACTAATGACCTTGATTAGCTGGTTCAGGTGTGGTTAATTAAGGCTGCGTCCAAAATCGCACACTCTTGAGTAGGTACTTATTTTGAATAGTAATTACTTTGCAACCGCTAAAAAAGTAAGTTCTATATAGTATGAATGTGTGTAGTACGAATTTAATCTGAACATACTACATTCGATTGTCATTATCATGTGACCTACTAGCGTCAGTTGCGTTGCGTCACTGCCATTCACAAATCCTCTCCTGTGGCATCATTGGATAGTAAAGTGTCCATCATATGCACACTTCAGAATCTTGCCAGAAGAAGTAGGACATCCAGACATACTTTTTGCCTGTTCTTTCCTATTCAGTCAAACTCAGCTGGAAAGATTGGACATCCCTGCCGTAGTGGTTCTATTTGTAAACGTCAATGATAGAAACCGTATTGCTTATAAATTATTATATATATATAGGCCCATTCTTATTTGTTGTATTCTTTTTTATAATTTTTGCTTTCTTCCTTGCAGTCATGGGTTTTGGAGCATCAGACTTTATCTTCTAACAAACATCTAACATTTTTTTTTTTTTTAATTTTTTTTTTGGTGGTTCAGAACACAAAGTTCTGACTTCAAATGGCTCTTGAAACATCAGTCCATCCGCATTTTTGTTGTTTTGCCCGAAGAAAGGCCAAAAGATGGAGAGATGTTTGTTTTTTCTTCATTTAGCCACTGGAACGATCAAAACCAGTCCAGCTGAGGCGCTGCAGGGAACTGAGCAGGAAGTGGCTGGTTTGTGATACAAAGGTTAGAGGTGTCACATGCGTCTCTGTGGGAAGATATTATTGGCCAGCTGGAGATTTATCTTCTAAGAAAACATTTGCATTTACAGTTTTGTGTCCTCAGAATCATGAAGTTACTTTTCATCCCATACTTTTAACTGGTTTGATTGATTGATTGATTGATAGTAGCAGTCTACGCTTCCTACTGTTTTGTGGTTTTTTGTATCTTGATGAGCCACCTTAATTATCATTTTACTGCCTTATACTTGGTCTTTCTTTGAACAAAACCAACAAATATTTAAATCTCTTAATTGCCTTTGAATGCTCAGACATGTTTTTTTTTTTTTTTTTTTTTTTAAGTTTTTCATCTTGTCTAGACTACACGTCTAGACAACACTATAAATACAATATAGTAGATATATAGCTAGATCTAAAAAAACGGAGGATCGTTTTAGATCGCCATATCGCCCAGCTCTAAAACTTTGTATTAATCCAGGTAATGATAGGGTCAGTAATACACTTACTGTGGTAGTTGATGGTGTTGATGAGTCTGACGCCTACGTGGGCATGGTTGTAAGTTACCAGCACAATGTCAAAAAGCTCCTCACTTTCTGGGTAGAGCTCCCGCAACCGGGTGTTTACTGTCTCCAGTGCCTTAGAAAACATGCCAAATAAGGTGTCTAATCAAATGAAGATATTTTGCAAACAGAGGTGTAGAATCAATCAATAATGTTAAGGCAATGTCCTTTTTGTTACCTTAATAATGCATTAATTTTTTTAGGAAACAGTCATCAATATCATTGTGTATATTTACCTTAACAAACGGGAATGCTGGACCAGGAGCAAAGGGCTCATTCTCGTGCTCCACCTGATACCTGAGGTACTCCTCTATTCCTTGCTGCTCAAACACTTTCTGCTCTTTCTCTGTGCGGAACAGAACCCGCGATGACACTGCAATGGTGACTGCATTCTCTGGTTTGGGCTGAATAGGGATGGTGAAAGAGCTGTGAGACATTCATCACAAACACAAGGCATGTTTGAGCACATAACATGCAAGTACAGGGTACCTGGTTCTTCTGTTGGCTAAAAGCATGTGCATGTTCTTTATTAAAGTGGTTTTATACAGTATGTCTATATGACTTGTGCACAATACAAGTCTTCTGAAGACATGCTAGCTTTGTGTGACAAATAGACTGAAATTTAAGTTAGTTTTCACTAATATCTTCTCTAATATCTATTTGTTTTCTAAAAATCTTCTCCACAATAGTGCTCAAATTTCATTTGTGTGATTAGAATTTGCTTGAATCTTGCATATCGCAAATGGATATCAATGTTATTTTAGTATTATTTATATACTCATAGAATTTATTCATATTTTAAGCTTTTTATTTATTATATTTTGAAATAATTTTTACATTTTCAGTTTTCATTTTTTCATTTTTATGAATATCCCTATTTAGCTTTAAATATATATTTATTTCAGTTTTATTTTTATGTCATTTTAGTACTTCATTTCAAATTTTTGTTTTTTAAGTTTTTCATCTAATATTTATATTTTATTTTATTTATTTCAGATATATTAAATTAACAAAAACAATAACAACACTGCTGGAAATAAGAACCAATGACATTTAGTATCACTGATTAAAAACCAGACATGTTAAAGCGATAGTTCACCCAAAAAATTAAATTTCTGTCTTCATTTACTCACCGTAATGTCGTTTTTGGGTGAATTATCCCTTTAATACCATATTTGAATAATCACATATGAAAGGAGAAATTACTGAATAACAATGTCGCTTAGGTATCGTAGATGACTTCAAATATAGTTCACAATCCATATAGACCACTATTATGATGCAGCACATGCATTCTGTTAAACATCTTCTTTTGTGTTCCATGGAAGATCAAAAATCATACTGATTTGAATCATTATAAGGCTGAGAAAATTATGACAGGATTTTAATTTTTGATTGAAATATCCCCTTAAAGGACAACCTCAAGCTGTTCTAGGTGTATATGACTTTCTTCTTTCAGCCAAACACAATCAGAGTTATATTAAAAAATATTCTGGCTCTTCCAAGGTTTATAATGGTAGGGAATAGTAACTGAGATTTTGAAGCCCAAAAAAAAAGCACATCCATCCATCATAAAAATAATCCATACAACTCCAGGGGGTTAGTAAAAGCCTTCTGAAGTGAAGTGAAGTGATGTGTTTTTGTAAGAAAAACATGCATATTTATAACTTTATAAACAATCACTGGCGTCCATACATGAGTCGAGTTCCAGTGAAGGAGTGAACTTTGACCCGGCACATGACGTATTTGCCAAACCCGGAAGCACAGAGAATAGAGCAAAACAAAACACCGGTCACAAATTAAAAGTCTAAAATGAGAATTTTTAAAGAGAAATGTCAGAGGAGCTTGAGTTTGTTGCCCAGCCCTACTTTTACCAAATCTTATGCTACGCCTACGTCTTATGCAGAACTCGACTCTCTCGTGAAGGTGCGGACGAACATTACCGGAAGCTAGGTGATTAAAGTTATAATTATGGATATTATTCTTACATAAACACATCGCTTCACTTCAGAAGGCCTTTATTAACCCCCGGAGTCATATGGATTACTTTTATAATGGATGGATGTGCTTTTTTGGGCTTTAAAAATCTCAGTTACTATTCACTCCCATTATAAAGCTGGGAAGAGCCAGGATATTTATAACTCTGATTGTGTTTGGCTGAAAGAAGAAAGTCATATACACCTAGGATGGCTTGAGGGTGAGTAAATAATGGGATCATTTTTTATTTTGGGGTGAGCTAACCCTTTAAAATGAATCAGCAAGAATTTAATTTTAAAAAGTGCTTAAAGCAGTTGAAAGAACAGTATGAAATGCAATAGTCACTCTCCAAAGCAGGCAACAATGCGTCATTACAGATTATCTTTTTAAGTGAGAAGGCAAGAATAGTGTGATTAATGAAAAGCACATTAGGATCTCCGCTTTCAGAGTAGATCAGACAGGACTGGAAGATCTGAGATTATCATGGTCATCACAACAGCTCTGCTCCCCAATTTTGTTATTCAGTCAGTGTTTCATGCTGTCACATGCAGAGTGATCCAGTGATCAAACTAAAATTCATTTCCAAGTAATATTTTTTTATCCGTGTTCTGTAATTCAATGGAAACTGCTGGTAATGTATCAAATGGTGTAGTTGGTAATGTGATTCTCAGCAGCAGAGCATAAACCATGTACAGTGTTCATGTATAGTCACATGGCCCACACATCAGCTGACTTATGGCTCAGTGTGTCACAGGAAACCACCAGGAAGAGCAGGGCTAGTTAATTTTGGAAAGGGGCTACCGTATGACGCAGTCAGACCGCTGTGCGTGCAGTTCAACATGCCATCATCAGAGCAACTATACCCTCCAACCAGAGACATGTACTGCCTGGGGGGTTATGGGAAAAGGACAAGCCTGTGTAAATTGATCTGTGATGAGTTAAAAGCCACTTCCCCAAAGAACTAGAGACCGATTTGCTATTTCAGATGAGCCATGTCACTACTCTTGGTCATGGGAGATCCTGAGAGGTTTGAACAGGTCTGGGAAATTTTTGAATGATACAATATTTCAGGGGGCTGCAGTGGTTGTGGAAATAAGACATAATCGGGAAATGAGAGTGGATAAGTGGCCACTGCATTACAAAGGGAATGGGCTGTAGGGGCAATTGGACCAGAATTTAACTATTCAGTACAATGTTAGATGGAACATTTACTCTAAAAGCCCTTTACAGATCAGGAAAAAGCGAACATTGACCTGCTCTTTAGAATCTGTTGTAATTGTCTGAATTGCAGCTGTAGTGCCCACTTACCAGCTGTGTTATTTTACCTACAGACCTTAGTGTTTTCTGAACCAGACAGAAACATAAGGGCAAAAACACAGGGAAAAAAGTTAAAGGGTTAGTTCACCTAAAAATGCAAATTCTGTCATTTATTACTCACCCTCATGTTGTTCCAAACCCGCAAGACCTATTGTTCATCTTCAGAACACAAATTAAGATATTTTTGATGAAATCCGAGAGCTTTCTGACCTCTCTTTAGACAGCAATTTAATGTAGACAGAGTGCAGCGCTTCCAGGTTCTACGTCAGAACACCGACTCAGAATTTGTCTCAGCGCTGTTTGCGCACAAAAAGTATTCTCGTCGCTTCGTAAAATTAAGGTTGAACCACTGTAGTCACATGGACCATTTTAACGACGTCTTTACTAACTTTCTGGACCGTAAAAGTGGTTGTTAAACTGCTGTCTATGGAGGGGACAGAAAGCTCTCTGATTTCATCAAAAATACCTTAATTTGTGTTCTGAAGATGAACGAAGGCCTTACGGGTGTGGAACAACATGAGGGTGAGTAATTTATGACAATTTTCATTTTTGTGTGAACTAACCCTTTAATGTTTAGCAAAAAAAAAAGTTACACTTTTAAAACATGCAAACATTTAGGCTGTTTTAGGAAAAAAATTTTTAGGAAAAAAAAAAAAAAAAAACAGTTAAAGTAGAATTATTAAATTAGAATGTATGTATTTATAACTGGGAAAGAGTCTGTAGTGACCAGAGGTTCTCAATGGGACCAGGGCCCACTATAGTGACCTCAACACATTTCCAAGGGGGCCAAAGAAGACTTAAAATTATTTTTAAAAAGACAAAACAAGGTTTAAAATAAGTTAAAATAGCTAAAAATCAATATGAAATCTAAGGGAATTTCAAAAGTGTGTTATGTCAAGTTTTAAATATTTAAATAATTTTTTTATAATTATTTTATTTAATTTTTTAAATATATTGCCATTTCTAGTTTCTGTAAATAAATAAAAAAAGATCGAAAATGAGCAGCTTTGTCATTACAGCAGAAGTACCAGAAATAAAAAATATTGTCTTCAACAATGAGGGGCCTTCGAGTCAAAAAGAGAGAGCCACTGCTACAGTTCATTTTCAATGAAAAATAATATATTCAAAATTCTGTTCAATGGAATTGATTAATGAAGTTCTGATTAATGATCATAAGAGAATCACACATACAGCCACTTACAAACATATAAATATATTATATAGTGGGGTCACACATAATAATATGTATTATACACAGTCTGAGACCAGACTGAAAAGCTAGGATTTTGATTAGGACTTTTTTTTCTTCATTATATAAAAGGAATAAGAAATATTATACTCAATTAATATTAATATTTTATTTATAGTTTTTTTTTATTTGCACTAAAGTGACTAATCAAAATTCTAAATTACTAATTACATACTACAGGTTTATATTTATATAAATATGTGATTTAATCAAAATAATTTATTTTCAGTTATTTCCACTTCTTCCATTTTTCTGTCTCTCTTGTGTGGTCAATCACAGGAAAGTAAAAAATGTTGAATGCATTGCATAGGCACATCAACTTAAAGGGATAGTTCACCCAAAAATGAAAATTCTGTCATTATTTACTCACCCTCAGGTTGTTCCAAACCTGTATAAATTTCATTGTTCTGTTGAACACAAAGGAAGATATTTTGAAGAATGTGGGAAACTGAACAGTTCTGGGGCACCATTGACTTCTATAGTATTTTTTTTCCTCCTATGGAAGTCAGTGGTACCCCATAGCAGCCTGGTTACAAACTTTCTTCAAAATATCTTCCTTTGGATTCAGCAGAACAAATAAATGTATACAGGTTTGGAACAGCTTGACGGGGAGTAAATGATGACAGAATTTTCATTTTGGGGTGAACTATCCCTTTAAAGGCATATATATGCCTTGTATATCTCATGCCTTCAGTTAAACATCACTGGCAAACACTAATACATCTACTGTAAGAAATGGATTTCTGAATGACTTTTCTTTGCACCCATTTAATGTCACTTAAAAACACTTTCAAAAGCACTGAAAGCACCATCAAACTGAGCTCTTAAGAATGCATTAACATATTTATTTGTGCAAGTCCATATTGTGGGTCAAAAGGTCATGCGTTTAGTAGAGCCAAGCAGAACAGATTGTTAATGAAACGGTAGAGAAGAAAGTCTGCATGACCCTTTGAAAATACTTACAAAGAATATGCCTCCCTCCACCTTCCTGGCCCGTCTCACAGGTCCCTTCATAAAATGACATTTCATATCAACCTCCACGTCACAGGTTTACAGATTTGTCTGTTATGTAATGCATGTAGAGATTACCATGATTGGAAATGAATAGGAAAACACAGCTGGGACAAAATGCTAATACAACAGATGAACCTTGAAAACAGAACCGCCTAACCATCCTATCATAATGACAATAAAACCAACAACAATATGGGTAAAATTGCTTCCGATTCAATAAAAAGAATATTTCACTAAGACTCACAGGAAAGTGATATCTGAATTGTGGCGCTTTGGAATGGGTGTCCCTGTAGAGGGTTTTAGCTCTCCTGTGGTGATGTTATATAAACCATGTGCTTGGAAAAGCTCCTTGAATGCTTGCTCAGTAGTATGTGATGTTATTCATGGTTCAGACTCTCGATATAGAGACTCTTTAATTATACTGGCACAGATACAGTTACAGACAGAGGGTTGAAGACTGAGTGTTACCAGTAGCAGCTCGTCTCAGGAAACAATCTTCCAGTAAATAAGCTATGTGTTTTCTTTCCCTCTGACCAAGTGGAAACAGAACCTCAACCTCTGATCCTTTACACTGTATCCATTCGTTAAAAATATAAAGTGAGCAAAGAAAGACACCATCCTTCTTCAAAAATGTTGTTCTGTTGTGTTAAATCTCATAAAATAGGAGCAAATGGAATTGTTTTACAGATTTTTGATGAGAGATTTAGATTTTGGCCTTGGCTACGATATTGAAGTACTGTACAGATGCTTTGCAGCTGTGTTTGTTGTCAGTGTCATGTTGAAAGGTTAACTATTTTCCCAAACGGTGTTTATTAGCGAAATAAGCCTTTTAAAGGGTTAGTTCACCCAAAAATGAAAATTCTGTCATTAATTACTCACCCTCATGTCGTTCCACACCTGTAAGACCTTCATTCATCTTTGGAACACAAATTAATATTTTTGATGAAATATGACTCGTCCATAGACAACAATATAATCAACACTTTCAAGGTCCAGAAAGGTACTAAAGACATCGTTAAAATAGTCGACGTGACTGCAGTGGTTCAACCTTAATTTTATGAAGCGACGAGAATACTTTTTGTGCGCAAAAACAAAACAAAAACAACTTTATTCAACAATCTCTTCTCTTGCCTGTCATTTTCCTTACATAGTTGCCGCAGTAAACACAGTGAAGGCTTCCATGTTTACATCCGAATGCCGGCTCAGTATTGGTCAAAGCTGATCACGTGAGCAGCACAACGCATGCGTGTGATGCTGACACAGGAGCTATTGTTAATAAAGATATTGTTGAATAAAGTTGTTATTTTTGTTTTGTTTTTGCGCAACAAAAGTATTCTCGTTGCTTCATAATATTAAGATTGAACCACTGCAGTCATGTTGACTGTTTTAACAATGTCTTTAGGACCTTTCTGTGGTGATTATATTGCGGTCTATGGAGGAGTCAGAGAGCTCAGATTTCATCAAAAATATCTTAATTTGTGTCCCAAATATGAACAAAAGTCTTATGGATGTGGAGCGTCATGAGGGTGAGTAATTAATGACAGAATTTTCATTTTTGGGTGAACTAATGTGGAGTTCACAAGTGGACATTGTAAAGCCTGTAAAAAACTGAGGCATTTTTAACCAATGTTTTTTTTATTATTATTTTATACATTTTGAATTCAGGTTAGGCTATGTTTTTTATTTTTAAGTTTAGGGTCTGTAAGATTTTGTTAATGTTTTTGAAAAAAGTCTCTTATGCTTAAGGCTGCATTTATCTGATCAAAAATATGGTAAAAACAGTTTAAAATAACTGTGAAAATATTTTAAAATGTAATTTATTTCTGTGATGGTAAAGCTGAATTTTCAGCATCATTACTCCAGTCTTCAGTGTCACATGATCCTTCAGAAGTCATTATAATATGCTGATTTGCTGCTCAAGAAACATTTATTATCAATGTGCTGCTCGATATTTTTGTGGAAACTATGATACTTTTTTTTCAGGATTCGTTGGTAAATAGAACGTTCAAACGAACAGAATCTCTTTGAAATAGATTTTTGTTTTGTATTTACAGTCATTTTGATCAGTTTAATACTTCATTGTGAATTAAAAGCATTAATTTCTTTCAACAACAAAAAAAAAATCATTTTCCTGACCCTAAACTTTTGAATAGTAGTGTCTGTTGTCATTTTACAACATTTATTACTTAAATGTATAATTTAAATACATTTACATTTTTTTTGTATATTAACTTTTACATGTGACTGTTTAATTGCAGGTTCCCATTATGACAACTAATACTAATAGTAAATTAACTGTAATGTCTTCCTAATCAATAATGCCAGGAAATATTAAGCAGCTTTTTTGCTGTCAAGATTTTAAGATATATCTCTGTAAAAAAAAAAAAAAAAAAAAAAAAAAAAAAAAAAACACACACTGAGATATATTCAATCACTAGAGTAAAAGGTGTGACAACTAGCCCTGGGCTCCACTACCTGCACACATAAAAGTGCAATTTTAAGTATGGTTTTTAAATGAAATATTTTAATATTATTTCCGTCACTTGGCTAATATGGTTTCATACAGGTCAAAGTGGCAAAATTTGGAGTGGTGACTTTCTATACTCACTGCATAGGTCAGCTAGTAGACACTGCTGAGGAACAAGAACCATGAATCATTTCTGGGTCAGTCTGGGGCAACCAGTGCAAGTGTTGGAAATGGGAGAATACCAGAGGATAACAAAGAGGAGAATGGCATTGCAGGTTATTAATAGATCTGGAAAAGGCCAGTGACGCTTAGAGTAAGTATAGCACTAAAGGCTACGGCGGAGAAGGGAATTATTCACATGGTGTTGACCAGCTGCCTGTTGCACACACTGAAGGAGCTGTTTTTATGTGTGTTAAAGTGTCTGTGCCATCTAAAATGTATTTGATAACACATTTAAAGTTCTCTAATATACAAAAATAATGCACTAGGCCAGACAAAATCTCCTGTTATAAAGCTCTGCCCTTGCTAGGATTGTCACTATTATATTCGCCACCACATATGACAGATGGCATTTCGATATCTTTACGCCGGTGTTCGCAGACTAATAAGCAGTGTGCGACTTAAAATGAGCTGCACCTGCTGCACCTCAGATGGCATTATCTCCTTACATTAGTACTGTTACCTAATAGTGCTATCACCCCCTCCTGTCCCATGAAACCTGTTCTGTTTCTCTTTTATAAACACAGACACCACAACCAGGTATCACAACATGAAAGGCTACACTCCTCTTTA
Source organism: Hypophthalmichthys nobilis (assembly GCA_037950665.1). Classification (NCBI taxonomy): domain Eukaryota; kingdom Metazoa; phylum Chordata; class Actinopteri; order Cypriniformes; family Xenocyprididae; genus Hypophthalmichthys; species Hypophthalmichthys nobilis. The sequence continues at coordinate 8,794,215 of CM075483.1, read as the reverse complement.
CAGCTAAAAGATGTTTTTATAATTACATTTCATGTAATTATGCTGTTCTGACAAACTACAGATCTCTGTGGAGGGAAAAAAGTGAGTGCAAATGTGGACTGACTTCAAAGCGCCATTGAAACACGTGCACTACTCACTGTATGTAAACATTTCACACACTAAATAGCTGGCAAAAGTGTGACCTCACCAGAAAAAAAGGACAGAAGCGATAGGAAACTCACATCACAATGAATGTTAGAGTTATACATTTGGTGCACAAATACAATGTGAAACACTGAGCACAAATGGGACACTTACTGATTTGGGCTTCTTTGTAGCACCCATATTTTCATGAATATCCTTGCTGTCCTCCCAGGATGCTTTGCTATCACCGTTTGAGGCTGGCAGACAGGTGTTAAGCATGGGGTCTTGCCCCTTCATAACCTGAACAGGGTCAAGACTCATTCTCCCCAACGCTTCTCATTAACGACACACTGATCCAGGGCTGTATCACGCTGTGCTGTTCTCTCTGTTCACATGCACAGCCTCTATTCCACACACAGTGTATGTTCCCAGCTTTAGGCAGGTGGTATCCAATGGTGTATCTCCTGCTTTAGTGTCTAATGACAGTGCTGGCTTTGGTTCTGTGCGGCTATATCCTCTCTGCTCTGACGCTCTGCCTGCAATCTGCTGCTTGTGACGCGGTATATGTGTTGATATCTGTCCCCTTCTCTCTAACCCTCCCTCCCCACTCATCCCTCACTCATGCACATACTGTCCTCCTCGCTTTCCCTCTATTACATGCTATCATCTGTCTGCATGTGCTTTCTCTCACTCTCTAAATAATATCACATTTTATAACTGGATCAGCATCTTTCAGCCAATGAGTAACGGGCTTCCCTGAAAGCTGACCTTCATAGTCCTTCGTCCTGTTGAAGGCAGCTCTGATAGATAAATAGATAGAAAGAATAACACAAACATGACTGTTCTTTTTCCCCACTTTCCCTCTGATGGCACTGTAACCCAATAATCAGTTGCTAGGCAGCACTTCGACCCTATGTAAAAACTTGCCAGAGATTGGCTGCTCAGTTGCTGCCCTGTCAACAGCCCTGGGGCCATGAGTGACAAACTGTACATACAGTGATAGGCTGCCCTCTTCTGGGTGAAGGAGGAACTATATTGTCTTTGCTCATAGAGGATAACAGCAGTTTAAAGGGTTAGTTCACCCAAAAATGAAATTTATGTCATTAAGTACTCATCCTCATGTCATCCCAAACCCGTAAGACCTTCGTTTGTCTAAGATATTTTTGATGAAATCCGAGGGTATCTGATCCACACATAGGCAGCAACGGCATTGCACTTTTTGAGGTCCAGAAAGGTACTAAAGACTCGTGTTTTCTATCTCAAAGTGGGGCATTAAAACAAAATTAAATAGCTAAATATGAAACTAAATGAAATCCACTACAACTGTAATTCTCAAACTTGCTTTTGAACCGATTCATGCTGTAATATAACGTAGATGTAAGTTATTTGTTACTGAAACACTGTAAGTGAAAATCTTCATAATATTAGAATTGCTGAGCGATCTACTTAGTAGTATATACATAAAAAAATATGTAATTGAAGTTCGTGTTTTTATAAAGACTGAATACAGTATTTTACCCTAAGTTCGCGGGGCTTTTATTTTGAAGTGCCGTTTATCATGGAAAATCCCACACGTCAGCTCGCTTCACATCGTTGTTAGAGGCGGCACGGAAAGACAGATCGCAGTGCTTCCTCAAAGTCTAAACAAAACATGCGTTATTGCTGTTTTTTTTAGGTTTTAAACAAACAAACTGTTTGGAATTATTCGGAAAATATCTATTCATTTGAATAACAAGAATGGAGCATTCGGTGCCCAAAAAGTAAGTGAAATGGCCTGCTCGGCTAACCAGTTACCAACCAAGCTAATATTTACAGGCCTCATCTCACCAACCAAACTGAAACTTAAGATGATTGAACGAATTAGAATAGATTGTGTGGTTGATATTTTATATGTTCGTAATTATATTATATTATATATCTACAAGATTAACGCTTGAACATAATCTGACCTACAGTTGTTATGTTAAATGGTAAAACTACGTTTGGGTTAAATATAATTGTTAGTGTCTGAACCCATGACGTTTTATGTATTAAATAAAGTACTGTTGTCTTGTTCATGACAGTAAGCTGAAGAAACTCAGTGAAGACAGTCTTACCAAGCAGCCAGAGGAAGTATTTGATGTCCTTGAAAAGCTTGGAGAAGGGTGTGTACCACTCTTATACTTAAGTAATATTGAACACATATGTTTTGTATGAAATGTTCACATAATTAATGCTTTTTGGTTCAGATCATATGGCAGTGTTTTTAAAGCCATTCATAAGGAATCAGGCCAGGTGGTGGCCATTAAACAGGTTCCTGTCGAATCAGACCTGCAGGAAATCATCAAAGAGATCTCCATAATGCAGCAATGTGACAGGTAAAGCAGCCCATGAATAAATAAGTACTTTATCAATAACAGTTTTATTAATATATTGTTATTGGGCTCATATAAAGTACTTCCCAATTACTCCATCCTTGTATTTTAACAGTCCTTATGTGGTGAAGTACTATGGCAGCTATTTCAAGAATACAGATCTGTGGATTGTGATGGAGTACTGTGGCGCTGGATCGGTGTCTGATATCATCAGACTGCGCAACAAAACGGTAAAATATGAAAATACAACTATAAATACTTTATACAGCTTCATTCCATGCTTAATAACACTGTTTTTTTCTAATGACAAGCTCACCGAGGAAGAAATTGCCACAGTCCTCAAATCCACCTTGAAAGGTCTGGAATATCTCCATTTCATGAGGAAAATCCACAGGGACATCAAAGCTGGGAATATTCTTCTCAACACAGAAGGACATGCCAAACTAGCTGATTTTGGAGTCGCTGGACAACTTACCGTGAGTATTAAAACTATCTGCTTTAATGTAGAAAAATTGCATAAATTATTTGTTAAAGGTTTGGACATTACTGATTATTTATTATTAATATTTTCCACATTTTAGAGTAATAGTAAAGTTATCGAAAAAATTTAAATAACCAGCGCTTTTTGCTTTTTGTACATTGATGTTATTGTCTTTGCATTAATGGTCCAGTTTCTCTCTAAATTAGTTCCTGTAAAGATTACATACAAGACGAACCATCTCTATTCTAACATAGTCCCATATTAACAGAATACTAATAAATAAGATAAACATTAAATGTAAATTATAAAAATATAATTTGGGTAAAAATTTTTATTATAAAAGAAAATACACATTGAGGTGTGGGGAACTGTGTAGTTTTTGACAGATATAGTGTTTTTGGCTTCTGCAAAAAAGCCTAGATTATAGCTTTTTTTCACTTTTGAGTCCAAATCATCCTTAATTTTTAAAAAAAAATATATATATATTTTTGAAAAAAATATATAATTTATAATTTAAAGCATTTACGGATAAGCATTCAGATCAAAAGGTTTTCTCTCATCTATGTTCATCTGATATCATTTTCAGTCAAGTTTGTCCAAACTGGTTGTGTATTTTACATAATGAAATTATGAATTATGCATAATTCACTTCTATAAAGTGTTTGAACACTGTGTGTGTCCAAAGTGTGTGTAAATAACCAGCCTATAATGGTAAAAATCCACCCACTCCTTTTTTTTGCAATCTTCATAAATCATAAACAGTCTCTCCAAACGCACGGTTCCAGATTTCCCCCTACTCTTAGGTAGAGATGGAGATATACGAGATATACGTCTGTGCCAAAAAAAACATTACAAATGTTCTGTTATTGGATGTACCAACAAACATAAGAGTCTCCATAGACACTCGGCATCTGAGCCATTGAGGACACCGCGGTTGAATTTCATTTATGAAGGAAATGTGCCGAAGAAAGTCTGTAAAGTGTTATATACTTGCGCAAATTGTTTTACGCTGGACTGCTTAAACGATGGTCAGTTCAACGCTGGATTTGCACAAAAGATTAACATGATGGTACATGCTAGTCAATGAGTTGAATCAATATAACTTAACAACAATTACATAAATTTATCCACTAACCATTCAGAAACGTCCAGTTGCATTCTATAATTTGTAACTTCTTCCTGATTCTCTCCATCAGTGTTCGACTCCGGTTTGAACAATGTAAGGCTGAACACTGTTACTGAAAATTTCTGACATTTTGGCTGCGTGAGATTCTCCAGCTTTGTTGTTGTTGAGCAACCGAAGCACGAGCAGTTAAAGCTCCACCCTCTTCTGGAAAGGGGGCAGAGAGCAGCAGCTCATTTGCATCTAAAGGGACACACTGTAGGGTGTTTTGAGCCGAAACTTTACAGACACATTCGGGGGACATCAGAGACTTCTTGTGAAAAGGGGCATAATAGGTCTCCTTTAATAAAATCATGTTTATTTACACTGGCCACAATAGGACACAATGGCCAAGAGGAACACGGTTATCGGGACACCCTTCTGGATGGCCCCCGAGGTGATCCAGGAGATCGGGTACAACTGTGTGGCAGATATCTGGTCTCTCGGCATCACGTCCATAGAAATGGCCGAAGGAAAGCCTCCTTATGCAGACATACATCCAATGAGAGTGAGTGGAACACACCTAAAAGTTTTTGACTTGAAATATTAACAAGAAACTGGATGGTGACTGTGTCTGGTTTTGTTTTTTTGTGTCATCAGGCTATTTTTATGATCCCCACAAACCCTCCACCCACGTTCCGCAAGCCCGAGCTGTGGAGTGACGAATTCACAGATTTTGTGAAGAAATGTCTGGTGAAGAACCCAGAGCAGAGAGCGACGGCCACTCAACTGCTGCAGGTGTGGGAATAGCCTCGTATTGCTAACTAATAGTTCCTGTTTGTGATTCATACGGTTAATAATTCACTCTCTATTTTAGTTTGGGGATTTTCCATGAAGCTGTGTTTATAAACATCTAGTATACTTTGCATTTTATCTGTTTGGCAGCATCCCTTTATTACCAGTGCTAAGCCAGTGACCATCCTGCGGGACCTGATCACAGAGGCCATGGAGATGAAGATCAAGAGACAACAGGAGCAGCAGAGAGAGCTGGAGGAGGATGACGAGAACTCTGTGAGTTGTATATCAGTTCGGTTTACGATGAGCTCAGCATTTCTGTTTTAGCTTATGTTGTATGTGACTGCATTCTACAGGAGGAGGAAGTGGAAATAGATTCCCACACCATGGTGAAGTCTGGTTCAGAGAACGCTGGCACCATGCGGGCCACGGGCACCATGAGCGACGGCGCTCAGACCATGATTGAGCACCATGGCAGCACCATGCTGGAGTCTGACCTGGGCACCATGGTCATCAACAGCGATGATGAGGAAGAAGAGGAAGATCTTGGCTCGATGAGGAGTGAGCCTTTATGTCTTTATCTTTCAATTAACATTTTTGTGGCTGTCTGAGAAATGTATAATCTGATGTTTTATCCTCTAAATAGGAAATCCTACATCTCAGCAAATTCAGCGTCCATCCTTCATGGACTACTTCGACAAGCAGGACTCAAATAAAGCACAAGAGGGTTATAATCACAACCAGCAGGACCCGTGTTTAATTTCCAAGACCGCTTTCCCTGATAATTGGAAAGTGCCACAAGATGGAGATTTTGATTTTGTAAGTGCTTTGATGGTTGTTTTGATTAATTTCATGTTAGAGCTGCATGATTAATCGTTAAAGATCGCGATCTTGATTAAAACACCAATGCAGTCTCATTCTTAAATGATGATACAGCTAATGCCAGGTTCAGACTACACAATATTTTTGTCTGTTACAATAGACACTGTCAGATTATGCAATTTTGAGGACCAGAAACATGTCAGACTGCAAGTTGCTTCCTGACCAGTCATCAAACTTGAACTAGCGACTGACTGCATTCAGAAACAACAGCATAAACAAACAATGGTTATACTAGCTTAATGCTAATCCCAGTACTCACCGGGTTGAAGCGCTTCTGCCATCGTTCGCCAACATTTGTTTTTTTTCCCCCACTCTGTCGTGGTAGTCACTTGAGGAGTATTGTTGCCATAGCTCCACAAACTTTTCCTCTATTGCATAATTTCACCTAGCAGCACCAATTTCATTGTCTCTCTTTCGTTTTGCCATGTTTGAAAGCTGTGCACAGAAGAGCTTCTGTGCTTCTATTGATCAACATCACAGATGTGACAGAACCCTTCATGGAGGACCGAAAAAAATTAAACATGCTTTTAAAAAAAAAATTCATTCAATTTCATATTTCTTAAAGGGTTAGTTCATCCGACAATTAAAATGATCCTATAATTTACTCACTCTCAAGCCATTCTAGATTTATATGACTCTTTTTTTTTTCAGCCAAATCAGAGTTATATTAAATAATGTACTGGATCTTCCAAGCTTTATAATGAGAGTGAATTGTACCCTAGACTTTGAGGCCCAAAAAAGTGCATCCACCATAATAAAAGTAATCCATCATAAAAGTAATCCATACGACTCCAGGGGGTTACTAAAGGCCTTCTGAAGTGAAGCGATGCGTTTTTGTAAGCAAAATGTCCATATTTATAGCTTATAAACTGTAATCACTGGCTAGTTAAGTTCCGGAGGAAGAGTGACCTCTGACCCGATGCATGACATATTGACGAACGCAGAAGCACAGAGGATAGAGCAAAACAAAACACTAGTCATGAATAAGAAGTCTAAAATGAGAATTTTTAACAAGAAATGTCTGAGGATTTCAATATAAGAGAAGAGGAGCTTGAGTTTGTTGTCCAGCCTTATTTGTTTGAACCACAAGCGTCTACTCTCACCTAAGCTTACGCTACGCCTGCGTCATGCGTCAGGTCAGAGGTTACTCTTCCGCCAGAACTCAACTTGTGTACAACCATTACCCGAAGCCAGTGATTATAGTTTATAAAGTTATAAATATGGATATTTTTCTTACAAAAACGCACCACTTTGCTTCAGAAGGCCTTTATTATTGTATAAATTACTTTTATGATGGATGGATGCACTTTTTAGGGCTTCAAAATCTCGCTCCCTATTCACTCCCCTTATAAAGCTTGGAAGAGCCTGGATATTTTTTTTTATATAACTCTGATTGTGTTTGACTGAAAGAAGAAAGTCATATACACCTAGGATGGCTTGAGGATGAGCAAATTATGGGATAATTTTCATTTTTGGGTGAACTATCCCTTTAAATGGACTGTAGCAATTGACATTTTGTCAGAACCTCTAGTAAATGATGTTATTTTGTTTAGTAGACTATTCAGAATCATGATTTCTATTTATATAGAAAAAAAAAAAAAAGTAGTTTTTCTCAATTTATCCAGAATTGTGCAGCTCTATTTTTATGCCTAAAACGCGATTAAAATGTATGTTTTTCTCTCTTTGTAGCTGAAAAACCTTGATTTTGAGGAGCTCCAGATGCGTCTCACTGCTCTGGACCCCATGATGGAGCGAGAGATTGAAGAACTGCGGCAGCGCTACACGGCTAAAAGGCAACCCATTCTTGACGCCATGGATGCGAAGAAACGCCGGCAGCAGAACTTCTAACCGACTTTGCAGATGCTGAAGCTTCAAAGCTGGCTGGCCAGATCTTATGTCCCCTCCTGTATTCATCTTTGTACTGATGCATCTTATTCTACCCTTCTGCTGTTTGTACATTTGAAGAAGGTCCCAGTAGATCAAGATATAATATTGAATCAAGAATTTTTTTTTTCTTTAGAATTCAAAGGTCACATGTTAAAATATTAGGAGTTCATCCAAAATGGAGCAGATTAAGTCTCACCCTCACAATATTATGAAGTTTAGGCTTTTTGTTCTCTAATTTCCAAAAACTAATTCAGCTATCTCTACATCTGTGGTTAATACTTTCTTAATACTGTAAATGAAGCCAAGGCAAAAAATAACTGTGAACATGTGAAGTTTTGTGGCTGAATTCATAAGAAATGCTGGATGAACTCCTGCAAAGTCATTTTTAGGTGTGAATGGATTACTAAACCAAAGACAATCAAAAGTAGAGAATGCCTTAGAGTTTGTTAACCCTCTTAATGAAGTTTGCATCACCGAGCTATAGGTTAGTATTCTGCTAAAATGGGACCGTGTTACAGTAGAGATCATGTATGTCATCTTTACTGGAATTAATTAATAGAAACGGGACCATTACTGCAGCTATGCTTCCCATTCCATCAAAATTCCTCTTCAGCACAAAAGTTTAAAACATCTGTCCACAGCTTTGTAAATATGCATGGCTTATTTATGCTGAATGTCACTTTTTCGGTTTATGAATGTTTCCGTGTCTCGTCTTCCCTATGTTTTCTTCAGTGCCACTGGCCCTTTGATAAAGTGTGGCAAATGTTTGTGTGAGAAAGTGAGAACTACTTTTCCTGTGCCCCATTTTAAAGTTCTCACTTTATCTCAGGGGTTGCTCTGCTTAGAACTCTTTCTTCTGGTCTTTTTCAAAGATTTCAATGCAGTGATTTTGTTTCTTATAATGGTAATGGTACCAGCATTACTAGGCCTATTGAGTCTCTCCTTACCTACCAAAAGCAATACAGCAACTCAAGGACATAGTAATGTAACAATGCCAGTAATGTGAATGGCCTAAAATGTTGCCGAGTCTTTTAAGAGAAGGATGAATAGTTTTGAAATAGACCTTAAAATGACTTATAATGTTCATACCCTGATTGTGGACTGACTGGTTTGAAGTATAGTCTGTTAATTATTTTTCTTTATTTTAAAACAAAAAGCATATTGAGATAGTTAGGGATGTTACCAATGCCTTACATTTCCTGCAGTTGTGAGTTATATCAGTTTGTTTCATACTCTGACATTTACATAGGCACGTTTTTACTGAACACTCTAATTTATTGTGCATTATTCATAATGTATGTTATTTTTTGCACTCTGCATAGAGTTTTTGAATAAAGGTCTGTTACTTGTCTCCTTAAACTGCATGTGGATTTCTTTAACAATATATTTTAGCTATTAAAAATATGAACCCTGGAAACAAAGGGGAAATTAAAATTGTGATTGTTACTAGAAAATTTATAAAATGTTCTAGTTCTAGTTTTTTTCAGCTCTAATATATTTTATCATTCAGAAACCGAGAGCAAATGTCTGTATACGCATGTATATTAAATGACTACATTTGCTTATGCAGTAGTTACTATTTCAAAATAACTTCACAGTTACAAAAGCATAATACTTGCTTTTAATTATGAACACTTTAAAAATTACAAGTAATTAAGCGAATATCGAATTACCGTAATCACTCTATTGCACTGAGCAATAGAGTGATTGCAACTTCTGCCAAGTGCCAACTACTATATTTATGCATAAAGACCCGAAACCTATTGTTTTAACGTGTATATTCTGTCTACCATTTCTTTCCTTTAAGTCTTTAACATTTATAGTTCCGAAATGTGCGAAATGTAACGTCTCTATATGTGGGTCATTACGGTAGGAATCGCTGACGCCTACTGGAAGTGAATCTCTACAAACCTGCTTTTACACTCATTCATCAGCTCAACTGGAAGTTAACTGACAGTTTTGATTCACGGGTCTCGTTTGAATCTCAGTGTTCAAATATGTCTGCTGTTATTAGGAAGATCATTCACACTGCAGCAGCTCCTGCCGCGATCGGGCCCTACAGGTGAGAGTCTCTGCAGTCATGACAAACTATTATGTTTGTGTTCCTCGAAAATAAACGCACACGTGACATGCTCTAGCATATGGACGAGTGTGAGTTTTACCTAAAGCACCGACAGTTATGCGTTTAACAGTCTGTTTTGAGCAACAAAAGGCCTGACATAAGTTGCAATGCAATATTTGTTCGGGGCGTGTCTTTAGACAGCGCACTCAGCAACTTTGTGCTGGAGATTTTTGTGCAAATTTTCATATACTGTTTGGACGAGATGTCTTCTGTTCAAAGAAAAATACCATATACAGCTAAAGCCCCTATTAGACAGGGCATATACAGGTAAGATTCTTGTCACCAACTTCATATATAACAGTAGCATTTAGATTCCATTTTTTCTTTTTAAATTGTATAATTGGGATTGCATTATGCATGCATTATAATATGATTTTGGAACTGCTCTATACTACCACTGTTATATCATTTTTAACACATGGGCTTTAACCCACTATATAAAAAAGTTTCTCAGTAGCACTAAATTGCATTAACTGTAATTCAGTACTTGCAAATAAAAACACAGTTTTTCTGATTTTTTTTTTTTAAATAAATTTTTTGCATATAATTGCTTGAAAGTCGTTACAATTGGGTGTTTGAGTTTCAACCAATAGACAGTAAGAGGAGGTGTCAAGTTCATTGAGTTGACCAGAGGTCAACCTGGTATGTTTGACAAGTTTGGCATTTCTGGCACAAGATAAATTTCATTATATATATTTTATATACATATATAACTTATATTATATACTGAACTGTAATAATTAAGATTGTTTTAATGTTTTTAAAATAAGGTTCGCCAAGGCTGTACTTATTTGATCAAAAAAAAAAAAAAGTAATATTGAGAAATATTATTATAATTTAAAATAACTTTTTTCAATTTTAATATACTGTAAATATATATTATAAATAATACATGATCACAGAAATCATTCTAATATGCTGATTTGGTGCTCAAATTATTTATAATGGTTATTTTTATTATCAGTGTTGAAAACTGCTTAATATTTTTGTGGAAACCATACTTTTTTTCAGGATTCTTTGATGAATAGAAGTTCAAAATAACTTTACTGTTACTTCTGATTAATTTAATGTGTCTTGCTGAATAAAAGTTTTAATGTTATTATTATTTTTTAATCTTACTTACTCCAAGCCTTTGAAAGGTTTCCTAAAAATAATATTACGCAACTGTTTTCAACATGGATAATAACAATAATGTTTCTTGAGCAGCAAATCAGCATGAATTCTGAAGGATCATGTGACTGAAGACTGGAGTAATGATGCTGAAAATTCAGTTTTGATATCACAGGAATAAATTACACATTCATTTCAGAATATTGCTGTTTTGCTGTATTTTTGCTCAAATAAATGCAGCATTGGTGAACTTCTTTTAAAAACATTAAAAAATCCTATTTATTCCAAACTTTTGACATTTCACTTTATGATCAGCTGATACATCTTCAGCTTCCTTGCAGTTGTGTAAACCACAAAAAACAACCAGCATTAATGACTCCATTATATAACTTTCTGAACTAGTCTTGTATTAGACACATATTAACTTGGACTTCTGATCTCAAGCTGAAATTATACATGATCTTGTTGTTTTACAATGCTACAGTGTGATATCTTGAAGCTAATTTTAGTCAATATAATATCTAGTATCCAGTTTATAATTACTAATATCCAAACTATTAAAATGAGGCCAGAAAACGTGATTTGTTATTACTGCAGTGTACTGGTTATACCAGCAGAAGGCAGAGGAGGACAACATTAATGTTACTGTATATGAGTAAATCATCCCTATTCCTTCCAAAGTCAGAGTTCACTATTAATTCACACTTTAAATGTTGTTGCTTCTGCATTCAGCCAGGCTGTTTTGGTGGACCGCACAATGTACATCTCAGGACAGCTGGGAATGGATGTAGCATCAGGACAGTTGGTGGCGGGAGGAGTGCAGGCTCAGGCCAAACAGGTGACAAAACCATCCGTGGATAATTGTTTACATTTAGATGAACATAGTTTGGAATAAATTAATCATTTACAATAACACATATCAGAATTTAAGTAAATAGAGTCAATTTTGATTTCACGCTGACTTTAATACACAAACCAATATGTTTTATTACACAAAGTAGTAATTTTCTCTAAAATGGGAAACAGGTTCTTAGTGCATGTTTCAGTGTTTTTTCCTTACAACTTAATAGGCACTCATTAACATGGGGGAGATTCTGAAAGCCGCTGGATGTGGATATGAAAACGGTAAGTCATCAAGCATCACCTGCCAGTTCTTTCATGCAAGTTTTCAGGCATTTTATAAAGTCTGCTTTTTTTTTCTTTTCTTTATTTTTTGCAGTTGTCAAGACCACAGTGTTGTTGGCAGACATTAATGACTTCAATAACGTCAATGACGTTTACAAGCAGTGTGAGTATGAATGAAGGAGTCACAGTGGCACAATTCACCACAGAGTGTTAAATTTATCCGTACATACACCCACAGGTTTCCCAGTTTTAGTAGTCTTGGTTATATAGAAAACCTCTTGGGAATTATATTAATGTATATAATGTGTTAATTCTAAAAGTGTAACAATCAGGGTGTCTGTGGATCCTTAAAAAGTCTTATAATGTCTTAAATTCCTTACTGCAAAAAATAAGGCCTTAATAAGCATTAAAATGTCTTAAATCCATTTTTAAAGGTCTTAAAAATGCAACAAACAGCAGTAAAGACTTAGATTTCATTATCACTGATTGCTTTTTGAAATCGTAAAAATGGGTCTAATGCACAAAAGTGAATTAAAACAGAAATATGATACTACTGATATATTACCATTTGTATCCCCAAATAAAAATGTATTATTATATTTTCAGTCCAGTATTAAAGGATTAGTTCACTTTCAAATGAAAATTACCTGAAGCTTTACTCACCCTCAAGCCATCCTAGGTGTATATGACTTTCTTCTTTCTGATGAACACAATTTCAACTTACGAAGAAAGTGTAAAACTCTCGCAGTTCAAAACACGCTACGTCCTACCTTTTTGTTTCGTAAGTTGAATATGGAAGGTGGTCTGGTGGAAGCTAGATATTTTACTTCATAACTTGTTAAATATGGATATTTTTCTTACACAAACGTGTCGATTCACTTCAGAAGGCCTTTATTAACCCCTCAGAGCCGTGTGGAGTATATTTATGATGGATGGATGCACTTTCTTGAGCTTCATACTCGTTGGTATCGCTCACTGCCATTATAAAGCTCAGATGTGTCAGGATATTTATTAATATAACTCTGATTGTGTTCATCAGAAAGAAGAAAGTCATATACACCTAAGATGGCTTGAGGGTGAGTATATCTTGGGGTAATTTTCATTTTAAAGTGAACTAATCATTTAATATTACAAAATTGATTTTTTTTTTTTAAACATTTTCTTTAAAAAAAAACTTAATGCACAGAAATGTCAATATCTCTGTTGACCAGAGTGATTTTGTTTGTTCACATTGAAGCTGATGGAAGTGATGTGCAGGTCTTGATACCAGCAGATGCTATGGGTGTCATTTGTTGTGAAATTAAAAACAAGCACATACTTGTGTAGAATACCTATTTGTGTACATACCTTCCATAAAAAACCTTCCCTTCCCATCCTGCACTCTGACGGTAATGCGGTAAGTTATTGATTATTCAGATGTTACACAGTGATGCCTCTGTGCAGCCCTGGGTATTTCCTCTTTAATACAATGCTGATTAGTAATCCTATCCTGTCTGTGTGTAAAAGGATACACTGCAATTCTGTGAAACCAAAGCCTCCTCTCTATGAGGACAACCCATCATCATTGCCTCCTACTTCACAGAACTTTCCATGAAGTGACATGCAACCAGCGTGAACAAATACTCAGATTCATGTTCATTCATTCTTTAAAACTTATGATGCCATTAATAATACATATAAACACAGGGATGAAAGCTTGTTCACACCTAGAACTATAAAGATAACTATAACGATTAGTATCCACATTAGCAGATGATATCGTTCTGTTTATTACAAGCATTTGCCACATTAAATGCTCAAGCTCTTTAAAGCAGAATGGATTTTGAATGGCTGTGAATGTTTTTTATCTTTCATCAGCTGGAAAAGATTCCAATTATATCTTTTTTCTGTACCGTTATTGTTATAGCTGTGGTGTGAACTCTGCTATTTAGGATGATTTTTAGAACTATATCTTTATTGATATAATTATCGTCCTTGGTGTGAATGGGCCTTAAAGGGTTAGTTCACCCAAAAATGAAAGTTCTGTCATTAATTACTCACCCTCATGTTGTTTCGAACCTGTAAGACCTTTGTTCATCTTTGGAACACAAATTAAGATATTTTTGATGAAATCCGAGAGCTTTCTGACTTCTCCATAGACAGCAATTTAATGACCACTTTCAAGGCCCAGAAAGGTAGTAAAGACATCATTAAAATAGTCCATGTGACTACTGTGGTTCAACCTTAACGTTATGAAGTGATGAGAATACTATTTATGTCCATCAGAGGCCAGAACCTAGTCTGACTTTCTTTTTTAATTTCTTTGTTTCTGTCCCCTTTTTTCCCCTTAGTTTTCAGGAGCAATTTCCCAGCTAGAGCTGCCTATCAAGTAGCTGCGCTGCCTAGAGTAAGTATTAAGCGCTGGTTAGTTAGTTGTGTTTGCTAAGGCAACCAGCTAACTATCTTTTTACTTGAGCCAGTAAGCAACCACATAGCAACACCCTGGCAACCACACTAGCATCATTTCAGTGACTTTTGCATGGGCACCACTCAATTTTCTTCAGAAAATGTCCAAATCTAGTTGATTTATATATAATTATAATCAATTAAGATACAAATATTGCAATAAAATGTATAATTTGTTTTATACCTCATTTTAATTTCACTTTCTGTTTCACAGGGGGGGCTTGTTGAGATTGAGGCAGTCGCTGTGTTGGGACCCATCACAGATGCCTCCTGACTATATGACCCCAGCATGCATCACAAATTGTAAATATAGTTATATGGAGATAAACCACATCCAAAATTGCAAAATTAATCATACTTTTAACCTCCCATTACATTACATGCTGGAATACAAGGGAAATCACAGACAGAAAAAAAAGCATTCCGTTCCATGGGCAGTATCTTCTGTTGCTAATATAAATTTTGCTAATAAATTTTCTCATTACTTTGAATTTACTGTTGATCTTTCATCATTATATTCACTTAATCTATAATAGCAACCATTCAAAACCCAGTTCAAGTTAAACTTTATTTTTAAACTCCTACAAATCTGTCATCACACCACAAAAACATTTCCTCCATTTGCAAAGTTCTGTTCAATCTGTCGTGTTTGTTGCAGGAAAACATTAGCAGAAATCAAATAAAGGCCTATTTTTCAAATATTTTTTTTCCATTGTAATTGAAAATGTATATAACATGCATGGATTTTACTGGTTACTGTAACAGTTCAGTTGGTTAAAATATTGCATAATATAATTATATAAATAAACTCACATTTTCATACTCTCTTTGGCTTTTTGCATCTTTATCCAGGGGTAAAGCCACTAAAAAGAGACACCAATATGAAATATTAATGAAATATTGAAATCTCTAGCTACCGACAGGCACGGAGTCTTTGAAGACCACTTGGTCTATGTCTTGGCAACGAACAAGCAATATCTATACAATAAATAAACTAATGTTCTATTGTATTTTTAAACCATTCATGTGAAATCCTGATTTTATTGTGGTTGAATCTGGATTCTGTAGTAACTGTGCCAATTGTTGCACACTTAACTATCTTCACCAGAGGCTGAAAGAGATGAAGTGGTATGGGAAATCAATCAGATAAGACATTTATCCTCAGGAGATACTGAACTTTTTAGTGCTGTCTAGAATCATATTACCCTACTTACCAGGTGCTTCCTCTGGCGGGGAGGAATCGGCCGGATCCTCAGTTGTGTTTTCTGTGGAAATATAGATTTATCTAATTAATTCCTTGATTTAGGCTTAAAAAAAACCTCACCTGATAAATAAAAGGAATATTTAAAAAAAAAATGGAAATTGTCATATATAAATTATTATTATATATATAACATTAAAATTAAAAATTATTATAAATTCAGAGACCATTTGGTGATTGTTTCTTTTCAGGACTCATCATGTCTGTTTATATTCTCTGGTTTCTCATGTTGTCATGTTGGACTTACTAAAACTAGTATAAAACACTTAAATAATTTTCTGTGTCCATATTATTTCTTGTTGTATTCTTGTTTTCTGTTCTGTGGTTAGTCATTATGTATTTGACAATGTCACTTTTTCCACATTACAGCCAAGATATTTGCATCAGAGGATAAATTGTCATTCACATTTGAAATCAGTGGCATGCAGTGATGTTATGAACAATGACCTCAGTTTTTTATTTATTTTTAATTTTTTATAAATCAAATGTAAATTCATGTCCGTTACTTTAAACGTTGTCACATTTTCCTCGTTAAATAAACATTACTTTACATAACATCAAAAAAGAAACCAAATACAATTCTATTTTGTATTTTTACATTAACAAGGTAATTAATGTTAGAAACCAAGTCAATCTCATCAAGTTAGTGTTTTAAGCATTTTTACATTTAATCCAAAATAACAACTATACAATTTAACCCTCTATGCAATATGATATCATGTTATGTTTTTTCTCGCTTAAAATTGGACACTATAACAATATCAATAAACATTTTCATTAATAACATTTTCATTTTCATTAATTTTTAATTAATTTATTTTTTAAAAGTTCATTTAAAAGTCTCATTTTATTAAAAACATTTTATTAAAAACTAAAATAGACTATGTTACCTGGAGGCAACACCATACCATGGAGGGTTAAACAATGTTTTATTTGTGTATTGATTTTCAGCTGTTCTTTTTAATATTTCGTTCATCAGTCATGCTCGGTAAACACTCTGACAGACACAAAGATGTATCTTTAATTTCATCAAGCTGATTGCTCACTAAAACCCCTATTTCAGGTCTTTTCAAATTTGATTTTGATGTGACATAAAGCGGTGATATCTAAGTCGGTGACCTGTTTACTTGCTTTTTAATTTAGTCTTCCCATTGACGCCATCATTTTGTTCATTCAGACTGACGCGTGGAACGCGCACATAAACAAGAGGCGGGATTTATCGCACAAACCAATCATGTCCAATCATAACCGATCATTTCCAATCATAGCGTGATGGAGGCATTGCCTCCTTTCACGTGACTTTCCCCCATTCATTCTCTATTACCCCCTTACAAAATCATTTTGTAATATTTGCGTTGTTTTATTTTTGTAAGATGGATTATGCTTTCATCCTAATTTTTTGAGGCCCTGCCTCCCTTGCCTCCTCAGCCTGGTCCTCTCTTGCCTTTCACTCCTCCTTTTATTCTTCCGGAGCTCCTCCGTGGGACTTGAGACCGGTGTGTGGCGCAGGTGTCACTCATTAGCATTCGCTCCACCGGCCTCACTCTGCTCCCACGGCTCTCGGCCCCGCCCTGCTTCATGGCACTATATTGACTTCATTGCATGTACATGGTTGTATATAGGCTACTGTATGGGTCACGTCAATTTAAAAAGAAAAAAAAAAGGTCGCTCTTAAAAAGTTTGAAAACCATTTATTTATTGCATATTCACATAATCACAAAATGAAACCTGTCAGTCTAACTGGAACCTGGTTTTTGTAGCCTCATCTCAAGGTTTAGTTCTCCTATGCTTTGTTAGACCATCAGATGGAAGATTATTAGTATGATAGAAACCCTTTATTTGGTAACAAGGGCTGGAAAAGGAAACTAAGCAGGCAGTATTGTACTCCTTGGTCATGGAACAGTTAGTAGGACACTTGTCAGGTTACTAGAGTTAAAGAAACACACTATTACCAATTTAAACCACTGCCATCACCTTTCACTTGAAGTTTAAAGTTAAGTATGAATGTGTAATGGTAATTAAACATTTTAAAACGATACAAATCCACAAGTCCTCATTGCTAAAGGAGAATGTGCAATGTGTTTTGCATCTAGAGATACGTCCCTTGAAACTACCAAAATCATTTGCATACACAAGCACAGAACACGAGGTATAATGTACCTTGATCTTGAGAATAATTACTCTGAGCCAGTTTTTTGAGGACACTTTGCTCACTGTCCCTTTAGGATATGGAAAATGGCAGAAAATTGACTTTAGTCTTGTTGTCTGAAAATTTTAAACCTACCACTTGGTGCTGGTTCTTCAGTATTTTCAGCAGTCATGGAGGGGTTGGATTCAGCAGGTTCAGATGGGATGGCCTCAGCAGCAGCTGCTTCTGGTTCACTATGAGCTGCAGCTGTAGAGCTCTGCATTTCCTCTGAGGGAACAGGAGCTGCACTGGATGTCTGTGGACACTCCTCTGCCTGGGTTTGGTCTAGAATTGTCTCACTGTCTGCTGCAGGACCACCGTTTTCATTACTTGTCCCTTAGAGATCAAGACAAATATTTTGACCAAGTTTAAAACCATAAAAAATATATTACTTGAAATAAAATAAACATTAACTGAAATGAATTCTGGAATTGGATACTTGAGGTCAGGAATCGGATAGTTCTCGTAAAATAAAAATTTCGATTCTGCTTATCGATACCTGTGTGCACATTTTAATGTGATTTTAAATCATTCAAGTGCAAGAAGACGCGAAGGAGAACTCACTTCACAAAAAGCTGCCTCATAGTGCATGAATACTGAATTCTCTTTCGTTTCTTTTGAGTGGACAAACACAAAACAAAATTATGTCAAAATATCCCCCTAAACACAGTTATATGACTTAATATGACTTGTATGACTTAATATGGTTATATTATGTAAGTGGACATATACAGTTGAGAAAGAAAGTGCATGCCTATATTGGATTGTGCATTAAGTCTTAAAGTGACAGCAGCCTAATAAACCTGCTGCCGTCTGTGTCATTACTGTTAATCAAAGAACATAAGAAAAAAGACAATCACTCACTGATATTGACTGAATAACTTTTGTAACTTTAAAGATTCTTTATAAAAAGAAAACTATGCAGTGTTGTTTTACATTTGATTTCAATTTCTGAACTTTGTTCAGTTGTATTTGTTTGTGCTATTGCTATTTTGCTTATTTGTTCTTATTGTATTACTGACTGTACACTTGTCTTTAATAATGTTTGAAATTTATATTAGTCTAGTTTATTAGTTAGTTATTTTTTAGGCTGCTGATTTTTGTTCATGTTATTAAGCTGCAACAGAATGTTTTGCAAAAAGACATGAAAATAAATGTTTTGCAAATTAATAAATGTTTGATATCTAAATGTTTGACAGAATTGGAATTGAAATCGCTAAAAGTCAAACAATACCCAACCCTATTGCCGAAGCATCATTTGTCATATTCTTTTAATTTAAGTACTACAATAACTAAAACTAAATAAAACTACACAAAAATATACACATAAAAAGTATTAAAAATTACAAAGCACACAACAAAATTACTAAAACTTTAAAATTAAAAAGAAAGCAATATATAAAAAACCTAATTTAAAAAAAATTATTATTAATAGTGGTGTAAAATAAAAGTGCTTTAAAAAGAAAAAATATTATTTCCCTCATATTACTGATCACATACATTATGTTTAGGCATTTTAAATGGAGTTCCATTTGAAATTTGAATTTGAAAACTCCACCAATTTCCATAGATTCAGTCAGCCATCATTAACATGTGTTCATTCACATTCCTTATTATAACTGCATTTTTTGTCACTGAACAGAATTACAAAAATAATTGTTTTCAGACAGGTTACCGCAACACCACCCATCACCCATCTCAATTTCAATATTTAAAAAAATGACACACCTCAATTTAAAAAGAATTTAAAAATGCTTTCATCTTCCAGTTGAGTTCAGTATACTCATCTTTGTTCAACACATTTTACTATATTTAAATTAGTTCCACAGAATTCACATTTCATTAACACAGAAATATGAAACACATGTGATGTCCTTTCCAACTTCTCATCTTCTGTGTATTGAGTGTTGATGAGGTACAAGACAACTCTTTATAGGCCAAACTTTAAATTCAACAAAGTCCCAACAAGTCCCAAACTAAAGCTTGGTAATAGTCTATTATTGAAGCTGCACTGTTAATAATTAAATGAAACTGAAAGAAACACATTGACATCCTGGTTAAATAATGAAAACTAATGTAACAACAGGTGCTGAAGAAATGGATGTATTAAAACAGGCAAACTAGCAAAGGTTTATGACATCAGCCATCTGTGATCTAAAGTACACAACATTTACATGAAACCTTCTTCTCAGCTCCAGGATGAACACACTTTTAAATGTCACCATTGGCAGGTTGATATGCATCACCACACTTGAAGAAGCACCTGAGATGTGGAGGACCTCCTCTGATAACCTAAATGTTTTTCCTCAAATTCCAAGAAATCACCATAGAAACACTGTGATGGTTCAGAAAACAAACATATAACAGCAACAAAACAAAATACAAATTTCCCTAATTTGTCTGACAAATTGAATTCAATACAACTAAATTCAAAATTCTATTCAAATGCATTTGTTATTTGTATTGCACTTTTTAAACACGTATCAGTTGATGTTCATGAGATCACAAAATGCACGTAAACATATAAAGGAAAGAGTTTAATGTGTACATTTTAGGTGATCTGACCAGTAACCATTTATTTTAAGCATTTCAACATTTATAATCACATTTTTGGTCCTAAAGTGTGAAATTTTGTTCCTCTAATAGCTCAATGCAACACCAAAGTTATGTGTTTGCATCTAGTTAAAACACTTTGCCACTATAAATAATCTGTCAAATGCTAAATATAAAATGTAATATGGGATTATAAAAATTGCATGCATGATATAGTTATAAAATAACTAATAATTCAACACCAGTTATCAAATTGCTATTTGAAATTTTCACCTTAGCTATAAAAACAATTTTCTTGTAAAGTCTAATGGTTTAGGATCTGGGCAAGGCGTTTAAACTTAGGCTTCTCCAGGGGGACTTTCAGTGTAATAAATACTGTAAGTTTCTCTATGAGAGACGCTGGAGTCAAGTAGATCTAAACTGCATGGCGGGCTGATGACAGCTTTCTAGATAAGTATCTGGGTGCCTTACACAAAGGTTGAGGGTTCAGTTTCAAGTTAGGGTGACCCAGGGTCCGAAAAGTAACTAAGATCGCAATCTTCCTCTCACTTAAGAATCTACGAAGCATTTTACAATTCATTGGTGTCTTCATAATGACATCTATATCACCTGATCAAAATATACCACATAACCTACCTGGAATTCTTCATTCACCTCATGAAACACCTTGCAAATCAACAGTGTTTGACAAAATATAGCTCAAATGTGAATTTTTGGGCTGTATAGTCTTACTTGATGTGCTCCCATCTTGTTTGGTGTTGGGTCGTGTTGTGTCTTGAGCTGTGGTCTGAGTGCTGGAAGTGCATCCCATCGTGTCTTCTTCTGACAGGAGTGAATGAAGTCAAGCACTTTGGTGAGTGTTGTCGTGCCCAGCGGCGCGCATCGACTTCAAGTGTAGGAATACTGCTCTAATTAAACGCGCACTCGATAGAGACAACTCTCAGATAGAGACAGCAATCATTCCCTATCCAGGTAACACATTGGGTGTATCTGAGTGTGTATGAGCGGCGGTCATATGCAAACCTGCCCTTATTCGCGGTAACAGGTCACGGTTCAATGCTAAACAGCAGTGAACTCCTGTCTTGTCTGATTAAAATGGTAAATATTGTTGTTAAGAAATTATATGAGACACTTTATGTTTTAACCTGAGTTCTAACAACCAAAATAACAATATAAATCCGATAACATGCGTTTAATGAGAAAGAAACTGTACTCTAACTTAAAATAACACATCAAGTTGTTCATGTGTAATGATTTTGGCGACATCTACAGGTGACTTCTGGAGTAGCACTAGCCAAACTCTTGACGCTCTACAATGAATACTCCTACCCTCCAAATCTAACCTGCAGCTATGGTGGATAATGTCATTGCACAGAGAATGCGAAATGTCCTCCTTGTAACCTAAGAAATCTAAGAAAAATAAGAAAGCTCCTATGTAACCTAAGAAAGCTATGTCCTTTTGAGATTCCATTATTCCAAAATTTGTTTAGTTCCCTCAAGTCTAAGCCTATATTGAGAGCTTTACGTCAGTGCATTTGACAAGTTCCCACAATAACTGAATATTTTATTCCATGATATAATGTTAATATTCCATCTAAAGTAATAAGTAACTATTCTGTACCTGTATATTCTACTGATAACCACTGTAATACTACAGGTGGTACAAGAGACACATGATGAATTAAAGTTCATCACATGTAGCCTAGCTTTTCTACAAGTTGAGGTAAATACTAATATATTGAAGGTGCACAGTGTCCTGCACACAAATACAAAACACCACCATGGTAATGTGACATGAAAATAATACAATAAACTTTATATTAACAACATAAGATGTAACATAAAACCCTAAAGGGTTTTAACATAATTAATAACAACTAACAAGACAGAATTGTTTAAACAAAAGGCCCCTATAGCCCTGGGTATACTTCGTTTTTTACACGTACGCTAGTGTATGCACACAGTCGAACGCACAGACTTGCAAAGTATACTTCATTTGACTTGTACGCATACACAGGCGTTCGACGCATTCGCGGTTTTGAGGAATCTCTCGCCACGAGTTACAACCCATGTAAATATCTTTGTATTCTTTCATGCTAGAGTTGTCCAAGTGAGGGACTTTCTAACCTCTTCGCACAATCTCTCGTCTATGTAGGCCTCCATTGTCGCTGTAGCTTGCATGCGTTCCGGTCTGTTCTGTTAAATGCAGTTTTTCTTTGACTACCTTGTGAATTGAAGCCCCCATGGCACAGTTGCCACCTTGTGGATAAAGTAATTACTGGAAAAAAATAATTAAATGCACACGTGCATACAAGTATGTGTGGTTACAAAAATCCGTCGGTGTGCGCACAGTACGCGCATATTCTTCTGATGACGAAATTCGCGTCACGCGTACTGTAGGCTGACCCAATATATGGCCCGATTTCAAAACACTGCTTCGGAGCTTTACGAATCGAATCAGTGAATCGGAGCGCCAAAGTCACGTGATTTCAGCAGTTTAGCTGTTTGATAGGATACAAATCACTAATTCGAAACAAAAGATTCATAAAGCTCAGAAGCTTCATGAAGCAGTGTTTTGAAATCGGCCCACATAGATATTGTTAAAAAGTCGTTATTTTGTTTTTTTGGTGCACAAAAATTATTCTTGTTGCTTTATAACATTAAGATTTCACTGAACTCACATAAACTGTTTCAAATATGTTTTTAGTACCTTTATGGACCTTGAGAGTTTGAATGGCTTTGCTCTCAATGGAGGCCTCACTGAGCCATCGGATTTCATCAACAATATCTTAATTTGTGTTCCGAAGATGAACAAAGGTCTTACGGGTGTAGAACGACATGAGGGTGAGTAATAAATGACATTATTTTCATTTTTGGGTGAACTAACCCTTTAATAACAGAATCTCAAAATTTGTTTGCAAACTGATCCTGATGGTCTCAGTGCTTTGATATTTTGCCATTTTTTTTTAACATATTTGTTGCTCTTAAACTTGATGCATTGAAACTTGTGATTTATACTCTTATACAAGGTCAGAGACATTTAGAATCTGTCAATGTGTGTAAGTGTCGTGACATGGTGAACTGTATATTGACTTTTTTTATTTCTTTTTAATTACTTTTTAAACAGTATAGATGATTACTTTATGGTAATACAACTGTTTCACATGTTCTTGGACATGAATGTGTATGTCAAGCCATAAACTACAGGGTGCTCGTTTTAGTTTTTCCACCCCTCGCAGTCCACATGTCACAGCCTTGCCATCCAAGAAATAACTTTCTGCTCTTAACGTGTTGAAATAATTAGGGTTACAACAGAAAAAGTTGCATGAGAAGCGTATCTGTTTGGTGTTTTAGAGACCCAATGACATAACCTGACAAATATTCTTAACATTGACTAAATGACTTTGATAATCATTCTCCATTAAAAATGTTTAAGGAACCCCTAATGTAAAATAAGTGATGCAATTAATTAGCAGTGTAGATATTCGCTTGGATTTGTTATATTGTTTCAGCAGTGTTCTTAACCAAATGTGAAAATTTTCAACAAGGCCTACTGTTGGCCTTGCACTTTTTTAAGCAGGAGGCCATAAGGACGAATTGAACTTTCCACAATTTCTTTCTCTTTTTCAGCTGATGTTCCTTCAGGAATATGGACCAACCAGATGTCCTTGTTCTTGATTTCCCTCTTCTTGGGGTTGATTCTGTTCTGCATGATGACTTTGTAAGTCTTTCCATTCTTTTGCGAAATGAAGTTCTTGGTTTTCGCGAACACATCTGCCACGTTGATGTCTGGAGATGAATAAATCCCTCTTCCGTAAGCCTGACGGTCTCCCGCCGTATACTGAGACTGTATGATGCCCGCAGCCCCTTGTAAGTCGGTTCTGTGGTAGGAGACTGGCCACTCACCGGGCGCGGAACGGCTCCTCCATCCACCTGTTCCCAGCCAAGCGTTCCCGTCCGGGTATTTGTCCCGCACCTTCAGCGCGAAGCGCATCCATCCGTAGGGGCGCTTGTACGGCTCGTCCCCGCGCATGCACTCTTCAGACTTTAGCTCGGACATGTTCGTGAAATCAAAGTCAAACAATGGATCGAAAAAGTCATCCGAAATCACAAATAATTCCTTCCGGAGAGAACAGCTCGCCCTTTCGCTTTTCGTGTTTTCTTGTGATTTTTTCTTATTAACAACCAACCGCGACAGTGAAGTAGTCAGACAAGTCACAGGTTGGACAGCGAGTGCTTCCTTTTTAAGAAGGGCAAGAGTTGTCAGTTTGGAAATTTGCAGTTTAATGGCTCCATCTAAATCTTTATAATCTGACTGCAATTTCACAGTGACTCCCAGAATGGCAGAGAGCGCCTCGGTCAAGATATATTTGTCCACATCCATGGTGTTAACACTCGAACTTATCAAGATATCTGTTATGAGTCAACGTGTAATACCGTGGTTTTCAGTAATACTAGTGGGACTAGGGACCCAAATTTTTACACATTTGTATGCCCTGCTTATTTAGCACACCTGATTCAGATCATCAGCTCATTGGCAGACATGTTAGGCTTGCTGAAGTGTGACAAGAGAGACAAACACAATGTGCAGTGGGTCCCCACAGTGACTGGAAACCACTAACATGCCCAATGATCAACCATGACAACAATAAAGGGGGTAACATTTAAGAAAGTAAAATAAAACAACAACATTTGGTGAAATGCAGTTGTATTTGCAACAGGCCATTAAAGGACAACCTGCTAAAAGTGAGCTGCTCAATGGCCTGTTGCTGAGAAAAGAAAAAAATGCTTAAATCAGCCTTTGCTGGACATGCCTGTTCAGGCTGGTCTGTTATAGATGATCTGGGCACTTTTCAGCAGGTTAGGCCTGGAAACTGGATGGCTACCTGCTAAACGCTAACTCGGCCAGGCTATGAGACAAGTTTAAACCATAAGACCAGCAAACCATCTTAGACTGGTTAAAGCAGTTTTTTTTTTTTTTTCCTGAGGTAATTGACCAGTTCACTTACCAATTAAACAGAAAAAAATTGCTCCAAATTCATTAAAACTTTAAATGCCTTTTGGTTTACATCAAATAATCATGAAAGGATGCAAATGTTTGTCATAAAGGGCCCTTTACACATTGTAACACCACACACATTGTCATAGTTGTGAGGCAAAAGTTCAGACACAACATTCATTCAAGAAAAGAAAAATGAGGATGGAGGATTCACTAGTGATGTGACATTTTACACCGAAGCTTCGAAGCTTGTATCAAAAAAAAACGAAACATCTCACAGTGAAGCACTGTACCGGAGCTTGATTCGTTTTGCCATAACCACGTGATCTATGACGTCCGAAGCTTCCTTTTCGCACACAACCACGTGACTGCTTTGTATTCCTGATTCAAATAACATGAACCCTTGCGCAGGTGTCAAGTGTCTTTCGCTTTTTTGATAAGAATAAATCAATACGAATAAATATTTACATGTATAGTTTTGTGCATGTTCAGTTTGTACTTATTCCCAGTTCATAAGTACTTCAACTGACCATTCTAATCTTCGTTTATTTTGATAATATATGCCCAAGCTTGCCTATTTTTTCCCAAAAAAATTATTCACAGACTCATTTATTCAAATTGTGTAAGTAAAATGACACGTGAAAGACTATTTTTATATAGACTAATTATTTTCATTGTTTTATACGCTTTTCACAGCACAAACTGATATATTACATGAAACTGGGTCTGGGTCGCAAAGGCAGTTTTTTCCACCTTTTGACCACAAGATGTCGTTAGTGTGCACCGTTTTTGAAAAGCTTCGAGTAATGAACCTTTTTACAATACAGTTGAGGGGAAAGTCCCGGTGCTTCACAAAGCTTCATTTCGCCATCACTAAGATTCACGACAATTAAATAGTCAAATATCAAATCTAGCTGAGGACAAGACCTCACAATGACTAAGGAGAACATAAGAACTTAAATACAGGTGTTAAGGCCCATAATGAGATGCAGGTGTGGAACAACCAGCAACCAATGAAACAGATTAACAGGTAGAAAGCACAGGAAGCGTGGGAATGTAAAGCAAAAGTCCATGAATATTTTTCAACATAAACAGAAAGGAACACAAAAACACTGAATACCTTTGATACGCTTACAGTCCTTTTGATCAAATTACAGCTTCTAAAAAAACAACACTGAAGAAATATAAACTGGCAGTGATGTTTAGCCTTTCTGTTTCAATTCAAACAACATAGGCCTGTGTAGTTTGTGTCGGGGCGGAGCGAGGGGGTGACTTCTGGGGCTCCAGCTCCAAATGTTTTTTCAAAAGCCCTGAATGTTAAGTCTGGCTCCGCCTTTGGTTTGTGTTCATGTCCAACTCTAAAAAATTTCCAGTGATCGTGTTGTTGTGGAATCTAGAATCTGGAATCTAGAAGGATGATTGATAACAAATAAATCAACATAGTGTTCACTCTTCATGCAATACAAGGTTATTAAATGTTTCAAAAATCAAAATGTGTTGACACAACAAAGTGTTGTGTAACTGGCAGGCAACTTGCTGTGTTTAAGGATCTCTTTTGTTTGATCACAACAGCACCAAGTATTGCAAATGTTGCAAATATGAAACCTTTGCCATCAATATACTGACGTGAAGGACATGGGAATTTTTTAATCATGACATTATGGGTCATAAATTTTATTATCATTATCGGATGCCTTTGGAATAAGAATGGGTTGGCTTTTTGAATGGATGTCAGGGTTATAGGCCGAATTTTGTGAGGAAACAGCTGAGCGGAATTGACATGTCCGCTAATATTCAACATGTCCATTAAACGTTCATTCTGGATTGGAGTTTACAACTAAATAAATGTTGTTTTAGTTAAATCATGGAATTTTTTATGGTGTCAGCAAAGAGTAAACTGACTGTAAAAATGAAAGGCATTCAATGACTGAATCATTTAATAATAGACCTAAATTTTTAAATCTAAGTGTTGATTATTTCTTATGTTTTTGTTTGGCTTTAACTCTAAAAAATGACCAAACTGGCTGGTAAGTGCAAAAATTCATTTCAAACCCTGACTACGGTATTAAAAAAGTCAATTTTATTGTTTCTGCAATCTGTTTTTGCCAGAATCAGATTGCTCCTAAAAGAATTGTTAGGTTCTGAAAAGTAGCTACATGCTAATTTGTCGTAAAATAAAAAGATAAAGCTTAAAGAAATAATATTTGCTATGTATACATGACTTTGATTAGGACAAAGGAAAATATTAGAAGACTTTTAAGTAAAAATAATCATTTTTACACAGTTAATAATAGTCAAACAAAGTCAATTTCAACAGAACATCACACACTGTATGGTTGTAAAACTTTATTTCAGCTATACAATTCCATGTCAACTATTTGAGAGAAAAAAATTCAAGAAGATTTGAATGTAGAAATGTATGACCAAGAGACAGAGTAAAGCTCAATTCTGAGAACAACTTTATTTGCCTTCCACCTCTTTAAGCAAAAGGCCATAAGGGCGGATTGAACTCTCGGCTATTTCTTTCTCTTTCTCAGCTGATGTTCCTTCAGGAATACGGACCAACCAAAAGTTCTTCCCCTTGATGATTTCCCTCTTCTTGGGGTTGATTCTGTTCTGCATGATGACTTTGTAAGTCTTTCCATTCTTTTGCGAGGTGAATTTCTTGCTTTTCGCGTAGTCATCTGCAACGTTGATGTCTGGAGATGAATAAATCCCTCTTCCGTAAGCCTGACGGTCTCCCGCCTTGAAATGAGATTGTATGATGCCCTCAGCTCCCTGTAAACCGGTTCCGTGGTAGGAGACTGGCCACTCACCGGGCGCGGAACGGCTCCTCCATCCACCTGTTCCCAGCCAAGCGTTCCCGTCCGGGTATTTGTCCCGCACCTTCAGCGCGAAGCGCATCCACCCGTAGGGGCGCTTGTACGGCTCGTCTCCGCGCATGCACTTGTCAGACTTTGACTCGGACATGTTCGTGAAGTCAAAATCAAACTTTGGGTCGAAAAAATCATCCGGGATCACAAATAATTCCTTCCGGAGAGAAGAGCTCGCGCTTTCGTTTTTCGGGGTTTCTTGGGAATTTTTCTGATCACCAATAAACCACCCCGACAGTAAAGAAGTTATAAAACTTACAGGCTGGGCCAAAAGCATGAACGCATCATCACCAAGAAGGGCAAGAGTTGTAAGACTGGTAATATGCAGTTTGATGGCTCCATCTAAATCCTTACAGTCTGACTGCAATTTCACAGTGACTCCCAGAATGGCAGAGAGCGCCTCGGTCAAGATATATTTGTCCACATCCATCGCCATCGCGTTAACCAAACTTCTCAAGAGAGCAAGGTTTCTAGTGTCGACAAAAAAACTTTATCTACAGACCCCTTTTTACCCACGTTTACTTTTGCTTTCAGTTTAAGTACGTTACATTCATCGTTGTTAAAACGATGAACGTTGTTAAAGCGAAATCCAGTTTTGAGGGCGAAAAAGTTCCCCACGCAGCTTAGTCTGCAGCTGGCCAAGCTGATCTGGTATTTAAGCGTAATTATTTACAGTAAAAGATCTTTGAAGTCATGAGGAAATAAAACACCTTCCCATAGTGTGTGATCTTTAGGGTTGGCTATGTAGCAACTCATATTGTAATATCTGTATGAGATGAAATGTTTACTTTTGCTTTCTGTGTACTGCATTTATGCATAAGATGTTTTCATTAAAATAGGATATCTGGAGTGCTGGACATTCAGTGTACAAGGAGTGAAAATCTTGTGTTTGTCAGCATCAGTGCAGTACAACTGCAATTCAATAATCAGAAGTGAAACACAACATACATGCCAATACAACATATCAGATGAGAATATACACATTGTGTGTATAAATGCTCACAATATGCAGAAACCAATGTTCCCTCAATTTTTTTTCTTCCTGAGCAAAACCTTTCTATACTGGGCGGACAATTCGGCCACATGAGCAAAAACATCCCTTACCTGAACTACATACACACAATCGCAGACTAATAGCAAGCCAATTTGCCTTTATTTTCACAATCCAATAAACAACCCACCCTACTTTTTTATTACCAAAGTAACATAAAAATATACAAGAATAAAGAACATAGGTTTTATACATAAATAAAAGAAAAAGTGAGAAGCTACATTATTCCCATAGCTATTTCAATCAAGAAAAAAAGGTCACAATACAGTAGTAAAGTCAGTTGCTATGTTTAATGCCAACTAACTAAAAACAACTGGATAGTGAAAGAAAAGCAGCCTATAAGGTGTTTTGTTGGTCTCCAACACTGAAAAGTTCTCAACCAGGGTCCCGGGACCCACTTTCCAGGGGCCTTAAAGGGTTAGTTCACCCAAAAATGAAAATTCTGTCATTAATTACTCACCCTCATGTCGTTCCACACCCGTAAGACCTTTGTTCATCTTCGGAACACAAATTAAGATCTTTTTGATAAAATCTGATGGCTCAGTGAGGCCACTGATTCGAAACAAAAGATTCGTTAAGCTTCGAAGCTTCATGAAGCAGTGTTTTGAAATCACCCATCACTATATTGTTGAATGAAGTTGCTATTTTGTTATTTTTGCCGCACAAAAAGTATTCTCGTCGCTTTATAATATTAAGGTTGAACCACTGTACTCACATAAACTGTTTTAAATATGTTTTTAGTACCTTTCTGGGCATTGGAAAAGGGAATGTTATTTCTGGCGATGCAGGCCTCACTGAACCATCGGATTGTATCAAAAATATCTTACAATATCTTAATCTGTTCCGAAGATGAACGAAGGTCTTACGGGTGTGGAATGACATGAGAGTGAGTAATTAATTACATAATTTTCATTTTTGGGTGAACTAACCCTTTAAGATGACTTAAAATAAGACAAAACAAGCATTAAAATAAGCTAAAACAATTACAAATCAAGACATTTCTTATTTGAATTATTTAAAAACCAAGGTTCCAAAAACAAACAAACAAAAAAACAAAAAACAGGATAAATGAGGTAACCTACTTTAAAAAGTATGATTTCTAAACATGCAAAAGTTGTGTAAATTAATAACTCCATGAGCATTTTTATAATATACATATTTTAGTCCTGTGATGGACTGGCCATCCATGTGGCCCAAGATGCTGGATGCCACAATCCTGCTCTAAAATATTTTATCAGGTGGAAATTTTGAGTAACAATAGGCTATTCTTAAACACACACACACACACACACACACACACACATATATATATATATATATATATATATATATATATATGCTCATCCAGTAGGCTGCATCACAAACAATTGGAAAAGTCATTGTTGTGGACAATGAGGAGCCTTGGACCACTGGTACACCAAAGATTCTCTGACTACACGTCCCAGAGTGATTTTGAGCTCTGTGGTCTCGCGGCTTCGCGTTCTCGCGATGGGGGCGCGTGAGGTTTACGCGCGCGGTGCACGCTGGGAAGTCCTTTCTCTACGAGGCCATCTTGGTGTGATCAGGAGGTGAGCGCGGCTCTGTTGGAAATTATTAAAATATTCCTTTTAAAAGTTTCACCAAAAGTACGAACGCATAATTTTGAAAGTGTAGATCTTGATTTATCGCTCCTTTGTATTCAGGTTGGCCAGATCGGACTAATCAGGAAAAATGGTGGCCGCAAAGAAAACGGTGAGTGAAGCGCGATGCTGCGCGTGCCGGAGAACTTCACGTGGAAGCTCCTTACAGGCCTGGTTATAAATAAACGACTTGTTTTCATGCACATTTACTGATAAATATGATTGTTACGCAGTTGAAGTGTTTTAGACATTATATTGTGCGAGTGTTTATCTTTGATCGCTCAGGTAGTGTTGTGTGGGCTGAATGTGAGCTAGTTGTCGAAAAGCAAAGATGCTTGATAGGATATTTCTAGTTCAGGAAATGGCTTTTATATAATAAATATATTAACAATAATAATTTACTAAGTATCTCCAGAAGACGTGTTACTGAAAGCACAGCTCTATCAGACAAACGCTTATTTTCGTAAACTAAAGGCGTATTTAATAAATAATCGCCCTAATGTACAATAAATGTACTATGGGATCAATATTTATGAAGTGTAAGTGAGATACAGTATTGAATTATAGCTGTCTGTGAAACACATGATATACATGGTGTACATGTGACCATGAGTACACTGACAAGTTATCCTCATAGTGTGAATGGTTTTTAATTGCTTAAGAAATGTAATTGTGTTAAATACTAATGTGTATATATATATATATTTAATCTGATAGGCAAGATTAATACACATTATTCAAACGTCGGTTGAAGGAATGACTGATAATTTCTAATTTTAAACATTTGACATGTTAGTCATGTTGACATATTTGTGACTAAACGTGTTTATTTCAAAGTCATTGCAAAGCTTTTTTTTTTTTTTTTTTTTTTCCAATTTTTTTAGGTGAAAGACAACAAATGAAGCCTAAAACAGAATGACATTCCACATTTTTAGTTATTTTTTTCATCAGTGCAAAGAAATTGTATATAGAATAATTAAAACTATATAGAGTTTGTTAATGAGCTATATATGCACATAAATATACACACATCAGTAATGTTGACAATGCTTGGGAGGTAAAAAAGAATCAGTCAGCAGGCAAAGTTTGAAAGGGTAGGTTATAAATGGTTGTAAGAACCAGAGCTTCCATTCTGAGAGCATCCTAAAGGGATAGATCACCCAAGAATGTTAATTTGCTGTTAATTTACTCTACCTCAGGCCATCCGAGATGGTAGGTGTCTTTTTCTTCAGTAGAAATGTAAAGATGATTTTGAGCTGAAACCGTGGCCTTTGGTGAGTATCATAATGCAAATCAATTGGTGCTGGCACTTTGAGAGTCAAAAAACATATACAGCCAAAACAAAATTAATGCGCTTGGCTTCTGACAATACATGGAAATCTTAAGCGAAATGATCAGTCTGTGCAAGAAACTGAACATTATTTATAACATTATTACACAGCCTCTGCAAACGGTCCTGAGTGCTTTCATGACAGTCTGGAGTGCAATCTTCCTGTCGCTTTATGACGTATGCACAGGAGCTCAAACGTTGGGCATCTGTGAAAAGTCAGTCTTCCCGTTTGGGATCGTGCAAGCGAACATAATCATAATTTTTATTTTTAGAAACAGTTTGTCGAGGCTTGGTATGCTGTAAAAACTTAAATTTCTTGCACAGACCGATCTTTCACTACATAAGACCTCAATGTATCGTCAGGAGCCACGGGTTTTAATTTTGTTTTGCCTGTTTTTGTTTTGTTTTTTACTCTCAATGTGATGGTAGCCATTGATTTGCATTATATGAATCTCCAAGAACCATGGTTTCAGCTTTACATTTCTACTGAGGGGGGGAAAAAAAAGACGCCTACATCTTGGATGGCCTGAGGGGGAGTAAATTAACAGCAAATTTTAATTTTTGGATGAACTATCCCTTTAACATTTCCAGTTTCAGAAAGTAAATGGTATCAATAAGCCATTGTGAAATACTTAGTGGTTTGAGAGAAATAAAATTGACTAGCTAATAAAGAAGTGAAGACTAGTATATCTGTTTGACAAAACTGTTTTAAAGTCCAAAATTTGGGGACCCCAAAAATTGCAATAGTTGGGCACACATCTACCTTGGGTTTTAACTATTTTGGGCATAGTCTCAAAATAGTTATTCCAATTTTGAAGCCTTGGACAGAAAAAAAATTCTGTGTTGTTGGCTTATTTATAGTTTTGTTCCATATCTTCATCTTTACAGAAAAAGTCCTTGGAGTCCATCAACTCCAGACTGCAGCTCGTGATGAAGAGCGGTAAATACGTTCTCGGATACAAGCAGTCTCAGAAAATGATTCGCCAAGGAAAAGCCAAGCTGGTAATCCTGGCCAACAACTGTCCTGCTCTGAGGTGTGTGCCGTTTACCTGTTTGAATACTTCTCTGTCAATCTGCTGCCACCATGCAAGTAGTCTGACCTCTTAGACAATGGTTTTGTGAGGGTTGAGGATAACTTTAATGATTCATGATGTTTTTTCCAGGAAATCTGAGATTGAGTACTACGCTATGTTGGCCAAAACTGGAGTTCATCATTACAGTGGAAACAACATTGAGCTCGGTACAGCCTGTGGTAAATACTACAGGGTGTGCACATTGGCCATCATCGACCCTGGTGTGTATTCATGCATCATTTCTTTTCACTGGCTGAACTGATGTGATCTTATACTTTTTTTTAGACTGTAACTTTCCCTGTTAACTGAATCATACTGTAATGTTACTTTTGGACTAGTGGGTCATTTATATGTCAAAGTTGATATGATTTAAAATGTTGCTGGTATGTTTTGCACTATTTGGTTTCAGAAGTAGAAATCTAGATGGTCTTAGACATTATCTGAATGAACACCAATGTTCTGTAACGGTGTGTCAAGTTTAAATGCATTGTTCTGTAAGTAATGCCATTGTCTTGTGTTCACAGGCGATTCTGACATCATCAGAAGCATGCCAGACCAGCAGCAGGGGGAGAAATAGAGCCATTTCCACCAGATCTTTATTAGAAATAAAATTGGTTGATAAACCATAAAAACGCTCATTGTGGTTTTTGGTTATTTTTGTCTCAGCTATTGTTCAGGCTTGAAGTGTTTAATGGATAAACTGCATAAGAGACAGAAGTTGATATTTTTTTTTCTTCATCTGTTAATCTTTGATAATATTGAGAAATTGGATATGCATCCCACTTTTTTGTTTACTCACTATGATTCAGTTTTTCATGGTTTTGTTGTTTATTAAAGAATGATCACCTTTTTGAAATCCTGGATATGCTTTTTGGGATCTACTTGGCAGATTTTCTTTTAAACAGTCTTAACATTATCAAAACTGTAAGTGCAATTATAAGTATTTGCTGGAACTTCAGAGCTCTATTGCATGTCTGCAAAATGTAGTTCCTCACCCAAAACATTTAATTCATGCTTCAAAACCGTTATTGTGTCAGTAATTTGGCCCATGGCCCCAAAATAGAGTTTTTGTCATGTGAGCCATACTTGTCAAAATGTTTAGATATTTTCATCATGGAAATTTGTTATATATAAATTTAATGGTTTTTTTTTTTTCTCTACTTTTTTTGACCCTGGCTGTTTTCTATTCTATACAAAAATGTCAGTTCAGAATCTGAATGCT
Source organism: Hypophthalmichthys nobilis (assembly GCA_037950665.1). Lineage (NCBI taxonomy): Eukaryota > Metazoa > Chordata > Actinopteri > Cypriniformes > Xenocyprididae > Hypophthalmichthys > Hypophthalmichthys nobilis. The sequence continues at coordinate 8,759,620 of CM075483.1, read as the reverse complement.
CTTGTGGATCATACTGAGCTTTTTAGATACTTTCAACCGTAGGTAAAAATTTACTAAGAAAAGTCAATTCTGCAGTACAAAAAAAAAAAATATACAGCACATTTATTTTTCTAGAAATGTGCTGCATGTAAACTGAAAATTCACTATTATGTCTTTCCTAACACCATCACCACACATTCTTGTATATCATCCTAATGCTCTTCCACAACAAGCAACTGTGAATTTGTGACATTTCTACAAAAATAAATGTACTGTATAAATACAAATTTACTGCTATAGCTGTTGCTGTTTAGGGTTGTGATGTTCCTCCATGTTCAAAAATGGCAGTGATTGTGCTGGGCAAAGTTCCTATATAACAGTACAAACTTGATTGGTAAGATTGTGATTACTATTTCTTGGCAATGGCAGGCAATTTGCAAATTCAGACATTACAAACATTCCATGTCAGATATTTATGGAATTCATATATGTCAGAGATTTTGATAAATGATCATTTTGCATGTGAAGGCTTACACGATAGAATGTTTAGAAGTTGTGAAGAGTTTGGAAATTTCACTGAGAATCAAAAAGCCATGTGTATTTAGTTATTGTGCAAATCGTAGTCAGTTACTTGCCGAATTAGTAATTAAAACTATATAGAGAGTTTGTTAATGAGGTATATATGCACATAAATATACACATAAATCAGTAATGGTGACAATACTTGGGAGGTACAAGAGAATCAGCCAGCAGGCAAAGTTTGAAAGTGTAGGTTATAAATGGTTGTAAGACCTAGAGCTTCTATTCTGAGAGCACACGTGCCGAAACACATGCAATTTACTTGAATCAATTAGAAATTAAAATCTGATGTGAACAAGACACTAATTGTTCAGAGATCTGAACTTATTGTTTTGATTAAAAAAAAAAATTCACATGCTCACGCCTTTAAAATGTAATAGTTTACCATTAGAGGGCGCAATATCTAATGGATTTGACCAGTTCTACAGATGAATCAGAACCTGGGGTGCTTTACAACACTTTTGTGAGCAGAATGCAAATCTTTACTTTTGGTTTGAAAATTTCTGTAGTCCGAACAGTCCTGAAAAATAAAATATATATACAGACGCGGACAAAATTGTTGGTACCCTTGATAAATATGAACAAAGATTACTGTAAAAATAAATCTGCATTGTTTATCCTTTTATCTTTAATTCATAAAATTAGCAAAAATCTAACCTTTCATTGGAGGAAAAGAATTGAAAGTGGGGGGAAACTCACATTATGAAAAAAATGTTTTCTCCAAAACATGTTGGCCACAATTATTGGCACCCCTAGAATTTTTTAATTTTTTATCTCTAAAGTATATTCCCATTCATATTTACATATTTTTAGCACAACAGGGTGATTGTGAACATGAAATTGTCCAGCCATGACTTCCTGTTCCACAGGAGTATAAACATGAGGAAACACAAAGGCCAAATTCCCGTAATCATTCATCACAATAAGAAAAACCAAAGAATATAGTTCTGATGTGCAGCAAAAGATTGTTGAGCTTCACAAAATAGAAAGTGGCTGTAAGAAAATAGCTAAAGCATTGAAAATCCCCATTTCCACTATCAGGGCAATAATTAAGAAGTTCCAATCAACTAAAGATGTTACAAATCTGCCTGGAAGAGGACGTGTGTCTAAATTGTCCTAATGCGCAGTGAGGAGGAAAACAAAGACAAAGAGTGGACAAAGACTCTCTCCAAGCTGGAGAATTGCAGAGATTAGTTGAGTCTCGAGTCTCAGAAAGCCTAAAAAAATTGTCAAACAGCACCTACATTCCCACAAGTTTCCCTGAGGGTTTCAAGAAAAATCCTCTGCTCTCATCCAGAAACAATCTCCAGCATATTCAGTTGTCAGACAAGACTGGAACTTCAAACGGGACCGGCTTCTATGGTCAGATGAACGTTAAAAAAAAAAGAGCTTTTTGGCAGCAAACCCACCAGATGGGTTTGGTGCCTCATGGATAAAAAGTACCCCATGCCCACGGTTAAATATACTGCTGGATCTTTAATGTTGTGGGCCTATTTTTCTGCTGGAGGTCCTGGACATGTTGTTCAGATACATGGTATCATGGATTGTATCAAATACCAACAGATAAAAAAAAATTAATAACCTGACCGCTTCTGCTAGAAATCCAATAATGGTTGGATCGTCCATCAAGACAATGATCCAAAACAAACATCTAAACCAACACAAAAATGTGTCACTGAGCACAAAATGAAGCTTCTGCCATGGTCGTCCCAGTACCCTGACCTGAACCCTAAAGAAAATGAGTGGAGTGAACTGAAGAGAAGAAGCACCAACATGGAGCTGGGAATCTGAAGGATCTGTATGGGATCATTTTATTTTAATTTTTGTCTTTTTTATTAATGAAGTTTATTTCCAATTACATATTTACATATTCCCCAATGCCCTAGATATTCTACATGATGGCAATATTGTAAGCTGTGAGGCTGACGCATTAGAAACGTGCTGCTGCAACGACATACTTTTTTCCAAAGGATTTTCAGACCGAAATAAAAATCTGACAGGCCTAAAGCACTTGAGCAGAGAAAACATCAAAGGCTCTCTTCAGTGAAGTGATTGCCCTAGTTTCCTCAGTCACGTGCAGTCAGTTTGAAGTCTAATTCTTAAATACCCTCACAGATAAATATAATCACCCTCAACTGAGCAAGTTCAGTGAGCTTGCAAAAATTAAAAAAAGGATAAATAGGGAACTGGAGTGATCTCGACAATGCTTCAGAAAAGACCTCAGGCTGTGTTTTTAGTTTTATATATGCACACTGGATAGCATCCTTGTAATCTAGAACCATTAAAAATAGGTCAGTGGATGAAGTGTATATATTGTAAATTCTTATAGTCAAATTAATTGCTAAAACCCTGACATAGTTCTGCTCATGCAGAAATAAGAGGTGAATCTGTCTTTTCTGGTCAAACAAGGTACACTTTCAGATTTCAGTCATTATCACACCAACAAATACTGAAATGCTGGTCAGTAATAATGAATAACAATGAATAGGCTAATTTAATTAATATATACTTAATAAAGAACTGGTATTGTGTACTTAATAAAATACTTTTTAAACAATTTACTTAAAGGTGCAATATGTAAATTTTATGGCGGCATCTAGTGGTGAGGTTGCGAACTACAACTAGTGGCACGCACCCCTCCATTTCGGAGAAGCTACGGTGGCCGTCTGGCCGACACAAGATAAAGATGTCGTCATGTGAGACAGCAGAGAGTAGCCTGTGTGAAGCAATGAGGTTTCTTCTTACTTCTAACAAAGAACGGTCTCTGCTTCTAATAAACCTGACCACTACTACTACTACTACTACTACTAATTTGTGCGTATTCAATGTAGTGATGATGCAAGCTGCCTCTAAAAAGACGAAAGATTTAGAAGAACAACAACATAGTGATGAAACGCGCTCTGTAGAGTGTTTGTCCGTTTAGGGCTGCTGTAGAAACATGCCGGCGCATAATGGCGACTTGACATGGAGGGGGGACCTGCAGTGTATGAGATAGAAATGGATCATTCTAAGGTAATAAAAACACAACGGTTCATAATGTAAGGTCTTTGTGCACCACTGAAAACATAGTTATGTTTATTATATTGCATTTCTGTCAATAGATCCTTCCAAATTTTACACATTGCACCTTTACTTAATTACAATTTACTTGTGTATGTGTTTGTATGTATATAACCTAATATATAATAAAAGTATTAATCCTATTGTTTATTCATCATTTATCTTTATTTATTCATCAGCATAATAAAGAGATACACAGCCATAATGAAGCATTACTGTAATATTTTATTGTTTAGAAATAAGACATAAGCCAGTGTCAACCCAATACATGATGTGTGACAAGACAAAGACAAACACTCACAGGCATTCTACCTACTGACAAACATTGTTCTGGGTTTCTGAGAATTCATTTTTGTGATATCCATTGATAATCATTTCATTTTCATGAGAAATATTGTGAGAATAATAAAATTTACAGGTCACATTTGATACCAAAAGCAATATTCCAAATACACAGAATATTCTGAAAGTTGTGTTTCACGAAAAACATTGCTTATTTGAAGCTGAATTGAAGATGAAAGTCTACGCTCAGAACAATGAAAGGAAATGTCTACATCTATCAAACTCTAATACGTTCATTAATGCTTCTATACCTAATGTTACCATGATGAATAAATGCAAGTACATAGACATTGTCAGCTATGGATACATGTTACAAAATACCCTTGCATAGCCACTGTATATAAAAATGTTCCCAATAACAGAAGCTACTTTAAGCTAGAAGATGTCTAAAGGAGATGCCATGTCGTTTGAACTGAGCTAGATGCTAACCTATTGTCGGCAGTCACGTCCTTTACTTTTCATTTGTCACAAATTACTGATTAACACACCGTTCATCACAGACAATAACATGAATGAATAATATTCATATGTGCAAAAACATTGCAGTCTGTAGCCACAGATTGTAACCTAGTGATAATGACAGAAAAGTTATACAACTACTCTGAACAGGAGAATGTAAATTCAACAAACTACAAAAATGATCTCCTTACACATAATTCTCATTTATTCATTTGAGCACTTCCCTTGTTGAAAGCATAAATCAAGGCACTTACAATGGAAGTGAATAGGGCCAATTTTTGTAGGATTTAACAGTAAAAAATGTGAAGCTTCTAATCTTATGAAAGACATTAATATTTCTGTTAAAACTTGTATATTGAGTGGTAAAAATGTTTAAATCATTCAATTTAGCATTTTAGGCATTACATGTCATGACGACGAAGTTGAAAAATTGGATATAACTTTACATAGAAAGATTAAGTGATTTTTTTCACACCAAAATCTGTTTATGTGTACAATCGAAACAGTATTTTAACGTTTACGGATGGCCCAATTCACTTCTATTCTAAGTGCCTCACTGTAAAGATGTGGTCACATTACTGAAATTTCAGCAAAATTTCATAAGCAAAAGGTCCATTGTCTATTGTCAATTGTGTAGCGATGCATTAAACACAACTCACACAGAAGTCACATTCAAACCAAGTAGGTTTCTGTTCATCAATGCAGCAAATTCGCATTACCAATATAAACTTGTTGCGAAATTTGTGTAGGGAAATCTTTCACCATTACAATCATGTGGATTCCTATTGAAACGGTAAATGTGACCAAATCTTAACCCAGATTTTTTCTTTTTTTTTTTTTTCTTTAATAAAACAAGTAACAAGTCCTTTAATCTGATGTATACTAAGCCCCTAAAGGGACATGGTGATGGAAAAAATATAATTCAGTGCTTCTGCATTCTCTCCCCTGAGAAACTTTGCATTCATTCGCAAAACCTTTGCATTATCTCGCAAAACGTTTTCTTGCAAACATTTTGCAAGCGAATGCAAAGTTTCTGGGGGGAAATCGCAAACATTTTGCAAGCAAACGCAAAAGATTCTTGGCAGATCGCAAACATTTTGCCAGCGAACGCAAAGTTTCTCTGGAGATCACACATTTTGCTAGTGAACATTTCGCAAACATTTTCACTTGCAAACATTTTGCAAGCGAACACAAAGTTTCTCTGGAGATCAAAAACATTTTGCAAGCGAACGCAAATTTTCTGGGGGGAAATCGCAAACATTTTGCAAGTGAACAAAGTTTTTCTGGAGATCGCAAACATTTTGCAAGTGAACGCAGAGTTTCTCTGGAGATCACAAACATTTTGCAAGCGAACACAAATTTTCTGGGGGGAATCGCAAACATTTTGCAAGCGAACACAAAGTTTCTCTGGAGATCACAAATATTTTGCAAGCAAACGCAAATTTTCTGGGGGGAATCGCAAACAATTTGCAAGTGAACAAAGTTTTTCAGGAGATCACAAACATTTTGCAAGCAAACGCAAAGTTTCTCTCAAGATTGCAAATATTTTTTTTTCCATCATCACGTCCGTTTAGGAGCTCCGTAGAAGTCAGATCCCCCACGACGCATGAAACACAGTCAACAGAATCTTTAAAATGTTTCAAATCTACTTGACTTCTCATCTAAATAAGAGTGATCACGTATATTAAGTGTATACAGCTTTGAAACTGTTCACAAGCAGCAGGAACAACTGTCCTTGCGACATCTAATTAATGATTAGCAATAGATTTGTTAAAAGACAATATTAACAAATGATTGCATTGTGTATAAAGGAAGACTTTAAAGATTTCACTTTGTTAGATAAAATTATGTAGCTTTGCTTGTTATTTTTATTTATTTTTTTACAACTAATTTAGTTAATATTCTGTACCAGAATTCAAATTTCATTTCGTACAATACAACGAAATTAAAGTGAAAATGCCAGCTTCTTACATTCAGTATATTTCTAGGTAATTCCCATTTGAAAAGTGCTCTTACATAACTCCCGTGTTTATCATGCACGCTGCATTCAAATCTCAGGTATATCAGTAGGACGACAACACTACTGAGTAGTTCACAGTATTAAAAAGGCCAGTGCCACACATAATTGCCGAAAGTGCAAATCAGATTGGAGCTGACACACAGCATTGGGTTGCCAGGACAGCTGGGCAGCCTTGTCGAGGGAAGGGCGTCTCAAAGTCATACTGCTGCCTCCAGAGAGGAGAGGAGAGAGGAGACTTACGTCACACAGCGACGGAGAAACAGGAGACTAGGGCAACGGAATGGGCTATTTTGACAAGATTGTTTCTTTGGAGAAGTATTGGGAGCAGCGTAGTAAGAGAGTGCTGCGATTCTCAAGCCGAAACGTACTGGGGAGGGGGATCCTTCGGTGGAATGCTGATCGCCTCTTCGTAGGGTGGAAGTAGTACCTGAAATTAATGCAGTAACATATTAGTAAATGCTTTTCTTATACAATATGTTTCCCTTTATACTATATTTTTTAGACAAATCATGACACAAAAACCCCCAAAAAGAACAATAAGTTTAAGCTGTAGCAGTTAGCAATGTTTGTGAATGAATATTAGCTTGCTGCTAACTGAATATTGTGCGGTTTATACTATAAACTGTTAAAATAGTATGTAAAACAAAGCACGTTATGCAAAATAAAAGTTGTAAAGAGTATTAAGCTATACATTTGTCATATAACTATCATATTTCTTCTTTTGGTAAAAAAACAAACGAACTTAAGTTTATTGTTTTAATTTATGATTTCATGCATGTTTTAATTCAATTTTTGGATTAATACATCAAATCAACTTGCATAATGAGTCAAGGAAGAAGTTCAAGAACTGATGCCTGACATTACTTCTGGTTTATTTAGTTACATTGGACATCAGGATATTGCATTGTGGAATGCATATTTTGGTAAATGTAGTAGGTCATCTGTACGGAGCACCACACATGGGGGGAAAATCAAGATATTATGGTAACGTATTAAGAATTTGTTTTCCACTACTTCATTTGTTCCCATTAAATCATGATTTAACTAAATTAAAACAAGGCAACATATTAGTACAATGTGGCCACGATTGAACTAAAACAAGGAGCCAAAATAATAAATGTGTGTCCATGAATTAATAAGTCATGCTGACAAATTCTTAATTTGTGGCCACTATATCTATTTTTTGCCTCCATGTCATGTTCGGTGCTCCGTACATCTGGGTATTTCTGAAAGAAAATGTACATACTGCATGTAGTACACATTCTATATACTAAAGAAATAGTAAGAGTAGCACAGTAGTATGTATTCTGAAAATAGTCATTGAGCTATGGTGCTCATGTGGAAGATGCAGGTTTGAATCCTGCTTGCGTCATGCCCAAAACCTCTTTCAACTTTATCTCTTCATAATTTCCTGTTTTCTCTCTACTGTCTCTTGTTACATTGTTAGCAATTTGTAAACCACAGCTGTGTCACACATAAAACAAGCATTTTTAAGCCACTCTGGATAAGAGGGTCCCCTTCAACTTGAATTTAAATGCTAAATCTGTCACTGCAGAGAAAAATTCATCCTCCCTATATAGAAAGACCAACCAAAGCCACATTCTTTGTTTAGGTACTGTTATGAAAAGGTGAGCTAATTAGTAATATGGTCATGAATGCCCTGAGGGGATTGCATTCTCACCTTGTCAGGATGGCTGGAATGCGTCAACCGAGCGGATATCAAATGAACCAAACAAGTGTGGACAGTTATGTAACAGCCTGCAGCTGAATAGTGAAAAAGCCCTATGCTTCTCAATGGCCTTTTATTTCTATTCTTTCGGTCTCTTTTTAAAGCATCTGACCACTCATTATGCTGGAAGGTCATCTGTGGAATTCAGCTGAATGACCTGGGCAATCCAATTAGTGTGATCACCCACCCCAAAAAATACAAATATTTTTATACTTGATTACATACATACAGATAAAACGTATATCTTGAATGCACTGAAAGTCACGTCTGTCAAATGCATTAAATGTAACTCTTCGTATATGCGAGTTGTCAGTGACTGGAGGGCTGTGAGGGTCAACAGAGCAGCAGGACAGATAGACAGAAGCAGTAACATGGGATTACTTCTGGCAGACTGTACTGGATTAGAGGCAGTACGAGCACAGTGCCCTCTCTAATGCCCTCCATAAACACTGACTCAACAATATGGAGGGCATGAGGAGAGCGTCATCATTCATGATCCTGCTGTGATGCACATCAGAACAACCCCTATAGCTGTGCAAAGATAAACTCTATAGCAGACTACATGACACTTCTATGACTGAATTATGTGTTGGATTAGGAACTGAGAACTGGTTGATTTTATTCATTTCTGTTAATGGTTCATGACCATTTACATTTTTTTTTTTTGCTGACAAATATGCAGCATGACTGGTCTAGCCTGATTTGTGAATGAATGACTTGTTGTGTGGAGTGTTATTTTAGTTTTATTATAGTTTTATTAATATTTTGAATTTGCTTTTATTTTATATTTTCATTTTTCATCTTAATTTTAATAATTTTGTTATGTGCTTTTGTCCTTTTATTAGTTAGCTGTTTTTTTTTTTTGTTTTTTAAATTGCTATTTAGGTTTAATTTATATTTCAGTTTTAGCTTTTTTTTTTTTTTTTCAAATGTGAACCTTGATGTTTGAATTTAGATGTTACCAAAATAATATTGTTTTGATTCAGTATTTTGTTTATAAAAATATGAACCTCATATAGTTATATATGGTAATAATAAAGTTGGGATCAATGATTTGGTGCCTCCTCAAATGTACTAAAAGAATCATTAATGGAATTAGTAAGGAACTGGATTTTTATTTCTGATTTTGGAATTGGAATCTACGGAGCCCCACATATGACATGCAGGAAAAAAAAAAAAAAAAATAGTAAGCTAAATCGTCCGCACGCTTTACTAAGTCGTTCCCTCGATTTATAAATCATGTGCACGATTCATTTATTTGTTCCCTCGATTTACTAAATCGTGCGCACGACTTACTAATTCGTTCCCTACATTTGCTAAATTGTGCGCACGATTCACTTATTCATTCCCTTGATTTATAAATTGTGTGCACAACTTACTAATTTGTTCTCTCGATTTGCTAAATCATGCACACAACTTAGTAATTCGTTTCCTCTATTTACTAAATTGTGCGCCTAACTTACTAATTTGTTCTCTCGATTTACTAAATTGTGCGCATGACTTAATAATTTGTTTCCTTGATTTACTAAATTGTGCGCACGATTCACTTATTCATTCCCTCTATTTACTAAATTGTGCGCATGACTTAATAATTTGTTTCCTTGATTTACTAAATTGTGCGCACGATTCACTTATTCATTCCCTCTATTTACTAAATTGTGCGCATGACTTACTAATTCGTTCCCTCGATTTTCTAAATTGTGCACACAATTCACTTATTCGTTCCCTCGATTTACTAAATTGTGCGCACGATTCACTTATTCATTCCCTCGATTACTAAATTGTGCGGACGATTCACTTATTCGTTCCCTCGATTTACTAAATTGTGCGCACGATTCACTTTTTCGTTTCCTCTATTTACTAAATTGTGCGCATTACTTACTAATTCGTTCCCTCGATTTACTAAATTGTGCGCACAATTCACTTATTCGTTCCCTCGATTTACTAAATTGTGCGCATGACTTACCAATTCCTTCCCGATTTACTAAATTGTGCGCATGACTTACCAATTCCTTCCTGATTTACTAAATTGTGCGCACGATTCACTTATTCGTTCCCTCGATTTACTAAATTGTGCGCACGATTCACTTATTCGTTCCCTCGATTTACTAAATTGTGCGCACGATTCACTTATTCGTTCCCTCGATTTACTAAATTGTGCGCACAATTCACTTATTCGTTCCCCCGATTTGCTAAATTTGCATGATTTAGTAAATCGAGGGAACGAATAAGTGAATCTTGTGCACGATTTACTTTTTTTCCTGCATGTCATATGCGGGCTCTGTAAGAATCTGAAAATGAATGGTCAAACTCCTTAGGATTCCCATCCCTAATTACACTACCACTCAAAAGTTTTGGGTCGTAAGATTTTTGAACATTTTTGAAAAGTCTCTTATGCTGCATTCATCGGATTAAAAACACAGTAAAAGCAGTAATACTGTGAAATATTATTACAATTTAAAATATCTTTTAAAATAAAACTGTTTTCTGTTTGAATATATTTTAAAATTTAATTTATTTCCCAGAGCCATTACCCCAGTCTTTTTTATTAATGTTGAATACAGTTGTGCTGCTAAATATTTTTGTGGAAACCATGAAAATTTTTTTCTCAGGACTCTTGATTAATAGCAAGTTCAAAAGAACAGCATTTATTTTAAATAGAAATCTTTTGTAACACTGTAAAGGTATTTAATGCCGCTTTGGATCAATTTAATGCATCGCTGCAGAATAAAAGAGTTACCAACCCCGAACTTTTGTATGGTAGTTTATGTTTGTTCATTATGGAAACATCTGCAAATGTGAATGTAAAGAAACAGTTCAAATAAACCCTTGACTTACTGTAGTGTCATTTGTGGTGACATAAACCAAGACCTCTGTAGTGCTTCTTCCACTGACGTATCTGTAGCAGTTCCAGACACAGGCAATAAGGTAAGCCTAAAGAGAAAGAACAGCCATTGATGCTAAATAAAACACCATAATAAATCATGTGCATCTGGCTTAGCAATAAAAATAATGAGCCACAGATACAGTGCCTCGTCTACATTATTTAATTTTCAGATGGTAAAAAAAACAGGAACATATGGGACAAATAACATAAACATCATGATTTAATGTGCTAAAACTAGTCACCTTTCTTTTTTCCCCTTTTTAATCATAACCTTTTAGCTTTATTTGCAGTTATCTTTGAGGAATTGCGAAATGAATACAATGTCTAAATAATCTAAAAACTGTCAACCAAATATCTGCTTTTACTTTTCAAAAAATTAAACCATCGGTAAAATCTATAGTCTGAACTCGCCATTTACCCATTTACTACTAAATTAAATGATAATATTAATTCTCAGAGGAATTCAGATTGATTTAGACAGATCACAATGCAATAAACAACCTATTAAGACTGTCATGCATACAACAGCATGGGATGCAAGCTAAGAGGTTAATTTTAGCACACTGTGTTTATCCCAGCAGAGTAATCTGCCTCTCTCTAATGCGCGCAGGCTGTCATAAAGCGATTTGTATCACATCTGAAGTCTACTGGAAAAGTCAGGCTTCTAGAAGGACAACACAGTGTTTGTCTGAAGCAGTCAGGTTCACTAGTCATCTTACAGGCAACTGTGCATCACATCCAGCTATAGTGAACCAAAAATGAACTGGCAGATCACAACAAAGGGAAAGTACAGTTGTTTCGCATTACCTTAAAGGCTAAGATGCATCCGACAAAGAGAAGCACTGCTAATACTAGGCACATGTTGTTTGTGGACATCAAGTCTTCTTTGTATGGAAAGGTCCCAGGCTGTTAAAACATAAAGGCACATTGAGTCAATAACGGAATGATACTTTTCAATATCAAAAATTCAAGGTCATGAGATCCTTACCAACTGCTGAAGATAGTCCTGTATAGTGTTGGGGTAAACAACAACACTTATTGCTACCAGTGTGTTAAGAGCAAAGTCAAAGATCTGGTAGCAGAAGAAAGGAATGATCCATGCAGCATGTTGCTAAAAGAAAAGAAAGAAATCTTTTTAATACTCTGCACAAACCAATGAATATTCATTTAGCAGAATGATGACAAATAGATTGAGTTTTATTTATGATCTTTAAATCTCATTTACTCACCCTAATGTTTGTGTTCAATGCAAGAAAGAAAATCTTATGGGTTTTGAACAACATAATGGTGAGTAAATGATGGGAGAACTTTAAGTAAATTATCAAACCTTATATGCACCATAGGTTGCCATTCCACAAATCAAAATCATCAGCAATGAAATTGCAGCAGCGATGCACATGTCTGTGGAGGAAAGACAAACGACATCAGATCTGCACAAGGAACATTGAGTTTAACAGCCAATATGTACCATCTAGGATTGGGTAAAGATATAAGAAAAGTTTTTCATTTAACTGTAATCTAAAATTCAATATAATCCAATATCAATTCCTAAAATCCCAAGATTGATGTTGCTGAATTTAGCAGTTTCGTAGTGTTAATGTTAATTAAACATAAATATTATAGTAATGCAAAGTTAGAGATTACCTCCTTGTACAGCTCATAGTATCAGTTCATAGAGAAATTCTTATCGAATTAAAAATGAACTCAAAATGATCTAATAAATAAAAGACTTAAATTGGCATTAACTCAAATGTAGATTTATTCAGGTAATCAAATCAAATCCAAATCAAGACCGAACTGAATGAAGAAGACTTTGCAAATCAGAATCAAATACAATTTAAATTGTATTGAAACAAATTGAGACTTTGTTAATCAGAATTCAATAAAATCAGACAATTATTGTCAATGCCCAAAGCTATTAACAAACCAGAAATTACATATATGTAAATTATAGTGAATTTTGTTATTAGGCATTGAAATTGAAATAGATCTAATTGTAAAAAATGTTATTATGCATTGAAATTTTTATGAAAATACATTGAAATATATTAGAGATGCACGATATATCGGCCACCATATCGTTATCGGCCGATAAATGTTCATTTTTAATGTTAAATGAAATGTTTTAATGTTTTAATGAAAATTTGGCCGATATATTAAAGCCGAAAAATCATGGATTATTTCCTTCAGCTGAGACATTTCAGATCTGCACTGTTCACCATGATGGTTTTGAACTACTTAAAATAGGATTGAACTCACTTCAAAAGGAAAATACAGTTAAATACAACGTACAGCACAAGACTGTAATATAGGTTACATAAAATTATAATGAAAACATTATAATTGTGTGTTTGGGACATGGCTTTTAATGGTGAGACTTTTGTTTTTGTAATCAGGCTCACAAAAACTATATAAAAATTTGGATTTAGATTTATCGGCCAATATATCGGTTATCGGCTTCCGAATATAAAGAATTATCAGTTATCGGTATCGGCCAAACTTTTCATATCGGTTCATCCCTAAAATATATCTATGTAAATTGTAAAAATTTTGTTATTAAACATTGAAATAATTGAGAAAAAGACTTAAAATAAAAATGAACTTTTTAATTATAAATAAATGAATTAATTAAAATGATTATAAATATACATATAATCTGTTGGTAAACCATTCTGACCATGAATAGTCATGCTGACATTCTGAATGATTCATTTATAAACAAACTTACTAATTTATCAGGAAAGGCTGGAGACTGATATATGAGCCAGTAACATTGTCTGCCTGAGTTAAAATTTTAGTAGTTCAGCCTAGTGCTCACAAGACATTACAGGAACTCATGAACTAGTTACCTGACCTACTATCTATAGTGCTGTGTTTCCGAAACAACCACCAGACTCTCATTGTCTTCAAAACACAAGCATATCTCATATTATTGAGAAATACAAGTTTTACAGATAATAATACAGCCTAGTAAGCACATAGTGGAGGAAAACAAGTAAACTAACTTCTCTAGTTTCTAGAATGGGGATGTTTGAAGACACTGGCAACAGGGAGATTTCTGGACTTAGGGAATGTCTTATATTATCATTGAACAATAAAGAGGACCTATTACACTTTTTTACATTTTCAACTTTCTTCAGTGTATAATGTTGCTATTTGAGCATAAAAAACATCTGCAAAAAAGCACAAAGTCCCCTCCAAAGTGTTGTTCTGTTTATCAGTAAACACGGTTTCTGAACTTCCTGAAACGCCTCAATTGTAGTCTCGAGTTTTCTTCTGGGATTGTATATGACATAATATTACTCATTTAAATAATTCCCGCATATGCAAATAAAGGGGCGAGGCCTGGTTGAGTTGCATTAGTAGTGTGTTGCAACTCTTAGTTGGTAAGGGGCGTGACATTTCCAAAACACACTCGAAGCGGTTGACAATTCACAACACACCGGTCCAGCCGACCAATCAGAGCACAGAGCACTTTTCAGAAGGAGGGGCTTCATAGAGACAGGAACTAAACAGAGTGTTACTTAGTCTCAGCCACAGACGTCATGGCCATGGACCGTTAGCTGAATGGCACACAAAATGTGAAACACTTCTGAAATTTCGAAGTCGTCATCTGATTGGTTGAATTTGAAACATGTTGAAATATGTACAGGATTTCCGGAAGACGTGTGTGTCACGTTCCTTAACGGTCGGCCTGGAAACGGTCCGCTACGCAAGACTAAGCGTTACTGACAGACTCGGAATAGAGGTGCTGCAACAATGTGAAATATGTGAAAAATGAGCTGATTTTTGAACATTCAAGCATGAAAACCTATTCTAGTAGACCCCAAAAACAAAATCAAGACTTTGTAAAAGGGCATAACATGGCCTCTTTAATTATTCAGTTCACTCAACGGCTAATATTACAGCTAATATTATGACACTTCTGAATTAGACGCTGTAACTATCAAATTAATTTGAGCTGCTCATGCTCTCAGTACTGTAAGTATATCGAGAGCACTGGTGCTGGACTTTGAAATAGCTCCCTCCACATAATCCCCTCCATATGTTAAAGTACACTCAACCGTACACTCTGTCTACTTCAGCGCCTATTACAAAACAGGCGTCATATAACAGAGGCCAGATGCAAAGCAGCACAAACCAATTACAAGGAATCATAGTTTGAATCCTGCTGATGAGAGTCAGTTTTAATCAAAGTCACCAGAGCCAGAATCTATAGCCACACAGACAGCAGTGCTGATACCACCAGGAAATACGATAGCGGTTTTTGAGTTCTTGCTGAACTTAAAAAGTTGATGCTGATCTATTTGTTCATACTGGAATTTAATGACTATGGGAGATTAAATGACTCAAACGTACTTGCATCGTCCATGACGTCCAAATCCGTGCCGAGTTCAGAGCTGGTGAGGTGGTAGTGGTACTGGACTGGGTCATTGAGAGCCGACAACAGGATTAACAAAACCACTGCATTGATGAGCTGCAAAGGACAGAGATTTTTTTTTTAGGTGAAAGAAAACAAAATCAACTGGAAACAGGAATTTTTATGTTTTAAGCTGTAAATTGCTTGGATTAATACCAGTATTCTAGTTTATTGTTCAGTTTATTATTAGGCATTTGGAGATATATATATGTGTGTGTGTGTGTGTAATTAAAATCTACTAGACCTGAAATATTTCACAGTGCTGTTTGACTTTGCAGACCAACACCATTATGCTATTAGCTCTACATTTATATTGAAAATGAAATTAATCTGTGACACACATTTCCTTTATCCTCACTCATTGTCTCTGATAATGTTTTGTCTGTGGAATTATTTTCCTGTCTGTGTCAATAAACGTCACTGTAGTTTTTAGGTTAATGAATTCTGTTGTTCCTTGCAATGCAGAAGAAACTGGAGGTGACCAGAATATTCCACTGCTGCTTATTAGTATCTCCTATGTTTAGGTCTTTAGACAGAGTTCAAGAAGACAACTTTCTTTACTAACAGTTTCAAGCATAAGATCAAGGATTGTTTTTCTATTTATACTATGTAAATGAGCTCAACAAGCCTCAACTATGAGGAAGCAGACATAATGGGAGTAATTATACGTTGTTAATCATTTAGTGGTTAAATTATTTCATTCTTCTCAGATTTTCTCTTTCAGACATTTGTTTTTCATATTCTGTCAGCAGTGCTGCTCTATGGCTTTAGCACAATAACATTATGGGGAATCATATATGTGCGTGCAGAATTTTGAACATCAAGCATTTAGGATGCCCAAAAATGCTGTCTAGATAGATAACACGCAATATTTTTAGACAACGACCATTTTTAATTATTTTAGAAAAGGCATTTAATTAGAATTCTGCAAATAGTTACAATTTAACGTTACTAACAATACTCAAAAATAGTTTATGCTGGTTATATATAGCCTATATGTATATAAAATAAGATTTATTTAAAATAAGAGTTGTCTTGACTCACCATATACCAGATGCCCAGGATAATGGTGCCCGTCCGTACATGACAACACAGGCAGCAGCTGGTCGTGTACCATCTGTCCCACGGCGAAATCATCTTTCCGTCCAAAAACAGCACGACTAGTACATGTGTGTCTTTTTAGCTTATAGTATATTTTTGTTTTTATATAATTCGATGGATTTTGAGAGCTGCAGCTCACCGTCGAAGCATTCGGTCGCCGTTAAATCCTGAGTTGTTTCCGTTTCCCGTTACCGTCCCGTTTGTTCCCTACCGCTGCATTAATCCAGCTCATCTCCGCACCACGTGACTTGAGGGGGATTTGGTGTGACGTCAGGGGCTCTCTGGTGCAATTCGCTGTCAAAATTTTGGTTTATTTATTTGATAAAGATGATGTAAACATTTAGAAAAAAAAAAATTAATTGACTTTTTGTGACAACAATATTGTCATAATATCAGCAAAATTTAAACAGTAAAATAAATAGGCCTAATAAACAAAATAATTTATGAAACAGTAAAAATGTAAAAGATTTTGACCAACACATATACTGTAATAAATTTAGAGCATTTCAAACATTACTAAAAAAATAGATTTGTTTAAAATAAATGCTGTTCCCTTTGAACTTTCTATTCATCAATGAATCCTGTAAAAATGTATCAGTTTCCACAAAAAATATTAAACTGTTTTTAACATTGATAATTATAAAAAAATGTTTTTTGATCAGAGAATCAGCACATTAGAATGATTTCTGAAGGAAACATGTATAGAAAATATATTCAAATAGAAGAGTTATTTAAAATTGTAATAATATTACTATTTTACTGTATTATATAACATTTAAAACACTAATACATTTTTTTAAACTTGCCCCAACCTGAAGAATATGATATATAGTATAAGCAGACTTTGGGATGTCACAGTTTGAGACATTATTGAGATATGTTATGAAACCCCACAGACACAGATGACATAATTGGGGTCCTTTTGTAATCACAAAAGTCTCTTTGTCTCCATTTGCTCTTTGCCTAAATGTGGTTGGCTAGGAGTGAAAAAAATAGTTTTTATAATGACAAAACCATCCCTGTAGTATCAGGCGATACACATGAATATGAAAAACAAGTAAAAACTGGAGCAAACATGTCTTCGGATGCAGACTTATTTCCCCTCTTGCTTACAAAAGTGTTCATAATCTCCAGTGAGATTATATGAAGGGATCCTGTGTTGAGAAGAACAGGGCATGCTCTACGTGACAGAGGAGGACAGCAGATGGCCCATACCAATGACACAGTGAGTGTGTGTGTGTGTGTGTGTGTGTGCCCGTTAAGCCTCTGTGGGCGGCAGCTTCATCACTGCATCAGGGATTTACAGCTCTCAGCCAATAAGTAAGTTTAACAGCAGCAAATCAACATGGTGGCTGTAAAAAGAGTGAAAGGTTCACTGGTTCACCTGGAATTGGGACCTTTGGAAAAAATGTACCAGTTTCCACAAAAATATGAAGCTATTTTCAACATTGATAATAATCAGAAATGTTTCTTGAGCAGCAAATCAGCATGAATGATTTCTGAAGGATCATGTGACACTGAAGACTGGAGTGATGATGCTGATAATTCAGCTTTGCCATCAGAAATAAATTACATTTTAAAATATATTTAAATCAAAAACAGTTAGACCTATTTTAAATTGTAAAAATATGTCATAATATTACTATTTTACTGTATTATATTGTATCAAATAAATACAGCCCTTGTGAGCATCTAGACTTTATTAAAACCAAAGAAATATTTGAAAATTACCTTATTAATGAATCATTTTATTATGTGTATTTCTTTGTCAGGTTTTAACAACAGTAGCTAAAAAAGAATCCCAGTGCCTTTGGGGGAAAAAACCACAACAACAAATCAATGAAAAGGATTAATGTGCCACAGATCCAAAATGAAATGAGAAACAGGCAGAAGAGGTCAGTCTCATACACGTGACATGATGAGACCACACTATTGTCAGGATGCAGCAAAATCTAGTGAAAACCAACAGATCTATATTGTCTAGTATATTTTTTAGTGGCATGCTTTAAAAAAAACAAAAACAAATAATAATTATAAAATGCATTTCTTTAAAGGTACACAAGTAGCCTATGTAACTTTTGGCCCTCTAACGGTTAAACAAAACTGCATGCATTTTGCGAAAGAACGGTGTTTTTGGTTGTGCTTTGGTTCTGCGTGACTGTGCGGATGAAACTGATTCTGTCACATAAAAAGAGAGAAATTATACTATTGCTCATAAAACAATCACTACTGGGCTTAAGAGATATAACCAGTTTGGATGGAAAGGATATAAAGCTGACTAGCTGAAGACATTACTGCAGCTTTATCTATCACACGATTCTTCCTTGAAAATAAATTCCAGCACAGCGCTACATCAACCATAATGAAATGACCCTACACAATAGATATGCTTTACAATTAACTCCAATTAACTAGAGAGCAACATATGACAATTTATCTGTTCAATAAAATACCTTACCTGTTGAGTTAAGTGATAAAAACACCATCTCTGCATCGGTATTAGCCTACAACATTTCAGTTCCCTCAGTTCTTGCCGGTAAAGACGGGATTACAGCTATGGCAACTGTATCCCGTCATTTAATTACTGTATTTGCATTATTGTAAGGGTAGGTTTAGGGTTGGAGTTATTGTATGTAGACATTAATAAAACACAATCTGATAAGTAGCAAATTAAAGGTGCAATGTGTACATTTTAGGAGGATCTATTGACAAATGCAATATAATATACATAATAACTATGTTTTCATTGGCGTATAAAGACCTTACATAATGAACCGTTATGTTTTTATTACTTTAGATTAGAATGAGCCATTTCTATATACACCGCTGGCCCCCTTACATGTTAAGTCGCTATTTTGCGCCGGCATGTTTCTACAGTAGCCCTAAACGAACAAACTACTCTACAGAGCGCGTTTGCTTGACTGGCTACTCTCTGCTGTCTCAGACATCTTCTCTAAATTGCAATTCACAACCTCACCACTAGGTGCCGCTAAAATTTACACACTGCATCTTTAATTTATTGTTCTTTTATCGTGAGATTTTGCCTCACTTCTGGCCGTTGCTGTATCCCTTTTAGCCACAACCGTTCTTGCCATCTTCGAAAAGCCAAACCACTGTTGATTCTTGTTTTATTACAAGCTCTGTCATGTTCTCTTTTTGCCAGCAGAACTCTGTTTGGCTTAAAAAAAAAAAAAAAAAAACCCTGCAGGTTCAAGATTTAGCATGCTCCAGGTCAACCTTTCTCGCTGATATATGTATGTAATTTTCCGCAAAAACCATTCCTTCAAATCTAAAATATAAACATTTATAATAGGTTTACCATAGTGAATCAGGGTAAGACAAAAGCATGTTTTGGAAGGATTGATGTATTGAAAATTAAATTAACAGTATACCTTTAAATACCAGTGCTTGCAATGCAGCAAAATAGTGTAAAATTGCAGTTAGAAATGTTGTCAACCCAAATATTGATGGATAAATAAAGACACAATGTGCAGTGTTTGCAGTCTAAAGATGGATTAAGAAATGGCCAATAACAATTAAAATAAAATTGCAATTCCGCATGCAAATATGACTGTGCTGTGCGTTTTTTTAAGCAGATGGGATACGTTTAAACTAAAATATTAAAGTTTCTTAAATATAACATTTGCAAAACAAAATAACCTTTAGGGTTTAATACTCTACAGGAGAAGCTCTGAGCCCAAAGAGCATTTTCTTTTATTTAACAAATCAACAGCTCTATAAGCTCAAATAGCAATCTTCTTTTATTTAATAAATCAACATAGAAATATTGCATTGACTTAAGTAAACATGATCATTCTTAAATCCATAAATTTGTAGAAATACATTGTTTGAGTAACCTCTAGAATGATAAACTAAGGCAGGCATCCGATGCTAGACCAGAGTGCCTCAGAAACACATGATCTACTGAAATTTACAAAACGACCATGGGCAAAACACCACTAAGTCAACCCAAATATGAATATGCATTTTAAATCCGCAGTTCCCCCCACCCCCACCCCACATCCATTCATCATCATAATCATCATCATCATCATTCATTAAAGCCTATTTACAGTGAGTGGTACTTGCACAAGTGGACAGAGAATCAGGACGTTGTTCATCACTATATAAATGGTTAAGTTCATGCAAGTGCAACACTGACATCAATCAAATCTGAAAGGAAAGGTAACATTAAACCTGCTAAAAAGACTTGGAAATGAGGAAGAGAACAGAAAGCATACACTACTAAGTATAGATTAAGGCAACAGATTCCTGATACTGATACTGTTTTAGTGTCATGGAATTAAAGCTGCGCTAATCATCATCAACTTTTCCCGATCAAAATCACATAAACCTACTAATTTACTCAGTCAAAACAAACATGAACAAAAATTCAATGTTCACATTGTGCAAGAAACAAAAAAGTAAATACACATGGTATTTTACAACCTTCAGCACAGTGCAATTACAAAGAGTTTTACCATAGAAAAAAAGCCCTTATAGTTCTATACATATGGCGTGGCTTTTTCTACTTTAGTTTGCAGGAAATAAAGCATTAGAGTCAACTAGTAGTTGATTAAAAAGGGAAGAGTTGTAATTCTAAACATCTCCAAGATCCACATACCCAGTTATATGGGTAAAATATATATACTCAGGACGGAAGAAAAGCTTTAAGAAAATAGGTTTAGCATTAAAAAAATTCTCTGTAATATAACCGTTCTTTAGTTTTCCACCACAGCGATCTACAGGATTACAGTATTTCACCTCACAGAAGTACTGCTGGAGGAGACGCCGGCTCACAGCGCCTCTCTGTGGCTTCTAACAGTAACTGCAACACTTCAGAAACTGCTGGACACCAAAGTGCAATACAGCAGTGCTAAAGTGCCACAGGAACAGTAATAGATGGAAAGAAAGTAGATTTCCCAAATGATTTCAACCCTCCAAGTTCAAAATCAGTTTAGTAGCAGTTGAAAAATAATGATCATGAATGTTTTGCTCCACTGAACGCATGTTTGATACTAACAAACCTCAGTGTAGCATAATAGTGCACGTAAGTAGTGTTCCAGCCCATGGACTGCTCACCTTTACTCTATAGTTTTCTATTTTCTTCTTTTTTTTGCCGAGTTTTCAACTCAGTTTTGTTTCTATTTTGGATTTTTTTTTAAAAGCACAGTAAACTTATTCAGTATAAAATTCTGTACTGTGGAATTATTGCATAAACAATCTATTTGCATAAGCTATCCTGGATGTTATTCACAATTCATGTTTCTTTCCTGGCCTTTTTCTTCTGAACTTGCTTCGGTGGTTCCCAGTTCTGATCAGATTTCTCTGTGGGAGCAAAAAAAAAAAAAAAAAAAAAAAAATCTTTTCAGCATTAATCATATAAAATGTATGATAATCAATGTTAATATATAACATCCCAAAGTCAACTCTGAAAGGGGGGGTGGGGTGGGGGTATAAATGACATACAAACAATATTCGGAAATTTTTCTACATTTTTCAATTCAGTGTTTTACCCAAACTATGCTGATAATAAACTCTGTAATGGGGGAACATTTAGACATGTATATGGTCAAATGCATTTACCTCACATATTATATTGTTGTTAAAGAGGACCAATTATGCCCTTTAAAAAAAAAATAAACATTTTTCACATTGTTGCAGCACTTCCCTTTTCAGTGTGTCAGTAACTCTCAGGCTGCATCCAAAATCACATACTTCCCTACTATATAGTAGGCAAAACACAGTATGTGACAAAAGAAGTACTGAATACACAGTACTCATAAAAGAGTAGGCAAAAAGTACCTGGATGATCTAATGCTTCCGGCGAGATTCTGAAGTGTGCATACAATGGACACTTCACTATCCCATGAGGCCACGGTAGAGTATTTGTGAATGGCAGTGAACGGACGTAACTGACGCTGGTAGGTCACATGATAATGACAGCATGGAGAATGTAGTATGTCTGAATTACATTCATACTACACACATTCATACTATAAAGAACGTACTTTTTTGGCAGTCGTGAAGTAATTACTTATTTTGAATAAGTACCTACTCAAGAGAGTACGCGATTTCGGATACAGCCTCTGTTTAGTTCCAAGGTGTGTTCGACATCGGCTGCGGCTGGATGTAACCGATCGGCGAGAGTTGCCACTTGCAGTTGGGGAGGAGCTGAAAACGGAGACGTGAAGTCGGACACTTTCTGCTTCCTGCAGTGACGCTCACACTGCGTTTGCATACTTTATCACAGCTGAAGTGAAATAAATGCAATATTTGACTAATACACTGATGTTTCAAAGACATTTTCATTCAATACTTTATGTACTGCTTACAGCGTCTGTTTGTACAAGAATAAAGTTCAACATAAGCGTATACTATTTAAATACAAAAGAAGTGAAGGTCTACATTTTATTTTGATAAACATGACACAATATAACATCGTGACTACATGAAAAGAGCTTTAATGATTATAAACTGAAGGTGTGAGAATAAACACGAGACACACGTGATCGTTGTCATGTGGTGAATCCGGCCAATTGTGAAACAGCTGTGTCATCAGAGCTTGTGCAGCCGCTCTTGAGAAACTGCGCAGAATGAACCAGCTGGCTTCTCTCGAATAGCTCTTGCGGTACTTTGAGGCCATACGTCAGTCACATGGCGTCGACGCCGTCTCAAGTCAGACAATATTTCTAACCGGCATGCTCTGCTTCAAGTCAGACACCGATCGGTCTGCGCAGCGTTGCGTGACATCGAAGCCTCCAGTCTCTATGAAGCCTCTGCTTCCAAACAGTGCAATGTGCTCTGATTGGTTCGCTGGACTAATGTGTCATGATTGGTCAAAGCTTTGAGCAAGCTTCTGAAATATCACGTCCCTTACAATAACCATGAGATTTAACACACTACTAGTGCAACTCAACCAGGCCCCACCCCCTTTTTTTCAGTATGCCGTGGGGAGAAATTATTTAAATGAGGAATATTGTGTTGTCTACATTCAGTGTTTACTAGGGGTGTAACGGTACACAGACATGACCGTTCAGTATGTACCTTAGTACCTTGCACATAATGCAGGTTTTGCATTAACGTCTATATCTAATTACAAAATTATTACTCTAATTCATTTTTGAAAAATAATCATTTACACAGTTACTGTCATAACTTGTTTTCAAGGCAAATTTATTTATATTAAAAGGTGCAATATGTAAGAAATTTGCAGTAAAATATCCAAAAACCACTAGGCCAGTGTTATATATTTTGTTCACTTGAGTAATTACAATATCCCAAATGTTTCCAACTATTTGTAAATCGTGAGAAAATTGCAATTTTAACCAAGGCTCCGGGATGTGTGAGGAGTCACCTGTCAATGGCGTCATACCTGCGTTACCCTCGGTTTCCGGTTTTATTTTGTAGAAACCATGGAAACACCAAAGACGCTTTAATATTTACATGTTTTAATAGACAAGGGAACAACTGTTTGGTTACGTTTATAGACAGAAAACTAATTGTTGTTATATAGCTCAACACGTTTAGTCTTATTGTTTAAATCTAATTTTCTTGATTTTTTACGAGTACCATGCTTTACCATGCCTCAGAGAAAAACACTATTTTGTGAAGTAGCTAACATAGCATAATCAGATGCAGCTTTATTTTTAATAACAGTAATACAGAATTTTCTCCATCATACGTTTTTAAATTAATTGCATGCCATTTATCAACACAAGCCATCCAGCATTTAATATATTTTTAAATTGATCTAGCTTACTGCAGTGTGCAACAAGTGTTTTACAGCAGCCGCCGAGCGAACGCACAGAGTAACGTCATAACATCATTTTCAACACTCTCAAATGTATCTAATATGATAAACAGAGCTGCGTTACCTCATACTCATGACCAGAAAAGTGGAAGTGGCGCCAGCAACTGTGGCATTACAAAAGTTCTGCTGCTTGTGAGGTGTGTGTTGCACAATAACTCCAGCGGCCTTGTTCAGCTCCCACAACACTCGGCCCTGCTCTGCTTTATACTACAGTAACGTTAATAATTGCATACATGAAAATGATTTCTTCCCGAGTCCTATCCCGATTATTTCCACCTGCTGTGATGTGAAGACCACATCTCCCAAGATTCTGCGCTCAAACTTGGTATCATCAAGCTACACCTTTGTTTAGGCCTCTAGCGACCTCTAGTGGACAACAAATCTTACATATTGCACCTTTAAATAATTAAGACATTACTAACAGGTAAAGTAAATATAATGAATATAAGCTAATATAGTGCATATATTTAGTGAAATACTCCCCTCTAGAGTTAATTTCTCTAGTGAACAAACATGTTGTGAACAGTAAATAACTTGCCTGAGGCTGGTGGGTGCCACTGCCCAGTGCCCCACATACCCAAGAAGTTCATCAATGTTTGTATATCAAGAGCAGGGACACGTTTGTTTGCATTTTGTCAGTGATTTTCTGCAAAGAACAGTCTAGTGATAGATTGACGTGCATGTCGGAAGACTGTACTCGAGCCATAGGGACCGTTCCTCCACTTATAACCGTGGCAACACTCAGCATGATTTCAAAAACAAAACGTTCCAGCGCCAGATCGCTTCTTATTTAACTCAAATTAACATCAACTGGATGTTTCCGTGCAGCGAGATGACAATTTTGACCCAAAAGACCTTGTGCTTTTTGTATACAGCAACATCATTCACACACTAAAAAAATTGAATTGTAAAAAAGCATAATAGATCCTCTTTAAACATTCTCACTAGATTCACCAATTCATCTGTGATTTACTCACTTTGTGAAGACTGTGGAGGGACATTTTGCTTGGATCCCTCATCCTTTGGAACATGAGGAGGATGAAGCTTGACGGTCACATTCTTCTCTGCAGGAGCAGAAACTTCTTGAGTCACCTGGAAAAGGAACACACAATTTGGTCAGTCATGTGGAATTACTGTTGATGTTTAAATGTTCATGTGTCAATTCTTGGTTTATTAAAACATGATTGTTACCTCAGTGGTTGAACCTTCTTCCTCTGGTCTCTTCTTTTTCTTTCGTCTCTTGGATTTTCCACCTGCAGGATCTGTCTTGTCGTTGTCTTCATTTGATTCCTGCAAAAAAACATTTTTTTTGTTTCATTTAACATTTAGCATTATAATTAGAATGTATTTAAATAATTATTTATCAAGATTGGGAAAGGTCCCCAAGGCAGTACTTGGCCTCGGGTCATCAGAAGCACAACCACACTACAGAATTACATTTTATTCTTCTCAATTCATTTTATGACCTTAGTTAAAACCCCGCCCACTTCTGGTTTTATCTGAATAAAGATACAAATAATTTTGAGACTGTAACAGAAATCCCTTATTATAACAGTTTTTTATACCCCAAGTGGCTTGGAAACTGGAATCTCTTTCAAAGCAGGAGCATCAACTTTGGGCTCATAATTCTCCCATAACTCATCTGGAGGTTTCCAGTCAGAGCTCGGGTCAGCAGCAAGACCATCTGAAATCATATAGAGACACTGGAAATGTTAATAAGTCCTTTATGATATACACTATCAGTCAAAATTTGCCCCCAATGGTCTCTACGATCAACTTAGGCTTACAATGCTTTTGAGAAACGCAGCCCAGGTGCTTTTTCCAGTCAGCTTCATAGAAACCAACGTGCTTCCATACGCTATAGCTTTTAATGCAGAAAGTGCCGGACGGACTTCTCGCTAAGCCATCATGGGTCTCTTATGGTGTATATCCACTGGCGCAGAGCGAGCGTTTCAGTTCATTCCTATGGAAGTTGAGCTTCATGCTTGCGCGTGAGCGTGAAGCTCAACTTCCATAAACGGACTGAAAACACTCGCTCTGTTCCACTCGCTCTGCGGACACTAACAGTTATGTGCACGCCACAGACTGTCAGGGCGCTGCGCTTTTGTGCTTCAGAGTTTCACCTTTTACCTTCCATCAATATCACGTTATCAATTAAAATTTAGAAAATCGATTTTTGACATTTGGGAATCGATTCAGAATTGTCCGCGTCCGCATCGCGATGCATCTAAGAATCGATTTTTTCTCCCACCCCTATTAATTACTCACCCTCTGTAAGATTTTTGTTCATCTTCAGAACACAAATTAAGATATTTTTGATGAAATCCGATAGGTATGTCTCATCCATAGACAGCAATATAATCACCACATTCAAGGTCCAGAAAGGTAGTAATCACATCGTTAAAATAGTCAACGTGACTACAGTGGTTCAACCTTAATGTTATGAAGCGACGAGAATAGGCTTCCGTGTTCTGCGTCAGAACACCGGCTCATTATTGGCGGGCTCCAGCATCAGCATCACACGTATGCGTCGTGCTGCTCACATGAACAGCGTCGGCCAATACTGAGCCAGCATTTTGACACAGAACCTGGAAACCTGCACTGTCTGTACAATGTAAACAGCGTAGGAGACTGACAGTGGAAAGACGAAATTGTTGAATAAAATCGTTATTTTTGTTTTGTTTTTGCGCACAAAAAGTATTTTCGTCGCTTCATAACATTAAGGCTGTAACACTGTAGTCACTGATTATTTTAACAACGTCATTACTGCCTTTCTAGACCTTGAATGTGGTAATTATGTTGCTTTCTTTGGGGGATTTAAAAAACAAAAAAAACAAAACAAAAAAAAACTCTGATTTCATCAAAAATATCTTAATTTGTGTTCCGAAGATGAACGAAGGCCTCACAGGTTTGGAACAACATGAGGGTGAGTAATTAATGACAGTAATTTTATTTTTGGGTGAACTAACCCTTTAAATTCATCAAAAGTAACAGTAAAGTTTTTTTTAATGTCACAAAAGATTTCTTAAGATTTCTAATGCTGTATCTTTTAACTTGCTGAAAAACTTTTTTTCAGTTTCCACTAAAATATTAGGCAGCAAAACTGTTTTCAACATTTATAATATTTATAATAGTTTTGACTATAATAATAATAATAACAATAATAATAACAACAACATTATAATAACAACATAACATTTATAATAGTTTTGATCTTACTGTAGCTGGGCCATTCATTGTCAGCAGTGGGTACTTTGTCCCATTGCCCTTTTTCAATGTTTGATTTAGTCTCTCCACCTGTGAAAATACATGGGAAAATATGATTAATGTTTGTAGTGTTTATTAGCATACAAGGAGAAAATGATGTGCTCCTTACAAAACCGTCAGCTTAGTGAAAATAAAAGTTTACATGTACCTGATGTGTTTATTCCAACCATTAAGTTCACTGGGTTTGGTTCTGCCTTAATTCTACCTTCCATACCAGTCCATGGCCCTGACAATAAAAATAAGACAGAATGTTTATCCACAGCAGCTGTAAAATTAAAAAATATTACTTGATAAACCCAATTTTAGTCAGCTGCTAATTTGTAAAATATAAAGTACTGTGATAAATATGTTGTTACCAGGCTATACATCTTAAGTAAAGCGAAATAACTCCTATAACAATAAGGTTTGAATTTCATTGAAACTACCATCTAATCAATTGCTACACATAAGAACAAACTCCAAGCTCTGTCACAATCATCTGAAAGATAAAAACCCTCAAATGCAGCCAATAACTGTTATAAACTCAAGGCAGGGTCATAAACAACTGTGATCTATTACCTTCTGACTCTTGTTTCCAGGTGGTGTTATCACGGTTCTTGTGCCCAAGGGTCTTTCTCCCAACAGACCACTTCTCGTTGTTTAAAGCGCTTGTTTGTGTTGACTTCACAGGCACATCTGTCCACCCTCCACCGTTAACAGAGTTTGCTTCATTCCAGTTAGACGTCACTAAGAGAAAAAGATAATATTTGTAAGGTATATGCAGAGCAGACACCGTTCAAAAGTTTAGGGTTGCTAAAATGGTTTTGAAAGAAGTCTTGTGTATTAAATACAACAAAAACAGTAATGTTGTGAAATATTATTGCAATTTAAATGAACTGTTTTCTTTTTGAATATTTTTTTGAAATGCAATTTATTCCTGAGATGGCAAAGCTGAATTTTCAGCAGCCATTACTCAAGTTTTCAGTGTCACATGATCCTTCAGAAATCACTCTGAAGATGATCTGGTGCTCAAGAAACATTTTTTATTCTTATCGATGTTTTTCTGTTTAATATTTTGTGTGTTCAAAAGTTAAAAATAACTATTTATTTGAAATAGAAATCTTTAGTAACATTATAAATGTAACTTTTGATCAATTTAATGCATCATTTCTGAATAAAAGTGTTAAATCCTTTCAAAATAAAGTCTTACTGACCCTTTTTTTTTATCTGTATTGTACATGGAATCTATGCCCTTTCAAACTTCTGTCATTCATAAATTGTATAAAATCTAAAACAGAAATTCTGGAAATTCTTGTAGTTAACAATAAAAGTGTACTGTATTATCTTTAAATATTTTACGATATTTAAATTTTCACAACAATCAACACAGAAAAAGTTAAATGATCACAAAATCTATATTCTGTAAATGAAGTTGTGTTTCTTTCTTTTTTTTTTACCTGGGGCTATGATGGCATCACCCTTCGCAGCCTTGGCACGTGATGACTCTACAAGAAATCCAAAGAAAAGAGCTCTAATGACTAAAACTAGCTTGTATCTTAAAGGCAACCCTTGTGTATTAACATTTTTTTTAATGCCATCAGCACATTAAAAGTATTCAGACAAATTTAAAATAAAGGAAATGCATACCCTTGTTCTTTTTGGTGCCAGCTGTGGCTGTAACCACAGGTTGCTCCACCTTCTGGCTGGCACGATCTCCAGCTTCTGGACTTCCAGAGCTGTCGCCAGGGCCCTTCTCTTTTTTGCGCTGCTGACGTTTCTCTCGATTACTGACCTTGGTTTCCCAAGCACCTGCTAAACACAGTCATACTGAAAAAAGAACCTTCTCAAAGCAGCTCATTTGAATTTCTTTAACAGCAAGATATTTTGCATTTGAACTTCTGAGTCTAATTACTAACAAACAGTTTTAATACTGAAAAAGTGAAGCTGCTGCAGTTTGGTAACCCAGTTTCATACCTTCATCAGGTTCCTTGCCATCGGTGGAGGAAACATCTTGGGTTGGCTTCACCTCTGGTTTTGGTTTCTTCTTGTTTTTCTTGGTCTACACAGCAACCAAAAACACTCATTTAGAACTTCCTGACAAGTCAGAAGCAAAAGTAACTTCTTACTTTTTACACTTTCAACAGATACAAAGTGCATTTTAGACATATTAAGATATCTTAAAATGCTTATTTGGTCTTGTAAAAATTATGCCTAAAGTTTGAGACCTTGGGACAAAGTACATAGTTTCCCCTCTGGATGTACCCTACATTTGCTCTATCTGCATTATCAAATTACAGACCGATACTGACACCCGACCTCTCTCAATCACTGTTTACAGACTGAACCAAGGCTGATGCAAATGTTCATAGCACTACTGTGCAAAACAGTCAAACGTACTTTCCAAAACTTTCTATACGAGTAGTTTTAACGTGGAGTCAGAACTATCATAGTTACGAGTTCCGGCCACATGAATGAACAAACAAAGTTGTATTTACAAGCAGGAAACTCAGCATTCTAGATGACACACATTGTGACGTTGTAAAGACTGTGTCTATTTGAAACACTGTAAAAGAACTGACCTATAATATAGATAATATCATATCTATAATCTGTACATAGAGATCAATGAGTGGAAAGCAAGTCTGTAGTGCAGGGATAGCATAAAATACTCACTTGATGTACCCCACAAGATTTTAAGTGTATATTTCAATAATTTAACAAGACATTCACATGTTCATGGTTCTCTGAGTAGTCAAATGACATGTAGGGAAACAAAATATTTAATTTTATCTCAAAGTGAACGTTTGCAAGAGATAAATCATTGCATAATTATGTTCGATGTTGTTAGCAAAAAATATCTCCAAACTGTTTTGCTATTCAGAAGAGTAGAATACTATGACTTAAATACTACAGTTATTGTTACTACAAACATATAAACATACACTTCCTCTACGAAACCAGAATGAAAACGAAGTGAAACCAACCTTTGTATCAGCAGGTGGCTGTGCTGGTGTTGGTGCTGGTGCTGGTGCTGGTGCAGGAGCGGGTTTCTTTTTCTCCTCGGTGACTTTGATTTCCTGCTGAGGTTCTGCCACTGTTTGTCCATTCGCCTGGGCCTTCTGCTGCAAGCACATGACAGTTACTAAACCAACCATCACAAACTCCACATTTCCTTCCTCTATCAACTGACAGTGCTTGAAAACTCCTCTTAGGCCATGAAAACTGTCACAATATGGGTTAAACAAACAAAAGGTGATGTTTAGCAAAAACGAAACTTTTGAGAGCGTGGGTTAACCGGTCTGCTATACTGTGCTACGTGGCTCTTCTATCGCCTTCGTGTCTCTCATTTTACGACACTTGTAGTAAAATAACAACGTCTTATTTGTTAATTTAATCCTAACGGGGACGAAAAACAATTTAGAATGAAATAGTTGATAGGGAAATGCTTTCTATATAAAAAGCTGTTTCTCAGTGGTTTTGACAGGTTAGCACGTTAGCACTCATGCTAATCTCTCGTGGTAATTACTCAAGTCACTTCCAAATGATTTATAGCACTGCATCTCAAAACCTAGTAAGATGCCTACCTATATCTCAAATTTGGGTATCACATAAGTGTCCAAAAGGGCTGTCTTGGTTTTGAGTTACAGCCATTAATAGGAAATCGGAAATCACGATCATAGGCCGCTTACCTTGTCGGAGGCTTTCTTTTTGTTCTTCTTCTTCGGTTCGCTCGGCTCGGTCTTCACAGGTTTCGGTGGCAGGGCGGTCTTGACCGGGGTCTTGGCGGCGGTAATGGGACTCACAGTAACAGGAACCACTCGGCGCTTCCTCCGGCCACAGGCCGCGAGCACCACCAGCACAACCAGCCCGAACAGCGCCGCGCTCAGAATCAGCCACGACGGATACTGCTCCGGCTTTATCCCCAGATCAACCCCCAGCTCGGCCCGGAGGAAATCCAGGCCGGAGGACAGCAGCCCGCGGATACGGTCGGACACGTATTCGGCTCGCTGTGTGGCTAAAGTTCGCCAGTCCTGGTCCATTTTAAACAGGCGGACAAGAACCGCAAACAGAGACGGACAGTGAGCTGCTGCTGGCAGCGGGACTCGGGAGAGAGAGAATGAACGGCAGGAGGGAGTGGCTTTAGTATTTCTCGCCTTCTTACATGATGGCTGTGCCTCAACCTATCGATCTTACTACCTAGACAACACTGATAACACAATATTATGGTAGGACAATAATTGTTTCTGTTTATTATTAATAAAAAGACTAAACAAATAAACATGTAGTAACATATTTCATTCGATTATTTACAGTAAAGCTCACAATCTGAGTTTGTTGTCGTATGAATAACCAGTCAGTAACTGATTTAAGTCTCACGGGCTTTTAGCTACAGTACAACACAATGTTTGCTTCATTTAGAGTGGGCATAACGAAAGCAATAACTTACGGTTCGATTAATTCTCCGGCCGATTCATAAATGGTTTTGATTCATTAAAAAGATCCGACTCTTAAGAGTCATTCATTCAGGAATCCGACTACGCTGGTGGCACTGTGCGATGAGCTGAATAGTTCAGGAAACACTGACAAGAATATATTTCCGAGATAAAATGTGCGTAACCGAAAGTCTTACATATAATTTTGTACATACACCTTTGTCTTACATATCATTTCGTCTATTAAGTAATTAATTAATCAACTGCGAAAAATTGAATCGGTTCTGAATAAGATCTGGTTCTCGGTTCTCTCAACCCTGAGTGCGTTCCGAGTCCACTCAACTTAAAGGGATAGTTCACCCAAAAATGATCATTTACTCACCCTCAAGTAGTTTCAAACCTGTATGAGTTTATTTGTTCTGCTGAACACAAAGGAAGATATTTGGAAGAATGTCAGTAACCAAACAGATCTCGCCCCCCATTTACTACCATAGTAGGAAAAATAAATAAGATATCCAAAATGCTGTCTATGTAGGCAACTCGCTAGGTTTCAGTCAAATGAGAAGCTTCTGAAAAAAAAAAATGAGTCATGGCTTTAGTTCTATCAAGTTGAACGCTCACTGTTGGACTGAGAGAGAGAAAAAAATCAATACCTTTAATCTAAAATCTTGATATTAAAAATGAAAAATCCATGGACCCTTTATGCATTACCAACCTATCTATAAAAGTGGCTTTGTCTGTGATTTTTTTTAGCTATATTTTTTACTTCTTTCTTTGTATTTCTTCTTACTTGTTCTTTTTTTAGTGTTCTCTTTAATATTTTAGAGATTGTTATTTTTCTTCCCTGTCTGCATGGTTTCTATTTGCACACAGGCAAATTTCTTGTAGCCTACATCTTATAGGCTAATTTGACAAATAAACATTTATTTTAATATAATCTTCTGTTTTAAAGTTTTCTCTCTAAAATAGAATAAAATGGATTTTCACACTTGACATCGTCAACACAAGGTCATTTTTAGCCATAGTTAATGTATTCATGGGTTATCATGTTCCATGTTACAGAAGTATCAATACTTATGTTTTAATCTAAAACATGTTCCAAATTCTAAAAGGTTTACACCACAAAATATTTCTTTTTGTTTCTGCATAAGAGAACCTATAATTCATTTTCTGCCTGCCTGTGTACCATGGAGTCCATAATTTTCATCTAAATTGTTAGATGAAAAATAGAAACCAAAATAAAACAAAACTTAAAAAGTCTACTGTTTATTTTTCATTTTCAGCTTGGACTTAAAAACAAACAAAAAGTCAGTTGGCAACTTTTTTTTTGTAGAAAGTTATAAAACACTGTCCAGTAAATAAATAAAATTTCTTCTAGTTCATCATTAGAAATCTGCATCAAGAGTGAATTCACAGTCCATCATATTTGACATCACTCCAAGTCGCTGGTATTCTCCAACTCGCTTCTCGAAGAAATTAGTTTTTCCTTCCAATGAAATTGACTCCATAAAGTCGAAGGGGTTTTCTGACAGGTAAACCTTTTGAGACATAAATTATAAAGTTATATACACAGTTATATAAATATAAAGATTATGAGACAAAAATCATAAGAAAATCCTGATAAAATACTAACTTTGGGCAATCCTAAGTCTGTTAGCAACCGGTCAGCCACAAACTCAATGTACTGCTTCATGAGAGAACAGTTCATCCCGATCAAATTGACCGGTAAGGCTTCTGTGAGAAACTCCTTCAGGGAAGAGAAGCAAAAACAGATGCAATTACATTCATGCCTGAAATAATGCATTCCACATTACTAGAGCACAGCAATGTGTGCTTACCTGTTCAATGCTCACAGCTTTTGTGATGATGTCATTCACTCTGTCAGCAGAAGGTTTTTTCACCAAGTAGCTGTACATTAGACAGGCGAAATTACAGTGCAGACCCTGTGAAGTTTCAGATGCAATGAGTAATCAACAATAGCCTTGATTAGATCTTCACTGTTATTATCTCTATATTTTATCATTGATTCAGATAACACTCCTTGATCAAAACATGATCTAATTATCTTAAAGCCTCTACTGATAACATTATTATATTTTGTTTTAACCTCATCTCTGCTGATGAGTTCATTGGAATAAGTGAGTCCGGGCATCAGGCCTCTTTTCTTCAACCAGTAGATGGCAGCAAATGATCCAGAGAAGAAGATGCCTTCCACCGCAGCAAATGCTACTAATCGCTCTCCTAAAAAGAAATGAATGAACAAACAGTGCTGTTGATCAAGTTTAATAATCAATATTGTACTCTTATTTTAGGAAAAATTAATTTTTCCACGCACCAAAACCTGAGTTTGTGTCGGAGATCCACTGTAAGGCCCAGTCTGCTTTCCGCCTTACACAAGGCATGGTCTGAATTGCATTAAACAAATAGTCCCTTTAGGAAGAAGAGATTTGGATTTAGAGAGGATCCTTACATGATATTAAAATAGTAATAATAATAATAATAAATAAATAAATAAATAATAAGCCCTGCATCAGCAGAAAAAAAATCTGCTGATTTGAAAAAAAGCCTAATATTACATAATTTGAACTCAAAAATATAATTAAAAACTTTCTATCACATACAATTTTTTCACAAAATAAGTATGAAGACTTTTCAGCTTTAATGCACTTATCAAACTAATAAAAGCAGTCAAAAGTTTCAGTTTTAATAATGACAAAAAGTATTCAACATGAATAATTTAACTTACAATTTGCAAAGGAGTGGAAAAATATGTTCAAATACTCAAAGAAATTTTTCATGAAATCTGTAATTTTCTGTTTGGATGTAGTAGAAAACATCTGGCTCATGTTTGCATTTTCTTCTGTCATTGGCCATAATTCTAACCTTGAAATCAGAACTAGGTATAAAATAGTGTCATACATGTGAAAATTGGCTGATAATTCAGAAGAAATCATGTCTTTGTGGCAGTTTTTTCTGGTGATTAAGGGATAATACAAGACTTCACCTTACAAATGGTGGTCGAAAGCAAAAATGCTGTGAAACGCACATCATATTTTGTGAGAAAGTGTGAAATCTTTGGAATCAGGACCCCAAAATGAGTAAGAAACAAGTATTGGATTTCATTCAGAAAATATTATGCAAGGCTTTGCGATTTATGTTTGAAGTCACTAGTAGCCTATGTATGAACGTTTATAACACAGGTTGTTTTTAAAACTATTATAATCTTCATCAAAGAAAACACAAGTAGAACAATCAATACCTTCATCTCTTATGTGTATAAGACATGCTTTTGAGGCAAGAATGTTTGCTCATAAACCACATAAGGAAAATGTTAGCAAAAACTGCTTAACTGAATCTTGCACCTGTCATCTGTAACTGACATTGTTAAAGTAGAAAAGTACACTTCATTTTCATCTCACCTCTCTTTAAGATCCCTTATGTAGGTGTTGATGAGCATGCTGTACATTTCGGAGTGCACATTCTCAATAAGGATTTGAAACCCGTAGAAGGATCGAGCCTCTGGGAGCTGCACCTCTTGACTGAACCTCTGCACCTGTGAGAAATAAAGACACTGTTTATCGGAAACATCTTTTTCTACTGATCTATTTCATAACCAAATACACCAACATTTTATATTGGTTTTCAGAAGGAGATGCACTTGCCAGGTTCTCGTTGACTATCCCATCACTTGCTGCAAAGAAAGCCAGTACATGGGATATGAAGTGTTTCTCTTCAGACTTTAGGTTGTCCCAGTGAACCAAGTCTTTTGATAAATCCACCTATACAAAAATAATAATTCACCATCATGTCATTTCAAATGTGGCATTCTTACTTTAATGGACAGGATTGAAACAAAATGAGGAGGAGTAAAGGCTTGTTCACACAAAGCATGTTAACTAGCGTCCACACGCACAATAACATTATATTGTATGTCTTTTGCCATTTTAAATGCTTAAGCTCTTTAAAACAGGGTGGATTCTGAATGTTTTTATTAAAAGTGAAAAAAAGTTATTCTAACAATCTTGTTTCTCTGTGTTGTTATCGTTATAGTTGTGGTGCGGACTTTATTATTCTTAAAAAATTAGAACAATTATTAAAACTGTAT
Source organism: Hypophthalmichthys nobilis (assembly GCA_037950665.1). NCBI lineage: Eukaryota > Metazoa > Chordata > Actinopteri > Cypriniformes > Xenocyprididae > Hypophthalmichthys > Hypophthalmichthys nobilis. The sequence continues at coordinate 8,723,447 of CM075483.1, read as the reverse complement.
AGTTATTACTGTATCATGACAAATCGGGTCCTCCCACAAAACTGGGTCTCTATCAACTATCAGTTAATCATTATACTACGCACAAACGAATTATATTAACTTAAAATATGTATAGCTTACTATATAGTGCATAATGAAACAAACTGAACGTAATTTCCTTCACTTGATAAACTGTTAATTAATTAATAATAGCATAATAATAATAGCCTTTTAAGTGAATAACTGAACATCATTACATTCTTTTTATAAGTGAAATATTTGGATATTTAACACTTAACACATAATTACATTAAAGATTACTTTGAATACATGTAGGGTAATGCGTGTATAAACTAAGCTATCAGGTTAAACAGGTATATGTTTACTACGCTAGTACATAAGCTAACTTATACAGACATTAATGTTCATTATAACGTAGTTCAAACAGCATTTATCATAACATAATTTTGTAGGAATTGTAATCAGGTGCTAAAGAGAGTACCTATTAAAAGTAATTTGAGCCAATGGGAGACCCGATTTCGGGTTATTTTATTTAAAAAAATAATAATAATAAATATAAAAAAAAAAAAAAAATTAAAAATGTATAATTATCATAGATCCGGCTTTTAAATGACACATTTTTTGGGGTGTACTATACCTTTAATACAACCTGTGTTTGTCCTGTGGTGATCGCACGTTAAGAGCTAATTCTTGGACTTATATCACAATAAACCCTTGCCAAAAATAAACTTAATATTAAATTGATAATACAAAAATACTATTCACCTCCTCAACTGTCCAGAATGAAGCCTGAGCTTGTTTGTACATTTTCCAGATATCTGGATACTTAATAGGGAATATGACAAATCGCTTTGGGTTCTCTCTGAGGAGGGGCTCGTCTTCAATACTGCTTGGGTCAACATCCTTGTGATCATTCTGCAGGAGAAACATAACTGTTAATATATGTGATTTAACTTATTCAATGTTGTCTTATTACATCGACCATTCGTTATTAAAGTGCAAAGAAAACAGAGCGAGTAATGTGGGGCAGACCGATGACGAATCTGCTTACGAAATTTTAAATGGACAGCTTTCATACACGTGTATTTTAAAGAATAACATTACAATTCTCAACTATATTTACATTTTAACGTATTAGAAAAGAAATATCTAAATAATCATATATATAATTCACTTTATCAATACTTAAAGTTACCATTTTTATCTTTAATTCAAATAGCTTTCGCGATTCGCAACACATAACACCATTTTTTACTGAAACTGTCATTCTAATACACACTACTTTCGATTTTTTATATTATTAACGATATATATCGCTTTATTTATAAGATCACTTTTCCCAGTGTGCGAGGCTCTTTGTTATGAAAGCTTACAGCCGCATACATAATCAGGCAGGCAGATTCAACATTTATTCGAAGGCCGTAAAATCGTATTTAGATGCTGTATAATAAGTTTATTATTACCTGATATCCCGTAGTGTTGCTTATACTAGAGTTCATTATTATAATCGTCTTTGGTCAGCAGCGGTGAAGCTGCGGTCTCTTTACGTCGACTGTCATTGACAATTAACAACTGAAGCAGAGCACAACACGCTTACAGCTCCTCCTCCACTGTTCATCTGTAGAAATTAACCCTTTCGCTTCTTACGTAAAGGTAAAATTACTGTAATATGAAACCACCCGTCAGCTAGTTCATTGGGAATAAAGTAAATACGTGTGATGTCGGTGTTGCCTTGTGTATTGCAGTTAAATGTATTCATTCACACAGGATTTTTTTTGCTTTCAAGATTAACCGACATTTTAACATTAAAATTTACTTTTTGAGACAAAAAAATAAAGGACTCAAAAGTATTTGCTCAGAAATTTATTAAATTAATATTTTAATTACTTTTACAAGCACAATTTTACAGTCAAAAACAGGCAATGGTCCATTAGTGCCTTAGACAAAAGGTATATTTCATTACTAAGGGGTGTGATTTTATAAAACGGTGAGCTGTTATAATCAAACTTAGACCATGCTAGACACATGAGGTATGACATGAATTTAAAATATACACCATTTGACTTTTCAATTTTAGATTGAGAACTAATGCAGCATTTAATTTGATTGTGGGGAATCTTGTATTTTAGATGTAACTTGAGGTAAATGTCATCTCTAAGCAGGTTGTCAGCAGATTCATAATGCCAGGCAGTCTTTCTAATTTTATAAAATATACAATAGGGAAAACAGAAGACCAATTTACATCTGCCTTCTACTAATAACCTGGCAGAAGGTTCAAAATCTTTTGAAGGGACACTGCAAATTACAGCACACTCAACCATAGAGCACTATGAAATATATAACAACCTTTGGAAATACTGTCACATGACGCACCACATGTAATGAGAAAACCATAGTTTGGCATGAGGAGAGAAGAGAAGCTCCCTACTTCTATAAAACCATGAAAAAGAAAAGAAGAGAGAACAAGGACAGATTGCTAAACCGATGTACACTTGTTCACACACTGAGGGTCATGGCTGATTTGTGTAGAATCTAAACTCTATCATGATTCGAAACAAACGCATCTTGTACAGACAACTCATTTACAAGACTGTCAGTAGGTCATCTATATATGTATACATAATAAAATTAAATTAGTTGTACATTTATGTAAACGGTGTTTGATTAAGAAACCCAAAATTTGGGTGCCATCTCCACAGTCATCCATTTTGTTGCATATGTTATTTTATATGGGTTTTCTGTCATTTTTTTAATAAGGAAAGGGAGCCTTTTGTAATTGTGAGAAACCGAGGTAACAATGTCAATCAATTATTTTTTTGCCCAATAACATCAAGTCATTTTTTTTCCCCCACCAAAACCAATAGAATTTTTCCACCCATGGAATGTTGACTCTGCAAGCAATTCACATGCCCAGTGGATAGAGGACGGAGTCTGGCTCTGTTACAAGCCATACTGGACCAATGAGAGGTTTTTCATGGTGTCATCGAGAGAAATTCCAGCCTCTTGCATCTCAAACCTGGAGGAAAGAAAGAAAAAAGCATGATATTTACTTTAAAAATCACAAAATCACTCCTTAGAATTGGCAAAATGAAAGGGGACGACAAAAACAGTCTGCGAAAAGCACAAAAGGTCAAATGAAATATGATCATAATCACCAGTCATCTGTGGAGATGGTGTAATACACAGGTGGTTGGTCTGTGTCGCTGAGGGTTGCTGGGCCCTCCTGACCGCTCGCCCCCATGTTGTTGAAAATGAGCCAGTCCCCAACAGCGAGCTCAGGGAGCAGGCAATGCTCCACCACCTGGTCCAGTGGGTCACATGATGGACCCCACAAGCTGCTGGAGAACACAGGCTCATCTAGGGTGAGCGACATCTGAAAAACACAAAACATCCACTTTAAAAACCTCAGGCAACTGGCAAAAATATTTTTCATGTGTTCTGGTGCATGTATGTTATTTACCTTGTGGACAGAGGGTGTGGCGATGATATTTCCAAACAACTTCCCCATAAAAGACCCATAAACACCATCATTCATGTAATACACAAATTCTGGTACGTCGTTTGGGGTCAGCACATCTGAAAGTGCAAAAGACACATTTAGAATATAAGATAAGGCAGATGTATATAATGGCATACACATCAAATATGATGAGGCTTACCATGTGTGCTGCTATGGAGATCCCGGCATACCGCTTTTTTGCCAATAACATTGACAGCCAGGGTGAAGGAGGAAAACACAAAGAAATTTCCTGGTTCAGCAATGACACTTACTCCAGACGCTGAGGGGAAATAGGCTTCCAGCAGGGGTCTGACGACCGAATGTACCTAATCAAACAGACATGAAAGAAAAGCTTAGTTACATCTACACTGGATGATATTCAAAAAAAGAAAAACAAATGAGATACATGCTGTACCTGTTTCAACTGAAACTCAGAACCACTGAATCCTCCACCAATATCCAGGATGTTCATGTCAAAGCCTAGTTCCTTCTGCAGAAATAAAGAAGACTCAGCACTCCAATAGAGGCATGAAATTAACTAATAAATCTAACTTCAATTCTCGTATAAAATTCATTTAAAAACTGACCCCCATGTCAAAGATGCAGCGGGCGTCTGATAGTGCATGCGTGTATGCTTGGGGATCTCTGCAAGATGCCTGTACCTGGAACCTGCGAAAAAAAAGTCCCACTTTATTAAAACTCTTAAAAAGAAAAAGTAAGCCAAAGCAGATTTGTGGTGATCAAATCACTTACGTGACTCCAACCACATTTACACTCAACTCCTTGGCCATTTCCAGAAGATGTCTACAGGCCTTCAGGGAGCAACCAATGGTCACACTTGCCTCTTCCACTTGTGCTTCAGTAGACACTTGAAGCAAAAGCCTGTTAAGACAAGAACAGTGCAGAATTTATAATAAATAAATAAATGTGTGTATATATGTGTGTAAATATATATATATGTGTGTAAAAAAAATAAATAAAAAATTATATATATATATATATTCCAAAGTTTAGGGTTGGTAAGATTTTTTTTAAATGTTTTTGAAAGAAGTCTCTTATTCTCACCAAGAATGCATTTATTTGATCAAAATTACAGTAAATTTTATTACAATTTAAAAGAACTGTTTTTCTATTTGAATACATTTTAAAATGTAATTTATTTCTGTGATGACAAAGCTGAATTTTTAGCAGCCAATACTCCAGTTTTCAGTAGGGCTGTCAAACTAAAATTCGAATTTCGAATACTCAAATTTATAAAAAAAATAAAAATCCTCACTTGGATGCAAAAACGCTCCATTCAAATTTTAGGTGTGCATCAGGCAGCCTTATTAGTGGCACAGCTGTTTCCATCCACCTATTTTTATGTGCATTCTGGGATATTTAAACATGCTGGATGCAAAAAATTGTGTGCTCAATTGAGGCGGATAAATTTGAATTTTTTTATCCGATAAGAAGACGTGCGCAAAAACTATGATGGAAACACATTTACCAAATAAATCCCTTGATGTGCAACAAAAAAAAAAACCTCATGTGACTTTGGCTCAACAGTGGATGTGATTGGATAACTGGACTAAGAAGCGGATCAGTTTCATTGCACAGCATCTCAAATAATGTTTTAGTTATTCTGAAATGCCTGAGCTAAAATCTGTCATCAGAATTATTTGGTATAATGAAATCCCAGAAGTGTCTCACATGATTGCGTTCCAAAACACCAGCATCCGAACACAAGATAACATAACAGCATTTATGCGTTTATAAGCTCAATGCGGAGAAGATTTGGTTACATCAAAGCAGCCAAGCCGTTCAAACAGAATGCATTTCATGCCCTGTTTTTCCATTGTTTTCTTGTAAAAATGCACTAGACAAACATCTTTGTCCACTGCACTTGCATCTTACATAACAGAGCCAGATGTCTTTACTGTCACTTTATCCCCCAGTTTCACAGACAAGGCTAGTCCTAGACTAAAATGCATGATTGAGCTGTTTTAACTGAAAACAGCTTACAATGACAGATCTTAAAATATGTCAGTGCCATTGTTTTGTCTCAAGATGTACACGAGTCATTTTTTCTAGAGTACGTTTATAAAAGATACTTAAATATCCTAATTGAACTAAGGCTTAATTCTGGCGTAGGCCAAGCCCTGTCTGTGAAACCGGGCCTATATCAATTTAATGGTCCTTACTGAATAAAGCATTAATTAAAAAAAAAATTATTGACCCCAAACTTTTGAACTGTAGTGTACATAGATAGGTTAAGGACTTACTTGGCCTCAGGATGGACACGGGCAATTTTGCGAAGCTCTGCCTCATTTTCACACACCAGATAGTTAATGCCAATCTTGGCAGCATGTTTAATGAGTGAGAGCTGCTTGCAAACTCCAGAGAGGATGATGTTTTCAGGAGGGACATCATGATGGAGTACCAATGTAGTTTCAGCCTGAAAAAAGTCAATACATTTCTATTAGATGGTGTGCCTCAAAATTCAATGGGATGTTTTAAAATATATGTTGAGATCTTTCTAATATCTTCAAGTAAAAAAAAATTTAAATGTTACCTTATTTGCACAGACAAAACCAACACCAAGTGCAGACAGGACTTCAATGACTACAGGGCTGCTGTTACAACAGACCGGGTAGAAGGGTCGAACTAGGGGCATAGTGGTCTTCCACAGAACATGCTGTCGCATTAGGGCCCCAAGGTCGGCCACAACAAATGCATTCTTTTCAGCCTGAGGACAAAATCGGATCAAACAATGAAAAAGACAAAAACACCACCGCAGTGTTCCATTTCTTTACTAAAACAGACATTCATAATGCAACTTGACATGTACTTGGTGACCAATTTTCACCAGAACTTACCAGATTTTGTTCATAGACATGATTGTCGATGACATCTTCAAGGGTCGTACCTCCCTCAAGTAGTTCAATGAAGTAGTTTGGTGCATCAACGAATCCTTTCATCTCAACCGTATTCCGCAAATCCGACAATCATAGAGAGTTTACTGAGCCGCTGGGGTATTCTGGGTATGCAACAAACTGTTCAGGGGACAACAAAACAGTATTTTTATAACAACAACATGCATAACATACAAATAACATTACGTTTTCAGACAAAACTTACGTCAAGGCGTACAACTACAACACCTACCCACATATTTCAAAACACAGTGGTTTATGAGCAAACTTTGAACAGGAAGTTCAAAGTCACTCTAAGGTCATCATTAATCTAAAATTTGGTTTCTACAACATCCACAAGGCTAATAAGTACAACAAGCAGGGATAACTAATCACATAGCTAGAGAAGGTATCACGAGTCCATCTTTAGAGATGACGACAACACATAGGCTTTAAGAATGTGGCCAACAGGCAACTTTTTTACTCAGACCCAATCAAAATAAATCCCTGAGGCTTTGAAGCACAATGGAGTATTTGATGGTATTACCAATGGATTTGTGCAGTATGAATAGAGGACAAAGGTGTTACATATAAGCTATCAATAGTGTTATGTAAAACTACATTTGGGTAAGTGCAGACACAGATTTTGATATGCAATTAAATAAATCACGTTATTATGTAACTGGTACTTCAGGAGCAGGATGCAATATTTAGGTACTCACATGGACAACGTGGGAGATGGTCCTCTCCCGCTATCAACTAGGATCCCAAGGCGGCTCAGCGTTGAAGTCGAACTGCTCGCGGTAGAGGGCCTCCCCTAGGCCTTCTGGGTAGCGCTTATACACTCGCAGAGAGAGTGGGGAGCCCTGTGGAGTCACAAAAACAGGTGTATAAATATTTTATTTACAAGAGCAGCTGATGGATGTAATAAACTGTTATATAAGAAAAAATTTAGCCGGGCAGGTTAGAACATAACTCTTTACAGACACATAACCAGTTTTCTAATATAGGTGCATTATACATTTTCAGCATCACTTTATTAGTAGGCTATGTTATGTTTTTATCAAGTGACTACTTATTTACTATTGTACTTTGTACTTGACATGGATAATCGGTTATGGTGTTCTCATTTTTAAACATTAAACTACACTGTCTTATCTTCATCTTCCCACATGGGATCAATAAATGAAGTAACTTGTTGAACATTTATCAGAGGTCATGGTGTTTGTTTCTTCATGTGGACACCACCTTAACCCTATAAAGCCTATTGTATCATATTTTATACATGACTTTCTAGGGCTAAAACTTTGCTGAAAAATCTGTTGTTTAATTGTTTCCTTACTAATTTGTCAAGAACAAGGTTTAACTTGTTCAACTTTACTAAGCATAATAAATACTAATCCACTAAGGCGTAGAAAGTTGTGGTGATATAGTGTTGTTTTGGTATAATACACATTGTGTAAGTGACTTGTGTTTCGGCATAAGATAATGTTTTACTAATACAAGCGTTTCTTAAAGAAACAAAATCTTAAACACACATAACTAATGCTAATATAATATATTTTGAGACCATATGTATGAATGTCATATCTGAAATTATTTAGAACAGAGTAAATTTGTATATATTTTAATGTGTAACGCTCGTCATTCAATAACCTGATAGGACATGTCGTAAGCGCCTGGGTTTGGTCCACGGAACAGCTCACTAACTATTTACCCAACTACACCCGTCATACTCAGGCAACTAATGATTTATACCAATAAACACGTTTAATCCTTATAATATGTGAGTTTTAAATCAAGTTCTCGTTGTCCTTCACGGAGCACTGCAATTGCCCGTATAACAAGCGCAACTACAACCAACCGCCATGTTGTGTCACGGCTCTCATAGCAGACGGCGGATTTTTTCCGGGATTAAGACTAAAAACAAAAACAAACGCTGTACTTACGTGAGATAACGGCCTGAATGATTTGGAAAATCGTCTTCTCTTTTTCGGCGGAATTTTTAAAGAGTGGTGGGGACACAAATAGAAGAAAGAAAAGAGGCTTTATGTGCCATATGCCTGGGTGAAGAGGGATCAGCCGAACACGAGAGCGCTACTGTCTGTCTCAGGCAGAAATGGTTGGTGGAAGAAGGCGGGCGGTTTGTTAGCGAACACGAGGCGGAGCGTAAGATCAAATCCTACTACTGCGAAGGCTTGGCTTATGAATATTACTTAGGGTACGTGACTTACTCGGGACTGGTTGTTCTGGGGAGGATTGTTTATTTTCCTTAAAGGGTAAGTTCACCCAAAAATGAAAATAATGTCATTTATTACTCACCCTCATGTCGTTCTACACCCGTAAGACCTTCGTTCATCTTCGGAACACAAATAAAGATATTTTTGATAAAATCCGATGGCTCAGTGAGGCCTGTGTTGCCAGTAAAGATAAGTAAAACTTTCAGATGCCCAGAAAGGTACTAAAAACATATTTAAAACAGTTCATGTGAGTACAGTGGTTCAACCTTAATATTAGAGAATACTCTCGAGAATACTTTTTGTGCGCCAAAAAAACTAAATAACAACAATATCTAGTGATGGCCGATTTCAAAACACTGCTTTACGAATCTTTTGTTTCGAATCAGTGGTTCGGAACGCGTATCAGGGTGCTTTCACACTTGGTTCGATTGCCTGAGATAGGCTACACTACAGCTTTCTGCTTGCAGCAACGTCAGTCACGCTCATCGGGAAAGTGAGTGAAACACACACACAAACACACTTTTTTTTTTAATCAAATAATACGGCATTAATAGCGGTTCACTTCCGTAATTTGGTACGTTTGCGTTCATATCAGAAGCGAACCGTACCGGAGTTCACTTGAACCGCACGCCAGACCACCCTTTTTAAGCGGACTCGGGTACGGTTTGCGGGTGCGCACCCGAGTTCAGAAGTCAGTGTTCACATCATCCAAACGTACCGAACTCTGATGTCAATCGAACCCGGGTGCGCACCAAAAGTGCTAATGTGAAAGCACCCTCAAAAGTCACGTGAACTATTGAAATTTTCCACATACAGGCGTCTGCTGGACAGTAATAGGAGTTACCAGATCAGTGGGCGAGGCCATAAATAGAGGGGCGTTTTTGAGAGCGTTACCTAATTTGCCCATGTCAGAGTGTGGGTAGGGTTTAGGGGTGGGGTCGGGTGAAGGGGATCATTTTCATTGCATGATTTATAAACACCCACCAGTTGTTTTGCAGAGACCTCATACTCAAATTTTTTACTGAAATCACGTGACTTTGGCGCTCCGATCCATGATTCGAAACAAAAGATTCGTAAATCAGTGTTTTGAAATCGGCCATCACTAGATATTGTTGAAAAGTCTTTGTTTTTGGTTTTTTTTGGCACACAAAAAGTATTCTCGTCGCACTCACATGAACTGTTTGAAATATGTTTTTAGTACCTTTCTGGGCATCTGAAAGTTTTAATTATCTTGCTGTCAATAGAGGCCTCACTGAGCCATCGCATTTCATCAAAAATATCTTAATTTGTGTTCTGAAGATGAACAAAGGTCTTACGGGTGTAGAACGACATGAGGGTGAGTAATAAATGACATAATTTTCACTTTTGGGTGAACTAACCCTTTAATACACGGCTTATACTTTCTGATACACCCCTCCCTCTTTTGTTGTTATATTTAGATTCATATTTATTTTTTTATATACAACCAGCATATTGTATTTTGTTATACTGTACACAACTATACCGCCATTACCAGTAAAACCAGTTCAAAATGTTGTGTTTTCTGTCAACACAGAATGCATTCATCAGTTGTATTTCGTGATTCGTTATGTAATGATGAGGTTCACAGCTGGCAAAGCTGTCTTAACAAACACGTACACAATGATACATAAACATACAAAGCATGTTGAGGCGTAATTGTTTTTATAGCCTTTTGCTGGGTGAAAGGTCATGTTTTAAGGTTATGGGTTGTAGTTTGTTTGCTAAAAAATTCAGATAATTCCCCAAACAGACTAAAAAGCTTAATTTTCAGACAAATAACTTGTCACAATGCACATGCCTACTCTAAAGGTCTTGTTTTGTTTCAGTAAATTGTTGTTAAATATGTTGCTCAATTTATATTCAACACTTTGTCTGCAAATCCTGTTATTTAGAGTAAATTCTACATTTTTAATTGACTTGAACTGAATTTGTACAGTAGCATAAATGTGGATCAGTTGGATAACGTACTGTACTAAAATAACTTTATATTGTAATAATGCCTACTATTGTGATAAACTTTTACATTTATTTTGTCCAGCCTGAATTCTTGAAGAAATTTTGCAGTATTTGCATGGTCATGTTAAATGACAACTGAAAGAGGTTATTTCACACATGGTAAAGTTTAGTAACCAAGTAAGGTTAGTATATCTTCTCAAAAATATATTGAATCTCTTTATTTTGTACAATTGCATTATTTTTAAGTGCTTTTAGAACAGAATATATAAATGGGATGCAAAGAATGTAATACCTGCTTTTGATTAGCCTACATTGTTAATTTTGGTGTTTTTAAGATAATTTTTTTTTCTGTAATAATATTTATATCGTAGTTAAGTTTTATTCACACACATACTCATTTTCTCTCTTGCTATCAATGCTGTTTGGATTTATTTTGTTTGTTATTTGAAGAGGTTTAATAAAGTTTAGTATCTGTGCAAATATCCACTTTGCGCATCCTGAACGCATTTTCAACTGAACGAAACACAACCTCCTCCGATCAGCTGACTGGAAGTGTGACGCTGACTCCGAAGGGTTTTCAACACAGCGACTCAATTAACTGTGTATTCAGCAATGTTTTATTAAAACATTACAGTTTTATCAGATTATTTTGTAGTTTACTAAAGGGACTTACATCATCGGTAAGTATCGTCAAAAATGATTTCAATTTCATAGTCGTGACAGCCGTAAACACTGCTCATAAAATATTTACAGACTATTTACAGAAAAAAAGCGCATTTAACCTATCCAGTTTAAGTCACGTATAGGTATATACCATGTCAATGTGCACATTTAAGATAATAAAATGTATTACAATTTTAAATATACGAGAAGGACACATTTATCTGATGATGCAGTCATGCGTTATATTATTGCGGAATGACTCGTGACTGGTCATCTTTATGGAATGAAATGGAGAAGTGTGAATTTGCTCATATGATCAACCTGGAAAGGACCTCTGTGTTTTATTTGACAGTTATTTTTTGTCTCATCTGGTATCAGAATTTAATCTACATTTTTTCCGTTATTATTTAAGTAGTCATCATGACAGAGTTTTGGCTGATCTCTGCTCCTGGAGAGAAGACCTGCCAGCAGACATGGGAAAAGATGAACGTGGCCACAAACCAGAACAGCAGCTTGTCCACTAACCACAAGTTCAACATGCCTGAACTGAAAGTAAATTACTCTTTATTTTCTATTTCAATTAAAACACTGGTTTATTAACGACACATGTGGCTTTTCTCCTCTGCCTCATGAGTTTTGGGTGTTTCTTAACAGGTGGGAACTCTGGATATCCTTGTAGGGCTGTCAGATGAGCTTGCCAAATTGGACTCTTTCGTAGAAAGGTTTCATGTCTGCATTTGATTTATTACAAGAGATTGTTTTTCATTTCAAAACTGATACATTTGGTTATTTTTCTATTATATTTTGTTCAGTATCACTGACACACTACTTTGGTACAAACTCATAGTTCCCAAAGTACACTTCATGCATTTTTTTTCTTCTGTCACATTATAGTTCTCTAAAGAGTTATGTATATTTACCCTGTGGTGTTGATATTTTGTAATTTTCCAGTGTTGTGAGGAAAGTGGCCCAGTACATGGCTGATGTGTTAGAAGACAGTCGAGATAAAGTTCAGGAGAATCTTTTGGCCAATGGAGGCAAGTGAACTTAAAACCCTCAATACATACTAACCACGATATTGATGGTAAACTACTACTTTTGATTATTACCAACAACACAGACACATATTTAACAGGTAGTAATGTTAAAGGGTTAGTTTACCCAAAAATGAAAATTCTGTCATTAATTACTCACTCTCATGTCGTTCATCTTCGGAACACAAATTAAGACATTTTTGATAAATCCGAGAGCTCTCCGACTCCTCAATAGACAGCAGTTTACCACTTTCAAGGCCCAGAAAGGTACTAAAGACATTGTTAAAATAGTCAACGTGACTGCAGTGGTTCAACCTTAATTTTATGAAGAGACGAAAATACTTTTTGTGCTCAAAAACAACACAAAAATAATAACTTTATTCAACAATTTCTTCCCTGTCAGTCTACTACGGTGTTTACGTTCAGCACTTCCAGGTTCTATGTCAGAACGCAGACTCATTGGCCGACGCTGTTCACGTGAGCACCAGAACGCATGCGCGATGGAGCCGGCCAATAACGAGTCGGTGTTCTGACATAGAACCTGGAAGCGCTGAATGTAAACAGCGTAGTAGACTGACAGGGAAGAGAAGAAATTGTTGAATAATGTCGTTATTTTTGTTTTATTTTTTCGCACAAAAAGTATTCTTGTCACTTCATAAAATTGAGGTTGAACCACTGCAGTCATGTTGACTATTTTAACAATATCTTTTAGTACCTTTCTGGACCTTGACAGTGGTAATTAAATTGCTGTCTATTGAGGAGTCAGAGAGCTCTCGGAATTCATCAAAATATCTTAATTTGTGTTTCGAAGATGAACGAAGGTCTTACGGGTTTGGAACGACATGAGGGTGAGTAATTAATGACAAAAATGTAATTTTTTGGATGAACTAACCCTTTAAACTATTGTTTATATAAAATCTTTTTAAAGAAAAAAAGACATGTAATTGCTCATAGTTTAGTCAGTAATATTTGAATGTCCTTGTACATATTCTTATAAACCTTATTTTATATGATTATAAATATTTATAATTGATAATTATTTCCATACAGTTGATCTGGTAACATATGTTACACGGTTCCAATGGGATATGGCCAAATATCCCATCAAACAGTCCCTTAAGAACATCCAAGAGATCATGTCCAAGGTGAGGCATGTTAAAATCATTTATCATTGTTTATAATGCACAAAGATTGATCTTTGATTAAATATCATGTTTTGGTTCTCTGTTCATAGCAAGTGAGTCAGATTGACAATGATCTTAAAGCCAGAGCTTCGGCTTATAATAGCTTAAAGGGTAACCTACAGAGCCTGGAGAGAAAGAATGTGTAAGTGGGAGGACTTTTACATACTCAATTTACATTCTGTGTGACATTAATCCATAGACTGTAAAAAAGATGCACAACGTGTCTCCACTTCCTTCCACTGTAGAAGAATGAAGCCAAAATATCCCAGAAACGGTCGTCGCCATTTACGTCTTTCGGAGTCCGAGTCTGCAGCAGTAGTGATCCTGTGCTGCTTTCCACCCCACTTTTAGACACACACTCGTGAACTTTCCTAAGCACTTCCCCTCTGGGGAATCCCTGCCTCCATTTTGAAGTGCGTTCCTCTTCGTGAAGTGGATGAGGGAAGTTTATATCGACAGACCCTCGCTCCCTCGATTTTGACCTGAGGGAAGTTAGCAAGGGAAGGGCATAAAAAAAAAAAAACTAGAACGCAGCCCTGGTATCACGGTCTCACCGCAGACTCAATCGCAACCACAGCTGTCAATCATGACGTCACATCCCATTTTTATAGCATCAAATAACTAACTAAAACCAAACTTACTGGAAAGCAAACACTTGAACATAAGTCAGTGTGATAAGAACTACTTAAATGTTTTGGCTTCACTCTTCAGGATGTATGCTGCACACTTGCATTAATCATTTTTACATGATGTCAAATAATAACATATCTTGTCCACTAGGGGGAATCTTTTGACTAGGAGTTTGGCTGATATAGTCAAGAAGGAAGATTTTATACTAGACTCTGAATACCTTACTACTCTTCTTGTAGTTGTTCCAAAGTGAGTCAAGCTTAAGTATTTGTGCCACCAAAATATAAAAATTCTGTCATTTACTCACCCTTATGTTATTCCAAACCTGTGTGAATTTCTTTCTTCTGCTGAATAGAAAAGAAGATATGTAGAAAAATGTTGGTAAGAAAAGAGTTTTTGTTCTCATTGGCTCCATAGTGTGGACGAAAATACTATGGAAGTCAATGGGAACCTATTTTTTTCAAAAATATCTTCTGCAGAATAAGTAAAGTTTTGAATCACATGAGGGTAAGTAAATGATGACAGAATTTAACTCAGAATGTGCTAATTTTATTTCATTTTATCTATTGCTACTGCTGCAAAACTTATTTAAAAACCTTATTTTTGTCCATTTTATGGCACAAAAAGGTCAAGTTATCCTGACTGGCAGAAGACATATGAAACTCTTTCTGAAATGGTTGTTCCAAGATCCACAAAGTGAGTAAAATTAAATGACGAGTCTCTTAAAATTAATTTGCCTAAAACATAGAATTATGTACTTTCTGTAGCCTATATTTATTGCTTGTCTAAAGCCTGACATCATTACGCTATGCTCTTGGTGGACATGTGAACTCGGCAGACGGTATCTATGGAAACTGTGCCCTTCTTTTACAGCTGTGACACACAGTAATAAAGGCACATAAACTACATAAGCTGACAGAAAACATTATGCACTTCTGTATGTGCTCAATTAATCCCATCTGAAGTAATCAACAAAAGAAATCACAACGAAAACCAAGGAACATTTCAAGGAGATTCAACAGCATTGAGGACTAATATCGTTTATGGCAAAGAACATTTCCAAGAGACTAAATATACCCTATTAATATGTCAAGAAAATATGAAACAACTGCTCTGTAATAGTGATGGTTCCAAAATCAGAGTTTTCATCTGCTCTTCTATTAGGCTTTTATTTGAAGACCAAGACAGTGGGTTGTTCAGTGTCACACTCTTCAGGAAGGCTATTGATGACTTCAAACAAAAAGCACGAGAAAGCAAGTGAGTCTCTGGATATATATATATATATATATATATATATATATGTGTGTGTGTGTGTGTGTGTATATATATATATATATATATATATATATTTTAAAATCCAAAATCATGCTTTTGTACATACATTTTTATTTTTTCAGTTCTGTTTTCAGTTTTGTCCCATATTTCAAAAATATGTAAATATATCAGAGTAAATATATTCCCAGATTATGAATGAAATACTGTTGCAAGACCATTATCAGTGCCTGTCTGTTTTTGATGCTCACTGAATCAGAGGGAAGCTGATCTGATGTTACTAATTTTTTTCAGATTCATGGTGCGTGACTTTCAGTACAATGAAGAGGAGATGAAAGCAGACAAAGAGGAGCTGACTCGCCTCTCCACTGACAAGAAAAAGCAATTTGTATGTGCAGCTGTCTAAATTTTATTCACTATTGAACATTATAAAATCCTTCACAATAATGTTGATGAGGAACTTCAAAATCACAGCCAGCTTGAGAGGCCCTGAGCCTTGATTAGTCTTCATTTGAAGTTACAGGAAAAAGAAAAGATAAAAAATGATAACAATAGTCAATCTGCTTCTGCACCTCAGGGTCCTTTGGTACGCTGGCTTAAAGTTAACTTCAGTGAGGCTTTCATCGCATGGATACACATCAAGGCGCTTCGGGTTTTTACAGAGTCTGTCTTGAGGTACAGCGTGGCGTATAAAACTGTTTCATATAGAGATGTATGTTGTCAGGTATATGACCTCTATGTTTGTATTTAACAGGTATGGGCTGCCTGTCAATTTCCAGGCCATGTTGCTGCAGCCTAGCAAGAAGAATGTCAAGAAACTCAGAGAAGTTCTGCAGGACCTTTACAAACACTTGGACAGTAGTGCTACTGTTATTGATGTGAGTTACATTACCAGTCAAAAGTTTTGAATAACTATTAAATTTTGTGTTTTTCAAAGAAGTCTCTCATGCTCACCAAGGTTGCATTTATTTGACAAAAATACAGCCAAAACAGTAATATTGAGTAATATTATTACAGTTTAACATAGCTGTTTTCTATTTTAATATATTTTATTAAATGTAATTTATTCCTGTGATGGCAAAGCTGAATTTTCAGCATCATTACTCCAGTCTTCAGTGTCACATGATCCTTCAGAAATCATTTTAATATGCTGATTTGCTACTCAAGAAACATTTCTTATTATTATCAATGTTGAACAGTTATTGTGATACACTACCATTCAAACATTTGTAGTAAGATTTTTTTTTAAAAAAGAAGAAATTAATACTTTTATTCAGCAAGGACTGAACACGAATAATAATTAATAAATTTAAGAACCCAATCAGCATATTAAAATGATTTCTGAAGGACTGGATTTATGGCTGCTGAAAATTCAGCTTTGACATCACAAGAATAAATTACATTTTAAAATATATACAAACAGAAAACAGTTCTTTTAAATTGTAATATCTCAGAATATTACGGTTTTACTCTATTTTTGATCAAATAAATGCAGCTCTGGTGAGCATAAGAGACTTTAAAAACATTTTATTTTATTTATTTATTTATTTTTTATTTTATTTTGAGTTTTTTTTCCATAATGTACCAAACAAAGAATACAAGAACAACCCAGAACAACCTTAATAACATCAAAAAAAAAAAAAAAAAAAAAAAAGAGGGGAGGGGGAGGTGGGGGTAATAATAAGCCACAAGTTCAGTTCATCAAATTGTTACAAAAAAAAAAAAAGCAATAATGCTACATTATTCAGCCTTGAGGAAATCCAGGAAGGGCTGCCACACGGTTTTGAATTGACGATGAGATTTAAGCTCAATGGAACATATATCCTCCAGTTGTATGACATGAAACAGTTCACACAGCCAAACTTTAAAACATGGAGGGTCTGAAGATTTCCAGTTTAAAAGTATTATTTTTTTAGCAAGAATCATGCCCATCAAAAGTTTCCAATGTCTCTGAAGATCCCAGAATTGCAATTCCATGGTCCGGCTTAACCTCCTTTTGGAAAACTTTTGAGAAGAAGTCAAATATAGCAGTCCAAAAATAAACAATTTAGGACAAAACCAAAACATGTGTGACAAGGAACCTTCGACTTTAAAAACATCTTAATTATTCCAAACCTTTTAGCAGTAGTGTACTTTCTACATGATCCACAGGCCTAATTGAAGATATCTCTAAATCACAGCTGATTTGTTCATTTTTGTTGTGTTATAGGCACCTATGGACATCCCGGGTCTGAATCTCAGCCAGCAAGAGTACTATCCATATGTTTACTACAAGATCGATTGCAACCTCCTAGACTTCAAATAGAATTCAAATACTCGAGTTCAGTCTACTTCACGGAGACTGACTCCCATAATTTATTAAACACGTATTGTTTATTCTATCTTTACCTTTTTAACCTCACTGCTTGTGCCTCCCTCTCGCTGGCTCATTCCCTTTTCATTCCTGCAGATCACTATTTTAAGCAGGCAGTCACAGGGTTTTACCATCTGTGTTATTGGTTTAATGTGTTTACAAATTAAGGATTTTCAGGGGTTTTAAAATCTGCCCTTCGAGGGCATGTGCGGTCCAACACTGAACACTCCTCATCTACTGAGCTCATAATGGTTGTGCACTCTGTTGTTTTTAATTTTCTGATGGTGCCTACTCTGTGCCATTTGCGGGTAATGCAGTGATTATGTTTAATTGTGCTGTTGAGAACCTTGATGTTTGTGTTTGTCTGTGTTTGTGCTTCTACTGTGAGATTAATTGTGTTTATATTTTTGATGGAAAAGGTGAAATACATGATCACATGCTGGATGTTAAGACCAATCAAAGTCAATAAAATTATAGCACATCATTTTGTTTATTTTATGGTCAGAAATGAGAAACTATATTCAAATGACTATATATGCACTGATTCTGCAGATTCTACTATATATCACTGACTGTCTTAAAACAAGTCATAAATATCTCTTGTTTCCTTACAAATAGTACCATCTCTGCTTTATTGTACAGTAGTATTAGGCAAATAAGTATGTCCAATACAAATTATAAATATTTAATTAAATATATAAAATATTTTAGAAATATGTTCTTTGTATTCATGTTGACTTCATATTTCTGATTTAATGACTTACTAATTACTTATGTCAAGTTGTAACATTAGGTAGAAAGTACTAAAAACACTTTCCTTATGTCTTGAATACATGTAATAAATACAAGTAATTTTAAATAATTACAATTAATATAATTCTTAAACCTACCCATCACAGAAAACTTTCTGCATTTTTAGATTTTCAAAAAACATCACTTAGTATTATTTATAAGCTGTTTTCCTCATGGGGACTAAAAAAAAATGTCCACACAAGGACAAGGATTTTGGATATTGCCATCTTAGTGGGGACATTTTGTCCCCAATATCATAGGGTTTACCTGAACCACACAACATCACTGAATCATTATTTTCCTGCTGATCACTGTAAAGCTGCTTTGAAACAATCTGTATTGCATAACACGCTATAAAAATAAAGGTGACTTGACACACACATTTACTGAATTAAATATTGACACATAGTAATATCTATCTTCCGCCAGACCGCCTTCCATGTTCAACTTACGAAAAAGTAAGGAAGTAAATGTTTTGAACTGTGAGAGGAGTTACACTTTCTTCGTAAGTTGAACACGGAAGGCGGTCTGGCTGAAGCTAGATATTTTACTTTATAACTTGTTAAATATTTATATTTTCACTTTGCTTCAGAAGGCCTTTATTAACCCCCTGGAGCCGTGTGGAGTACGTTGATGGATGCACTTTCTTGAGCTTCATACTCGTTGGTATCGCTCACTGCCATTATAAAGATCAGATGTGTCAGGATATTTATTAACATAACTCAGATTGTGTTCATCAGAAAGAATAAAGTCATATACACCTAGGATGGCTTGAGGGTGAGTAAAGCTTGGGCTAATTTTCATTTGAAAGTGAGCTGATCCTTTAAAGCACTTTCCCCAGTGATCCCCAGACTTCTCTGGACCCCACTTAAAGTCTTGGTGTATGGCGTATGTGTATTTTTTATAATATAAAATATATAAAAGTTTACAGTAGTGGCCAAAAGTGATGTCCGGAGGGGACTGGTTTGGGGATTTGTTTTTAATGACCCTACAAGGTCAATTACACCATCAAAACAAGAAGAAAATATTTTAGTTTTTAAATATTTAAAATATGAGGGAAGATCTTTAACACATTTTTAATAATTTGAATAAAGGGTGAAGATGTCCATTTTCCTAGTCCGGACATCACTTTTATCCACAAGGCTACTAGCCTACTATCTCTGAACACGTTTGTTTGGTAGTCACTAAAACGCAAACGTATATTCTTCTCTCGTTTGTTTTGGTCCAAATTGCCTCTACACTGTATCACAACAAACTATAGCCGACCCTCGATGACGTAAGAGATGACAAATCTCAAGTTTTGCAATTACACTAGGACACAGCTGCGCGTGGGACCAAAGCACATATGCGCGCGCTCGTCTGCATCATTTATTAGCGCATGCATCGCTCCATCTTATTTCAATGGGCTGCGGTGGGAGTCGAGCAGACGCTATTGAACCCCGATATCATGAGAGCTGGACCAGAGAAACCGAATCGACGTGGCTTACCAGTACTGATGCTGAAATCCCCAACGGTGTGACTTATAAGAACCGCGTCGTTCGTGGAGAATGTAACCATCTTATTAAAGACAATGCAAAACTATCAGGTATATGCTGTTTTTCTTTAAGTAATGTATGTATTTAAAAGTGAATAAACATATATAAATATTTATCAGATTTAAAAGTCTGTAGCTTTAAGATGCTATGGTTTTATTGCTAGGAAATGAAATCAAAGTTTGTTTGGCTTTCTCTTTTGAAATATGACTTAGTCTTTAAGTAGTTTGTTATAAAAGCTTCCAGAAGTTTTTGTGAAATATGATTGTTACTTCCTCCACAGGTAGAGGTACGGAGGCCAGGTCTTGTGGAGACAGAGGCAGACGGATGGTTAATGCAGGAACTCAATGTGGGAAGCAGGTTTTGACATCCAGCACCTGCACAAACCATCAAAGAACATCCTGTGGCCATGAGGTTTGAGTCACCGCTTAAAAAACTACCAGCTATTTATGAAACATTATAGTCTCAGATGTATAATTCTTCAAACTTCAGGGTTTTGCCAATGCACAGACAAAGCAGACCAAGAGATTGTGAAGGAACAGCTGTGTCAATGTTTGAATAACATTAAGTCTGTTTTCTATTCGATATGGTGACAGCTTGTTTGTGTTTTACAGCAGATAAGTGACTCAAACCTGACAACACGCAAGGAGGGGACTGCTCATTCTGAGGGGGTTTCATCTAACACTGCATCTCACCCAGGGGAGCCAATGGGGAAAAAATCACCTTTGCCTGATGTGGAGGATACGCTTCGAAACCCAGAGGAGTTCAGCAATGAGGATTACAGGCAGAAATCATAAGAAATCATAAGCTGTAGAGAGAAATAGAGCTTCACAAGAGATGACATCTCATTGATGCTCGCTTATAGAAATATTACACTTTACTGAAGTTTTGTTGGGTAAAATGGGTTAGCATCTGATCATTAGCATGTCAAATATAGATTTTAGTCAACTGTAGCACTCTGATATCCTCACAGGAGTTAATGCTAATGACACTGATTTTAAGAGAACAGGCTATGAAATGCTTTATGTCATGCTTAAATAAGTGTAAAAAATAAGTTGGTTAATATTATGAACCTTTTTCTTAATCTTATCAATACATTTACTGGAAATTACACAGTATTTGTTTATTTTATATTTACTAGTAATTCAGTAGTTTATTTTTTATTTTAGAAATAAAGTTGCATTTTTTTGCCTTTGACGTCGAGAATAACAACAGACCCACTTTAGTTACAGGCATTTTATACGGCCAGCTATAAATGCTGTAAAATAACCACTAGATGGAGCTGTTTATTTTATATGAACAGTGTTTTGGACATTCAGTGTAACATTAAAATGAAATAAAAGCTTTTTAAAATGTGAGACACTGTCTGTACATGGTTTCACAGATCTTAAAGGGTTAGTTCACCCAAAAATGAAAATAATGTAATTTATTACTCACCCTCATGTCGTTCTACACCCGTAAGACCTTCGTTCATCTTCTGAACACAAGTTAAGATAGTGTTGATGAAATCCGATGGCTCAGTGAGGCCTCTATTGCCAGCAATGTTACTGCATCTCTCAAGATCCATAAAGGTACTAAAAACATATTTGAAACAGTTCGTGTGAGTTCAGTAGTTCTATCTTAATATTATAAAGCGACAAGAATACTTTTTGTGCGCCAAAAAAACAAAATAACGACATCTATATGGGCCGATTTCAAAACACTGCTTCGGAGCTTTGCAAATCTTATCAGTGAATCGGAGCACCAAAGTCACATGATTTCAGCAGTTTAGCGATTTGATAGGAGATCCGAATCACTGATTCGAAACAAGATTCATAAAGCTCAGAAGCTTCATGAAGCAGTGTTTTGAAATCGGCCATATATAGATATTGTTGAAAATTCGTTATTTTGTTTTTTTGGCGCATAAAAAGTATTCTTATTGCTTTATAATATTAAGATAGAACCAAGTCACATTAACTGTTTCAAATATGTTTCTAGTACCTTTATCGAGCGATGCAGTAACATTGCTGGCAATAGAGGCCTCACTGAGCCATCAGATTTCATCAACAATATCTTAATTTGCGTTCCGAAGATGAATGACGGTCGACATGAGGGTGAGTAATAAATTACATTATTTTCATTTTTGAATGAACTAACCCTTTAATGCTGCATCACCAAACTGATGATTAACATTGACAATCTAAAATAAGAAAGATCAGGGAGTTGTTTAAAAATTGTTAACTTGTAGCCTACCTAAAATATACATTAATGTCAAGTGCAAAGAGCACTGTTGTTAAATCTATTACTGAGTCGTAATAAGGTTCTGCTGCATGAAATTATCCTGTATAGTCTCTGTCTAATACAAACAAACAGGTTTTGTAGCAAATTTAATACTAATTTTGTGGAAAATTTGAATTACTTTGGGAAGTGTTTACAATCACACCTGTCTGGTTAGACATGATGTGTCTAGTTTTTTTTACATGTAAAAGCTTGTGTGGATGTTATATGTCAAATTAAATAAGAGAACCTGCTGTTTCAGATGATACCAGTTATTTCATTTACCATCAATTAGCATGAGTGCAAATCAAACTAAATCAGACATTTTTTGCCCTTTAAATACTTCTTTTTTTTTTTTTTTAAATTTCATTTGACAGTGATTTCACCCCTGTAGCTAATTGTTAATTGGTTAAACCAATGGTGTTAAAGCACTCCATGGGTCTCCACACTGATTCCACAGTTTAGTGCAATTTTGAGTTTTATACAGTAAGGGGAGCAGTAATTATTTGTGAATCAGGTTTAATTAGGCAATCTAAATGCTATCTAAAATTAGCACATGCCATTGGTGCAAAGTCTATTGGTTTATTCTTCAATCATTTGGCTGGCACTGCCCACAGCCCTCGCAATTTGCATAGCAAACGGTTTTAAAATTTACATAAAAAAAGGTTACAGGTTACATGTCACAGTTAGATTTAAATTTAATGTTTTTATCCAAATTTATGTTAAGATTTAAGTTAACTTGTACATGTAGGCTACTAACATTATTCTTGTGGGGCAGTCGTGGCCTAATGTTTAGAGAGTCAGACTGGTAACCTGAAGGTTGCGGATTCAATTCTCAACACCGGCAGGAAACGACTCGGGTCGAGCTAGGCACCTAACTAACCCCCAACCGCTGCCTGGCGCCTCAGCAAAATGGCTGCCAACTGGGGTGTGTGTTTACTACTCACTGCTCCTAATTTGTGTGCACTAACTTGCATGGGTTAAATGCAGAGAACAAATTTCGAGTATGGGTTACCATACTTGGCCTTCACATCATGTCACAGATGTGTTATTGTATGTTACTTACAGGGGACATATAATTCCACTTTTACAAGATGTTAAATAAGTCTCTGATGTCCCCAGAGTGTGTATGTGAAGTTTTAGCTTAAAATACCCCACAGATAATTTTTTATAGTATGTTAAATGTGTCACTTTTAGAGGTTGAGCAAAAACGCTCTGTTTTTGTGTGTCCCTTTAAATGCAAATGAGCTGCTGCTCCCAAGAAGAGGGCGGAGTTTCAAGAGCTCCTGCAAAGAGCATTGAACCCAAGAGGCGACACTCTGAAACTTTTTGGGCAACAGCCACTAAATGGTGCTCCGGTAGCGCGGCCGCCATTATGGAGTGAGAATATCAACTGGACCATAGAATCCTTCACATCTTACGCACCCAAAATCGG
Source organism: Hypophthalmichthys nobilis (assembly GCA_037950665.1). Classification (NCBI taxonomy): domain Eukaryota; kingdom Metazoa; phylum Chordata; class Actinopteri; order Cypriniformes; family Xenocyprididae; genus Hypophthalmichthys; species Hypophthalmichthys nobilis. The sequence continues at coordinate 8,699,686 of CM075483.1, read as the reverse complement.
CGAATTTCACTGCCAAATCAGAAGCGCAATAGAACATTTTTCAAATGAAATCATCAGTAAATTTTATGGCACCTACAGTAAATGTTGTATTGTCTTATATATGTTTTATTTTACCAGTTGTGGATTAACCATTAAACCATCTGAGGTAACGTAGTTAGCCTACTTTATTGAGTATTTCCATTTTATGCAACTTTACACATTTATTAATAGTAAATTAATAATTAATACATTTAAGATCATCATGTTCGCAGCGAACAATATAGATCAGACCTAGTGGAGTATTAGTAATAGTATCACTCCACTGAATTGAAATATATATTGTACGTTTTAACGGATCACGCTACAAACATAAAGATCTTATAATACATGATGCATTGCTTTGTCCGTTATCGCATAATTCCCACTTTTGGACACTTTTGCTTTAACGGACTTTAGACAAAATTGCAAAATCAAGCTGTTATATTCATATATTTATTGTCCAACATTCCCAATTTTTCTGATGCATGTCCTTAATTTAATTTCATATGTTGGTATTAATTCAGTGTTTATAAGCCTAATGCTAATACTAGATCTTGTAAAGAATTTTAACCCAAACTGACTGGGTTTCTAGAGAGCAAAGGTTTTGTAAAAAAAAAAAAGTGGAAGACTTAAACACAAAGTCCGTAAAATAAACTGTTAAAAGGATTTGATAATCTCTAGTGATAGTATTTTATTCTGTGTTGTCATCATTCAAGTTTGATTTAAGCTTTAATGTACTTTTTTTTTTTTTTTTTTTTTAACAAAGCAGCTGATATTGCCATAGAAACTAGTGGACTGCCGAGTCGCTTTCACCCCAAAATGGCGGAAACGCAGGGCTGCTGCTGGGCGCCGGTGTTACAATGGAACGTTCTATTGAGTGTCGCTTCTTGTTAGTGTATATTCTTTGGCTTCTGTTAGCAGCTTCAGTTACCTCACACAGATTCACTGAAAATGTCAGAAAGCCTTTTATGTTCAAAATGGAGTCGGACAATGATGGAGAGACTCAAGATGAAGTGACAACATGTAGAATGCAACAGGACGTTCTAAGTTCCTACCAGCCGTTTGTTTTGTCCTTAAAAAGCGATTTCTTTAAAAGAAAATCTCTCCCTTTGCTTTGAATTTTGAGCATCGTAACTTTGCAGATGTTGTTTATGCTTTAACAGCAACATTACACCCTAACTAAAGTTAAAAAAAAGTGAAATCATAATCAACCACCCCTAAATAATCGACAATTGTTATTTTTTTAATGGAGTATTGCAGTGTTTATTATAAATGATTTAGATGCACATCGTTTTCTTTTTTAATTAATGTGCTCATAATCTTTAATCAAAATATCTTCCCCTCTTTTTCTTTTTAAATCTTCCCCTCCTTGCAATGGCATCTTTTCTCTAAAAACGCTCACGAGCAGGACAACCGGTCTCTCACATGAGATCACATGCAGCAGTAGCAAACCACAATGATCCGACGATCCAATCAATTCCTGATGGACAAAATAAAGTCCCGTCCTTCATTTTTTCTTGTTCGAAAAGCCGTTTCACTTGGATATATGTTACAACAGGGAAGAAAAGACTATCACAACCTCTATTTAATAAAATAACTTCCACTCATTCTTGCAATGACTTCTCTTTTCTAATGACGTGTTTATTGGCGTGAACATCAGACATTGTAAACAAACCATTTTCTAAAAGGCTACCCATTTAATTTCTTACATTATTATAAAATGTGGAAAAATCGCCATTTAAGATAAACGCAGTCTTCTCATAGTTTGTATTGTCAATTAAGTGACTAAGGACATGACTGACTCTGAGACCATGCGGAAAAGTCATATGAACGCCTCTCAGAGTCGAACAGCAGCAGCAGCAGCTCGAGCTCAGAAGTAGCGACACAGGCAGCAGAGGAGGACACGCGTGGTCGTTCTAGATGACAGACCTAACGTAAACATACCTTTTCTGTCTCTTTATCATCCTAACACACTGTCATTTTTACTCTCTGGAAGCCTGGAGAAGAAGAATGACTGACGAAGGAATGTTAATCTCACCGTCGGCTCTCCAGGATCCCGGAGATGGAGAGAAAACTGAAGACATCAGTATGGATTGTACGGACGGGGAAGATGAATTGTGTTTGGAGGAGATTTTAACACTGTACAGTCAACCGATCAATGAGGAGCAAGCCTGGGCCGTGTGTTATCAGTGCTGCAGGTGGTTAACTCAAATACAGAGACGGAAAGAGACCGGTGTGAGTCCACCTGGACGGATTGCGGGTCCTGGAGATGTGAGGATCCGGAAGGACGGGACTGTTAAATTATATCAACCGAGCAGTCCAGGTAAGCATGGTGTTTACATGAGAAGTCAATGTAAATGCGCAGTAAATGGCGCAGAATGAAGCCTGCTGAACAGCAGTGGCATTGAGACGTGTTATTTACAACGGCATTGCACTGACACCTCGCTAAATATAAGCGTTATTATGATTAATGGAGGCCATTTTAATTTTTTAGACAGATTTACCTACACTTCAATTCTAACTGTAGCCTGCACCTATTATTTTAGCGTTTTCTTTCGAGAATTTTTAAATATAGGCCTATATTTGTATATATTATATTATATGCTTTGATTTGATTTGTTATCTCATTCATTGCAATACAAACCATTTACTCTGTGATACCGGTTATATCGTATCGACCATCTTGCCATTGTAAACAATGGGGCCATGTGATGGATTCATCCATAAGCACCTTTAGGCATGAGGGCAACAAAAGGGACCTGCTCTTTGGCCTAGTGCTCGTGTGAAATGCATATTTACCATCTTGATTCAACATTTAGACATATTTTTATATTGTTCAGGATGGGCAATTACAACAATGCTAATTATTATAAATGTAGAACATTTAATGTTGTAAATATAGCTACATATCTGATTTTATACTCCCACTCATATTTAGCACATTTAATGTTCTTAGTTAATAATATTAATCAATTGTAAATTCAAATATACAATCATATTACCTGTCATTTTTTAAAATCAATGTATTATTGTTATAGTATAGTGCTTTGAAAATAGATAACTGGTTTCTAGTTTTTTCCAAAAGCATCATAATTTTAACGAAAAAATGATGATAAATTCGAGAGAGAGGGATCTCTCAGACAGAACTGGTGTAATTAAATTCTCAGCCATTATCTCATTTGGGTTCCTTTGCCTGGGGCTTTTGGATTTGGCTTCCACTTCTGTTTCTCCTTTGGGAGTTAATCTGACTGCCGTTCATAAGTATAATTATTGGGATGAATGTCTCAATCCTTCCATCTCCCTAACCATGAATTAGACGTGGGGTTCAGCAGTTATTTGAGCATTTTTGCTGTCTTATATGGCTGGTACCTTAATCTGAAATTTATTTTCCAAGAGACATTTCCAAATAAAGTAATATAAAATATAAGTCTCTTGCGTTAAGTATAGAAGCGTGTAGTGCCAAATGTCAAGCAAGTAATTACATGAGATGGTCCTTACCAGGCAGGAAAATCAATGCTTATGTAACATGACGGTCTGCTGAATTCTGCTCTCCTGGGGAAGTTTGCTGGCCTGGCAAATGTGGGTATGTTCAAATTACGCTGACTGACCAATGATATCAGACTGTGAACTTGCCAGTTTCAGTCATGATCTATCCCTGATGAATAGATCTGTCTCAAATTGAATAAAACCGTTTGATTGCCTATTAGAGATGTGATTTGTAAAAAAAAAAAAAAAAAAAAAAAAAAAAAAAAAGAAGAAGTGTCTCCAAGCTCCAGGCAATACTTTCTTTGATATTTATGTCTCCTTTTTCTGTTTTCTCTGCTTGCTAAAGCTATAGAGCGCTTCATTGTTACAGTCCTAGAAACAGCATGTATTCCAACTAGAAAAATTAAACTTGGAAGTGTATATCTGAAGCTCCTGAGAAGCCTAACTCAAAGATTTAGGTTAATCTGAGATAGATTAAGCTTTCACTCTCTGTCCTTACAAGGTGTTGTGATTTCATCAAAAGCATCAGAATATATTGCAGATTTGTCACAGATGGTTGTTAGTATTGTCTCTGAAAAGTATTAATATACAAACATTACCATATTTAGTAATATACTTGTTTTTTTTTTTGTTGTTGTTTTTTTAATGAGTTGCTCTATTCCGCTCCTGAAAAATAAATAAATATTATATTTATTTAAATAAATATATAGTCATTTTTAGCTGGATGGATCTTTTTTGTCCCACTTTCCTCCTGATTGAGACACCCTTGCGAATAGATTTCCATGTTAACCAGGTCACAATATAAAGGATGAATTATTTTCAGTGATCTCCTTTCATCTTTACAGAAAGATAATATTACAGTACTCATCTGTTTTCATACAACAATGTAAATTGCATCTATATTGCACTAAAGGACAAAAGAACCTCTTGAAAAATACATTCTTCATGTCAAGATGGTGTATGTTAGACTCTATGAGGGTTTAAATTCAGACCTCTTTGCACATTTTCAGTTATATTTGATTTTTCTAGTTGTTGAAAGTGCCCGTTGCAATGACACTGGGTTCATTCATTAGTGGCGGCAGTGAACTCTGGGTCTCAGCCAATCCCAGAGGAGGCTCTTTCTTTTAACACCGTAACATTACACCTCCAGTGCCACTAAAGGAAGAGCTAAAAGACAGACATTATGATTCTAACCCCTTTGTAGAATATCTCAGGCTCAACTGGCACAAATTGCATCTCTGTCTGATTCCTATAGATTTTTGTTAAATATTTCATGTGAAGGTTGTCTGAGGTAAACCCCTGGCTCCCCTTCTGTAATATAGAAATGGAGGAGGGGGTTTGTCATGGTCAGTTTCCCCTTCGATTAAGTTTATTCATGGTTGCAACCCATACTGCACACTTTTCTAGAAAGATGCTGGCCTTAGCAAGCACCATTAATAAACAGAATCTTTATTATTATTATTATTATTGTGTAACTGTAAGTATTAAACTTGAGTGCATATCTTGTCCTGCATAATTTTGTCCTTCAGAAATGAATTATGAATGTTACCTCAAATCATGTAGTGTGCTAGTTATTAGTGTTGTAAAAAGTACCGACCACGATACCAAGTCGGCACTGAAATTTTAAAAATGTGACGCTTTAAGTGCTGTTGAGCGGATTCGTAAACACCTCTGATTGGCCTTTGTGTTCACGCGCTCATCAGATATGTTTGTGATTGGCTAATATGATCAATACATGGGAGAGTTTGAATGCACACGGAAGTGTTTGAATTTGAAAAAGTTTTGAAAGCGGGAGTGGGAACGTTTGAAAGCAGGATGCTTTCAAATGCTCCCGTGTGTATCTGTGTAAGTGCTCGGTGAAGAGCGTCATTGATGTCTTTTTACAACATGTTTTTGAAGAGTTGATCATTGTAGCCAATCACAGACATATCTGATGAGTGCGTTAACACATTTGCCAATCAGAGGTGTTTACGAATCCGCTCAACAGCGCTCAAAATGTCACATTTTTAAAATTTCAGTACTTTTGATAACACTACTTGTTACTTTTCTGATTTTTGGCTGGTGGACCTATTAACCACCTAGCAATTCCTTGGCAACCACCCAGAACACCTTGGCAATACAATAGAGTGCAACATTCAGGTTCCGGAAGTAAAATTCCTGTTCATTTTCTTCATAGGGGAGCTGATTTTTAATGATAACTTATAAACCTTTCAAGACAGACCTTCTGTGAGCTTTGAGCTATGTTTGTTAAAGCCATCAGCCTGTTTTTTATTTCAGCTTATTTTTTTTAAAATAATCATGTTCAACAGCAAAATACCTGGTAGAAAAACTACATTACCCATGATTCTGCAGAGAATCTCCACCAATCAGAGAATCAAAACAAACAATTTGCACCAAAAGAGCTCTTTAGTGCCCATGAAGCACTGCGAACAACATAATCTCCTTATGCTATCAAACTAAATATTTGTGTAGATATGCATATTTTGCAATAAATGTAAAATAAATTGCTTCTAAGTACATAATCACCTGACAGTACTTCATGCACTGGCAACTACCCAGAAATGGAAAAACTGAGTTTTAGTTTATATAATATTGATATAAGTTAATTGATAAAGAGAAAATTGTGATGTACATGAAATGTAAATATTTTGAGTCATGTGATTTAAAAAAAGATTAGTCTGATATTATATATTTGATTTGTTTCTTTTTGTTTCTTTTCTTTTTTTTTTACAGATAAACACATACCACCCAGTTCATCAATAGAGGTGAGTCATCTTGTTCGCTTTTGTTAAGGTGCCAGACTGGTTTTTGACTTTTGAGAAAAATGAGTCATTCTGTTGCTATATTTGGTAAAGGGCATCAGCTTGACAAACCATCCTGAGGAAAAAGCCAGTTTTCGTCTCGGTATGTTTGGTTTCTGAAGGTTTCTAGGTGCAGTGTTTTTTGCTGACCCTGGTGGTGCTGTTCGTGGTGTGGATGTTTGTCAGCTAGATTTAGGTGTTGTTTTCAGGAGTATTTGTGTCTGTGGCAACCTCATTGTCTTGATAGTATTCATTAGCTGTTTGTTCTTTGTTGGCGTGACAACTATGTGGATCTCAGCCTGCCTCAAAGATTCCCAAAAGCTCCCTGCCACTCTGGGAAGTAGCCAAAGCATTGCTGTAATCCATTTGGAAATAGTTTTCCCAAGCTTTTCAGCACCAAGAGATCTCCTGCTGTCCAACTCGGAACAGGACAAGACGTTTTTACGGCCTTTCTATTTAGTAAACAAGACAGTGCCGTGCAAATAGGACTGTGTTTTATGCTAAAAATGTTGAAGTAAGATTTGTTGGCTAAATGTGATAGATTTTAAAATGCCCTCAGAGTTAACAGATGGGTCCACAGAGGGGTTGCGCACATGCAAGCATGCGCCCACACAGCCACTCTCGCACAGACTCCCAAACACAAAGAACACATGCGGCCATGCATGTATTCTGAGCCTCCTCTGAACGAGATTATCAACAGAGCACTAGACGGTAGACTCGTGACTGTGAATGGGAGGATATTCAAAGAGCAGAACAGCAGGGCCCTGCCTTTTCTGCACACAAATGCTATCTTTTTTCCGATCTAATCGATAAGACATTTTGTAAACAGATAGGCCGTGTGACAACTTTCAATAGTTAAATGTTCTCCAAGTTGAATAATGTCCAACCCTTGCTGATGTAAGTGATGTAAGCCATGCAAAATGAAAATTTAAGCCATCATTTATTCACCCTCATTGTGTGACTTTCTTTATGTTTAACAAGGAGAAATTTTGAATAACGTAGTCGCTCTTTCTCACGCAATTATTGGAGATTTTATGCTTCAAAAAGGACTCAAAACCACTATGAGTATGAAAGTATCATAAAAGGGTGTTGTGTGTGAACCAAATCAAAATACTGATAATCTTGATAATATCTGCCCTAGCTCTTTGTGGAGAGGAGTAGCATTTTTGTTATTGTTAACTAAAACTATTAAAGATTATTTTTTTATTTTTTGAAAAAAGCTGAAATAAAATATAAATATTAGATAAAAAAATTTAAAACATAATGAAAAATGTTGCCTTTGCAACTTACTGAAATAAAATGAGTTTAAGTTGAAGTACTAAAATTACTAAAACTAAAATGGAAATTAATAAAAATAAATTAAAGCTAAATAGAAACATTAAAAAAAAACTAATAAAAATTACAAAATGTAAACTAAAAATATTGCATGTTTATTTCTCACAATTCGGAGGAAAAATAGTCACAATTGCAGGATATAAACTCACAATTGTGAGTTTTTTCTCTCAGGATTGTGAGAAATAAACTTGAAAGTCCAACTCTGAGAAAAAATGTCAGCTCACAATTCTGACATTTTCTCGCAATTGTGAGTTTACATCTCACAATTCTGACGTGTTTCTCAGAATTGCGATATATATAAATATATATATATATATATATATATATATATATATATATATATATATATATATATATATATATATATATATATATATATATATATATATATATATATATATATATATATATAAAACTCACAATTGTGAGTTATAAAGTAAGAATTATGAGTTTATATTCCACAATTCTGACTTTGTAACTCAGTAATTACAAGTTTATATCTTGAAATTCTGAGAAAAAAAGTCAGAATTGCAAGATAAAAAGTCACACTTATCTTTTTTATTTTTATTTAGTGGTGGAAACAAGCTTCCATACTTATCAGTGGATAACAACTATTTCAGTAATTTGTATGTCTTCAGAAGACTTTTATAGTGGTACTTCCTTTTTTTAAGCTTAAAAGCTTCAGTCCTCCATTGTAATTGCATGGAAAAGAGCAACAAGCAAAATATCTGTTTTTGCCCACAGAAAAAAAGAAAGTCATACAGTTTTGGAACAACACGAGGGTGAATAAATTATTACAGACTTTGTTTATACATAATGTTTCATGTATATACACAGTGAGATCAGAGCTTTGAGCTAAGGCGTTCTCCTCTTCATAAAGCCTACCCTGTCTGAGGGCAGTAATGAGAGGGTGTGTGTGTGCTCTGTTCTGCATGACTGCACCTCTCTCTCAGCGATCATGTGATGTTGCAGTATGCATGTTTAAGACCTCGCCCTCATGGCCAAGTTGAGCGCTGCCTCACACTGAACAAAGTATTAGTAATCTGCTGCTCGCCACAGACACGCCACATCCACAGCCCCCTCTGGCTGTGTCTCAAACCATGGCTGCTGCCCAACTGCTCTGTCCGTCAGCGACTTAACCGTAGTGTTTTTGCATGAATGTATTTCCTAAGGAGTCTGGTTTCAGACAGGCCACCTAAGGCACCATGTCACCCCTAATGGTCTAGAACAGATTTAAGTGAGCTTTAAAGATGAAAAAGTGAATATTTGATTGCAGTAAAGAGTCCATGACAAATGTCTAGTTTAAAACACGTCAAGTTCTTAGAAATTTACTTTTTGTTTTCATGTTTGTTTCATGTGGTTTTGAATTATTTGTATGCCATTTTCAGGAAAAATTTAAACTTAAATATAATGACTAAAATATGTGGTTAAACACATCTTAATCATTATGTAATCAAGTTTTTAAATATACCTTTTTTTTTTTTTTTACAATTATTAATTCATAAATATCACAACATTTTTAGGGAGTCACAACACATGACGTACAACTTGAACAAACTCAGTCGCGAAAAGGTCAAATCATTTGATATTTTAAGAGACTTGTTGCCTCTTAGACACAGTTTTGAGGGTCTACAAGGGTCTGCTGTGATATTATTTCTTAAGAAATTATTATTAAATATGATTATTTCTAAACTACTCAGTAAGGTTTTCTTTTTAGGAATTTAATTCCTTTAATTAGGCTTTTGTCTTCATTAGGACTGTTGTATCACCTTGATATTTTTGACTTTGTCAAAAAATGTCAAAATTAATTTTAATTTAAAAAAGTAAAAACATTATAAAATGGGTGTATTTAACTCTTTTATGTCATGTATTATGTATTTTTAATTTATTGAATTAATGGATTAGACAAAAAGATAAGATTTAGTATTATTTATTTACAATCATTGTATTTATTTATATTTTGAATTTTATTTTTATATTAGTTTTCATTTTATTTTAAGTTTTAGTCATTTTGTGTCATTGACCCAGATATCATAGGTAGTGAAGGTCACATCTGTTCTGCCTTCAAAAACCATCAGACGAAGGCATCTTGGTAGGCAGGATGTTATACAACATTTTTTCAGCTTTTAAACAGCCATAATCTGTCTCTCAAAATAACATTTAAGATATTTGTCATTAGTTATCAATACCGAATCATATCGATCCATGCCCAAAATGGTGTTGATTTTAGGAAGTGCTCTTGGTTGGGCTTCATCCGGCCCACTCTGGCCTTTGGCACTTCTCCGGACAGATAGAGGCGAGCTGACCCAGTTTTTCCCCATTAACTCAGTACTATTGGCAGGACTCAATTTCTTTATAAATAGGGGAATAGTAATCACATTTAGATGCCTTGGTTTCTCACCAGGGTCCTTCAGCTAAAAACAAACCCACTCCATCAATATCAGACTGGGTTTCTAAGTGCTTCCATTCACTGATGTGCATCGGCCAACTGATCATTAAGGCTTTTATGATCTACATGATCTGAAGAGTGAAAGACACAGTCCATTTTGACGATAGGCATCTTGGCAGCTTATTGAAAACTTGTAAGGATCACTGTGTTTCCTCCCCCAAGGAGGTGCACAGACAAAGAGGATTAGACCCAAGATCCAGTTCAGTGGCTAAAGTGGGATTATCGGACCTCTTAATGAGAGTTTCTTCAAGCTACAGGTCATACCTGTCTGTGGTTCTGGTCTTGAGGGAGAGGCTGCTGTTAGACAGGCTTTGGATGAGGAGAAATGTTGGTCTGTAAAACACCTGTTGAGACTACGATAAATTCCCAGTACAACTTCCCCTTTAGTGACTGAGATTTTTTAACAACCCACCTCTGAAATACCTTTCATCTCACTTTCGCTTTCTGTTTTTATTTTATGTGGGGTTGGGGAACTTGTTTGTTAGCTGTGAGCTTGAAGCTCTCATGGTTTAATCCCCGGAGGTTTTCTTTATCATTGCACAAAGCCTGTTTCTTTCACCTCGCTGCATAACTTTCCTTCCTCAGCTGACTGTGTGAGTGTGTTTGTGTGTAATGAATGTAGAAGGTAGAATGTGTGAGTACTTTGGCCAGGTCACACACAGCCTTGACGCACAACGTTAATTTTCCCCATTCGCATTTGGTGCCAATTTACACACAACCATCACTTTTTAGCCACGTAATAAGCTTCAAAAAACAAGTTGTTCTCTTATTCAACATATTGTCTTGTGCCTTCTGCAAGATTATCGGTAACACTTTATTCTGATAGTCCACTTTAGACAACTAGTACGTAACTTTGCAACTATGTGTCAACTACCAGTCATTAGAGTATTGGACTGTCTGTTTAATATCTGTTAACACTTTATTTTGATGGACCCCAACAGATATTCTACTGACTAGAATTTACTTCGCAAGTACGTCAAATTTTTCTACTAACCGTATACTTATACTGTAATGAGATTTAGCTGCAAATTAATGAGTTAGTTGACATGTAGTTGCAAAGGTTTGTAACCAGATTATCTGTAATTCAGCTGGTTTATACAGTTTAAGAACAAACTTTGATCTCTAGCCAGACATGATCTTGACCCATATGTTTAAGTGATGAATATTATGCATTATACATAATTGTCTGATCTATTATTATTTGATATAATCTTGATTATCTGAGGGAATTTATGAGTGTATTTTAAGTCAATATTGAAATGCACATATTTATTTCTGAGGTAGTCTGTTTATTGTGGTTTAATGAAAATGAATAAATATTAAAAAATAAATATAAATATTTAAAGGAATAAACCACTGTAATCAAGAAGTAAACCATTATAAAAAGTCAAGTTAAAGTCAAGAGAGTTTTATTTTTTATTTTTATTATATTACTGTATGGCGATGATGATAATAATAAAAATATTTATCATAATGAACAATGATTTATTTTAATATTATTACTTGTAGTAATAATAAAACTTGTAGTACTGTAAATAATAAATGTGATATAATTTGTATTTTATGATAATATAATATTGTAATTATTGTAATATTTAAAATTATTATAATACATTTTGTTTACATGTTTCCATATTCAGTGTTAAATACTTTAACACTTGCAGATTTTAAAGGGTTAGTTCACCTAGAAATGAAATTTCTGTCATTAAGTACTCACCCTCATGTCGTTCCAAACCAGTAAGACCTTCGTTCATCTTCAGAACACAAATTAAGGTATTTTTGATGAAATCCAAGAGGTATCTGAACCACACATGGGCAGCAACGTCATTGCACCTTTTAAGGTCCAGAAAAGTATTAAAGACATTGTTAAAATAGTCCATGTGACTACAGTGGTTCAACCTTAAAGGTGGGATAAGTAGATTTTGAAAAACGCTGTTGGACATTGTTGATATTTGAAATCAACCCAAACAAACTCACCCCTCTCTTCATTGCTCTGCCTCCAAAACTCACACTCCAATTCCAACCACCCTGCTTCGAGACCCCGGCCTGATCGCTGCTGGCAGGCATAGCGAATGCACTGACAATGACGCGAAACACTGCATTCTCTAGGGGTCATTAGTGTGCAGTGGTTTACCTGCTCAACCCTCACTAGCTGGCCACCGTTACACACGCAATGTGAGTGGATATCTGTTTATCACAGCTGACACGCAACAAAATGCTTCACGAAAAATAAAGTGCAGATGATGAAAGAATGACAAGGAAGCACAAAAAAAAGAACGTACAGTACACAAGAGTAAATACAACGTTTTTGTTGTTAGTCGCCAACAGCAGAGCAGCTCCAGAGAATCAAAACCCAGTGTTACTCACATGTGAAGCGGAATCAAAGCAGCCCCGAGTCTGTTTTCAGGCCTTCCCGCTTAGCTCTCTCCAGCGCTGGAAAGCTTTTCTAAAATTAATGCATGTCCTAAAGTGCTTGCCCAGTCATAAACCTTCATTGCAGTGATATTCTTTTGAGCTCTTTTGTATTGTGTCCCCTTTTTTTTTTTTTTTTTTTTTTAAATCTCCCTCTTGCTCATTCTCTCTCCTCGACTGTCATATGCCCCCTAATGCTGATTGGTTACATGTTTGCTGCTGTTGGTGTCGGCCCGACTAACTTCCAAACAGTGTTTTCGAAAAATTTACTAACTCCACCTTTAATGGTACGAAGCGATGAGAATACTTTTTGTGCACAAAAACAAAACCAAAATAATATATAATAAATAACGCAGTGCAGCGCTTCCGTGTTCTACATCCGATCGCCTGCTCAGTATTGGCCATTGCTGTACATGTGAGCAGCACGACGTATGCTTGTGATGCTGACGCAGGAGCCAGCCAATAATGAGTCGGCGTTCGGATGTAAACATGGAAGCGCTGCACAGCGTTAAACTGTCAACTGCATAGGAGATTGTTGAATAAAGTTGTAATTTTTTTTTTTTTTTTGTGCACACAACGTATTTTTGTCATTTCATAAAATTAAGGTTGAACCACTGTAGTCACATGGACTATTTTACTGATGTCTTTACTACCTTTCTGGACCCCAAAAGGTGCAATGACATTGCTGCCTATGTGTGGTTCGGAAACCCTCAGATTTCATCAAAAATATCTTAATTTGTGTTTTGAAGATGAACGAATGTCTTACAGGTGTGGAACGACATGAGGGTGAGTAATTAATGACAAATTTTATTTTTGGGTGAACTAACCCTTTAAGCATGCGCCTACCTCATATGAACAAACAATTAAATCATGAATTGCAATTACTTGTCAGCTAAAATTACACAACCATGACAGCCCTACATTTTTGTGTAAGACCATTCTTTGTCTGTTTGTAGTCAGCTGAGGAAGATCACTTGAGTGTGTGACGTAAGACAGTGATGTGTGTGTGAAGGCCGGTCTAGACTATGATGGAAGCAGTTTCATTCTTCACATTTCCTAAACTCCACCCTGAAGTCCTTTTTTATTTATTGTTATTCCCTTCAATGTGAAAGAAATATTATACAGTATGTCCTGCATATCTATGATTGATGAACCAAGAACTGATTTATCAGTGTTTGGATAATCAGTCATAAACCAAGCATGCATGTGTACTTTGAGTTATTAATGGCTCTTGCAGAACCTCTGAGATTGTATAACATGCAGGTTACTAAAATTAAACAAACACTGCTAAATACCCCTTTCTGGAATGCTTTGATAATCCACAGTTTAATTGAAATAAGTCGTTTTGCGCATCCCTAACCTGTTGCCTCTGTGGCTTCTGTCACTGAGTGGTTAACTAAAATGCTGAATGGACAAAGGTCTGATATGATTTATGCTGGTTTGGCCATGAGTCAACCACATAGTTACCACATCCTTTCCCAGAGGACTTCAAGGGCTGTGAACAGCAGAGTAAGACTAATGATTCTGATGATTTCAAGTTTCAGAAGAAACATAGTCTCTGGCCCCCTCACACTGATCACCTGTTAGATCGAGTCTGCTGCTTTGAGCTCACTGGGATTCTGGATCTGTCAGAGTAGCTTTATTATCATTTCAGCTCTATACAGCCTGTAAACAGTGAAACGAATCGGCGTTCCTCCAGGATCACGGTGCTATAAGACAAACACAGGATGCAGGACCACAAAACGAAACTGTACATAATTAAATTATATCAAATAGACTCAACTAAAGAGTTAAAGCTATCTGCAAAAAAAGTTGTCAAAGCACAGTGTGTCCCGTCATGTTTTGTAAAAAAGGGACAAGGCAATGTCTCCTAACATCACAGAATGGTTTTTCCCTTAATTTCCACCTTAGTTGCTTGAATGAGGTCAGAGAGCGTTGAGGCAGCAGAAATGATTTTTCCTACATTGGAACAGTAGCACAAGTCGTCCTCCTGTCAGTCTATGTACGGGACAGTGAGTCACAGTGTTCGTCGGAGGGAAGCAAATGTCCACCTTGCTGTAGGGCTCTGGATATAGCCCAGATCATTATGTAACCATTCACATTCTCTTTCTCATCGTGTTTTTTTTGTAGTACGTTCTTTTGCTTTCAGCAGTTCATCTCTGTGCCAGTCTAGTGCTGAGTGGATATCTGTACAAATGTTCCTGGGAAACAGTCCTTAAATGCCCCTTAAATACAGTTTGTGTTCTTATACAGCGTGTGAAATTTACTTTTTTGCCCACCAAAGGGTGGCTGGTAGGGGTGAGGGAAAAATCTATACAGCAAAGTGTTGTCGTAGTTTGCAATATTGTATTAGACAATATTATATTGAATGCCAGCCAAGTACCAATCTTGAAATACTTTCGCATCTTCTTGCTCTTGAATGGACAAATTCACACATAGTTATGTCAAAATGCCCATCTTGACGAATCGGTTATGTCTTAGGTGAGCGTAAGTACACTGTAAAAAAGAATTTTTGGTTTAACTTAAAGTAAGTTACCTGGTTGCCTTAAAATTTTGAGTTCATTGAAATTAAAAATTTGAGTTAATACAAGGCGATTGATTTAATCAACAGAAACTCAAAATATTATGTTATCTGAACCACATTAATTAAGTTGATTTGACAAAAGAAAAAATGTTGTGATAACAAATCTTGAAAATAATTTTTTACAGTATACCAAAAGTATCGGCAAGGATCAAAAATGAAATTATTGCTATCATACTCATTCTGTAAAAAGTAGTATCGGTGCATCACTGCGTCTAATCAATATGATCAAAACTTTCCTGAAAAACCAGTACACAATCTACTATATGCCTTCTGCCCTCTGATTGACAGTTCATACTTTTTTAGCAAGGAAAAAGCCTTTTAGTATAATTGTAAAAATGTCCCACTTCAGGTTATGGTACACTTGTCTTTTCTATGAAGTAAACTTTATATTTCAAGGTAAACACTTACTGGACTGAAGCAACTCAAGGTTTATTTGATTATCTATACATTTGATCTATACATTTTGATTATCTATTTTTAGGCTTCTGAGGAACGTGTATTTGTACATCTCTTGCATTATATGTTTTTCAATCCAAAATGAAAACTACAGAGCTTTGATCATAAAACTAAGGAATGGTGCACAATAATTGCTTTATCTCGATTATCGTATTTGAATCGTTGGAAGCCAAAATTAAAACCAAAACTCAATTTTGATTAATCGCACAGCCCTACAACAACTGCACCAAAATGCATATTTTGCACAGGTTTCTTTTTTTTTTTGCTCCTTAATCATACTATATGAGCCATTAAAGCCTGATGTATCAAATATGATACTCAAAAAAGCACATGCAAACTAAAAAAATAAATTGACTTTTCGGACTATTGTTTCATATGTCAGGCTTTACAGGGTTAAAATCCCAATAATATCGTATATCACCACAAGTGGCTAGTGAATGCCCAATTTTGCTTTTTACCTGCAACTAAATATAACGGTATAAGCTATATGGGCAAAATAAATTTGACACCCTGGCGATTGAGTAAATTAGAGAAGAATGGCATTGTTCTGCTCATCTCCAGTTGCTCCTCTCCATATGATGCTGGGAAGATGGTGAAATGGTGAAAGAAACTTTGCCTTGGAGCAGTAATGTCATGTGAGAAGGGCTCAGAGAACAGTAGCCTATCTTCATTGTTTTGTGTCACGTGAGAGACAGATGGAGCTCAGGAGAAAGGAAAACAACTGCATCTTACTGTGAATTTGTATGTACTGAGTTGGATGAAATATCACTCCAAAGTGGGTTTAACTAGTTGAGGTGGGAGGTCAAACCAGGCATATTGTTCATATTCTTTGTCATAGAGCTGCAATGTATATGCGTGAAAGAAGTGGCAGGATGTTTTCGTTTTCTCCTGTCAGCTCAGTTCACATGGGTGGCCTCTTTCCCTCCACCATCACTGATCTCGGGCTCATCTCACGGAGAGAGTCAAACTGACACAGACAGCTCAGATTTAACTGTTCAGATGAGGATGTTTGCTTAGTTCATCTTGGGTGAGCAGAGATTTTCCAGACAGTGTTTATAGTTTGTTCTTAGTACTGCTGGAATTCAACCTTGTGAATGAATAACTATTAATGGAATGTTGCTATGGAAACACTTTTGAATGGTTTGGAAAGTTTATGAATGCAGAATCAGATTTTTGACTGAGCAATCCATTTTGTAGTTTACTTAGGCCCCGTTTACACTAGTGTGTTTTAGTTTTAAAACGCATAACTTTTGCTACTCCAACATGGCTTTGTCATTTTTAGCAGTGTGCAGTTAAACTCTGCATTTTTTTTTTTTTTTGATACTGCAGCTACCTATATGCACAAGAGGCAACTGTTTACACTTGTACGCGCATACCCAGTGTGCATGAACGGTCATGTGACATGCGTTTTTGGTCATGTAGTGTAGATGGAGATCGTTTTCATTTTAAAACGCCATTTTAAAACAAAAACGCACTAGTGTAAATGGGGCCTTAGGTCATGAAAGAGTGTTTAGATGGGAAGAGAACATTTGACTGCCATGTAGTGTTGTAGTGTTGTCATGATTTTGGAATTTCTAACCTCGATACAGTACCTGGAAAAAATATTGGTATTTGGATGCCATTTTCAATACCACAGGGAAAAATTCCTACAACATTAAGGGCCAGTATCTAAGTTAATTTATTTATGATCATAGGCAAAGTATTTTGAATGATGACAGAATTTTCATTTTTGGGTGAACTATCCTTTTAATGTCTTAATCAATAGCATGAGTCTGAGGCTGGAACTAATGAATGGTTTCCACCTGTCTTTTATAAGAAATTCATCTTGTGATTATCCTTTCCCTGTTAATCCTTTCCCACTTCCCAGTGTGCACTCTGATGATCAGAACAATAACCCCCTAGTGAATAGACATAACTGGTGTGAATGAACAGTGAACAGAGCCTGTCTCATCTTGTCTCTCATCTGCACTGTAGTTTAGATGGTCCGTCTTAATAGGGTCAGTCGTCTATAAATAAATAACCCGGAAACCTTCCCCCCCTTTTGCATAATGTGATTTGACTCAGTACAAGCTGTGCTATTGATTATGCTTTAGGTCTGCTGTGGACGATTTGGCACAGCTGACGTCCTCTTAATATTGTTTCTGGAATGATTTAGACAAAGTCTAGAAATATTCCGGATATAAATGCTGTTTGTTTGTGGCACGTTGTTAAGAGGTTACAGAAACACATTGCCTCCTATGTATGCAGTTGTGCACACATTCGTTCACGCATCATGTGCTTGTGTGTGTGCTGAACCACATGCCGATGCTTCAGCGGACAGCTGACTGCTGCCCACATCTGTGTAAAGGCACTGGCATGCTAACTCAATAGACTAAGCAGAGCTGTACCCAACTGTGTGTGTCTGACAGACAGACAGCTCTTGTTACAGTCAGAATGTTGTTTGCTAGTAGGTGTGTGGATTTTCTCTGAAATAAGACTGAAAAGGCTGTGTGGAGATGGAAATATCTGAATTAGACTTTTATCTGCTGTTTTGGCTAATGAACATACGTAAACAACCCTTGCTTTTCAGTTCTGTAATTAATGAACCAGAATTGCTGCTTTACTTAGTCAGGTTCACTTGTAGCTCTGGTATATACATAATACCATAGGAAAAGAATATAATTAAAAAAACTGTTATTGTTATTACATAGAAGTAGATTATATAATAATAATGATAATAATAAGAAGAAGAAAAATAATTAATACTAAATACTAAAGGTAATACTAAAATAATACAATTTTTTTTTAATTAGTTAGTAATAATAATTTTATTGTTGTTATTACATAGTAGATATTATTATTATTATTATTATTATTATTAATAAATATTTTTATTATTCATACTAAAAATAATACAAAGTTTAATTAGTTAAATTATAATGTTATTGTTATTACATATAATAATAATAATAATAATAATACAAATATTAAAAAAATAAAAATATACAAAAAATAAAAAATACAAATATTGTTTAATTAGTTAGAAATTATAACTGTATTATTACATATAATAATAATAATAATAATAATAAGTATTATTAATACTAAAAATAATACAAATAATTTAATTAGTTAGTAATAATTGTATTGTTATTACATATTAGTAGATTATATAATAATAATAATAATAATAATAATAATAATTATTATTATTATTATTATTATTATTATTATTAATACTAAAAATAATACAAATATTTTTAATTAGTTAGTAATAATTGTATTGTTATTGTTGAGATTATTACATATTAGTACATTATATATTATTATTATTATTATAAATAATCATTATTATTATTATTATATACAACAATTATTATATACAATGCATAAAATGCATAAGAAATAATTTAAGTATATGCAATATAAGTCACCATGTTTAGTATTACTGTTATTACTAAATTATTAAAATTTGTATTTTTATTTAAACTAATCATAATTATTGGGCAGAGGCAATTTACAAAACTAGCTAATGGTATCTATTTAAAAAAATTTGTCGCAATTTTGCATGCACAAAACGTACAACAAATTTAAGAGCAACAATTTTAGCAAATTGTTAGGGTTATGAATATTGTTCATCCTCAAATCAGGCCTTGAGAAAAGCTTAAACTCAGGACTTGCCTCGGAGCAGTGATGTCATGTGAACTGGAATGAGCGAACAGTAGCCTGTGTCTTCATTGTTTTGCATAGCGTGAGACAGAGAGAGAGCTCACAAGAGAGGAAGGGAGATGAAATATCAGTCCAAAGTGGGTTTGTGGGGGTTTGAGGGCTAGTTTTTATATTTGATATACATATGGGACAATAAAACTAATTGCCTCCACTATCAGACAATAAACAATGATTTAGAGCTGATCAGCATAAAAATGATATCATGCATGTCTAGTTCAAGTCACGTGCTTCTGACTGAATTTAGCCCTGTATGTGTTAGTGTGTCAGGATGTTTGCTTTCTCTTCTGTCACTTTCCCTCCACCATCACTGCTCTCTCTCTCACACTTATTCTTCCCTCATTCCTTCTGAGTCACAAGCCTGGAGAGAAAACTGCAGAGAGAATAGTCCTGTGTTCCTCCACTCTTTCAGGATGTCTGCAGGAACTCGATGTTCTCACAGTCACACCCTCCACAGCTTCTGAGTTACATGCATGTAAGCATAAAGGGTGCACTACCTTTAACTAGCACTACTGCAGGAAAAAGTAGCAGTCATTCTGCTTTGGTAAATCTTCAGAAGTTAATTGCATCTGTAATTTATGTATATGTATGTATATGTGTGTAGAAGCAAGAAGCAAGTAAGTAAAAAATTAAGCCTGTCATATGTAGATCTGTTGTCTTCATGTAT
Source organism: Hypophthalmichthys nobilis (assembly GCA_037950665.1). Lineage (NCBI taxonomy): Eukaryota > Metazoa > Chordata > Actinopteri > Cypriniformes > Xenocyprididae > Hypophthalmichthys > Hypophthalmichthys nobilis. The sequence goes on along the minus strand of CM075483.1, from coordinate 8,679,773 downwards.
TCAGCACAGGCAGCTCTACAAAGGCAAAACAATTACATTCAGCTTTAGGGCTGTTAGTTACTGACATGTGCCAAACAACCTCTGCATTATTTAATAAATGATGAGCCACTCGATGAGCTGTCACTGCATTTTGCATCATCATACTCCTCCTCTTCCTGACTTCCCCTTTTCTAGTGAACATATGTTATGTAAAAGCTCTGCCTCTCCCAGATGTGTAACTAAGGTGGATGTCTGATGCTTTGTTGATGTTGACCACACCTGAAAAAGCTGGACATCATTGAAAGACCGTGTTTGTGACTGAGATTTTATAGGGCATTGTTTACATGTGGGAGTGACAAAGAAACATATAGTGATACTGAAAAACTGAACAGGGCAGATCTCGAACAATGTCACCCAATACAGATACTGATCTAATTTTATTTAGTTATAAATATTAATTAATATAGTGCTGCATGATTTATCGCACGATACGAAAAATAACATTGAACTTGAACGCGATTATCGCTTAAACGCGATTCTTAGTGCGATTATGAAATCGCAAAGACTGCGATTATTTTATTTATTTATTTTTTTATGTGCAGCTTGTCAATGAAGTATGGCTCCAAATGCTAATCCATCTGAAAGCACTGCGAGTTTGAGTTGTTTATAATGTACATTTGAAAAAGCAACATGCATCAAACGTCTTTCCAGACATGAGAAGCATTTATTAACGTTCTTGTCCAACAAAAGACAACATTTAATAACATGTTTTTACTCCAAACTCACTTCATAATGACACTTGAGCATCCTTCTGTGAGATGATGTGGCTTCTTACAGAATAAGGCAGTCGTGTGTTTATTAGTCACGTTTAATCAATCAAAGCGTTTCAATCTTCTGTTTATTCAGCTACAGCGATATGGTGCATGCTATCTTCTTCTGTGGCAGGGCATATTTTGAGTTTCTGCGCAAGAGCGCCCTCTGGCTTGGAGATGTGGAGAATGGGAGAAGCATTTACTACTGATCACAGAGCCGTACAGCTCTGACAAGCTGCGCATTAAATAATCGCAGCCTTTGCCAAATCACGTGCGATTTAATCGCGATAAATAATGCAGCCCTAATTATTATTAATATTATTAATATTATTTATTTTGCATGCTTGTTTCCTCTATTTTTACATTTTGATTAAATTCTGTCTTATTTAATGCTAAATTAAAATTAAAGTGTAACTTGACCGATTTTCAACCTGCTTTGTATTGTTACAGTGTCGACAGTATATGTAAATGAACAATGTTTGATCGTTCTCTGTGTTACCTGGACCGAGAAATTTATGCTTATTTAGTTTCTTTGAGTTTTTTTTTCTTCTTCTTCCGTTTGGTCTAAAACACTGTGTTCATGGTCATCCTGCTTGAAATGTTGATTACAAACACAATTATTATTATTTTTTTTTAGATTTTCTGTCGCTGCATTCTTTCCATATTTACGATTCTTTGCAGCCTTTAGCCACTGCCTACGGTACGCTGGATCCTTCACTGGAAAACCGAAAGTAACTCACTCCCACTGAACGTTTACTCTTTGAATTCTTGCACCTGGGACCAAGTCAACACTATTATGACTAAAAGTTTGCTAAGAAGTATTTCCTACTAAAGTAAGGCGGTATTTGACTCAGATAAGCATATCCATAGCAGACTGGTGGAAGTGGCCTTGGATGGCAACATGCCCAGTGCATTATGGGTGTTGAAGTTTTCCTATATTTGGCAAAAAGGAAGACAACAGCCTTTTTTCTCTGTTTTCTCTAATCGGGTAGCACCAATTTCAAAAACATTTGCTTTTCTAGTTTCTAATGTACAAGCAGCCAAGTTTTATTGAAAGCCCATTTTGCCAGTGTTGAAGTACCCCTGTAATCTTTAAAAACAGTAATAATTTATTAACACTTAAATGTAATCTTTAGCAAGTATCAAATTGAATATTTGTCTTTTTTAAAAGTTTTAACGATTTATTTTTAATTTTACAAAATAGTATAAAATTTTATAGTAATTATAATTATAGTTATCTGTATTAGCCAGAATTGTAATATAGATTAATCCCCATTTATAACCTGATGGATCACAGTCAAATAAAATTACTCCTAGCTAGATATGAGAATTCTTTCATACTGTCCACTCCTAGCATTTAATTGTTATTAAACAACTAAAAACAAGTCTGCTAGTAATGAATGAATCCTTGGCTGCTACACACTGTTTAGGGCCCATTCTGTGTTTGCAGTCCCACGCAGGCTAGACTTGCTGGTGGCTTCTCAGGTCTGAATCATGTACTGAGCTCTTGTGTATTACTGTACATAGAGGATTAGATTACATAAGGGCAGGACACTTATAATATTTGTTTTCCTCATGACAAGGATTAACGTCTGGAACACAGCATGTTATTAGCAGGTATGAACTACAGCAAATCCACGCCTGGAAGTGTGTCAATATTGATATAGAGATGAGCTGCTCTGATGAGTCTTGGTTTGTTCATCAGCGGTGGAAGTGGTGAAATGTTTAGGAGACATGATTCCCAGTGGTGAAGCCTCATTTGTTTGAGCACTGTCATGCATGACAATAATTGGTTTTTATCTTGTCGCTGATAAGGTGTTTTGCATAACCACCTTCATAAACATAGTTAATTCTCTATTACATGTTGGAGTTTTGTGTTTGTTCATTGACAAAGGGTTGAGAACAAATCTGTATCTAGATTATCTGTATTCTTCCTTATTTGAACTGAAGTTATCAGACCATCTTGTTGTTATTTGCCAAGCTTTTGCATGATGGCATGATTGGCAAAATAGTTGGTTTTACCACTCTGTCAGTAATTGCATAATATAATTTGCTCTGCATGAGCTGTTCTTGCAGCTCAATTGTATTAGTTAGGTTTAATTGATCGCTTGTTGGCTGTTGGGTCATGACAGTCTCCTGATGTGAACCCAAGCTTCAATGATTCCCAGGCTGATTTTCAGTTGTCTCACGAGTACATCCGTTTCTGTTGCTTGAACTTACTCTGACATTATTGAATTGAACTGGTACAAACAACACTAGGCCGGTCAATCAACTCCTTCATGGCTCATATTATAACAGGGGATCTTTGTGTCCATAGAAACAGTCAGGCACACGGTGGGTAACAGCACTGAAATGTGATTCACAGAAAGGTATTAATTTTTACACAAATTAAAAATTACTGCTTTTTTTTTAGAATGAGTGAATGAATGAACGAATATTAATGTAAACAATAAAATTTCCTCAACATTAATAATATGATATATGATAAATTAACAATATTATATATTTTTATATAATGTGTCAAGATTATTTTAATTATTAAATGAATACATAAATAAATATGAAATGTCCAACATTATTTAATATATTAACAGTTATTATAATTTTAATATTTCTTAATGAGACAAATTTACAACAAAAATAAATTGCAAAGCATAAACTGATAAGGCATAATAAATATTGTTGCTATTTTTAAGAATTTTTTTATAAAGCATCATTTCTATTTTACATACAAATATTTATTAATAATAATTCATCAGTTGACATTCATTAGCATAAATAGTTGTATATAATTATACAGAAAAATAATTATATTTAATTAAAAATTGTTTGCAAAGCATAAATAACTGATAAGGGATAATAACAAATTGTAGCTTTTTTTTTGTTTACAAATTTATTATGCAGTGTATATCTATTAATGTATCTTGACAAGACAGATTTACAACAGATGACATAAATGCAGCACTGGCCTGACTGGGCCTTATTGCCGAGCCCTGTTTGAGCCAAATATCCAGCTTTTGTCTGAATTCCCTCTCCATTAAACCATACAGGCCTCTGAGAGTCATAAGACTGTAATGAGGCTTATCCAAGAGGTTGTTGACTCTCTCTTTCTCTTGAGCTAGTCTCTGATGCCTTTTATCAGTGGTCATGATATGGGTTGTAAAATAGAGGTTTATTTCATAGCACGTGTTGCTTTTGATGTCTTGATTTATGGTTATTTATTCAGTAATGCATGATGAATGTGACTGTATGTGTTACAGATCATAGAGTCTCTGGGTATAATGATCTACAAGGCTTTGGATTACGGCCTGAAGGAGCATGAGGAGAGAGAACTTACCCCTCCTCTGGAGCAGCTCATCGACCTCATGACCAACATGGCAGACACAGAAACAGACTGTCCTGATGAGGGATATGAGGCAACAGAAGAAGAAGATGAGGGAGAGGAAGAACCTGCAGAAGTCTCCAACATTCGTGGCTACCGTGACATTATTTCTGTAAGTATTGATAGATCATTATATATCGGGTTATACTCGAGTTATAATGGGTCATAATCAATTTTATCATAATTTTATTAAAATGTTATATAATAACTTTAATAGCTAAAGTTATGTCATATAATAACTTTAGCTTTACAGTATCAAACATGAAAAACAGTATCAGTGCCTCATTCCATCAGAAGCACAACTTCATTTTCTACTATAAAGCAGCTATATGTTCATGTTTTCACCGCGAAGATACCTCAATGGATTCAACAGACGAAATGAGTCAGAGAAGAGTCCTCCTATTACGTTATCGTCACAGACCAATGGTAGTACGAAGTTGTTTTGCAGCTGGAGCAAACTTTTCCTGAGAGTTTGCTTTGGCAAGCCATTGCGAACTCCCAAAACGAACTTCATCTTGGCCTGATTTTTTTCAAAATGTTCGTTCAGTTCGTTCTTCGATTTCGTTTGAAGTATAAAGGGGCCTTAACACATTTTCTGAAAGAGTACAGAACCTCTGGATCAAAAAACAAGTGAAGAAGAAGCAGAAACAAGCGATGGAAGCATTGCTTATGCACATGTAAAATAACACGATCATCAAACATTAAGTAGCATATAAATCAAATAAAATAAAATGACGAACCCATGAAGAGGTAATGACTGTGAAGCTATGGGGGCGTTGATGGACTCAAATCTACTCCATCTATGTTTTGATCATCATTCTGAATCTGATATGGACGAAATCTCTGACAAAAATGCAATTTTCTCAGCTTTGATTTTATGAAACCCACGTTCAACTGTTGATTAAAAAAAGAATACATGAAGCTAGAATAAAATGGTTGTTGTTTTTGTTTAAAATCAGAGGCTCTGTTCTTTCTTTTGATATATTGTATGTTCAGATATTCATACAACAAAATATTCAAAAAAAAAAAAAAACAAAACAGCGATGGCAAGGAAAGAGTTGATTAATTTAACTCTTAAGATTTTTAATTAAATATAATTTATAGCATATAATCCATATCGAATTTTTAAATATTTTTCCCCCCTTGTGGATCTTGGGAAGCCAGGTCTTCCTTGCAGATCCTGAGTTGGATTGATCTGTGTGAGTGTTATTTACTCTATCAGCTGGTATTCATTATGCTGTTCCCTCCGGCCCACTCCAGTAACACATTACCCATAAAAGCCTTTAGACACTTAGCAGCAGTTCTTTTAAATTACAGTCATATTTATCAATACGCTAATGGAGAAACTCTTTATGAACTGTGGAAAGAAAGAATATGACCAGACTGTGTACACACAGATACTAGCTTTAGCATGAGGTAACATCATCATAAGCGATACCTTTAACTTGTTATTCCCCATGAAAATATCCATGGAGTGATAAACAAACAAACAACATGCATCTGGTAATGGTCAGTTTGGGTCACAGTACGTTCTGCATTATTCTGCAGGGCCTTTTCAGGACTACTTAGATAATGTCTGTCCTTCCATGCCTTCTTTTCAGTCTCTGACTTTAGTGGTGAGGTCGAGCACAGAAACGAACCATGACATTAGATTTCTCAAAGCTGACTGTCTTTATTTATAAATAACCTTTTAAATTCTGTATTTAGACAGAGAAAGGTTTACAAAAACACAAAGAGGACGAGAACAGAAGATAGTGTACTACCGTTGAGACGTGCCTCTTTCATTATCTCAGCCCATTCGTTTGGAATGGAAAAGTAAAATAAGGACTTTGTGGAGTATTCTTTTAACATCCTCCTACACAAATGATTTTCCATTTTTGTCTATTTTCACTTCTTATCTCCCTCCTGTCAGGTCTAGCAGGTTTTTTTTCCCCAGGTAGTATTCACTTTCCCTTGGCGTAGTCAGTTTTCTCGTCAAGCGTAAAAACACGTCATGGAGATGGTGAATCTATGCTGTGTAAGACATTCCTGAAGAGGGCAGAGCTCATGGGAGGGTGTGGGGAAAAATGTCATTTAGCTGGTTGGAGGTGTCTTTAGTCAGAGTAATTGTATATTTAAAATGCTTGTCATGCTCAAACTATTATACCTGGGACACTGAACTTTAAATAGGCCTGTGTTTTTGACCTGCTAGACATGCAATCTTTGGGTTTGGCTCTCAGCTACGTGCCAAAACATAATGTGTAATGCCAGGATTAACTTATTAGACATATCCGGAAGATGATTTTCTTAAAGTCTGTAAAAGATGCAAGGATTAACTTATCAGACATAGTGGGAGACAACATTCGTTGACCTTAAATTGCACTTCTCTCCTCTGAAACCCAGCAAACTATTTTAGGAAAGAGACGTCTTGACAAACAGAGCAATTACTAAAGATTTGTAGTCGTACTGTAACCAATTTGCTTGTGAATGGGACAAAGAGCTGGAATGTTTGGGAGCATTTTTGTGTACAGAATATAATATAGCAACAAAATTAAAAATTATTGCTTGTTTGGTCTCAATCCAAGGGACAATAACATCTCAACATCTGGTCATATGATGGTTGCCCAAACAAATAAATGGTACTCTAAAATGGTACTCAAATAAATGGTTTGTGAGTAGATGAAAAACTAATAATTAATTAAATAATAAAAAATGTTTTAAGAAATAAACAGATACTTTTAAAATAAAAGCAATCTAAATAAAACACTTGAAATATTGATAATAAAATAATTAAAAAAATTGAAATCACTTAAAATGTCAGAGGTTCAGCTCACAATGTTTGGGAATTCCAGCTCTAATGCTGTTTTCTTCTCTCCAGCTCTGCACGTCTCACCTCCCCAGCCCATCGGATGCTCCCAACCACTACCAAGCTGTATGTCGAGCCCTGTACGCAGAGACCAAGGAGCTACGCACCTTCTTGGAGAAGATCAAGTGTGCCAAAGAGGTAATGACCCTCATGTAACAATCATATCTACTCAGTTATTTATGTGTGGGTCAAAAATGAACTTTTTTGGCACAACTGCCAATAGTGAGTTAATTTAATGAGGTTTTTTTGAATCAGAAATTATTATTTTTTTTTTTTATCAGATTTTTTTTTTTAGCTGAAGAGCTATGTTCTGTGTCATTTATCCCAAAAATCAAAGCCAAAACAAATGAAAGGGTCGGTGTCTTACAACAATATTGATGTGACAGGGTGAAAATCAAAACAGCCGTAATAACATACAGTACTGAAAGCCTCATGAGGCTGTTTGTGTTTATCAGATAGAATAGGGTGAGTGGGCTGACAGCACAAGTGACTCATAAACAGGCCGTGGACTGTGGAGGTGGATTGAAACCAACAATGCTTTAGTCCAATATTACCTAACGCATTGACGCACTGAAAAAATGGCTTTTTGATTTTACTCAATTTCTGGTGCCCCCTTTGCAGCGATAACAGCTTCCACTCTTCTGGGAAGGCTTCCCACAAGTGTTTATGTGGAAATTTTTGTGCCTGTTCATCCTGCAGAGCATTTGTGAGATCAGGCATTGATGTTGGAGGAGAAGGCCTGGTTCGAAATCTCCATTCCAGTTCATCCCAAAGGTGTTTGATGGGGTTGAGGTCAAGCCAGTCAATTTCTTCCACACCAAACTCATCCAACCATGTCTTTATGGACATTGCTTTGTGCACTGGGGCACAGTCATGCTGGAATAGAAAAGAGCATTATTTAGTGGGAACTGTTCCCACTAAGTATAGCATTGTCCAAAATGTCCTGGTTTGCTGAAGGATTAAGATTTCCTATCACTGGAAGTAGGGCTGGGCGATTTTTCCGATTTTTTTCGATTAATTCGAATTTACTGTTTTGCCTCGATTTTATTTATTTTTTTTTTAAATCGAGAAATCGCGATTTTGAATAAAAATGTTAGCAAGCGTTACAATTAGACATGTTGACAATACAGCAATGATAACCGTATTAGGAAAAGAAAATGATCCGACCTCATAATGGCGCCGGCGCGCCTGATTAACCGCTTTCATGTGACGCTCTATGAATGTAGAACACATCACTATTCTTAAGCGGCTGTTCATTCAGAAATGCATTATTGCGTTATAAAAATGAGACGCAGGCAGTGGAATGAGAAAAAAGGCAAAGTTATTAAACGTGAGTTGAGCTTTTTTTTTTTTTTTTAACTTGACCGCCGTGTTTTTAGAATGCCGTTTCATGGGTGAGATGCTGAAAAAGACGTGAGACACAAGTGCAACACCTAAACATGTCCGCCAAACATAAAAACAATAGGACAGATAGCGCAATGGAATGCAAACACCTAAACATGTTTGATATTTCATGTTTGCATGATGGTGACAGGCTGAAAGCTGCTGTTGTTTTCTGTTTTTACAAAGCATTTGCTGTTAATAATAGCCTATTACTGGTGTTATTTATTGCTATTACTTTTTGGCTAAGAAATATTTAGCATTTTCTTATTTTATATTATTTCTGAGTAGATATAGGATGTGTTTAAGATAAGTTTGTAAAACATTTGTCTTCATATTTCAGGCATATTTCTGCAAAGATATTTAACAAATTGTTTTACATTTACACCCTGTTGATCACTTCATGTGTGGTGCACTTGGAATGGAACTTTTAACCAGATTGTTAATAAAGAGAATGTTACTTAAATCATATTGTAGTCAAGTTTTTAAGTTGACTAATTAAACAGTAAAAAAAAAATCGAAATCGTGAATCGGTGAATCGTTCTAAAAAAAAAATCGAGATTTTATTTTTTTGCCATATCGCCCAGCCCTAACTGGAAGTAAGGGACCTATAGCCCAACCCCTGAAAAACAGCACAATATTATTATCCCTCCTCCACCAAACTTTACAGTTGGCACAATTTAGCGAGGCAGGTTTTTTTTGCTAATTTTAATGCCAGTGGAAGTTTGGAACTCTTCAGCTATGGAATCAGCAGAGAATGGGGCGACTCTTACTCATCATGTGCCTCAGCTCTCGGTGACCCCAATCTGTGACTTTAAGTGGTCTTCTGCTCCGTGGCTGAGTTGCTGCTGTTCCTAAATGCTTCCACTTTCCAATAATACCACTTACAGTTGACCATGGAATATCTAGCAGGGATGAAATTTCATGAACAGACTTGTTCATGAACTCGCATCCTATGACAGTACCACACTTGAATTCACTGAGCTCTTCAGAACAACTAATTTTTCACAAATGTTTGTAAATGCAGACTGCATGGCTTGGTGCTTGATTTTATACACCTGTGGGTCTGATTGAAACACCTGAGTTCAGTAATTAAGAGGTGTGTCCCAATACTTTTGTCCATATAAGCTGCATCCCAATTCAGAGGCTGCATCCTTCAAAGGCCGCATTCGTAGGCTAATTGCGTCGCCGTGGCAATATAAAATAAATATAAATATATATATATAAAATATATATAATATAAAGCGGTTCAAATATTGACTTATATCTTACCAAGATGCGATTTTATATAGTTTATACGCTTTATGTTCATAAACGGACACAGTAAACATATTTAAACATATTTAGTTTTGAACCCTGTTTTGTTTTCAGGCCAGTACAAACGTTACTGCCGCTCATCAACGGCAGCTGTCACAGTTGTTAGGCAACAAGAACAACCCTCCCTAGGCTAGACTGTCCCATTTAACAATGTTCACTCTGACCTTCACCTTTGACCTTCGAAGGCGTGGCCTTTGAAGTCTGAGTCCTTTGAAGGATGCAGCCTCTGAATTGGGACGCAGCTAACGTGTATCTCTCTCTCTCACAATTCAATTCAATTTTGCTTTATTGGCATGACTGTAAATAATACAACATAGCCAAGGCTTGGAATATATATATATATATATATATATATATATATATATATATATATATATATATATATATATATATATATATATATATATATATATATATATAAAATCAAAATATTAGAAGAAAATATTATGTAACTTTTTTAGTGTAACAAATAAGAACGTGTGAACATTTGATACCACAGTGTTATATACAGTATACACACACACACACACACACACACACACACACACACACACACACACACACACACACACACACACACACACACACACACATACTGAGGGTCACTGTGCTTATACATACATATTACACACATTCACCGGCTGTCTCTGAGGCTGTGGCACATCCACACATATCTCATCTCTCTGTCCCTCTGCTAGTATTATCTTTATTTGTTCTACTTCAGTCATGGCTGTAAAGTTCTTTATTAAGTTTATGAATAATTTTTTATGTAGAGGTCTCTTATTGATCTAAATCTGACAGTGAAGGAGGAAGTGCATCTCTGTCTCAATCTCTCCTGTCCTACAGTGAGCACACATTCTTTGCTATTATGAAATTCATAATCTGATTTTAGAGTTCGATAGAATTGCAATTTAGTTTGTGTTTTGGTTTCCTGATCGCAGTGTTCCAAATATGTATTTTTAGATGGTTTGATCATTTGATTTATTTGATGTTTGGGTGAGAAGCAGTGTTGGTCTGAGACTGGTTGGTGTTAGTCAGTTTAGTAAGTTTTAGAACCAGTTGACTGAGCGTAGTTATTTAAACTGTAACATGTAATCAAGTGGCATGTGAATATGTAACATGAGCTTTATCCCAATGAATGTGTTCTTTCTCTCAAAGGCATTAGTTTGCATTAACCTGTTTGCTATAGCTCCTTACTGAGCTGAAGACCTAATCCACCAACACCAAGTGGCACTGGGTGGAGGTCACATGTTTGTGGGTTGCGAGTGAAACAGGAGCAGTTATCAGACAGAGCAGGGCTACTCAGACCTGAACCAGAATTTAGTCCTGTCAAACACATCTTAAACAGCTAATCCAGGGCCCATTTCACATGCTATCTGTCCTAAATAGTATTAGAATTAGTGCATCATTGAAAATCCACTAGAAACAATAAATGATCCCCGAACCACACTAAATTAAATGTTAAAAGTGTCTATTCCCACAACCTCTTAAACTGCAGAAAGAGTTTGTGCTGATTTTCTGTCTTTTTTTTCTCATTATCAAAAATGTCAAGGCCGAAACTGCAGCAGATGTTTTTCAATGTATGAACCTAAAAGTAAAGTATAAAGAATTAAGCTAGGTGTTATAACACTTACATACACTGACAAAATCAACAATTTTCACTCAGAAACTGCTAGTAAATTTCACAAATAATTACAAAGAATTGGCAAGTAACACATTGAATAAAACATGACATTTTAAAGTAGAAAGACTGAAATAGTATTTTCTTGTAAAAGGTACACACCTACTCAATCCTAATAATACTGATTTTCACATTTTATAATAGTGAAGTTAATCAAAAGTGTGAAATAACATTAATAAATTGCATACTGCTTGTGAGTAATAATGAGAATTATTTTGCAGCCCAGATCAGTTGCTCAGTTGAATATTACTGGCAGATGTGTTAGATCAAGTTTTGAACTAAACGCTGCACTATAGTAGATTTGTAGGAGCTGGATTTAGTGAGCACCCCTGCTTTAGAGAAGAAAAGGAGTGTAGAGAGCGAGTGGAAAGGGGCAGAAACAGGCAGAATCAGCCTTGTGGTTCTTTTGATCTTAGCTAGATTGGCAGAAATAGCCTCGCTCTGATGATTCGGAGCTTTTTTCTCTGTCTGTTTCTTTTTCTTTCTTATGCATGAATGAATTGCTCCTTTTTGGATTGTGTTTTGTGATGCAGCACAGTTGTGTTTGATTTTAAGAGATCAGACTCTTTCAGCTCGGATATTAGCTCTGTCTGTGTGTTTCTGTTCATTCATGCTAAATCCGCGTCAGGGCTGAGTAAACCCCAGAGGGGACGCACACTTCTGCTTTGAGTTCTTCTGAGGTGGAAAGACCGCAAACTCACAGAAGGAATTTAATAAGCAATCCAAGCGGCAGCAAAAGAATGATTTATTGTTCTGACCATAAGCCTGGCTTACATAATTTGAAGGCTATGCCGAAAAAAATCCTAATTTAATCATACACAATCACATTTTGTTCTGTCATGGTAAATCTCATTTATTTTGTCTTGAATGTTAAACCACTAAACTCAAAACAAACATATTCTGGGATAAAGTTTACTAAACACGTTTTTTTTTTTTTAGTTTGTCGATTAACAGTTGCAGGTGACGCAGCCATTACCGCCATCATGAATGCTGTTGTCCCAACTTCAACCCTGTGTGGAAATGACCTTTTGCCAATGTAGTGTAGACTAGTCAAAGTAGTTAAAGACTGCATTAGCTGCATATTGATCATGCTTCAGTATTGATGACTTAATATTGTCCTGCTTACTGGGACTGTCTGTCACATGAGAACAAGTCAATTTACAAACAAGCCAGACCCACAATGGTTAAAGCGACATTGACTTTTTCTTATTTTAACACCAGACTGAGGACAATCGAGGTCATTCTACATCTATAACCAAAGAAATTCTGAACACATTTTATGAAGTATGTCCAGGGATTTACAGTACATTGTGACATAAGGCCTCTATAAATATTTTTATATTTTTAAGAAAAAATACTGTAAAGATTTTAAAAATATATTTTAGGAAATATGTTTTTATGTATTTTTGGAATTTTTAAAAAATATTTAAGAGGAAAAATATATTCTTCATAGGTAAAAAATATAAGATATAAGATTTTTTTTGGCTTGATTTAACTTTAAATATATATATATATATATATATTTAAATTTTCTCAAAACTGTATATTTTATATATATATACACTACCAGTCAAAAGTTTGGACACGGTAAGATTTTTAATGTTTTTAAAAGAAGTTTTGTCTGCTCACCAAGGCTGCATTTATTTAATTAAAAATACAGTAAAAACAGTAATATTGTGAAATATTATTACAATTTAAAATAACTGTTTTCTGTTTGAATATATTTTATGAAGTAATTTATTCCTGTGATCAAAGCTGAATTTTCAGCATCATTACTCCAGTCTTCAGTGTCACATGATCCTTCAGAAATCATTCTAATATGCTGATCTGCTGCTCAAGAAACATTTATTGTGTACAATTGTACAAAATATTTGTGTACAATATTTTTTTTTCAGGATTCTTTGATGAATAGAAAGTTCGAAAGAACTGCATTTATTTGAAATATAATCTTTTGTAACATTATAAATGTCTTTACTGTCACTTTTGATCGATTTAATGCACCCTTGCTGAATAAAAGTATTAATTTCTTTAATTTCTTTTCAAAAAAATAAAAATAAAAATTCTTACTGACCCCAAACTTTTGAACGGTAGTGTATAATGTTACAAAAGCTTTGTATTTCAGATAAATGCTGTTCTTTTGAACTTTCTATTCATCAAGGAATCCTGAAAAAAAAAAAAAAAAAAAAAAAAAAAAAAGTACACAACTGTTTTCAACATTGATAATAATCATAAATGTTTCTTGAGCAGCAGATCAGCATATTAGAATGATTTCTGAAGGATCATGTGACACTGAAGACTGGAGTAATGATGCTGAAAATTCAGCTTTGCCATCACAGGAATAAATTACTTTATAAAATACATTCAAACAGAAAACAGTTATTTTAAATTGTAATAATATTTCACAATATCACTGTTTTTACTGTATTATTAATTAAATAAATGCAGCCTTGGTGAGCAGACAAAACTTCTTTTAAAAACATTAAAAATCTTACCGTGTCCAAACTTTTGACTGGTAGTGTATATATATAAAAAATAGTAGAAAATGTATATATATGTCTATGGACCCCTTGCAGGATCTTCACATCCCTCTTTTGAAACCCTGGGAATATACCTTAAGATCTTTTTCTGTCTTTTTCTTTCTTAGAATTTACGAAAGATGGAAGGAGAAACAGAGCAGCCCGTCAAAGACCTGAATGAGCTGCAAAATGCTGACTGGGTAAGAGCAATCCCATAACCCCATTCCTCATGAATGCATAATGGTGCTGAATGCATTCAGATTGAGCTCTGTTAAGAGTGCGCATTGGTTCAGGACAGTCATAAGCCATGGCTAAGTATGTGTTTTTCCACAGGCACGGTTTTGGGTGCAGGTGATGAGGGACCTGAGACATGGTGTGAAGCTGAAGAAGGTCCAGGAGCGTCAATATAATCCTCTACCCATTGAGTTCCAGCTCACGCCTTATGAGATGCTCATGGACGACATCCGCTCCAAACGCTACAAACTTCGCAAGGTCATGGTTAGTGTGCACATGTATAGATGAATATGACTGAATACTCCAGGATGTTTTCAGAGCATATCTTGTGATGTCAGCATCTGTGATCAAAATCATTTTTTATTTATCCATTAACAAACAAACATGAGTACTTTTTATTTTGTATCAAGTTACAGTACAGTCTCACAGTTCAATTCACTTTTATTGCTGTTTGTTACAGATATCATAAACCACAACGTTTGCTTTGCTTATCAGAATTCAGGCAGGCTTATTAAGGGTAGAAAAATGTTTTATAGGGTTGAACAGGATCAGGTGAATGACACTGGAGTCAGTATATCAAGATGGCTGGAGGTTATTGTTTAGAAATAGACATGTAAGGTTGCAAAACTTTCAGAGAGCTGCCATGTCAGAGTCAACGCCTTACATGATAGGCCAGTTTGAACCGAGTGAGGTAATAGGTCAAATTTTTATTCAACAAGCACACCTTTGCCTCCAGTTATTAAAGCTGAGACAATAGCACATAGCTGTCAATAATATTATTTTGATGCATTCTTCAGACAGGACACTCGTTTGAAATGCGTCCGGTGCATTCTTTTCTGACACTGACTATCTGACTGCAAATGACTTTGGGTTTTAGTTCACTGACAATGTGCTTATTGTAAAGAGCCTGTCTGACCTTTGACTCCTGCTGTGCCTCCTTTTTGCTGTAGGTCAATGGTGACATTCCTCCGAGGTTAAAGAAGAGTGCTCACGAGATCATACTGGAGTTCATTCGATCCAGACCTCCACTGAATCCTGTGAGCATGAAAGCATACAAACATACACTGACTTTTGGTCATATGTGAGCTTTGAAATGAAGTGAAACTATTCTTACAAATTATACACCTATTAACACAAAACTTTCAACCTTTGTGCCTTTGTGTGTTTGGATGTGCTTTAAGGTTTCTGCTCGTAAGCTAAAGCCTCATACTCCAACACCTCTAACCCTTCATGAACGTATCCTGGAAGAGATCAGGTCGGAGAGAAAGCTGAGGCCTGTCTCACCTGATATGATCCGTAGGAGTCGACTCGGTTAGTGCAGTTTCACACACTTGTTCACATTATATAAGCATATGACTAAAAACATAAGCTAGATTACATATACCAATAAAAAACACTGCCATTTTTAATTCTGGCATTATATACACTACCAGTCAAACATTTGGGGACATCCACTCTTTCTTTATTTTTATTATCTTCCCATTTTACCAGTTTTATAATAATAATAATAATAATAAAGTTATCAGAACTATGAAATAACACAAACGGATGCATGGGCATTATGTAGTGAGCAAAAATGTTGCTTTTCCTTCACTAACTGGTCCATCTTGTCCATAAAAAAGAAAACATTACACATAATTATGTTATAAACAACTGTTAAGTATTGTATAATACTAAACATTTTTTTTTTTTTTTAAATTTAAAAATTTTAATCTAATTAATTACATGATGTGGTGATTAATTAATCGCAAATTAATCACATTAAATTTGGCTGAGAAATTATCCTCAAAAGATTATATTAAGTCATTATTGTGTAAAGCATCAAATAAACATTACAAAAAGTAGATTCACAAACTTTTGGACCATGAGGTTGAGTAAATGATAAGTGAATTTTAATTTTTTTTGGGTGGACTATATCTTTATTCATTTATTTTTTATTAATATGGAAATATGATATTTTTTAAATGAAATTATACTCTAAATAAGAAACTAAAACTGCCAGTAGGTGGCAGTAAATGTCTAATTCATTCCATTCAATATATGTTAAGATATTCAAATGTAGGCACAGTTCTAAAGATTTAAGCATAATCAAAAAGTTTTTAAGATCATGGGAAGCATTTTAATCAAGTGTGTCCACATTTTTGACTGCTAGTGTTCATCATCTTGTCCCCATGTTTATCGTTCTGTGCACAAATATTTTTCCAAATGCATTCTATTCATATTCTATATACTTTATTTATTTTAAATAGCATTGTATACACTCAAACATAGCTTCATGCTGTGTTAGTTAACCTAAATATCAAATATATCAGTCATGTTGGAGGGAGGTGAGTACTGTATGTGTCGATGTGATAGAGATTGACCTCAGGTCATGACAGACAGCAGTACAGATGTGTGACAGTGTGTCATTCTCATGCATGGCTGCTTGTGTTACATTGAACCATTTGTGTTCACTAACAGTGTCTCTAGTACAGCCTTGTGTCTCTAACTCTGTGCTGCCCATTTTATTTACAGCTGTAAATCACTAATATTCCTCACCTTGGATTGATACTGTATGTTTTTAAAAAAAAAAATGTATTTATTCACATTAATATATTAGATTCATGTACCATACTGTACATCAGCTCCACTGATGTTCACAAGGTTATAGAGAGGGTACAGTGTATTTGCCCTGAGATTTGGTCTCATGGTGGTATTTAGGATTCAGTAGTTACAGATTGTAAGGTTTTAAGTTGAATGTGTGCATATACATAAAGTCCTTTAGACTCTTTGTGTGGATGATTGTACTGTTACACAAGCATGAATATGGCGATCATTATATCGGACTGATCCATGTTGGATAAATATCTCAGATTTAAGTTGCTTAAAGCCTAAAGTTTGCATGAATGAATTTTCAGTTTGCGTGGTGAAAAGAGTGTTGTTTTCTCATCAGCCTAAAGAGACAAAGTTCAGTGTCTGCAGTCTATAAACCTTTAAAACTTAAAGGAGATTATCATAAATATCTGATTCTGTTATGTAAATAGTTTGACTGTACTTCAGCATTTTAAGCAATTTAGTGGTTGCCCGGTGCAAAATTGTGAGAATAAAAATGTTTTTTTCGTTCTTGATCTTAAAATAGTTTAAAAAGTTGATTGGATGCCACTGGTTGTGTGAATGTGTCATACATTATATGTTGTCAGAAAGCTTCACCAGTCCTCAGTTTCGTAATGTGAATTGTAGTTTTGTCAGTTTCACCTGTATAGTGGTTGTCTGGAATGAAATGTAAAAAATAACATGTATTCTTTCTTGATCCTAAAAGAAATTACATGTTGTTTGGCTGCTCAGTTGTAGAATTGTGTTCCTGTTTATTAACAGATTTACGGAACTATATCTGACATTGAATGCGTTTACATTTAATGCCTTGTTTTAACCCATGGCTTTATTTATCTTCTCCTCCCTCTCTCTTCATCCATAACCTCTGCCTCTCTCACAGTAATACGCCCACTTAGCATGTCTGTCAGTTTTGACTCATCAGGTAAAGACTTCACTGTGGCTTTACCGCTGTCAGCTCACTGACCCTCCAGCTTCTGTGGTTGTGCCTCCTTAGTCGCTCCTACCCTCATGTCACGCTCCTCTGGTGGTGGGGTTGTGGCATTGAACCTTATAGTCCTCAGAGGAGGAAGAGGACAAGGCAGTGCATCCAGTCTAAAGGAAATCCTTCTTACATTATCAGGATTGCGAGACGGTTTAGACAGGATCGGATTCTGGAAAGGCTGGAATACACTACACAACTTTTGCCCCTATTTGCAGTCTGGACAAGTTGATAGTTGAGTCAGTCTACAGATTTTGGTCAGGTTGAGTTGACCGATTTTTAAAAATCACATAGTGTTTTTTCACCATTCAGTCTGAGAGGATATCAAATATGTTTTGAGGTGATTTTAGAACACATATTGTTTCAGAATGACTTTCATGAAAGTCTGGAAGTGTGTGATCCTCAGTCATTTACACCATGTCTACACCGGACGCGACAGCTTGAGGGTGTCTACACTAGATGCGACCGTTGCAAATCCATTTGTTCTTCATGTCAGAAGTAGCGCATGCTCTTGAATTATGTCAGAAATGGAGCGGGGCGTCAGTTTACTGAATTTATCCCGTCACCCCGCATCCAGTGTAGACAGCATCACTGATTATAATGGGTTCTATTTGCTTTTGTCACGTCGTGTTGTGCCGTCTGTATCTGGTGTAGACACGGAGTTAGTGTATGATGCACAGTGTTTCTCTGTAACCGTTCACAAAGTTGTCAAGTGTATGATTCCTAGAGTTTCAAAATCTGTTCAGATTTTAAAAAGTCATGTAGTTTATTCCAGTTACAAAGTAACTTGCCATAAAAATTATCTATGTTATCAGTTATTCCAATTTTAGCTCAGGGTTTTAAAGGTTTATTCTGAAACTTCTGGCTAACCAAGTAAGACTCATTCAAATAAATGAAACCCAGATATAGAGAAATCCATTAAATTGTGGACTCTCTTCCAGGTTTGCAGCCATCTTTAATACATTTGGTGATTGTTGTTAAGATTGACTTGGATACTCATTGCTGTGGCCTGTCAATGGAAAGTAACTCTCATTTCCTGGTTCTATCTT
This sequence comes from Hypophthalmichthys nobilis, assembly GCA_037950665.1. NCBI lineage: Eukaryota > Metazoa > Chordata > Actinopteri > Cypriniformes > Xenocyprididae > Hypophthalmichthys > Hypophthalmichthys nobilis. The sequence continues at coordinate 8,661,007 of CM075483.1, read as the reverse complement.
AAAGCCCATTAAGCGGGCTGTATTTCTTTCCTTCGCAGCCTTGTTTTCATTTGCATTATATAAAACAAGCCATATACGCAAAGGTCTATAGTTTTTAATCTAAAACAGTTGCTCCTAGCCTCCAATATGGCTGTTTGCACTGGACTTTCCTCTGTAATTCCTCCCTCTGCTGTAGTCCACAGTTCTTTCCATATCCCACTAATCCTCTGTCATGTATGGCTGCTGCTTCCGTGTGGCTTCACTGTGTTTGTGCTTCGTTGTGCTGATGTTACAGTCACAAGTGAGCCTCAGAGCTGCTGATTGGTTAACCTAAGTGTGGTTTACACTTATATATTAGTTTACTATGTGAAAGTCAGGTGCAGAAAGACCTGTTTTGTGCTTTTGGGATCATATTGAAAAATATGTTCCTTTTTAGGCGCAGGCAAAAGTATGAGCACCCCACAGGACTTGTTCCGAAGCTCAGGTAAAGTATTCCTGACGCAAACATGACTGTCACATCGCCTCTGAGCCCAGTGTGAGAGAAATGCCTGGGTTCTGAGAGCTTGTGTATGAATCAAACACAGATCTCACGGAATTCATTTCTGAATGAGGATTAGTCTAGTTTAAGAGGGGTTATGTAACTCTGAGTCCACAGGCATCAATATTTAATATGCTGCAATGTTTATTTTTATACTCTGTCCATATAAAAAAAATCTCTGTTCTAGAAATATCTCACTTGAGCCTCTAATGACAAGGAATATTGACAGATGGATGTTTTTTTTTTTTTTTTTTTACATTGTATATTTGTTTTCTTAATATATAAATGATCAGCATCTTAGCTGTAGTATACTGGTCTTTATTATCTTTGATTATCTGATTGTATGCTTTTTGTTGTGCGAGAGTCCCATACATTGTATGTAATTTAAGTCTGTATGAGACCATCTATTGTTTGGTGTCATAGAGATTTTCACTTTCATTCAAAAGTTTGGCGTTTGGGTTTTTATATTATGTGGCATTTGCTATGTAGTCAAAGAGTGAACAAGTTAGTGAACTGCTTCTTTCACAGTATATCCATGAATGTTTAAATACAGTAACTCATGTGCCTTATGAGTTAAGAAACACAGCGAGATGCCATGATGGACAAAATTTTCCTTCCTCACTTTCCACTCTGATTGTTTGGAAACTTCTCAGCTGTTGAAAAAAAAAAGTTTCTTAGCATCATGCTGATACTTAAGACATTACTGTAGCAACCAGACAGATGCAAACAATTTCATATTCAATACTCAAGATCAGATTCAATAAACAATTTGTAGTTGGGTGTGGTGTAAACAAAGTCTACTTTTTCCTAATGTGCCAGCCATTGCTGTCCTGATTGGTGTCTGATTATGTCCATAATGTCCACCCACACACAGACATCCCTGACGGACCCCGAAAGTTGGCCGTCAGCACGCTGTCCCTGGCCAATGGCACGTCGCCAGCTCGGAGCCCCGTTAACGGAATAGCCAGAGGTCAGCAGCTGTCCCAGAGGAAGAGGTTACTCAAAGCACCTACGCTGGCCGAGCTTGACAGCTCAGACTCTGATGTGAGTGTGTTTTATATTTTCTAAATTGCAAGAACTCCTAGGCCAATCCCATAGGAGTCAATCTGAACTTGATTGTTAGCAATAGCCTCTTTTTCTTACTCCAGGAGGACCAAAATACCCGGAAATCTGACAGCAGCTCCAGCATATCCACCTCACTGGTTGAAGACACATCTCCAGAGTCTGTCATGGGCAAAAAGAGTAAGAACCATCATGAAATATCCAGAACTTTGTATTTGCAGTCCAACAAAAACATGTCATTGGCTTGCTGGTGTTTCTTCAACTCAATTTTTGCCCTCCATTTTGTCTTTTCCCAGTTCCCCCACAGTTCCTGCCTATATCTTCCACTCCTCAACCTGACAAACGCATCGCTCCGCAGAGGAGGCACTCCATAGAGAAAGAAGCTCCCACCAACGTACGATCTTTCCTGCCTCCATCTCGCCAAAACTCCAAATCTCTGGTAACTGCAACAAAGTCTTCCTTTAGCTCCATGTTTTTGACATGCTTCTGCCTACAAAGTTGTTTTTCCTTGTTGAGGGGATCCCAGGACAGTAAATGAGAGTAATTTAGTGTAGAGCAGTCAGTTGGCTGCAGGCTGTGGTCACACTTAACTGTCCTGAGTCTTGTGAAAGTATAATTAGATTCTCAGGATTCTGTCCGGTGCCACAGCATTGCAGGTCCTGAGTGTGGAGAGAGAGAGAGAGAGAGTTAAAGGAGAACTTGTGCTTTCATTTTCAATTCAGAAGCCCAATTAAAGGCTAATCTATGCCATGCAGCTGCTTAGGGGGCTTGGGTGTATTGTTAGGGGGCACTGACTGCCCTAGTTCTCATCTCATTCACACACTGAAAGCTGCTACGATGATGATACACATGTCAAAAGAGAATTTCAGTGAATAATGACTTGCACTACCTACATAAAAAAACTTTGAACGGTAGTGGATCATATAATATATCCACCTTGATATATTTATTACACAAAGCTTAATTTATGAAGAACGGACAGCTTCAGATTTAGTCATGCTGACTGTAACTAATCAGTGTTGATTGCGAAACCTCTGAGGTCTTTGAACGGTTGTAAATTTGACAATCACATACCTTTTACAGTAAAATGATTCTTAAAACCTTCTAGATAGTGAGCGATACTGTAGTTTTATTGCAGTATACTAGATAGAGAGCTGTAACTGCTCTGCTTTCCTTTTCTGCCTTACACTGAAGCTGTCTTCGGACAACAAGGTAAAGCACACATCTTCCTTATTCTCATGCCCACATGATGTTATGTTGGAGGAGTCATTTCATCACTATTTCACCTGCAGTGAGATGGCTTTATCAGTGTTTCAGCAGGGCAGTTGCTTCATGTGTACATGTTGCACAATGTTGCATGGCCAGTAGGGAAAGCTGCAGAAGGAAATGGCCTGACACTAAAATCACTTCAGTTACCGTCATATGATTTTATGATCATAACGGAAGACAACATTGCTCAACAAACATCCTCCTTTTGAATAATGCTCAAGTTATGTGCATCATTCAAAGAGTGTTAGCTTTAGATAAGTAAGATTTAAATAAAAAGGTGAAGTAAGGGATAAGGGAGAGAGCCGCAGTCATATTTATATTATATTATATTATATTAATATTTTTTGTTAAATAAATACGTGTGTGTGTGTGTGTGTGTGTGTGTATGTATATATATATATATATATATATATATATATATATATATATACATAATAAATATACATGGCACACACACATATATTATGTAAACAAACTTTTATTTTGGATTAATTGTTTGACAGCACTAATTATATATTATATTATATTATATTTAGTGCTGTCAAATGATTAATCGTGATTAATCGCATCCAAAATAAAAGCTTGTTTATACATAATATACAACCCAAATTCCGGAAAAGTTGGGACGTTTTTTAAATTTGAATAAAATGAAAACTAAAAGACTTTCAAATCACAGGAGCCAATATTTTATTCACAATAGAACACCGATAACATAACAAATGTTTAAACTGATAAATTTTACAATTTTATGCACAAAATGAGCTCATTTCAAATTTAATGCCTGCTACACACATGCATGTATATATTTAACAAAAATTTATTACATTTATATATAAAATATTTAAATTTATATACACTACCAGTCAAAAGTTTGGAATCGATAAGATTTTTTATGTTTTTAAAAGAAGTTTCTTCTGTTCACCAAGGCTGCATTTATTTAATTAAAAATACAGTAAAAACAGTAATATTGTGAAATATTATTACAATTTAAAATAAGTGTTTTCTGTTTGAATATATTTTATAAAGTAATTTATTCCTGTGATCAAAGCTGAATTTTCAGCATCATTACTCCAGTCTTCAGTGTCACATGATCCTTCAGAAATCATTCTAATATGCTGATCTGCTGCTCAAGAAACATTTATTGTGTACAATTGTACAAAATATTTGTGTACAATATATTTTTTTCAGGATTCTTTGATGAATAAAAAGTTCAAAAGATCTGCATTTACTTGAAATATAATCTTTTGTAACATTATAAATGTCTTTACTGTCACTTTTGATCAATTTAATGCATCCTTGCTGAATAAAAGTATTAATTTCTTTAATTTCTTTTCAAAAAAAAAAAAAAAAAAATTCTTACTGACCCCAAACTTTTGAACAGTAGTGTATAATGTTACAAAAGCTTTGTATTTCAGATAAATGCTGTTCTTTTGAACTTTCTATTCATCAAGGAATCCTGAAAAAAACATTTTCAACATTGATAATAATCATAAATGTTTCTTGAGCAGCAGATCAGTGTCCAAACCGTGTTTACCGTGTCCAAACTTTTGACTGATAGTGTATAATATAAGTTATATATAAATATAAATATATAAATATATGTATACATGTAAATATTTCTTAATTAAACTTAATTAAATTTGTGTTTATTTATATATACATAATAAGTATACACAGTACATACACATATATTATGTAAATACAAACTTTTATTTTGTGTTGTTTTCTTTGGTCAGGCTCACGCATTAGGCAGTGGTCGTATGGTACGTCCCATCAAACTACATTTTACTGATACCACACTTTCACTGGGTGACAAGGGGCATAAAAGCCAATATGAGTCTATTTTATAGTTACCAAGACATGTAGACATGTATAATTGGCTTTTATGTGTGCTAAAATCAGTGTGCCTTATTGGGTAAGGACTAGTCCTGGGGCGCCGTACATTATTTTTGCATACCTTTTTTTTTTTTTTAAACAAATTTGCATACAAGGCTTGACCTATAGAGGTGAATCTTGCATAGCAACAAACAGAGAGTTTAACATTCCACATTATTGAATTAAATGTTTTGCTATACCTCCATCGCCATTGTGTTGTGGGTTTTGTTTCGTGTCATGTTTGGCAGAGGGTGTAATCATGCAGAGTCGTGATCTAGCATGTTATAGTTTTTCCATTCCTCATTCTTGGGTGTGACAGCATGGCATGTTTAAATATGCAACGTATCCTTCTGCATGTTTGTGAAAGTGATGTGCTTGTTTCAGGAGGAGTTCTGCTACCCTGTCGAGTGCCTGACTTTGACCGTCGAGGAGGTGATGCATGTCAGACAGGTTCTTGTTAAAGCAGAGCTGGAGAAGTTTCAGCAGTATAAAGAGGTTTATAATGCACTGAAGAAAGGAAAGGTAAATTTTCAATACACTTACATTCACTGCCCACTGAAAATGTATACATTAGCCCAAACTTATCTTTTGAAATACTCTCCTTTTTTGGAGCACATCTACTGTATGTTGCTTAAAAATGCTGGCAGCTCACTAAAATAAGTTTAATTGTGCAACCTATTCCCTTAGCTTTGCTTCTCATGTCGGACGAAGAAGTTCTCGTTCTTCACCTGGTCTTACACCTGCCAGTTCTGTAAGAGGTGGGTGGAGCTTTTCATTTTGAACATTATTAAAAAAGGAAACAAAGTAGTGATGTGCAGTGGAATAATGGTTCTTCTTTTCTCTCACAGGCCTGTTTGTTCGCAGTGCTGTAAGAAGGTAAATGTAACATCTTTAACTCATTGCTACTTTTGCATTAATATAAGATTTTATTTTATTTTTTTTTAAGAGGTATGCTTTTTTCACATTTTCAACTTTCTTTACTGTGTAATGTTGCTGTTTGAGCATGAAAAAGATCTGCAAAGTTACAATGTCCACTCCAAAGGGAGTTATTGTCTATATCAGTTAGCACTGTTTTTGAGGTCCCTAAAACACCTCCATTGTAGGCTTGAGTTTTCTTTCAGGAACGAACATGTCCCAGTATTCCTCATTTAAATAATTCCCATCCAAGCCATATGCAAAAGAAAAGGGTGCGAGGCCTGGTCTAGTTGTGTTAGTAGTGTGTCAGAATTCACAGTTATGGTAAGGGCCGTGACATTTCCGAAACACACTTGAAGCGGTTGACCAATCAGAACACATTGACCAATCAGAGCACGTTTTGCTTTTCGGAAGGTGGGGCTTAATAGAGACAGGAACTAAAAGGGTTAATTCATCCAAAAATGAAAATCCTTTGTTCATCTTCGGAGCACAAATTAAGATATTTTTGATGAAATCCGAGAGCTCTCTGACCCCTCCATAGACAGCAATTTAACTACCACTTTCAAGGTCCAGAAAGGTACTAACGACATTGTTAAAATAGTCAACGTGACTACAGTGGTTCAACCTTAATTTTATGAAGCGACAAGAATACTTTTTGTGCACAACAACAAAACAAAAATAACTTTATTCAACAATTTCTTCTTTTCTGTGTCATTCTCGTTCAGTGCTTCCAGGTTCTACGTCAGAACGCCGACTCAGTATTGGCCGACGCTGTTCACGTGAGCAGCACGACGCATTCGTGTGATGCAGACGCAGGAGCCGGCCAATAATGAGTCGCCGTTCTGATGTAGAACCGGAAGCGCTGCACTGTGTTTACAATGTAAACGGTGTAGGAGACTGACATGGAAGAAAATAAATTGTTGAATGAAGTTGTTATTTTTGTTTTGTTTTTGTGCACAAAAAGTATTCTCGTCGCTTCATAAAATTGAGGTTGAACCACTGTAGTCATGTGGACTATTTTAGCGATGTCTTTAGTACCTTTCTGGACCTTGAAATGAATGAAGGTCTTATGGGTTTGGAACGACATGAGGGTGAGTAATTAATGACAGAATTTTCATTTTTGGGTGAACTAACCCTTTAACAAAGCGTTACTGACAGACTGAGAAGAAAGGTGCTGCACAATGTAAAATATGTAAAAAAAAATAATAATTAATGCATGAAAACCTATTTTAGTTAACCCCCCCAAAAATCAAGACATTGTAAAAGGGCATAATAGGTCATCTTTAATGTTTTTGAAAGAAGTTTCTTATGCTCAAGAAGGCTGCATTTATTTGATCTAAAATACAGTAAAAACAGTAATATTGTGCTATGTTACAATTCAAAATAACTGTTTTCTGTATTAATATATTTTAAAATGTAATTTATTCCTGTGATGGTAAAGCTGAATTTTCAGCATCATTACTCTAGTTTTCAGACTGAAATAATTCAGTCATTAATATGCTAATTTGGTACTTAATATTTCTTATTATTATCAGTGTTGAAAACTGTTGTTTTGTGCTGCTTAATATTTTTGTGGAAACCGTGATACATTTTTTCTGTATTCTTTGATTAATAGAATATTCAAAACAACAGCGTTCAATATAAATCTTTTGTAACATTATAATTGTTTTACTGTCATTTTTGATCAATTTAATGCATCCTTACTGAATAAAGGTATTAATCTGACGAACCCCAAACTGTTGAATGTAATGTACATTTTTCAAATTGCTAATGACCTCATATCCTCATCCATCTCAGATGAAGTTGCCCTCCAAGCCCCATGCCAGCCTGCCCATCTCTTCTCTAGGCCCCAGCATCCTGCCCAAAAAGGAGTCTGGAGCGTCAGCCCCGGCAGAAAAGACCCCCACCACATCCAGCCACAAGCGCCACAGCCTTCAGCGTTCCATGTCCAGGTGAGCTTCACAAATGATGAGGGGGGTTCGTATCATCTGTACCATAGTAAGGGCTTTCAGTAAGATTATTTCTTGTCCCAATCCCTCTCAGATCGTCAAAGCACGGTGAGCACCCAACCTTTAAAGACGAGCTGGAGCTTCCCGAGCAGTTCACAGAAGACTGGAGCACCATGGAGGTCTGCGTGGACTGCAAGAAGTTCATCAATGACATCATCAGCAGCAGCAGGCGTAACCTGACCACCAAACGTGCCCGTGTGCACCGCAGGACCCATTCCGTCTACATGTCCAACACCAGTTCTTCCAACTTCAAACCATCTGAACGGACTATCAAAGAGGTTTAGGATCTATCACGGTGTGGTCCTTCCTATCAAAACTTTCCTGTTTATACTGTTCTCACCCGTTGTGAACGTGCCAGACAGAAATAAGCTTGCTATATGAAAGGCGTTTTGTTACGTATGACAGTATGGCCACTTTTGTTAGCTTTGTAACGTACCTTCAATACCTCTTCGTTTCCATTTAAAAAGTGCCAGAGGTGAAGGAATAAAGCCGTCCCTCTTCCAGCATGAGCCCTTAAGCACCAGCCTTCTCAGGAAATGGTTTGATTCTGCAATTAAAGCTTTGGAATGTAGTTTAACACACTTTAAACTTATTTTGACCAGCTTCTCAAAAACAGATGAATCAACACTGAATGAAATGAAAATGACAGTGTGAAAAAGAAAATGCAAGGCTGCTTTGATTACTGAAAGGAACAAGGCCTGAATGTACATTTTTTTAGTATAGTAAAGAAACATGGAGTTTGTAAATAGTAGCTGAATTACCAGCCTAAATGTTATAGATGTAAATAGGCATCCAAACGGACTTATTTTCCCCTTTTAGGAAGAACTAGTCGACCAAGAGACTGTAGATGAAATCAGCCTCCACAACAATTCAAGATCTTACCAAATGTTTTTTCTTATTGTTCATTAAAATTGCTGCTGTAATAGTGAAATGGTCCAAATGAATGGCGTTTTAGATAATAATTACAGAGAGTACTTACAGATATCTATTTTTCCTCTGTCTGATGGCAGTGTTTTTGAGCTTTTAGTCAAAGACGAGGGTAAAGATGTGTTTTTTTTAGAGCGGATGCTAAAAGCTGTAGTGTTTCTTAAAGAAGTGATCGGCTGTGCCAAACAAATCTCCACAATCTGAGCAATACGTGTCTTGGACCTGATGTACATAGTCAATAACATTTACCAGAGATGGTGACGGCCCGAAAGGGGGAAAACCAATACTCTCTTTTAAATAGGAAGTGACTTTTGTAGGATATGTTGTTTATGTACATGCTGTATATCCGAATCTCATCTGATCCACTGATCTATTAAAATAGGCTCTATAAGTTATGATTTATATTATTAATAATGATTTTTATTTTTAAGTGCTTTCTTTTCATGTTCATTTTGAACCTTTGGACATCTAAAAATATTTTGTAATTTTTCAACTCCACATTTATTTTGATGTCTTAAAAACTTTGTACATTAAGTTATGTTATATTATATTATTAATTACCCATTTTGTGCAATGAAAGACCCCAGAAGTCTTTAACATCTTGTAATATGAAGGTACTTAAGTCATGTCAGGGTTTTTGGAAAGATTTTTTTTTGGTTTTCCGTAATTAAAAAAAACACACGCACACTTATAAATACACATGCACTGCAATGGTATACAGGCCTGTAGACTTGTTCTTCTGTTTTGTGCAAAACTGACTGTATTGCCTTCCTCTAAACTAAAGAATGATTGGTGTGCATGATGAAATCTATGATTTTTTTTTTTAAAAAATAAGAACAGAATTGCCAATAAATAAAGCATTTGAAATTTGAACATTTGAAATTGCATTTGATATAACACATTCATCATCAAACTGGCATTGATGTGTCAAGGAATCATTTTGTCTTTCATACGAGAGAGAACATTACTAGGATCTAAAACCGTAATGGAGGATGTATTTAATGATGCTGGAGTTTAAAAGAGATACATTATATGAGATGTACTCAAGCCTCAGGATAACACAAACTTTTCCACATATTCTTATCTTACCTGAATATTATGGAGCCTTTAATAAGTCATCTTTTTTAGCAACATTTGACTGCACCACACAAACTAGTGGGAGAGTGACAGAATTGCAATTCTCCACTAGAGGGCAGAAAAACATCACTTTCACCAGCTGACTCTTAAAGGATTGGTTCACATTCAAATGAAAATTAGCCCAAGCTTTACTCGCCCTCAAGCCATCCTAGATCTTTCTTCTTTCTGATGAACACAGAGATAAAATAAATATCCTGGTGCATTTGAGCTTTATAATGGCAGTGAACAGGGTTCACGAGTATGAGCTGAAGAAAGTGCTTCCATCTACATCCATCCATCATAAACGTGTACTCCACATGGCTCCGGGGGGTAAATAAAGGCCTTCTGAAGCGAAGCGATGCATTTGTGTAAAAAAAAAAAAAAAAAAAAAAAAAAGTAAAAAATAATTATGAAGTAAAATATCTAGCTTTCGCCAGACCGCCTTCCGCTACGTCCTACGCTTTCCCTATTCAACTTACGGAAAAAGTGTAACTGACGCCAGTTTACACTTTCATCGTAAGTTGAATACGGAAGGCGGTCTGGTGGAAGCTACATATTTTACTTAACTTAAGGCGAGACACCCCAGGTGAATAGGGTAAAAAAATTAACCAGATATCACCATACTACCCCAGCTGATTGATTACATTAAAAATTGCAAACATTTTTTGTATTACAAGTTTTCTAAAATGTTATGTTTAAATATGCAAATGAGGCGTTATCTAATTAAATATGCGCTAATTTACATAGATTTCTAGAACAAAAATCTGAATATTGGATTACGTCAGGTTCAAAATTCTCATTTAATTTTTTGGACATATTAAATTCAAAGGTTTTTACAGAGGGAATTTTGGATATCTCTTTTTATCACTCCATAAATCAGAAAATATTATCAACAGCCAGAAAAAAAAATATTTTCACCATTTTTTTAGGAATAAAATGTTGTTTAAAATCAGGCAGATTATATATCAACAAATCCCTCTGTAAAAACCTTCAGAATATATATAGGAATAAAACTGTAAAGTTTGGTGTATACAAGTTCTGCTGAAGTGGAGATTTCTGACTCAGAGCAGGAGAAAAAACTCATTTTGAGAAAACGGCCTTTAAAGATATTTACTGTAATTGAAATCTATAGATGCAAATAGATAAAGTGCTATAAAATATACACTTAAAAGTGTATTTTGAATGTTTTCTTTCCACCAGTCTGAAAAAACACTTTATGAAAAGCCAAAAAGTGCAAAATCTCAAAACTGACAAGTGTTTTTGCCTGTAGTGTCTCCCCTTAAATATGGATTTTTTTTTTTTTTTTTTTTTTTTACACAAACGCATCGCTTCGCTTCAGAAGGCCTTTATTTACCCCCCGGAGCCGTGTGGAGTACACGTTTATGATGGATGGATGTAGATGGAAGCACTTTCTTCAGCTCATACTCGTGACCCCTGTTCACTGCCATTATAAAGCTTGGATGCGTCAGGATATTTATTATATCTCTGTGTTCATCAGAAAGAAGAAAGATCTAGGATGGCATGAGGGCGAGTAAAGCTTGGGCTTATTTTCATTTGAAAGTGAACTAATTCTTTAAAAACTTCTGGCATATTCTATATTTCTGAAGCAAAAATATGATGGTTGTTAGTGAAAATGTAAAAAAAAAAAAAATTGTAAAAATCTCATTTTAGAAATACATGTATATATGCCTCAGTATGCGTACGGTAAAAGCTATCGACGTTCGGTTCAGATCAGAAATAGTACAATTGACATGTCCAAAATAGGCTATAGTACTGTATTGAGACAGATATAGCCTATCTAACTAATCTCTTTTATACAACTTCTTAAGACTTGTTTCATAAGGCCTGATTAGTTCATGCCGACTCATTTACAAACAAACACATTCCCACTGAGGTTCAGCTGAAAGAGAGTGGACAGTAAACTGAGATGACAGTGACGGAACAAGCCTGTCCTGCAGTCTGATTGGTTGTTACCATGACAACAGGTGTCAAGGGCTATCTATGCTTGAGGGGTGTATTTTCTAAAAGCTAGGGGCTAAAGTTAGTGGTGAGTTTTGCGCAAGACCAGCTGTGCTTCCGATTACGCCAACCCTCCCGCTGTCAGACCCCTTTGTTATGCTCAGTATGTAGTTGTTTACTTCTTGTTGAGTACCGTAAATGACAAAGTGCATTGAAAACTAAGCTGAATCGATCGGTTTTAGGAATGAATAGAATAGAAATCCTTCAACATTTCATTGGGTCAGACAAAAACAGGTGGAAAAGAAAAGACACGTTAACTGCAAAATAATTAAGAATTAAGGAAAATAATTAAGTGTGAAACCATCAGGAACCTTTTAGTCTCCAGTGCCACCATTTTCCAGAACTGCAACCTACCTGGAGTCTCCAGTCTTTTCTTTTCCAATGTTTTTGTCTGATCCTGCTGACCCAATGAGCATTTCACTGTCAAATGATCATGTCTTAACTTCAATTTCTAGTATTGCATTAGTATTGCATAACTTCTCATGGGCATTTAATAATTTGACTTTTCAGTCTGAGTTAAATGTCTTTTTTGGCTCATTTTATCTGTAAAAGAAAACGTACCTAATAATTATGCACACCTGAATATAAGGCGTTTTTCATTTCCAGCCTTCCATGAACAATTAATACAAAATTAATAGTAGTTATTAAGATTAATGTGGTTATTATTGTGGCTCATTAAAAGATCGCGATCTGGATTCAAGCACCCAAGCGATCTTACTCAGTGCTCAAAGTGGGCCGGAGTACGTTACAGTTAATCTGTAACGTACCCTCCCTTTTTCTTGCAAACAGGTGTTGTGCCGAATTTCAACCCCTTGCCAAATTATTACCCCCCTCTCTGAAGTCGCTACCTGATTGCCTAATGTTAACCCCACCCTTAATTCTAACCCCTCCCCCACACCTACTCCTAAACCTACCAATGCTAGGGGGGTAATAATCTGGCAGGGGGTCGAAATTCGGCACAACACCTGTCCTTCTCAAATGTTGCTTGTAGTGTAACCCCCACACCGAAACATAGGATCAGGCTATTTATTAATTGTATACTTCGTGCTAGGGCTGCACAATTAATCAAATTTCTAATTGCGATTACGATTATAGATGCCACCATTTTGTAATCGTTCAAAGGCGCGATTACAAGGAAAAATATCCACTTACATTATTCTGCATGTTTAAGAGGTGTGTTTAGAGCATGTTATGTTGCGAGAGGTGAATCACGACTACTTTAGAATGTAAAATGTCTAACCTAGCACAAAAGAAGATACCAGTGACGTAAGTGTACACTGATATGTCGAATGCACGTGAAATTTATATATGTGTGTATACTCCACAAGCTAACTAACTCTACAAACATGAAAACCAATAATAGGACCTCTCTTCCTTATGCTAAGGAGAAAATCCAGCGTGACTTTGAGCAAACCAAGCAAAACATGATTATGTGTTTCTGCTAAGCTAGCGACATTGGGCATCAACCAACCACACGGCAAAAGCTAATACTGTTTCATATATTGTCTACTTTCTTTGTATAACAGTTCTATCTAATAATGTATTAGACAGGACTGTTAAACAGATCGTAAACTAATGAAGACAGAGAATGCGAGCACTGTATGCTCAGGATCTGTCTGAACTGTTCTCAGCACCATCAATATACACTATATTGCCAAAAGTTTTGGGACGCCTGCCTTTAACGTGCACATGAACTTTAATGACATCCCATTCTTAATCCGTAGGGTTTAATATGGATTTGGCCCACCCTTTGCAGCTATAACAGCTTCAACTCTTCTGGGAAGGTTTTCCACAAGGTTTAGGAAGGTGTTTATGGGAGTTTTTGACCATTCTTCTAGAAGTGATGTCAGAAGTGATTTCATTTGTGATGTCAGGCACTGATGTTGGCGAGAAGGTCTGGCTCACAGTCTCCGCTCTAATTCATCCCAAAGGTGTTCTGTCGGGTTGAGGTCAGGACTCTGTGCAGGCCAGTCAAGTTCCTCCACACCAAACTCACTCATCCATGTCTTTATGGACCTTGCTTTGTGCACTGGTGCGCAGTCATGTTGGAACAGGAAGGGGCCATCGCCAAACTGTTCCCACAAAGTTGGGAGCATGAAATTGTTCAAAATGTCTTGATATGCTGAAGCATTAAGAGATCCTTTCACTGGAACTAAGGGGCCAAGCCCAATCCCTGAAAAACAACCCCACATCATAATCCCCCCTCCACCAAACTTTACACTTGGCACAATGCAGTCAGGCAAGTACCGTTCTCCTGGCAATCGCCAAACCCAGACTCGTCCATCGGATTGCCAGGCAGAGACGCGTGATTCGTCACTCCAGAGAACACGTCTCCACTGCTTTAGAGTGGCACATCCATTTTTTCTGTCAATGCTAGTGGTTTACCAGCTGTGTTTGTTTTCCAATTTATGCAAATATTTATTTATTTATTTATTTTTTGTAAAGGCATCTCATGTTACAGATTGTTACAGATCTAAAAATGCCTTCTGGGTGGTGTTGACATGAGTCTGCACTTACTGCGAAAGAAAAGAACAATCAAAGCATTCACTGCGCTCTACCAGCTAATTAGGTGCTGAAACCTACCTATATATCAAATTCAAAAATACAAAAAGGTCTGCACTCTAAAACAGTTTTTTCATTACACACAGAGCTGCTTGAAGTGTACATCAGAGTAGACTCGCTCCCTCGGTCAAAATTGAGAACACAAGGGTCTGTCCATATAAACTTCCTTCCTCCACTTCATGAAGTGGAACGCACTTAAAAATGGTGGCAGGGATTCCCCCGACGGGGAAGTGCTTATAGGGAAGTTTGCGGGTGTGTGTCTAAAAGTGGAATGCAGCCCTGGAGAGCTTCCATCCTGCAGATTTCAGGTCAAACCCCAATCAAACCTACCTGAACCAGCTAATCAAGGTGTTCAGGGTTGCTTGATAATTACAGACAGGTGTGTTGGAGCAGGGTTGGAACTGAAGTCTGCAGGACTGTAGCTCTTCAGGAGCAGGGTTGGACGACCCTGGTTTAGTCCTTATTCCACATGCGGGAAAGGTGGGCCCTGTGGCAGACACAGCAGATTTTAGAGGAGAACAACTCATTTTGATATGAGAAAGTAGCTTTTTTTTTTACTTAAATTATTTTGGCTATGGCAATTCCTGCTTTGTAGTTAAACTCATCAAAGTTAAATTATGTTTATTGTGTGTCCGTGTAGATATTTTTCATGCAAGTTGTTAGTGTCAATGTTTTGGCTTTTAGCTGTAAGGTGAGTTAGTTCATGGCTACAAGACTCTGGGTTAGTTGTAACATCAATAAAGCATGTTACAGCCTACCCCAAGTAAACTTTTTGTTGTATTTATGTTTTGTTTTTTATTTCAGTATGCCTAGGTCAGGGGTGTCCAAACTCAGTCCTGGAGGGCCACTGTCTAGCAAAGTTTAGCTCCAACTTGCCTCAACACTCCTGACTGGAAGTTTCTAGTATGTCTAGTAGACCTTGATTAGCTGGTTCAGACAAGTTGAGGGATGTAAAATGAGCATCTGCAGTTTTGTTACACACACACCAATTATCTTAAAATGTCTGAGTCGAATAAAAAGCTTTCAAAACATCTTACCCCGGTGGATATCATAATGTTACATCTCACCCCAGGGTCTGTTACAACTAACCCGGACTATGGGATGAATTGTAACATTTCACTCCCTGTGTTTGAAACTAAACCATGAATTTTTCTGTTTGTGCTACAAAGATAACATCTATGTCATTTAATAGCTGACACTTGTAACTAGTTTTAATCACATTTTGAATGCACTGGCTTAAAAGAACTTCAAGATACAGACAGTAATGTCAAAAATGTTACAACCATCCCCGGTTTCCCCTACTGTACCCGATAGGACCCAAATTAATAAATATTGAATTGAAGGTTATCAAATCGCAAACTTCTGAATCAAAATCGTAATTGATATACAGGTTTTTGCACATTAAACTGTCAAAAGATGTGGCACACCCAGTTTTTCTGATGTACACCCAGATATGCAAGTTTCATTTTTATCATCTCACCTGACTAGTTTGTAAAGTGATTCTCAGAGAGCACCTGTAAACATCACGGATCACTTTGATACTTTTGAATTTTCTAATACAGGTAAGTCAAGGTATTTTTTCAGCTAATACTGATTTATATATAATCACTAGCCTACTGAATATAGATAGCCAGAGATGGGCACAAATACATCAAAAAGTATTTAATTACAAATTACAAATACTTACTCATCAAATGTGTTTAAATAAAATACAAAATACTGTTGTGAAAAAATGTATTTAATTAAAATACAAGTAATTTGTAATTTGAAAATACAAACAAAATGTACAAGCAATCAGTTGAAGTGTGGGAGTAACTGGAGTTAGATACATGTAAGAGTAGGGTGAAGTCAGCTAAAATGGGCTATCAGGTAAAATGGGCTAAATAATGTTGTATCTCTTTAAATTTTTACAGCCAATCACAATAACTGATTTTACATTGTTGATTCAATGTTGACATGTAACAATAGTTTTGACTGGTCTGTATTTTGTAAGGCAGACAGGGCAAAGTGTTATATGAAGCTCATCTTGTTTTTGTTTTGTTTTTTTGTCAAAGATGTTCTAATCTTAAAATGTTTGACAGATATTTAACAAGCTTACACACATACATGCACACAAAAGACACCAATGCACAGAAACAAACACCTATACAACATGATCAGTTCATTTTTAATTGCATTTTTAATGAAATATTCGTTCAACTTTCTATTTAATGAAATAAATTTATGGTGTTGTTGATATGGCACACTAAAGACAAAATTGTTGGTACCCTTGATAAGATGACTGTAAAAATAAATCTGCATTATTTATCCTTGTGATCTTTAAATCATAAATTTTGCAAAAATATAACCTTTCATTGAAGGAAAAGAATTGAAAGTGGGGGGAAAATCACATTATGAAATAAATGTTTTTCTCCAAAACACGTTGGCCACAATTATTGGCATCCTTTTATTCAACACTTTTTGCAACCTCCTTTTGCCAAGATAACAGCTCTGAGTCGTCTTCTATAATGCCTGATGAGTTTGGAGAACACCTGACAAGAGATCAGAGACCATTCCTTCATACAGAATCTCTCCAGATCCTTCAGATTCCCAGATCCATGTTGGTGCTTCTTCTCTTCAGTTCACCCCACTCATTTTCTTTAGGGTTCAGGTCAGGGGACTGGGATGGTCATGGCAGAAGCTTCATTTTGTGCTCAGTGACACATTTTTGTGTTGGTTTTGATGTTTGTTTTGGATCATTGTCCTGATGGACGATCCAACCATGGCCCATTATTGGATTTCTAGCAGAAGCGGTCAGGTTTTGATTTTTTATCTGTTGGTATTTGATAGAATCCATGATACCATGTATCTGAACAAGATGTCCAGGACCTCCAGCAGAAAAATAGGCCCACAACATTAAAGATCCAGCAGTATATTTAACCGTGGGCATGGGGTACTTTTTATCCATGTGTGCACCAAACCCATCTGGTGGGTTTGCTGCCAAAAAGCTCTTTTTTTTTTACGTTCATCTGACCATAGAAGCCAGTCCCGTTTGAAGTTCCAGTCTTGTCTGACAATTGAATATGCTGGAGATTGTTTCTGGATGAGAGCAGTAGATTTTTCTTGAAACCCTCCAGAACAACTTGTGGGAATGTAGGTGCTGTTTGATCATTTTTTTAAGGCTTTCTGAGACTCAAGACTCAACTAATCTCTGCAATTTTCCAGCTGTGATCTTTGTCCACTCAAACTTTCCTCCTCACCGTGCATTTTGACGATTTAGACACACGTCCTCTTCCAGGCAGATTTGTAACATCTTTAGTTGATTGGAACTTCTTAATTATTGCCCTGATAGTGGTAATGGGGATTTTCAATGCTTTAGCTATTTTCTTACAGCCACTTTCTATTTTGTGAAGCTCAACAATCTTTTGCTGCACATCAGGGGCCATATTCACAAAACATTTTTTCTTACCACTAAGAGTTCTCCTAAATGGCAGTAAAAGTTCTTAGCTAAGAGTTTTCTCTTAAAACCTATCCACAAAGCTGCTGAGACCAACTTTTACTAAGGAATAGACAGAAGTCTTAAGCTAAGAGTAAAGGCGGGGTTGACCTCGTTACTATGGATGATGTCATCACACTTACTAACTAAGCCCACAGTGTTTGGCTGATGGGGGAGGAGTCTCTGTCAGCGATTTAATCATAGAAGTATTTATAATGAGGTAACATGTTGCCATATTCACATAAAGGTTTTAAAATACAAATGTTGCCATATTCAAATAAAATTTTAAAATAAAAATGTTGCCATATTCAAATAAAGGTTTTAAAATGTATGTTAAGTGTCACTAATTAAACTAGTATATGTTTAGCTAATTGTCAGCCTCTTACATGTCTGTGTCTCAAGAGAATGCAGAATTCAAGCGACAAATAATGTTTTATAAGCAAAGTTTGGGAGGAGCACATTCAAACGGTCTATCTAATCAGCTTGAGAGGAGGTATGTTTACGCAGACGAGAGCTGACTCACCTTGTTTAACTTGACAGTTTTCTGCATCCCTCCACCAACCTGTTCCTCACTCTCGGCTGGGGATAGCCCTCGATCCCCTTGGACAGCACAGCAAATACACTTATAATAGTTTTTTTTACTCTATTCGATCATTTGTAAGCGTGAACTCGTGAAAACTGCCACAGGTAATTATCTATTTGTTTATTAAAGATTTATTTTTAGCATTTTATTGTTTCCTCATGTTTATACTCCTGTGGAACAGGAAGTCATGGCTGGCAATTTCATGTTCATGATCACCCTGGTGTGCTAAAACAATTTAAATATGAATGGGAATATACTTCAGAGATATTTTACTCATAAAAAATTCTAGGGGTGCCAATAATTGTGGCCAACGTGTTTTGGAGAGAACATTTATTTCATAATGTGATTTTCCCCCACTTTCAATTCTTTTCCTTCAATGAAAGGTTAGATTTTTGCTAATTTTATGAATTAAAGATCAAAAGGATAAACAAGACTTTATTGCAGATTTACTTTTACAGTCATCTTTGATCATATTTATGAAGGGTTCTTGAGAAAATCCCCTGTATCCACTGGTTCCACTGGCCTTCTCATCCTTCAAACAGCCAGGTCATCTTTCTCCAGGAGTTTACACATTTCAGACAAACATCTCAATGCTTATATCTGAAACAATAATTAGAAAAGGTTGCCCTCCTTTCCCCCACAAGAATCTTTTCACATTTACACATCAAAGTCACAGACATTTCATCTCAAAACATCAAACATCAGTAATGTCTTAAATTCATTTTGAAATGAATGCTAACGTTTCTTATAAATTACATTTACATATCAATGCCAATAAAACATTTTTCATAAATTATAAAGAATCACCCCCCTTTTGATAGTAAACATTCTTTTGAAAATGTGCTACTATCATGAAACCATTCTAATTAACATCAGCATCTGCTTGTGACTGAGTTACAGTCATGTCGTTCATGCAGTGATGTGTCTGGCAAAGTGTGAATGTCTTCTTCTTTATTTCCTTTCAACAGTGCCAACTGGGTTTCTAAATTGACTATTTTCTTAAGCAAATCATGATAGCCGATCTTTCCTTCCTTGTGTAGTATCTGTCAACATGCAAAACAAACAACCTCCACCTGATCTTCCCTTCTTTTCTCCACACAATGCCTTGCAATGTGACCATACCTTCCACATGCATGACAGACAAATCTTTGAAGAGATCTCTCATTGACTTGACAATTTCTAGCGATATGACCAGCTTTTCCACATGCAAAACAAACAACCTCTTGATCTTCCCTTCTTTTCTCCAAACAATGCCTTGCAATGTGACCATCCTTTCCACATGCATGACAGACAAAACTTTGAAGAGGTCTCTCATTGTCTTGACAATGTCTAGCGATGTGACCAGCTTTTCCACATACATAGCAAAGAATACGATCCTCAACTGGATTGAACTGGAATAAATACTTTGAATGTTGCGATCCTATCGGACATATGATAGCAACCTGAATCGTAACAAAGCACTGTTCGCCAGAGGAGAACTGGCCCCCCGACTAAGCCTGGTTTCTCCCAAGGTTTTTTTCTCCATTTTAACACAGAAGTCTATTTGCCACCTGTTTGCCATCTGATGTCACCTGTTGGAGTTTGGGTTCCTTGCCGCTGTCGCCTTTGGCTTGCTTAGTTGGGGACACTTGACATTTGACTTGACATTTGATATTCAACAGTGCTTTGATCTGCCTGCATTGACACTATTCTTTAAGAGCTGCTGTGCAGCCAAAATTATATACCAGTTATCAATGTAAAGCTGCTTTGATACAATCTGCATTGTAAAAAGTGCTATATAAATAAAGGTGACTTGACTTGAAAGAATAACACCTTCTGAATTTACTCTTGCAAATCTCCTTGGTCTATGATGCAAACCATCAGATAATCTACAACATTCTCTTCTGCCAAAGGCAGCAACTGGATGTCTAGATTTGGCATCTTTCATTTGATTATTTGCATTAGCATTATTGTTGTAAAACTGTGTCATTTTAGCAATAATGTCATTATATTCAGAGAGAGGTGTCACTAACATTGACACAGCAGAACGAGTGAGTTGGTCACATTTGTTAATCAAGGCAGACTTGAAACTGACATCATTCTTAGTAATATCAGAATTGCCACTGAAAGTTTTAAACACCTCCAATAATCGTTCTGAAAACGCTGCTGGGTGCTCCCCTTTCCTCATGTGCATCTCAGATATTTTATCCCAATTAACTGACATCACACCTAAAACTTCAAGTAGTGCCTGTTTCCTCTCTGACTTATTTGCAGTTCTGTCCTTTACTTTCTGAGTTAAGGCTCCAGACAGTGTGTCAGGCAAGCACATTCTTAACAAAACACATGCATCACCATCTGTAAATTTGTAAATCTCAGCATATTCCTCCAAGTTTTTCAGAAAATCTAATGGATCTTGTTTAGCAGGATCAAATTTCCCAATATTCTTGATCAGTTTCTAGTTCAGTTGGATTAAATCCTCTGACCATGGTAGTGGTCATTTGCTCTTCCCTTCCTTCAGTAGCACGCATAGTTTTAGTAGCATGAACTGGTGCCATGGGAAATCTAACTCTACAGTCAGAGTCTTGACTACTGAATGACTGAGAATCTCTTTTACAACCCTCAGAGCTATGTTCCTGCAAATCTGGCATTTCTGGAACTGGGTTACACAATGTGACACCTAACAATGTCTTACTGGTGTTTTTCTCAGCTATGCCATTCTTGATCATAAACTCACAAGCTGCCTTTGTTTCCTCTAAACTGTCGGCCAATTTTTCCACAGATGATTTAAGCATGTCATTGTTAGTTCTAAGAAATGCAATCTCATTCTGCATTCTGACCTTTTCTTCTTTCCATACCGTTTCACTAGCCAGGTAATTTCTTGTAGAAATTACCCCAACACTAAGTTGCTCATTTTCAGCTTTTAACTCATCTACTTTCTTCTTAGTTACTTTGTATGAAGCAAAAACTGCTTGAAGCGCATTAGCCATTTTTCCTTCTTTCTTCTTGGGCATTTTGGGGGAATTTTTGAATTGAGCCATAGCCCACTTGTAAGGGTCATCTGTCTTCTCTATCCTGTCAAACATTCCAGGTGAACCGTGCTTAGCAATGTATTTAATGATAATTTCTTCCATTTTCAAAATATTGAATATGTTGAATAGTAATAATTCAACAACTATTCACACAATGTCTTGTTTCAATGACTATACGTTATATAGTTGCTTTAGGATAATCGTTAGTCTAATTCAGACGCAAATTAACTCCATCGGGCCTTAAATCTCACTACTCTAAATAGTTAAACATGTAATACTGTCATAGTAAGTTGGACAAAACCACATACCTAGCCACAGTAGTTCGGGCTTAACAGTTTATCAAATTCAAAACAATGCCTCAGTATGCTGGGCAAAACCACACTGCTTCAGGTTATTGTTGTAAATTTCACAGAATCACTGTGCGTCAGACTCACTACACTGCACTTCAGTTATTCTTTCAAATTATGGTTAGAAATAATTTCGTGACCACACTGCATTGGGTTAATTCAGTTACTTTAGAATTTCGTCAGAATTATAACAACTCTACACTCAGTTTCAGTTACGTTAGAAACGTACCACTTTGTTTCAACTAGAAACAACAATTCTAATACAACTCTGCCACCACACTGCGTTGGGTTGATTCAATTACTTTAGAATCTTAACAGAATTATAAGAAACCAACACCAAGTTTCAGTTACTTTAGAAACTTTAAACTTAAGCACTTTGTTTCAGTTACTTTAGAAACAACAATTCCAATACAACTCTACCAACACACTGCATTGGGCTGATTCAGTTGCGTTTGAATCTTAAACAAAATTGTACAGAATAGGCTTAAGAACTCCTCCTGCTAATACTGAATAAACCAAATTCTCTTCTGTCCTTAATTTCCTTTCTAGATTTTTTAAACGAGGGGGTTCCCTGACAAAAACCAGCATAAAAGAAAGAAAACAGCTTTTTCTTACCTTTCCCCACTTTTTTCGGAAATCCCTCGCTGGGTGGCTCGCCAATGTAAGAAAAATGATGAGGACGTTGAAGATCTTGATGAAGAAGTTTATTGCAGCATAGCAGTGACAAAGTACATGAAGCACCTTGGGTTCACCGGCATCAGAATGAACCCAGAACATCCAAATCTCAAGCTTTTTATCCTCTTACAGTTTACTACTCTTAATGTAAATGAAATTGCTCCTGCTGTAACAGCTGTGGTCTGTATGTTAATGAAGTTGTGACACCTCATTGTCTGAGATGGTTCTCTGTGTCCCACACCCATTCCCATTCTACAATTGATGACCATTTGCTCAGGATGTGATCACCCAAATGGTACATAAACAATATACCAGTTGACTTTATTCTTCTCTATGATAATTAAGCCATTTTTGGGATGAGCTCATTCTAAAATATACTTTGGAGTGGAATCTGGGTCGAGGCAGACTACAATTTCTTACAGTACCAACAATTTTGTCCACGTCTCTATGTACATGTTTAAATTAGGTTGTGTAAAAAGGGGAAAAATGGACCAACTCCGGGCAATGGTCAATCATCTTGGAAAAGATTTTATGTAACAATCGTCAAAGGAGTTTGAAGCCCTTATGCAAATGGATCAGAAGAGGGATGAAGAAGTGCGTAAAAAGCGTAAAAGTCGGATCATGATGATGCAGACTGTAATCCAGGCTCTGCAAACAAACACAAACAGGCCAGACACATTCAGCACACCTCACAATTTCACTCACTTCAACTACCCAAACCCTCCTCCCTTCACGCAATCCTGCAAAGATGACAGAAAAATTACTCTCAATTGCTGTCCTGCGGCAAAACATGCTGACGATTGCGACCACACGATTTTGAGTGCAACCTAGTATGGATGAGCAACTTTTGGAAAACGCTTCTCAATACTCATATTGATGCTTTCTCGTTTCCTCACTCTTTCCTCCAGCCCATGACCCGGAAACCAATCGAACACAGCCATCTTGAAGGGCATCTCAATCATAGATATGTTTACATAGATGCCACAACATTGCAGAGCTTCTGGCTTCTGAGTTTGTGTTTTTATATGTATTAACTCAATATTACAGGTTTTAAACTATGATAACTTTTTAGTGTCGTGTTAGCTTCGTCTTGTATTGTGTTAGTTTAGCAAAATCATCTGCTGAAATCTATTGCAGATACATGCGTCGAACTATGGTTGCAGACGCACAGTCAACTTGCTCTTGAATGTTCACGGACCGGCTTTGACCATTCCAATATGGCGGATGACTTGCATATCGTGGCCCATAGAAACAGTTGATAATGAGGAATCTATGCATATATATATCTATGATCTCAACGTGAGGAGTGAGGAAGCTTTCTAAGGAGACATGATCGAGGATGCACAGGTATATCCTTCCCTCGCATCCTAAGGGGGTGGAGCTGAGACGCAAGGAAAGGAAACGAGGATGCACAAATAAGTAATGAGAAGCACCCCTCATTTTTTTATTTGTGCCACCTCGTTTCCTTTCCTCGCTTACTTTCCTTGCGTCTTAGGCCCTGTCCCAAATGGCACACTTCATATGCACTTTCGGTGGACTTGCAAAGGCTGCAATCTGTGATCTGGGGAATGCTAATGTTAGCCTGCTAGCATTGAAAGCATAGGATTCCACCCTTTCTGCAAATCATCATCCAAAGCCACGCCTCCAAAACACATGAAGGCACACAAAGGCTGAATCTCAAATGGCACCCTAAACCCTCACGGTCTTCCTCTTAGTCCTCTGTGTAGCTCGCAGACTTGCGGGCTCAGCTGAAGTGCGCATCGAGGGCGCATAGCGGCCGCAAAGGGTGCGTTTACGAGCACCCATCTGAAACCTAAAATGATGAATGTGACACCCTACGGTCTTGTGGACTTAACGGACATGTGCACGCGGCAGCCATTGTAAGCCCACAAGACCGAAAGTGCATAGAAGTCTGCCATTTGGGATTCAGCCTGTAGCTCTCAGCCTGTAGCTCTCTCTTTCGCCATGAAAGTGCAGA
The DNA here is from genome assembly GCA_037950665.1 of Hypophthalmichthys nobilis. Classification (NCBI taxonomy): domain Eukaryota; kingdom Metazoa; phylum Chordata; class Actinopteri; order Cypriniformes; family Xenocyprididae; genus Hypophthalmichthys; species Hypophthalmichthys nobilis. The sequence goes on along the minus strand of CM075483.1, from coordinate 8,636,670 downwards.
CTGCAAGTGTTTAGGGTGCCATTTGGGACAGGGCCATAGCTCCACCCCCTTAGGATGTGAGGGAAGGACACACCTGTGTGTCCTAGCTCATGACTCCTCGTCTCCTCACGGCGCAATTAGAGGCTGCATCCGAAAACTGAAAAATGCTGCCTTCGGAGGACGCATTCCAAGGTAGGAAGGCATCAAGGCACATCCGAATCCAGTGTTACCTTCACTTCCTGTTTAATGAGATGCCTTCATCTGATTGATTTTTGAAGCATAGATGTATCCTTCGCTGCCTTTGATATCCCACAATCCTGTGCTTTCCATTCTATGACGGATGAGATGAGTAATAAAAGCTGAGTCATTGCCTGATAGGGCGCCGAAGCAACAAGTCAGCTGCCTGTGAGTTTTCGGATGCGGCCAGAGAATTAAGATGTCCTTCAAGATGGTTAAGTTTGATCGGTTTCTGGGTCATGGGCTGGAGGACAGAGGAGCGAGGAAACAAGGAACCATTAATTTGAGTATTGAGAAGCACCCGTGAAGACGGACACTTTCTGCTTCCTGTGGTGATGCTGGTGTTTGCAGTGTTTGTGCACTTTTCACAACAAAGTGAATTAAATTTAAAATACCATTGAAGTGGAATCTATGTATTTTATCAGTTAGTGCTCGAAGTGGACACTTCTATAATTTAAATTTACTTCACGACCGTTGAAAAAGTATGTTCTATATAGTACGAATGCGTGTAGTATGAATGAATTGAGTTGTTACTGTCACATGACCTACCAAAACGATTCAAAAAACAGACACAAAATTTTTGAATGTTTTTTTGCAGAATGTAATAAATAATATAAATAAATATAAATATGTGATAAATATTATACTATGGTTACCATACCTCAAGGCATTGTTTTATTTCAAGACATTTGTCAGGTTTTTGTCCTTAAAGCTGCAGTCCGGAACTTTTTTTGATTAAAAATTATCCAAAATAAATTTTTGAGCAAGTACATAACCAGCCAGTGTTCAAAACTACCTCATTATCTTAGCTAGATTGACAACGGTAAGCTTGTAATAATGTTTTATAATAAGAGCAACCTGGTGGATTTCCGCGGGAAATTCGAGCATGCAGCAGTTCGTCTTTGCGTCATTACGTCACGTCTGTAAACAGAAAGAAGGAGTCCAGGCTAGTCGGCTTTATCATGTGAGGATGCTTGTTGTAGCGGATCATTTATAGCCTGTTCTCACAGCAGCTGAAATAATTAAACGTATCATTTTGGTGGTGGATTGTAATCCAGAAAGGTTCAAATGACAATCATCAGTGACAACTGGAGGTTCACCCCTAGTCAAAAGGAAAAGGCTTCGGACTGTGGAATGGCTACAGAAATTGAAATCTACAGGTAAAGATAATACACACTAAATACACATAGTCACGCAATGCTGATGTTGTTAACATTAACATTTTCAGAACAAAGTATAACAGTAATAATAATTTGCACGGTTTGGCGTGATCCGAGCTAAGCGATCGTTAGATTTATTCATCATTGGCAGCACGATTTATCGTATGCCTAATGGTTTTTTCTTCAGTTGGTCAGAACAAAAGTGGCAGACATGTTACTTACTTGTTCAGCCGATATTTTCCAGTGAAAATTCTTATATTGGTCATACTTTCAAGATTTAGAATCTGTGATTCTGAAGTACAGCATCCACACCGGTGTAGTGATTGACAGCAAACATTAGATTAATCCGCTGAGGAGTCGTGCCGAAGCACAACGCACGTAACGATAACAATTCCGCATATGACTGCAATTGCAGGTTTAAAACAGAGATGACAACAAAGAGGAAAAATGCCGGACTGCAGCTTTAAAATGCTCATGTTTGTAATAATTTCTTACGGATCTCATCCCAAGCTTCCGCTGCTAACTCCAAAACGTCATTTTCAAGCTAATGCAGTTATGGGAGAGAAATTGATAGACTGCTTAAGAGTGTGTCAATTACTTAAACAGTAAAAAAAAAAAAAAGGGGTGCTCTGGTTGCCACTATACTTTACCTTAAAAAATACCATAAAATACCATTTTAGGTTTCACAGGAAATAAATTTGTCCTTACATTCATCCACTTTGTTCTAATTCACCAAATGGAAACACAATAAATCCAAAATGGATAAACAGCTTGAATATTCTATGTGAGATGGGGGTTTTGAGGATCATGTGACACTGATGACTGGAGTAATGATGCTGAAAATTGTACTGTGCCATTACAGGAATAAATTATATGTTAAAACAAATAGAAAAAGAGTTAAATAAAATTGAAATATTTAACAATATTAATGTGTTTACTGTCATTTTCAATAAATAAATGCAACCTTGACGTGACTTGTTTAACATGATCACTTACGAGTCTACACTCCGACCAGAAGCCTACGCTCATTAAAGGAGCGAAGGCTCGTGGTACCATCACAGAGAGGCACGAAATCACTCTCCAGGACATTCTCGTTCACTGTCCCTTGCTGGTGGAATGATCTTCCTGCCTTCATCCGCAATGCAGAATCCCTGGCAATATTCAAAAGACAGCTGAAAACTCATCTCTTTCGTGAGCACTTATCCTCATCCTATTTCATTCATTTAAACAACTTAATTTGATCTAAGACTGGAGATTGCATCGGAAGTAAGTGAGTGAAAGCAATGGGACATTGTTTAATTTGTATCATCTATACTGTTAACCTTTTCTCTCGCCCTTTTTTTTTCTTTTCTTTTTCTCTCCTCTTCTTTCTCCCCTCCCTTATGTTATATATCTGGGTACCTGCAATGAGTAGACCCCCCTTAAATAGTTGGAATGACACGCTCGGCAAAAATCGCTTTATATTAACCAAAATATTCCTTCTGTATACAACTCAAAACTGTCCAAAGCATCATCACATTTCATTGCCACCAGTGGTCAACAGTGGGATGTGAAAGGATGACTGGAGGACAGGAAAATGGTGGAAGGAATAATAAGAATAAAAAAAAAAAAAAAGCGAGGAGCCGAGCGTGCACTCTGTGGCTTGCAGGGTGGGTGGTAAGCAAGACCCAGAATAATGATTATAATGAATCTTAACCTCTAGAGGTTGGTGTGGCTGGTCGGGATGCTGGAATAGGAGGGAGTGGTTGCTGGTGGGTGACGGATCATGGGTGGGTAGGATCCCTTCCCGCCCTCAGGAATGATTGTGGATAGCCCAGTCAAGGGCAAAACCCCATAATATTCTTATTATTAGCATAACTATTAATGATATTAGTGTGGTTGCCGGGGAAATTTGAGGAGGGGGGTGGGGAAGGAGGAGTAAAGGGGAAAAACATATAAAAGCAATTAATGTCTTTAAATACTACACACCTCTAAATCACCTGTAATTCTGAGATATAACTCCCCCTCCTATCTTCTTGTTGTATTTGTTATCTTGGTATGTTTTGTCTTACTGTGTAATATGTCAGTCCGTATATATATGTTGTAAGTTTATAATTGCAAAAAAATTGTATCACCTTTACTCTTAAAGGAATAGTTCACTTTCAAATAAAATTTTCCTGATAATTTACTCACCCCCATGTCATCTAAGATGTCCATGTCCTTCTTTCTTCAGTCGAAAAGAAATTAAGGTTTTTGATGAAAACATTCCAGGATTATTCTCCTTATAATGGACTTCAATGGCCTCCAAACGGTCAAAATGACAGTTTCAGTGCAGCTTCAAAGGGCTTTAAATGATACCAGACGAGGAATAAGGGTCTTATCTAGCGAAACGATCAGTCATTTTCGAAAAAAAATGTAAATATATATGCTTTATATAAACAAATTCTGAAACATTTATGATTATTATCAATGTTGAAAACAGTTGTGTACTTTTTTTTTCAGGATTTCTTGATGAATAGAAAGTTCAAAAGAACAGCATTTATCTGAAATACAAAGCTTTTGTAACATTATACACTACTGTTCAAAAGTTTGGGGTCAGTAAGAATTTTTATTTTTATTTTTTTTAAAAGAAATTAAAGAAATGAATACTTTTATTCAGCACGGATGCATTAAATCGTAAATTTAATGACAGTCTTACAATCAGTAAAGACATTTATAATGTTACCAAAGATTATATTTCAAATAAATGTTCTTTTGAAAAAAAAAATATTGTACACAAATATTTTGTACAATTGTACACAATAAATGTTTCTTGAGCAGCAGATCAGCATATTAGAATGATTTCTGAAGGATCATGTGACACTGAAGACTGGAGTAACGATGCTGAAAATTCATTTTTAATCCAGGAATAAATTACTTATAAAATACATTCAAACAGAAAACAGTTATTTTAAATTGTAATAATATTTCACAATATTACTGTTTTTATTGTATTTTTAATTAAATAAATGCAGCCTTGGTGAGCAGACGAAACTTCTTTTAAAAACATTAAAAATCTTACCGATTCCAAACTTTTGACTGGTAGTGTGTGTATATATATATATATATATATATACATATACATATATGGTCACACTTTAGATTAGGGTCCAACTCTCACTATCTCATGGCACGCTGATTCTCCCTGCTGCAAATTTTGTACATATAGACCTTTAATTAGGCCTAAATCAAGAAATATATTCAGATCACGGAAATGGTTCAGGATAGCAAATGACAACTAGCATCAGCTAAAAATCTAATCTTAATTATTTCCCTTAAACCTAACATATTAAAGTCTTATTTCAATGGATTTATTATTCATATTAAATTAATTTACTATGTTAATTCAAAATACTGCTATTTTTGTGATGCACATAATTGGATCGCATGGATTTTCTGTAATGCCACATTTGGATTTCCATAATAATTAACATAGTAAATCTTGTTAGTTTTTTATATTTTCAATTTAAAATAAAAGTTTTTCTAAAGTTAGAAAGTTGTTGAAATGCAGTGGTTACCCTGAGGAGCCTTTCTAAAGTTAGAAAGTTGTTGAAATGCAGTGGTTACCCTGAGGAGCCTGGGCAACCCCCTTATAAGTATTAAAATTATTTATATTTAGTTAGATCAAATTAACCAATTAAAATGCTAAAACACACACAAAAATTAAGATATTATTAATTAAAACTGACTTTTTTTAATTTAGTTGATTCATTACAACAGGTAAGGTACTGTCACTGTCACTGTCACTGTCACATTATCCTGCTGGAACAGAAACAGGCCCCATACTGAAAATGTTCGTCTTAGCAGATTGCATGGCTGAATGCTTGATTTTATGCTTCTGTTTATAATGTGTGTAGCAGAAACAGTAAACTCTGTTAATTAGAAGCAGGTGTCCACATATTTTTAGCGTACATGGTACATCAAGCATTTCATGATCCATTAGGTTTGTTTTTGGCCTTTGTTAATTACATAGAACTGACCACACACCATAGAGGGAATGTTCTCTTCACTTCACCAATTACTTCATCACAGTCATACCCTTATGCTTGTAGATTTTACACTGGCTAAAAAGATCATCACATCTCCTGCATTCCAATTAAATTCAGGCTAACAAGGCACTATTGACTAAAATTTGGCTGCCCAAGCTGTTCTGATGAGAAACATCTGTCTGAAGATTTTTGGGTCACAGTTCTGCAGGGACAGCTGTGCATTGCATAAGTCTGCCGTTTTGCTCTGAGGTCCTGGGCTCACTCCCTGAGGTCCACTGTGACACTTGCAATTGCCAGCTCAAATCTCTTTTGATTTAAGACGGCACAGATGCTGGCGAGCACCAGCAGCATACCATCAAAGCCACAGCTGAGAAATACTCAACCCACAAACGAATGCAACCTTCCTCAGATGGTTTCCAGTCTCAGCTGTGGCCCTATATTTTTCATTTCCCTTAATGAGCAGGGGAGCGAACGGGACGCCCAAGCAGAGATGTTGCACCCTCTAAGCAATCATGGTGGGTTGGGGCGGTTGGAGACGCAGATCAGCGATAGTGAACCGTGATCAAACAGTTTGTACGGTAAAGATCCTTTAGAAGTCCACACGTCTGTTTTAGGGTCATAGCACTCAAAGCAGTCGGAGTCCTCGATGACATCATGAGCGTTGAGGAAGCGTCCTCCGGTCACGTAGAGTTTGTTATTGATGACTGTGGCCGCATGGTGCATCCTTCTCTCCTTCATGTTTGCACACTTCACAAACTTATTAGCTTTGGTGTCGTAGGCAATCACTCTTCTTGTGTATCCTAAAATGATTGTCAATACACAGCAGTTTAATTAATGTATCAACTCATCAAGTGATGCATAATGTTTCATGGTTGGAATATTGTATGATCTTAGGAAGGGGCAAGAATTTTCCTCTTGACTGATTTCATCTCAACATTTATTGAATGTTGCTCTATTAATTATGCTATGATTAATCATGACATGAGTTTAGTTTTTAGGCTAAATTATACAAGTTTTGTCATTGTATAATAGTAATCTGTGAATTTGTTTTATGTTTATAGGCTATTAAAAAGTTTTTATGACTATTTGTTAATGTCATTTAGATTTGTTGGGTAAAAATGTCTTTATTTTGACATAATTGTTTTATTATTATTATTATACTGTTAAGATAATTATACAGTTCAGATATATCTCTATGATTCAGTTGTATGTCATGCCCCCCAGTGGTGACCATTGAAATTTCAAAACACTTATCAAGTAACGAAACCCTGTTTACTGAACTCATGTGACTTTGGCAGTTTGATACGCTCCAAACCACTGATTCAAAATAAAAGATTCGTAAAGCTTCGAAGCTTCATGAAGCAGTGTTTTGAAATCGTCCATCACTAGATATTGCTGAATAAAGTCGTTATTTTTTTTTTTTTTTTTGGTGCACAAAAAGTATTCTCGTCACTTCATAACATTAAGGTTGAACCACTGTAGTCACATGAACTGTTTTAAATATGTCTTTGGTAGCTTTCTGGGCATCTGAAAGTGTTAACTGTCTTGCTGGCAATGCAGGGCTCACTGAGCCATCGGATTTTAAGAAAAATATCTTAATTTGTGTTCTGAAGTCTTACAGGTGTGGAAAGACATGAGGGTGAGTAATTAATGACAGAATTTGCATTTTTGGGTGAACTAACCCTAAATATTGTTGTGAGCAATGGGAGGTCAAAGTCAAAAATGTTGAGAACCCCTGAACTTTTTTTAAAATAAATAAATTACAAAAATTGATATCTGTATTTTACATATTTTTCTAACAATATTTACTCACCTCCAACAATATAAATCTTGTCTTCTATCACAGCAGCAGGTGCGCAGACGTTCTTCACTGTCCTGGTTTCCAGTCTAGACCACAAGTTGCGGGAGATGTGATAAACCTTGGAAAGATGAGTGGCGTTTGTCATGAGGGATCACACCTTCAGCGAAGCACAGATTATCTTTTCTGAAGGACTTTTGTTACCTGTATTAGTCTCACTGGGTTCTGCAAGGCATCCTCGCCTCCAAACACATAAATCCTCTGGTCGTTGGCCGCCACTGCAGGGTGTAGGACTGCTGTGGGCATCGGCGCCATGGCCTCCCATTGATTGAACATGCTGTTGTACCGCTCTACCGTATTTGAGATCTGCTTATTCGGCCCGATTCCACCAAGAGCGAAGATAAAGTGAAGGTAGGAGACGCATTGATGGGCGTACCGTGGCACTAGCATGGGTTCGGCGGTCCTCCACTGGTTTGTCTTCAATGAGAGGGTGTACACCGTGGCACTAACCCCACTGTCTCCAGATACCAGACTAAGACTGAGGCCACCCACCACGTACAGAATGCTGTGAATACAGACATACGCAGCCTTGTAGAGCCGCAAAGGTAGTTTAGCGAGCCACTGCCAACGTTGTGTCCTTTCGTCATAGAGAAGTGCCTCCCTAGACGTCTGTTCGTTGTTTTTGCGGCCTCCAACCACCACCAGAGTCTCCCGGCACGTGTAGCGACGCGGTGTGGTCCAGAGAGGCTTCAGCTCTCGAGCGCATTTGGCGCTTACGGAAAACATCAGACGTCGCACAGACTCGATAATCTCAGTGCACAGCGTAGACGACTGGACGAGCGGATCATTGGCGATAAACTGGAAGAGGTACGTCGGATGGATGTACCGCAACCGGACCTTCTTGAAGAGGTCGTGAATTGCTCCTCGGCGGGAGAAGGGGTCATGGTGGATCCAAGCAAGCAACGTCTCAAAAACCTGCTCCTCCTCCGCGCACAGTCGGTCGTCCTCCAGGTAGCACATTAGCTCAGGAAGGGAAAGTTCGCAGAAGTCCTCAGAAGCAGCAACGTCTGAGAAACACCGCACGGCCATCTCTTTGGCTCTCTCCTTGAGGCTTTCACAGTGAAGGATCTCTGAGAGCCTAATCATGCTCAGGCAGTTTTCCGGATTGAGCTGTTCCTGTAGGAAGGTGGAGCAGGCCTCAAAGAGCCTCCCGTACTGCAGCATGGAGGCCGCCTGCATCAGGGGCAGCACAAGCTCCATGGTGATGGTGATGGTACCAGTATAGATGTAATCCACTACACATTCAATGACTTCCGACGTGATCCCTTTCAGGTCCACTCTAGCCTGGCTGCTCTCCCGAAAGCTGCTGCAGAACATGGCTCGGAAGTATGGGCTGCTGGAAACCAAGACGTTCCTGTGGCATGGGATCTCCCTGTCTTCGGTGCACAAGATCACATCGGTAAAGATCTGCTCATGTCTCAATATATTCAACTGAAACAGGAGGTGAGCAGGGAGCTCTTGGTCCTTGAACAGAAAGACCTCTGTTGATGTACCAGCCATGCTGCAAAGGGGAAGGATTGAGAGTTTAATAGCAAATAAACATTACCGTTCAGTCACGATGAGTAAGAAGTTACGGTTTGCTGTTGTCATGAGCACCACACAACCTATCCTCTCTCCCTTTAAGCTCTCTTTCTCTGTTACTTTATCACTCCGGATGTTCCGCTCCACAGTGTTCTATTCCAGGGTCCCTTAAATCATTTTAATGCATTCATGTGTAGCGCTTGGCTACATTTCCCTATCAAAGCTAAGTTTATCAACGTCGTTGTATCACTTGCCAGCTGTTTCTGATCCCCTCGGTAGGTTTGCCCTTGACAGCCTAACTATTTAGACGAGGACATTTCATGGGGCTATTATCAACACTAAGTCGTCTAATCACCCCAGAGACAGCTACTGATTTTATTTCACTCCAGATCACATGGGCCTGCCTGACCTCTATTTTGGGATGCTAATTGTTTTTTTCTTGTTATTAATCACCATTCTGAGACACCACAACAAGGCTGAAAGTATTCCCCAAAGAAAAAAAGATACCATATCATGTTTCAGTGGCACTTGTTTAAAAAAGACAGCTTCAAAATAGACAGCAAACTATAGGTTGTGAAAATGGCTGAGTGACAATAACTACCGTAAGAGAACCTTAATAAATAAGGATTCAAACTAAAGACTAGAGATTTGAACTACTTAACATATAAACTAGCAGGACAATTCAGGAAAAGCAATATATCAGAATTTGCAATTTGTACATTGTGCAATCTTGTAAGTAGCTCTTGAACTCACCTGTTTGTTCTTCACACTCAAGTTTCAATGTGAATCAGATAAAGTTCAGCAGAATAAAAGCAAATACATTTCTCCCAAATTTCTCTCTCAAAGACGACACAGTCAAAAGTGGCATGGAGAAAGACATGAGGTCTCAAGTTTGGAGTTTGCCATGAGGTCGCTGTGTACATTCCAGTTACCTAGAATAGTCTAGAAGGCTGCTGTCCTCCGGGTCTCACATGTGACCCTCCCTATGTTTGTTCCCACAGCGGTGGGCCGTGCACCATGCTTTTTGTGTGTTTACTATGGCAGTGACAGAGAACTAGGCTTATCCGGAGGACAGAGGAAGGGGTCGCGGGCTTGTGCACACCCCTTGGCAGGCTTGTGTAACCCAGGAAGCTGGTAAATATAGTGCAGTGCTGATGGCTAGGATGAGTGTGGTGAACAGCTGAACCATTAGGCCCGGTTACCTTGATTTGCCTCTTGTTTGAGAAGATAAGGAGAAGACCACAACAGGCGGCTATTTACCTGCCTGTTAAGACGGACATTCATATAAGCCTTTCGGCATTTATGTTCATGTCTTTTTATTTTGATATGACAATTTTGTGGCTTTGAAGTATCCCAGGGATCTTGTTTCATCAGTGGTTCTTGTTGTTCATCAGCGTATTTAAACCCCTCATGTTTGCTGTTTCTTGTTGTATATTGGATGTTTTCAAGACAGATTATTGTAAAGCTTGCAATATTTTGTTCAAGTCAAGTTCATGGTTTTTGGATATATAGTTTATTGCTTGTTTGGGTTAACAGTATATCTAGTCTCACAGACTTTCCTCCGGTTTCACAGACAAGGCTTAAGCTAGTCCCAGACTAAAATGCATGTTTGAGCTGTTTTAACTGAAAGCAACTTGGACTGACATATCTTAAAATATGTCAGTGCCATTGTTTTGTCTCAAGATGCACACCAGTAATGTTTTTTTTTTCTAGTGTACATTTACAAATGCTACTTAAATATCCTAATTGAACTATAAGGCCTAATTCTGGCTTAGGCTAAGCCCTGTCTGTGAAACTAGGCCATGATGTAACAGTCAAGGAGATCTACGGAAACATCAAAATAAAATGTGCAGTGGGAATTGCAAATCTCAACCTGTTTTTTTTTTTTTTCAAGTGAAAATTACCCCAAGCTTTATTCACCCTCAAGCCATCCTAACTGTATATGACTTTCTTCTTTCTGATGAACACAATTGGAGATATATTAATAAATATCCTGACGCATCCGAGCTTTATAATGGCAGTGAACAGGGGTCACTAGTATGAGTGCTTCCGTCTGGGGGTTAATAAAGGCCTTATGAAGAGAATCGATGTGTTTGTGTAAAAAAAATATCCATATTTAACAAGTTATGAAGTAACTGAATGCTACGAATGCTAGATACTGGTGCAGATACTCCTTATAGCCCTATCATCGTGTTGGGAGAAGATGAATTACTGTCATGTTTAGATTGGTGGAGAGGGAAAGAAAAACAAACATGCCTCTAGGCAGATTATATGACAGTCCTTGAATTCCATGGAGTCTGAAATGTCAGCAAGGAAGCAACATCTTTAGCATTGCCACCTCTTCCCTGGAATGAACACAGCTTTGTTTTTCTTTTCCTACTGCATGTCTTGTAATCTAGTGGTATTATCATGCTCATAGGTGAGGTTAATGCATTTCTCAATAAAAACTGTCCCATTGAAGATATTTCTAGTTTTTAGGGAACATTTTGTATGCTTATGTCTTTAAAGATGAATAATATGATAACAGAGATGTGCAGTTCTTCTTACAACCAATAAAAGACAAAGTTGGCGCCTGTGAAAATCAAAAACTTAATGATATTTTATAATAAGGTTTGAGCAAATATTTAGTATAATGTGTTTCCTTTTAAGCTATCAGAGTTTATTTTGATTACACCCTTACTACATTTGATGTAATGAGTATTAATGTTTGTTCTGCAACGATATCTGATTTGTGGACGAATTGTTCATTTGAGTCGGATCTTTTCCATGAATCAGTTGAACCCACTTAAAAAAAACGGTCGAACAATTCTTTCACGAATCGGACTAAATCAGTCCCAACAGTCCGAATTTATAGCCTACTTAAGTTCTGAAAGACTATAAACCGAATCATGACTGCAATAACTGAAATAGCGTACATGAAATTACAGTAGAACCCTGTTTAATGAAACATAACATGACACCCATAATAAACAGCGGTATGTGCTCGCCGGGGTGTCAGAGAGACCACGCAAAGAACCGCCGAATTATTTTTTCGAACCCGTAAATTGAAACGAACCGTTTGAAAGAAAGATACGCAAAAATGAGTCAGACTTCCGCACTTCCAACTAACCCTTTTTCGTCACGCGCTGAGCGGAAGTGACGTACATAGCCAGAAGCGTGACGAAGGCTCGCTAAGAAATACAACAAGGAAGTAGACGTTCACTGTCAAGGCTAAAATAACATTCGGAAAGGAGATATTTAATAGCTCAACGGTGACTTATCACTGAATAAGTACCGGGAGGGTATAGTCATCTCGGACTTACCCGAAAGCCCGTAAGTATTTGAATAACCGTGGAGCTCGAGTCCAGCAATGAACACGGACGTTGAATTTCACATCAGGCAGAATTACCCGTGGAACAAACTGCCAGCAAATGTCAAACAGGTACAGTAACACACAGCTCACATGTCTTTATCACACACGAACAATTGCCATCACTGCCTGCCCTAACTGCATAATAATTCACAGCATCAGCATGATTTCCAGATATTCTGTCATTCATCTCATTCATTCATCCGTAATTACACACACACACACACACACACACACACATCATCATCATCATCATCATCATCATCATTATCATTGTCGTCACTGTCATCAGATTCCTCTGCATGACACCAGTCCATGAGTATCAGATCAAAATATATAGGAAGCCTAATAATAGACAATTGAAAAGGTTTTTGTTTTAAAGACAGTTGGAATTGCACTTTTTGAATAAATGAATTATTGCATAAGATGTGTGCGTGTCAACTTTGCAGTGGACATAATATATATACATTTTATAATATTTATTCATTGTTTTATTTATTTATTTATATGTTTTATTGTTTCTTTATTAGTATTTATTGAATTTCTTTTTTTAAAGCAGTTCATTAATTTATTGATTGCTTTTTTTTTTAAATGATTTGATTTATTCATCAAAATGATATATTTTAAGAGTTATCCACTGTCAACTCCAATATAAACTAGAGTATAATAATTTTGGGGATGGGAATTGGAATCATGCATCCAAGGGTTAAAATGGAAACAAAATGAGACAAATGTTGACATAACATTGGGTTATACAATAAATTTAGAAAATGTGGCTTTGGAAATACTTGATAATGTTGAAATATATTTTTCATGTGGAAATTACTTTTGACTTGGCAATTGATTTTTCTTTCACATTCAATTCAGATTTGCAGTCAAATTCACATTCTCATAAATAGTGTCAAACATTATGTGTTTACTGTTCATGCATTGTGTTACTAAATCTGTTGGGATTAAATGTTTTCACACTTTTCTTGTACCTGCTTTGCCTTTTAATTGTGATCTTGCTTTATTCATAGAGTCTTGGAAACTCGCAACGTGAATATGACAAGCAGGTTCTTCTGTACAGTATCCGAAACCAGCTACGCTTCCGCAATAACCTAGGTAAGTGTTAGATCAACTCAGAAAATCTATTGTTTTTCTCTTCCATAACTCCTATTTTTAATTCTGACAATGTGCCAAGGTATTTCTCACTCCACTCTGGCAGACCAAAGAGCTTATTGTAGCTTATTCTGTTAGCAGATGTAATTACATTGAAATAATGACCGAATCATTGCCCTGATTTAGTGTCCTACAACACTGTCAAAAACCTCTTTTTTTTAACAGTCAGGCATGTGAAGAAGGATGAACGCAAGTATTACGAGGAGCTGTTGAAGTACAGCCGAGAGCATCTGATGCTCTACCCCTACCACCTGTCTGACATCATGGTCAAGGGTCTGCGGGTCACCCCCTTCTCCTACTACATCAGCATCATGGAGGTTCGCTCTTAAACTCTTAAAGTCTCCAACTGTTTGGAAAGCATTTATTTAACAGTTTTTTTTTGTACTTTTTAATTGTTTGTAAAGAGAGGATAAACAATAATGAGGAGGATAGGGAGGAACGGCAAATGATGCTAAACTCAAACCTGCATTGCCCACCTAAGCACCACAGCACAATGTGTAGGCCACATCTCTAAAGAATTAATTTAATTTTCCCAAACAGCCCTTCCAAATTATTTGGTCAGCAGTTACCATTGATGCTGTGAAAACTGTTGCAACATATGGTAGACGTGGGCTGGCATCCAAGCGTTTAGTGTTTTACTGATATTGTTTTTCTTCCTCTAACGATAGAGAAGTATTAACAGTTTACCATTTTATAATAATCATTACAGTATAAGTTCTGCATTCTGACAATGCTCCAGACGGGTAATTTTTGTTTGAGCTTATGAAGATTACTGTAGATAACTCATGCAATGTGTCAGCTTACCATATTTAATTGTATAAAACAGCAGTGTCTGCTTTCTGTCTGTGTGACTTAAACAAATTCATTTACCAGCAGTACGTTTTAGTCTTAGTACATTTTGAAATATATAATCTGATGTTCTGAGAGCATAAAGGGAATGTTCACTCTCATTATTTACTTACTCTCATGTCATTTCAAATCTGGATGACTTTTTTTCTTCTGAGAAACACAAAAGAAAAGGTTTTAATGCTGCTCTTTTCCATACAATGAAAGTGTCAGGGTTATGTTTGGTTTGTCTGTGTTTGATGGGCCATTTACGCGACACTCAACTAAAAATGTAAAACTTTTTATGCCTTTTGTTTTGACCATTCATTTACATGATAACAGCGTTTTGGAGGCCTGAAAATGCAAACTTTTGAAAACAACATTCAAAGTGCAAGTTTTTGAAAATGATACTGTTATCATCTCCATGTAAGCTACAAAAACACAAATTTGTGAAAACAGTGACGTCATGCGCATGTGTATTACGTGTTCAGTTTATAGGCGTGTAGTGTTTCTTTACAAAGTGACCTCACCAACTACTGGCCTGGCAGCATAATACAGCATTTTTAGTCGTTTTCAGAGATCCGTGTGAACAGGAATTGTTTTGTCAACCAGTGTTGGGGGTAACGCGTTACAAGTAATGCGAGTTACGTAATCAGATTACTTTTTTCAAGTAACTAGTAAAGTAAGGCTTTACTTTTAAATTTACAATAAAATATCTAAGTTACTTTTTCAAAGAAGTAACGCAAGTTACTTTGTTTTCCAATTTATTGACTGACAGTTCTCCTGTCCCTATGTTGAGAGAAAGCGGGAGTGCAGAGGTGTTGTGTGCGCTGTGTAAATGGTTACACATCACTGTGCTGTGATTCTAGACTAGTTCAGCACAGCACAGCTGAAAGGCTTATTTGTTTGAACTGTGCCCTTTACTGTACAGGCGTGAATTTGCATTTCCTTCAGATTGAGGCTTATTCATTTCACTTTTGGTGTGAAAGGGCCTTTACGTTTGCCAAAAATATAACTTTTTTGTTGTAATAAAAACAAACAGCCCAGCCCACATGAGAAAAAGTAACGCATAAGTAATGTAACACATTACTTTCTATAAAAAGTAACTAAGTAACGCAATTGGTTACTTTTTTAAGGAGTAACGCAATATTGTAGTGCATTACTTTTTTTAAGTAGGTTAACAACGTTGTTGTCTGTACGTGAAAAACACAAAGGAAAAACTTCTCAGTTTTTAGTACATCATTGTCATGTAAACGTACCATTAGTTTTGGTTTTTGCTTTCCTGGTTCTCCTTTTTAGTTGCCTTTGTTTACTGATTTGAGTTACACACCTGTTTGTAGTTGAGTTTCCTTCCTTTGTTCTCTAGTGTATATAGTCCTCTGTATCCTTGGTGGTTCGTTCTCGTCATTATATAGAGGTTGTTCTGTTCGTGTGTCAAGTGTTTAAAGTTAACTGACTATTTTGTTATTTTTGTATTTTTTCATTAAACATCTTACTGCTGCAAGTAGATCCTTTTTTGTTCATTCTCTGCATCAACTCAGCATGACAGAAAGTGGATGGGAACCAGGTTCAACCAGGCTGTATTTTACATTATCTGAAGCTCTATGATGCTTTGTGTGACGAAGATTAGCCATGGTCATCATTCACTTGTATTATTTGGGAAAGAGCAGCTGGACATTCTGCTGTAAACATTTCCTTTTGATTTCCATGGAGGAAAGAAGGTCATACGGGCTATGAAAGGCATAAGGAAGAGTTAATGACGACACAATCATAACTCTTAGGTGAACGATTGTTTTGAAACTTCATTTGAAGTACACAACCTAATCTCTTTCCCCTTCATTCAGGACATCATGAATTGTGAGAAGAGTTATGATTCCCTGCCCAACTTCACTGCTGCTGACTGTAAGTTGTTTTTTCTCTGTCTGAACTGGGAATCATTATTTGTTACTGTTGCTGACTGCTCATGCACAGTAACGAGGCCACAAGAGAGGCCACTAGAGATGGCAGAATATTGGCCACTCAAAATGAAATGGCACAGAGATAGAAAGTACGAAAAATATTTTAATTCATGTGTTTAGTTATTGCTTTGGAAGTAATTTAGTAATGTCATCTTTACACTGCAAATTTGCCATATATATATATATATATATATATATACCACAAAGGTTTCAGATACATTTACTGTTTAATGCTGCTCAGAGGCAGCATAAATGCATTTACTCAGAAATTATGATTAGCGAAATAATATTTAAAATGTAAAATATATTAATTTAGGAACATGGTTAACATTTTACAATAAGGTTACATTTGTTAACATAAGTTAATGCTTTAGGTATCATAAATTAAAAGTGATCATAAATCATTTTTACAGTATTTCTTATAGCACTAGCTTAATATTAATTTATGAATGTACTTCTGTTCATGTTCATTTATAGTACATTAACTTATGCTAATTTATGTTGTAACTGAAATGTTAAATATATATTCATATATGTAGAAACTACCATTTTCCAAAAATAATAAATGCCGTAAGTATTGTTCATTGTTAATTTATGATTCCTAATGCATTAACAAATGTTTACAAATTGAGCCTTATTGTAAACTGTTACAGAAACGAAACAGTTTGTAAAACGACACATTTTCAAAAAATGAAATATGAATTGTTTATAAAATTATGAAAATATATATTTTTAAAATGCATGTTCTGTCCAATGTTAAAGTAACATTTAAAATTACTTTAGGTGACGTTAAAATTACATTAAATGGTGTTGATTTAAGTTGAATCTGTTCAAGCTATAGAGTGGTAAAACTCAAAAATTAGTCCTTCAAATTATTCAGCCAGCAATCAATATAATTTCTCAAGTTTTTTTTTTTTTTTTTTAATTATAAAATTATAATCAAATATCAAGCAAGACCCATAAAATGAAATGTTAAATGTAGTTTAGAAGCACAGTATGCCCAGTATTCAGCAAACACCGAATTTATAGCACTGAAATCAATATTTCCGTAAGTAAAATACTGTGTAGTAGTCAGACATTGTCATAAAATGTATTCAGACTTTGGACTATGGTATTTCCTACAGCTAGTTGGATTACGCATATATGAATACGAGTTCTGAAATCACCATGAAGGAGCAATATAATAGTTTACAAGCACCCGACAACAAGACAAACCATCACATACTGTATTTATTTTGTGGAAAAAGAAGGCATGGAATTTTAGAGTATTTTACGAAACTCTTCCATTTACCAATATGTCTTATCATTATTCAAATGAAAGATGTGCTGGCGTATCCAATGGGAATTGAAGTCATCACTTTTATGTGAATTGCAGGCATAGATTAAAGTGAATTGTGTAGAAGGCGTCATAGTGTAACCACTCATACATACATTTGCACTCCAAAGCATCTGGCTACAAAATCATTGGCATAATAGCACAACATTAAACTATGTTATGAAACAAATAATTGTATTTGGCCCACCATAGCTGGCTGGGCTGTGCAGTGTGCATGCTCAGAGATCTCAGAGAACATGGTCTTTAGGTTGGGTAGACAGAAGGTAGCCAGCAGGCTATGCATGTGTCTCTCGCTCTAATCTGTTTGTCTGAAGTGAGACTGCTCTCCTGCCCTTCACAGCTCACCCCACAGCCTTTGGCATCATGCCTGGCATGTCTCAGTCAGGCCTGGCCTTCTCTAATGATCCTAGACCCCTGTGTCCTATTCATGGGGAGGGACAGGCTGCTGAGGCCCCAGGAAAGCAGGATCTGGGGCATAGAGGAATATGTTGAAGTCACAGAGGTTCCTCTGAACACTAAAGGACATCCATGATGTCTTACCAGTTACAAGCAAAACGCATTCAGAGGAAAAACACATGTAAACCACATTGCATTTGTAGTGTAAACTAAGCTTTTTGAAACTTTGAATTAACTAAACCAATTGCTTCGCAAAATGATTCACTGTTTCGACGCATCGAGACACCACACACTCACACTGGTGATGCCTGCTGGTCAAAACGGTGTAAATGAAACAAAAACTCAGGCAAAAATGCATAAAAATGCCCTTTTCAAACCAATTGCATTTTTTTTTTTTTTTTTTGAAAATGTAATCTGTTAAATTAACAATTAACAAATTATCTTATACCATTAAATATGAAGTGCCTACATAATGTTATTTTATTACTTATAATTTTATTTATATTAAGTTGTAGGGCTTGTTTTATGGAGAGTTTGAGTCCAGTAAGAGACTATTAACTAAAACTCTTCCTTTTTATTATACAAATGTGCCATTAAAAATGTCTACAAATTTATAAACTTTAAAATAAAAGATAAAAGACAAGACATTGGTTTATGGGTTCACAGAGATTATCACCCACTAGTGGCTAACCATTGACATTTCAAAACATTTCGAAACGATGTAATGAAGCCTTGTTTACTGAAAAAACGTGACTTTGGCAGTTTGATACGCACTCTGAATCACTGGTATGAAACAAATGATTTGCAAGTTTTCGAAGCGTGTTTTGAAAGCGCCACTCACTAGTGTAAATGCAGATAATGCGTCCTGGGCAAAATGAAAGGGCGGCCTGCTCACTTGTCTATCCTCCATTGTGCTTTAAATGTACATATATGTAAGCAAGACTTCACTGAACATCCTCAGTTTGCCTGACGTCAACATGCATAAGCACAGTTCATATGAAGCACAAACATCCAAAGTTCAAGTAATGATTTGGCTCAGAATTTCATGTTTATGGAGAGAGAATTGATTTCCGGGGGCATTTCTTACCTTTTTATGGGCAATTTTTATAATTGCCTTATTAATTGAATCTGTCTTGTCTTTAATGTCAAATACTTACATTTAACCAGTTGTGATTGGTTATAATGCTTGACACTGCAAAAACGTGTAAAAAGAAATCTGATGCTGCATGAGCAGATCTAAATGTAATGCAGCAATTAACACTCATTTAACATTTACCTTTAATCGCGACAGCCGTAATAAATTTAGTTTAATTGTGCATGGACATTTTTTGCCCCTTCATCTTGACTCCCCATCGTTAATTTTCGACCCTGGTATAAACAGGGCCATAGATTGCAGATTAGGTGTCCACAGGGCTTGACATTAACTTTTTTTGCTCACCAGCCACTGTGGCTAGTGGTTTTAAAAAGTTACTAGCCACTCAGCATTTTCACTGGCCACAATTTTGACATTGAAAATCAGCCGTATAGATATTTTTAATATTATCTCATAATTTGGCAGTAGGTATATTAGGCTGCTGTCACTTTAAGACCTGACGATTCATTATATACTGTTACACATGCGTTTTCTTTCTCAACTGTTTACGTTCACTTAAAACATAACTGACTGTGTTTGAATGATTACTCGCCAAGGCCGACATTTTGATTATTTTGTGTGTATTTGACTGTTTAAGTGCAATAAGCAGCAGAAAAGAACTCAATTTTGTACTGAGAGGCAGCTTTATGTGCATGCACTTTGGGTGTGAACACAAAATCTGCAGAAATGAGTAAAATTATGCGCAATATGCGCAATCCCACACTAAAATTCAAGCCCTGTAACACCAACAATATTTGTCCGCAGCAAATGAAACAAGTGAGGTAGGGGAGGCGGGTTTGTGTGTCAACTCGCTGTCGGAGAGATGAGAGATCAACAAAGCGCAACTGGTATCGTGTATCTATTCTGTAGAAAATGAGTATTGGAAGTGTTTCAAATATTTCAGTATCGAAAAACAGATATTTTTGACAATACTACATTGCACTTAGTTTATTATTTCAGATGCCTTTTTAAAAAAAGACTGCTATTGAAAAATTTACATATTATATATACAGTTCAACCCACCAAAGTGGCTTGTAGCAGTGACTGCATTACACACCACTGCTGAAATCCACCCTCATTTGGCAGCTGTTAATGTCAAGCCCTGGGTGTCCACACATAAAGTATTTGATAATTAGGATCCATTAGCATATTAACTGATCTCACTGTTGACCTTTCAGGTCTGAGGCTACTTGGGATCGGCAGGAACCAGTACATTGACCTAATGAACCAGTGCAGGTCTTCCAAAGTAAGTCGTTCTTGGTTTTACACTGTAGATCAATTAGGATCTTGTGGTTAACTTCCATGGAAGCTCTCCTGGGATTTCAACATGATGTTCATTAGATGATTCTCAAATCTGGATGGTTTCATGGGTCCCTTTGAAGATGAAAGATATAATCCATAGAGAGCAGTGCTTTGTACACACAGTGATAACCTCACACTGTTGCCTAAGCAGCATCTGTCTGTGGCTAGAAATTCTTCCGGAGGAAAACGGCTCGGGATCTTCTGCCAGCAAAACCTGTGGAGATCACAGTAGAGCCCTGGTGGGTGGTACAGACTGGATACATCACAGAGGATGACATCAGGGTAAGACGGATTCATTTAACTATGTGTATTTAGTCTTATTTATAAAATCAAATTAGGCTTTTGGAAATGGAAAAAAAAAAAAGAATATTACTTCAAAGAAATGGAATGATTAAGAATAGAACTTAATTATTAATTTAATATTTCTGATATGATGCAACTTAGTCTCTGTTTTTTCTAACAAACCATTAACAGTTACATAATTTAAAAGAAAGAAAGAAAGAAAAAAGATCAGAACAAAGAACCAAATTATTCTCAACATCTACATTTCTGTCATATTTCCTGCATGAAACTGTCAGAGGACAAAGTCTCTCCTAGTTGTTCAATTGAAGGTTTGTAACTGGAGTGAAATACCTGTGGCCTTTTGTGCTGGATGATTTCAGATCTGCTCTGTGGCGGAAAAGGCAGCCATTGATAAGCTGATAGATTCTGGACCCCAGCTGGCTGGATCAATGGAGTACAACGTGGTTCTGAGTGAGTGTCACTGAGACAGTTTAAGTCTTCTATGTGGCCAACGTAAAGGAAAAACCACTGAAATAATATTGAACCAGGAAATGATCCATGCATGAATTCAAGTCAGTGTACTAATTAATCTAGATGTTATTAATTTTATAATGCAATGTAGTGATGATGACTTTGATTGTCTTCTTTTTTTAGTACCGCAGATGTTGAAACTGATTTAGTAGCACTGGTGACCGAGCCATTAAAAGACAAATAAATTATAGCAAATAACAAATAATAGTTGTGACCAATAAATGCAGTTATCAATAATATTGCACATATTTGGCAGTAAAGCATTGATGTATTTGGGACACAGATAAAAAGGTACACACAGTACCAGTTAAAAGTTTGGACACATTACTATTTTTAATGTTTTTGAAAGAAGTTTCTTATGCTCATCAAGCCTCCATTTATTTGATCAAAAATACAGAAAAAAAGGAATATTGTGAAATATTATTACAATTTAAAATAATGATTTTCTATTTTAATATACTTTAAAATATAATTTATTTCTGTGATGCAACGCTGAATTTTCATCAGCCATTACTCCAGTCTTCAGTGCCACATGATCCTCTAGGGCCGGTTGTTCAAATGTAATCTGATCGGATTTCGGCTATTGGATTGGATCATATCTTGAAAATGGGTTGTTCAAAAGGAAAAAAAGGATTCTGAAATCAGATTAGATCACAAAATTCAATCTTAGTTTTGATCTGGATAAAATCATCAGTTTGTGTTGTTCAAAACCTTTTCATAAAATTGGGATACCTTTGATCCAAAAAATCTGGATTATACTGATCCCATCAGAAGAGTGGATTTCAGGAACAAAAATATCATTTTTATGTAATGTAACTTTAAAACTGGTCAAAAAATAAAACATTTTTATTATGTAATATACATACACACATATATTTCTTTGTTTTGCTCTTGATTAGTTAACTTTTCAAGTAATAAATTAGAAATAGACATTAGGCTACATATTTAGCCTTTTGGCTAACCTACTGTAAAGTAAAAAAAGAGATTTTGGCGCCATAAAATAATCCCCAAACAGCTGTAAATATGAAAATATAATATTATATTTGATTCCAAGTGTTTGTATCACAGTTTGTAAACTACATTGGCACAATCAAAAGAGATGAACCAGTCAAAATTTCTTTGCGGGCGAACGCAAAGTTTCTCGGGTGAAAGCTACGTGGAATTTTTCTGAGAGAATGCAAAAGCATTGAAATGTGTTTTTTTCCCCATCTCATTCTTTCTATCACCATGTCCCTTTAGGGGCTCTGTAGAGCACTAGTAATCCAGATTTGGTAATCTGAAAAAGTGTGTATCTGGACCAGGAAGATCCAATCCAATTTTGCTTTAAAAAAACAGCACAAAAGTAAGATGGATTACCTGATCCTGGATAGCAAAACATGGGATTTTCAAATCCAGATAATTCTGATCCATATTAAACTTTTTGAACAACTGGTCCTTAGAAATCAATCTAATATGCTGATTTGATACTCAGTTATTATCAATGTTGGAAACAGTCGTGCTACTTAATATTTTTTTTGGAACCTGTGATACTTGGAGCTTTCTATTTTAAAAAAATGCTGTTCTTTTTGTTCATCTAAGAATCTCAAAGTATCACAAAAAAACTAAGCATCACAATTGTTTCCAACATAGATAATAAATCAGCATACAGTATTAGAATGATTTCTGAAGGATCATGAGACTCTGAAGACTATTATAAGGAAACATATATATATATGGAATACAGAATATAATCAAAGGTAAACTATATTTTTACTGTCACTCCACTTAAGTATTACATAATTATTACATAAAAACAACCTAATATTTACTTAATATTTAACATTTTAGCCAAATTACCATAGTTACTACAGTAATGTCTGCTCTGTACTGGTCTGCACAGAGCTGTCCATTGGCCTGTGCAGATGATTGGTTTCCATGCCAGCAGATAATGGCAGCATACAATCAAAAAGTGTGCAGCCAGTAACAGTACGACCTCTAACAAAAATGTAGTCACACATGTAGAAAAAGTGGTAGCAAAATGCCACCATTTGGTCGCCGTCTGGAGACCTGTGTTCTTATGGATGGTACATTCAGTACAAGAAATTTCTATCTATTAATTTTCTAATTTTTTTTCAGGTTTGTACAACCGGGGCTATATATATCTTGACGTGCCCATATCAGATGACAGCTGTATATCAGGTATGCACTGCAGTTTGTCAAATAGGCTTTATTTATAAGCTTTCTGGTGAGTTTGTATAAATCCCAAAGGCTGTTTGCTCTGTATGACCCTTTTGAAAGGATTTTGCTTATCCATCCCGAGTTTCGCTTAGGTATAGATTGTACGCAAGAGCAGATGGGAGAATCGTTGAGCAAAAAGGGATGATGGGAATCACAAATACATTTGGAATAATAGCAGAGAAAATATTTAGGGTCCATAGCTCACCCACACAACCTCTTCTTGGTTCTCATTTTCAGTGCCTCCGCTTGAGGGGTTTGTCATGAACAGAGTCCAGGGTGATTATTTCGAAACGCTTCTCTACAAAATCTTCGTTTCCATCGATGAGCAGACTAATGTGTCGGAGGTACATATTCAGTTTTCACTTTGCAGTGCACTTGAAATGCCATTTTGTTTCTTTTCAGTGATTATTCTTCTTCTTTGAGCATCTCATACCACTTTTCTGTTTGTCATTTCAGCTGGCTAATGTACTGGAGATCGACTTGGGCCTGGTGAAGGTACGTGTCGTGCAGGGATGAAAATGGAAGGCCATTTACATGGAATGTTTGATATGAAATGATGCCTTTATAGCTGAGTGGGAGGGTGGTGAATCCAGGATGCACCGGTGCTGGAATTACTGCTGCTGCTGCTGCTGCAAAAAAAAAAAAACCCGAAAGGCAATTTTCCAAATCCTTTGGCCTTTTGATGGCTTGTGAAATGAGTCCTTATTTGAATGTATGATGCAGACTGAGGAGAATGAAGACTGAACCATTGTGTTCACACATTTCCTTTGTAGCTGTTTAGCCCCATTTCAGTATCTGGCAGAGTGGAAAACAAGCTTATTCATGAGATCCGTCATGAAAACCCATTACTCCTTATTAGAAAAGCCAGCACTGACGTGACTCAAAGGACACGATCTTTACCGATGAATTTATTTTTACACAGGATAGGTAGTATTCATTTTCATTATCTTTTTGACATTTTGCTAAGACAATAGAATGAAGCGTTTCCTGCAGTCATCCTATTAGTGAAAACCTATTCATTTAGTAAATGATGATGACATAGAGTATGATTGAATAGATCCATTGCCGTCAGTGTTTACGTGGCAAACATGGTCCCTTTTGACAGGGATGTGCCTGAAGACAAATACCTTAATTGGAAAAGCTTGAATATTGGACCTCATTTATGAAACATGAACAAATTTTTTTTTTGTGTCGTAAATCATAAAACCAGTCAATGCATCAATTTATGTAAGAATGGTTTTATGAACATTATTCATTAATGATTTACACAGAATTTCATTCTGCTCTTGAATTATGAATGACTTTAAATGAATAACGAATATTTTCACATAAAATAAAAATATTCAAAAATATCAGTGTAGAGTGAGAATTCTAATCAGCACATCTAAAAATAGAGTGCAGTGATATTCAAATTCCCATTCTTATCATAATTTATAGCACAATGAGGGAATATATTATCTGGCTGTATAGAGCCCAAATCCTGACCTACTTTCTCCAGCACCATTCAATCTTTCTCAGACCCAATAGTGTTATCTTCATATGTGACAGTACCGCAATTTTCTTTTCTGTTCCACTTCACCTAGAACCATTCTGAGTTGTGCTTATAGCCATGTAGAGAATAACCTTTGGAAAAATAAGGGAATATGTATTCATAACCTTAGCTTGGTTGACCTAGCCGCAAAATGAGTCGGATGCAACAGATTTTATGTTTCTTGTTGTCAGGTGAAAAGGGCAGATGGAAATTGTGTTTTGGCAGGATGCTGCTGTGATAATGTTTATTATTATTATTAAGCCGTTTCTGATATTGCTATGGATTATTCATGAAGATGTGTGGATGCTTTCCAAACATAATTCAGAGACTGAACGACTTGCTCATAATGGTGTTAACATGCAATTATAGTCAATAATCATCGTTGGTTTGTGTATGAATGCTGAATGAATATTGGACTTTTCTCTGTTGTCTTCCAGAATGCAGTGTCCATGTATTGTCGCCTGGGGTTCGCTATCAAAAAGGGTCAGGTGATCAGCCCAGACCAGCTGCACCTCTCATGGAAGAGCGCCCCTTCGGTCAATAGACTCAAGTATGAGAAGACATTCCTGACACTGATGAATAGGCTTTTAGTGCTGGCTCATGCCTGAGAAACAAACAAAACTGTTGTAGAAACCTCAAACTCAGCCAAATGGACCATTCACACATACAGAGATTTTATCTGTATGGTTGGTCTTCGTGGCCATTCCCCTATTATTATTGGTGGGCTACAGCTGGCCATATCTTTGGATAATCTGATCAAAAAGGGCAAAAAAAAGGGATCAAATAGGGCTTTTTAAAATATCCATTTTGCGATTAATTCCTTCCATTGAATGAAAATTAATTTTGATTCTTAAAATCCTAAGATTGGTCTTTTAATGTATTTTTTAGAGTTAATGCATAAACATTTCTACCAAACATAATTTGTCTAGATGTCTATGAAATTCGTTGTTACTTCACACAGATGCATTTAATACCTCTATTCATCATTTTATTTATGTATTTATAAAATAATGTATTTATTTGTTAATTTGTATATTTTTATAATAATCTATTCATAATGCTATTTATTTTTTAAAAATATTTTTAATCTAATTTGTTTATAATAAATAAAAAATAATATAATATAAAATAAAAAGATAATGTTAAATAATACTTTTAATAATTATTTTTAATAATGCAATAGTATAAATAATAATGCATACTTAACAATTATGCATAATAATAATAATACAAAAATGTTATTTGTTTATTTATTTATTAATTTCCCATGAAGGAAAGCATTTGATCATTCATAGTGAAATCCAAATCTAAAAAATTACAATCTCCTTCGCTGTACCATTGTGTTGTGTTAGCTTTGTATCAAAATCTGTCATTGCTAAAATATTTGGAAATGTGCAAATGTGAAAATAAAGAGAACCTGTAGTGTGACAGTCACAATGCATGTTATCATTAAGACAAGTCATTTCACTCTGCGGCCATCTTTGAGACACCTCTCGGGCATGCAAGTGCAGCTCCTATCTCTTTGAATGGGGAAACATCAAATTCTCCAAAGCTGTTTGCCAAGCTTTCAATTAAATTTCATATTTGAAATCACCAATGAAATCTGACAACGACTGTCTCATAAATTTTGTTTCTAAATGCTTGAATCATGACAAAAAACAGTATTTTTCAGGCTGGATCAAGCTAATGCTCATGCACAGTCCTAAGTGTGCGCCTCTTGTGTCTCATTTCAGAGGCACGCGTCTGACTGTTTCTATAGGAACCGGAGCTTCTAACTGCCGTTGCAGTGACACGATGACTTTACCAATGGGCGATTGGCTCTTATTTAGAAGGCGGGACTTATTCCACCATATTGCGCATTGCACTTTCTCCTATTCAAAACAATATGAGTGACGTGTCTTGTGTTATTCAATAGTCTTTGATGTTATGCAGTTAGGTCATTTGTAAAACTCTTCTGACATTTTTACACAAAATGTACACTAACAAATTGAAATCAGAATTGAAAGCTTGTGATTCAGAGTCAAATTGAATCAGGAAATCACTATTGATAATCACAAATGGAATTTTTTTTTATTGGCTGTAAAAAAAAAAAAAAAAAAAAAAATCTCATTCTGATGTGACAAGCATTCTTTTAGTCTGGTGTTTATTGTGTTTTAACATGAGAATGTTTGTCTCATGTGTCAACTTGACAGGGGCACTATGGACCCCCAAAAGATGCTGCTATCATGGGAGGGTGGCAGTCCAGTGATGGAGGCAGGTTCCTCAGCCACTGATACAGACACCACCAGCCTAGAGGACCAGGGTGAGAGCACAACAGCATTCATTAAATTATAAACAGCTTTCCATTCATCTGTTAGACACTAACTCACTCTACTGCAGTGTATTATTAAACATTAGTCTGGCTCTAATCAGTACATAAATCATAATAATGTGGATGAAATGACTGTGATTTTTCCCTATCCTCCAGACACGGCAAGTGTGAGCAGTCTAAGTATTCCAGCGGCCCCGACTAAGAGGATCGCCTTCCTGTTTGACTCCACCCTCACCGCCTTCCTTATGATGGGAAATCTCTCCCCCGTTAGTGTTTCACTCACAAATTTTAGTATTTCTGTTGACAGTTTACAGATTTATAGTGTATTTTTAAGGTGCTTGAAGTTACTTATCAATCAGTGGTTCGTTTAGTGGGTTGTGACCAAAAACAGGTCACATGCCTGTTCTCATAATTAAATGCAAGGGTTGTACCAATACAAAAATTATGACCGAAAATGAGTATTAAATAAAAATACAATTATTTTATAGTACAGTTAAAAATACAATGCTAATATTTACATTTTAATTTTTTTCTTTTTTTTACTTTCTTTTTTTAACATGAATTTTCAACATTTTCAAACCTAAAATCAGCAAGCTTTCTATTTCTTATCCTCAAAAACCGTTAAAAAAGCTTATTTTTCAGGCTAGACGAGCCAATGCGCATGTGCAGAAGACGGGATGTATTCCGCCATATTGTGCGTTGCATTCATAACTAATAGGAGTGAACCGTCTTTCTATATCTATAGTCTCTGAGTGAATGTTACAATTTTGTGTTTTGTTCTGAAACTGCAGATTTATTATGCATTCAGTTCAAATGAAAATCTTATACAGTATTACAGTTAGTCGACGGTAGTCGATTTTGGTCGCGCATGCACATCACTAATGTGCACCCCTGATTATAATGTACAGCGTGTGAAATTTGCTAAATGTTAGCATTTAACAGTGTTAACGATTAACTTTAAGTGAACATTAGATGACGCCAAAAGTAATCTAAATATAAAAATTGGGGAAAGGAGAATGCATAATTAAAGAGGCAGTATCGACCATTGAATATCAAATTTTAAAACCTGTAATATCGGCTGATATCTGATCTTGTACTGATTATATAATTGTCCTCTATGGTATTTTGACACAAATTCATCTGTCACTTGATAGAAGCAGACAAATAAGGCAGATGCCAATATGAATAGGTTGTGTGTCATGCCCTTTATCCTCAAAAACCATGAACAAACCTACTCAAAATAAAGAAAAACGCCCAGAATACGTTAAATATGAGTTTACTTGCAAAAAGGACAAAACCCGACTTGTGTCCTCCGCAATGTGTTTAGTGAGGTGAATTATTGCTTGCCGAGAGCATGAAACCATTGAAATTCAATTTCGTACACTAAACAGTTTTAGTACTGTTATGTCACCACTTGAACTCCAGTGTAAAAGCTTGACCCTGAAGCTAAACCATTTGAGAACTGCTGATTTAGTTAATTTAGAGGAGCATTCATACTCAAGGATTTTCTAAAATTGTCTAAGATTTAACTATTATCAAAGATTTTTTTGTATATCATCTATAAATACCGGGATGTCATATGGTTCTTTTCGTCTCAGAACTTGAAGAGCCATGCCGTGACGATGTTTGAGGTGGGGAAATTGTCTGATGAGACCCTGGACAGTTTTCTCATGGAATTGGAGAAGGTAATACCCTTATTATAGGACACAAAAGAGGCTGAGGGACACACAGTGGACAGACAATCTTCGTCTCTGTGCTTGTATTGAAATAGAAAGGGGCCACCGCCAGGGGCTGATTATACAACACACACACACTCACATTTTCACATCTCTTACACACACAAAAGCATAAAGGCTATTGCATTTCTCCCTTAATATCTCTCCAACCTTTAGTTATTCTTTTCTTGTTTGCACATGTTCTCACACCCACAAACATATAATGACTTTCTTTGTGTTGAGGTTGATAAGGATGCTTTTATGTTATAAGGTGGAGAGTACCGCTGAAGGAGAGGCTCAGAGATATTTTGACCATGCGCTGACCCTCAGGAACACGATACTTTTTCTGCGCTACAACAAAGATCTCACGCCTGATCAGGGCCCTGATGTACCAAATATAGGTATGGGTCAGAATCTGAGGGCTTGAATGTGCTAAATCTGGATGATAAATCAAATAATTATTTATTAAATATTATGGTGTCATTGACAAAAAAAGAAATAATTTCCATGAATCAGGTCTTCTGAATGGTTCAAGAATTCATTCATTTCACCACTTAAAGGGTTAGTTCACCCAAAAATGAAACTTCTGTCATTAATTACTCAGCCTCATGTAGTTCCAAACCAGTAAGACCTTCGTTCATCTTGAGAACATAAATTAAGATATTATAAGTCTGAGAGGTTTCTTTCCTTTCATTGACAGTCCACGCAACTACCACTTTCACCGTTGCAGATCAATATTTTTGTAAATAAAGTGGTAAATTATGTTTTTTGTGCAAACAAAGCACTCATGTTGCTTTATAAAACTGTGGTTGAACCACTGGTGTCACATGAAGTACTTTTATGATGTCTTTCCTACCCTTCTGGTCCTTGAAAGTGGTAGTTGTGTTGGATCTCTATGGAGGGACAGAAACCTCTCAGACTTCAGCAAAAAGACCCTAATTTGTGTTCTGAAGATGAACGAAGGTCTTACGGATGTGGAACGACATGAGGGTGAGTAATTAATGACAAAATTTCATTTCTGCCCTTTAATGTTCACAGATGCGTTTTTAACTATGAATGAATGAATGAATGAATGAATGGATCAATGGATGGATCGATCAATCAATCAGTCAATCAATCAATCACAAAATATATATACAGCACAAAAATATTGGTATGTATAAATATATAATCTATTATTGCAGATAAATAAAATGATTAAAAAAATGTTTTTTCCTTTTATTCATTTAGAGCCCGTCCACACGGAGACGCGCTTAGCTGTATACATAAAAATTTTGTATCGTATCGGCGTTTCGTCCAGATGGATCCAGCGTTTTGGGAGCCTGAAACCGGGTCCCAGAGTGGATAAATCTGAAAACGACACCCTTGCATTTTCGTGTGTACAGCCAATCCGTATATTTTGTGAAACAATGATGTCATTACCCCACGTCTCGACCCCTCGACTCGCATGCACCAGGTCTTCTTCTCCATTTTTAATATATCTCTGTGGCAGAATTACAGCACCACATACTGGTCTGGCATGTATACTACATAGTTTTGAGTCAGTTTCAGTGGTTTTGTGTGTACGCAGATATTTCTTGAGACGACGCAGTGTTTACGGAATTTTTTTTTTTTAGAACGAGCAAAAAAAAAAAAATCGGATAGGGAAAGCTTTGGCTTCGTGTGGATGTGGCCTTAGTTAAAATCAATGTGTGAAACATGCCTTGATTAATTCTGCATTTTGCTCTCTCTTTTTTTTATTTCTTGCCATTAACATTTGCAACTGGATTTTTAAAAAATAATGGTTTCTCTTTCTTAATTTTAATAAAAATTCTAAAATTAGAAAAGTGAATCACTTTTTAAGTAATGTCATAGCAAAAGCAACATGTATATCAAATATAGTATGCATATTGAGTATGTCGAATTTAATATATAAAATATAAAAATATATGTATATTTCCCAACCCTTGGTCTGTATGTTTTTTCAAACATCAATAAATATTTTATTGAAATTCTAATGAGATTAATTACTGTCTTGTTGTTATATTCTGATTAGGAATCATTATCATTGTCCTTATTTAAACTGTATCACTGTATGATCATTATTGAATTAAATTTTCTTTCAATTATGGAATGGTACAAGTACCTGCATGTTCACACATTTGGGCTGGCACTAATGCATGTTTGCATTTCTCATCAGGCCTGCCTCTGGACCTCCTCCGCTGTGAGAGCCTGCTGGGATTGGACCCTGCCACCTGCAGCCGTGTTTTGAACAAGAACTACAAACTGCTAGTTTCCATGGCGCCACTCAGCAACGAGATCCGGCCAATCAGCAGCTGCACGCCTCAGGTAGCCCCAGCTCACCCAGGAGACTGTAGTCAGACCCGTAGAGAGGGATGTGCGATCACTGGGACTTGCGAGACTGTGTGCGTGCTCAGTGAGCAGTCAGATCCCTGTCCTCTTGAGAGTATGATTCAAGCTAAATAGGTCTTTCTTTGCCTCTGGGTTTCTTTACAAAAGTTGCACGTTGTATAAAACACTACCCACTGACTACATGTCTACATTTCCATAATGTTCTTTGCTGTTTGGATATCTTTCATTTTGAAAAGCACAAATAAGGTCAGTATTTGGCCTGGGGGATAAGTTACAGTGTGCATTTAGAATAACTTCACTTCGCATTACATGTTTTGTCACTAGGAGCTGTTGCTTGGATGCTGGCCATGTATGTTAGAGTATCTTTATTTTGTCTGATGTTGTATGTTTGTTTTTTTCAGCACATTGGTCCAGCCATTCCTGAGGTCAGCTCCATCTGGTTCAAGCTGTATTTGTATTCTGTCACTGGTCAAGGCCCTCCTTCACTGCTGCTGTCCAAGGGCTCCAGACTCCGAAAGCTGCCAGATATCTTCCAGGTCAGTCTCAGTATTCAAATATTTCTTTCTTTCTTTTTTTGTACTTTATTGTGCATTCTAATTTAATAAAATTCTTATTACATTCAGTATTCCTTTTAAATATTTAAATACATTTATTTGATATTTTAATGCAATTTAAATAAATGTATTTACATTCATTGTAAATGAATAAGAATTTTTCCCCCTTTTTTTCCTCTAATTTTTCTTCCATCATCCATACGTTAATAAAAAATGTTTTTTGAAAGAAGTCTCTTATGCACTCCAAGTCTGCATTTATTTGATCAAATTTGTGAAATATTATTACAATTTAACATAACATTTTTCTAAAATCTTTTATAGTGTAATTTATTCTTGTGATGGCAAAGCTGAATTTTCAGCATCATTACTCTAATCTTCAGTGTCACATGATCTTTCAGAAATCACTTGGTGATAAAGAAATATTTTTTATTATCAGTTGAAAACTCATTAATGTTTATGTGGAAAATTTGATCTTTTTTTTTTAGGATTCTTTGACAAATAGAAAATTGAAAAAACTGCATTTATTTGAAAGAACCGTATAGATGTCTTTACTGTCACTTTTGCACTTTTGATTAATTAAATGTTTCCTTGCTGAATAAAATAAAAATTTCTTTCAAAAAACGATAGTGTGGACTGTACATATAACAATAACTGAATATAAAATGTGTTTATATGTTATTTTATATAAATGTAATTCCAAGTAAAAAAAAATTATGTACATCTTTTAAAGTGAAATAATGCTTACATTTTAATTTGGCATGTTACTCAGGCCTATGATCGGCTGCTTATTACATCATGGGGTCATGACCCCGGGGTTGTCCCAACATCCAACGTGCTAACAATGTTGAATGATGCCCTCACCCACTCTGCTGTGCTCATTCAGGTAATGGAGGGACACCCTGAACACCCAAGAGTTACTTATTCATATACCTAACTACTATATAACATTTCTCATTTCTAAGTTATACCAAAATTTATCACTCTGTTCAGGGTCATGGAATGCACGGACATGGTGAGACTGTCCATGTCCCCTTCCCATTTGACGACGAAGACCTTAAAGCAGGTAAAATCTCTGTTTTCTATACATATAGTGGTCTGAAACCGTATTTGGATACACAAATGTCTGAATGCCATTAGTTAAACCTACAAAAAGTGTGATATTTTGTGTTCAAATACTATTTAGGGTCTCTATAGATGTGTCTTTCTGCCTCATTTTAGCACTCTGAATAGCCCAGCCATTCTAACTGGCCGCTCTGATTTGTGTTGCCTCTCCCAGAGTTCTCCTATTCCAATATGTGTGCGCACAAAGCCCTTAAGATCCTGCGGGACAAAGTGGATCTGGAGCACCAGTGTGGCTACATCACCATGCTCAACCACAACAACAGACATCGCAGACGACCCAGTGACGCCGACGGTGGGTCTAAGAGCCTTTTCTGAATCCACACTGTCCATTTAACCAATCTCTGAAAGGTCTGATAAGGACGGCCCCTATGCTGATCATTAGCCTCTCTGGGCTGTATCGATAAGTGCTGCAATTAGATTAGAATGAGAACAACCGGTTCAAGCTCTCACCAGTGTGTTTTATTAGAGCAGGTCTCTAATTCAATTGATGTTTTAATTGCAGTCCACATGTTTGATTGCATCACAAATCAGAGTGAAACTTAAATGCTACTTTCAGGGTCTCAAAGAGATTCACTCTCTTTGCTTTCCTCACAGGAGACCCTGATCTTAGCGGAGTGCTTGATGCCAGTGGAAGCAATGAATCTTTCGAGTTGGTTACAGAGGAGAATAACGGAGATTGCAGCAAGAAACAGGGAACAGAAGGTAGGTGTTCTTTGAATGATAGCCAGAACTGCAGATTTTTTAAGAAAACATGCGGAATGCATTTCTGCATGCCAGAATGTGTTAAACTGAGCTGAGAGTACTAGAGGGTAATGCTAATCAATATGAGGCGCTTTGAAAATCATGTTTGCTCACTCTCCCAGGATCGTCCAGTGAGGATGAATGGGTTCCTCTGGAGCTTTGCTTTGGGATGCCTCTTTTTAGCTCTGAGCTAAACCGCAAAGTGTGTCAGAGAATCGTCTCCCACAAACTCTGCAGCAAAGACAGGTGACAACCAAATCTTGTTTTTTTTTTTTTTTTTTTTTACTGTGCATAAAGGTGTTTAAAAATACTGTGTTTGCATGTCTGCAAACATTTCTGGCTAAGCACATTTGAATCTAGCCCATTACTTTCCCGATCCCAGCAGTCTCACCTCTTTATCCTTTTATCCATGGAAAGTATATATTATAATATTTTAAATATTTGTTTATTATATGATAACTATACAAAAAAATATATATATATATTATTGCACTGTACAGCTGCACATTGTATATTTTGCATATTGTATAATCTCATTCATGTTAGTACAAATGACGGTTTGTTGAGCTTCGATTATAATTAAACATGCTAAGTCTAACATGCTATAAATAAACATGATTTTTTTGTACTACCAATTCAATGTATGTATTCCAGAAAAAAAAAAAAATCACCTTTGCCATGTTTAATGATCATTTCTACCTTTTTTCAATTATCGTCCCAGCTATACTGACAGATAGCACCAAAATAGGTGGTGTGAGAAATCACACCTGGTCTCTGTGTCAGTCTGCGACTGACCTGTGCTTTTTTTTGTTCTGCTTGAACAATGTCATATTGAATAAATGCATTAACAGTGTTAAGAACAAAATTAGCATTTTTAGGCAGCATTAAGCATATTTAATCCTGTTAGTTTTGGCAGCCTTAATTACTACAGATATGATAAAGTTGGACTACAGAATAAGGAACATACTCTGTTTCTTTTGCAGTCTTCAAGAGTTACTACATTCCAGTCGAAAACTGGCATTAAAGGTTCTCAGTTTTGTTCATTCATTCCAGGTAAACCTTCACTGATTTTATTTTATTATTGTTCTTAATATAATGTGGATTTAGTTCACAGTAGCAGTGCTAATGTCTTATTTTAAAGATTTCATTCATATTAAGGCCTGTTCACACCAAGAACGATAACTATAATGATAACTATATTTGTGTCCACACCAACGTACGATAGCGGTCTGTTTATTCTAAGCTCACGCGCTGCGGTGTCAAAGTATGTACAACATGTTTTTGCTGTTCTTGTTGCATTTACACGGCTTTAACTAGCAGATGTCCTCAGTATGCTATGTTTCGAGAGAATAGTTAGTAGTGTAATCAATTCAATATAATGGAATAAAAAAACAACAACGCCTAGTCTTTTTCACTGCAACTTCAAAAGAAGCAAGACAGTGTTGTTGAAGCTAGCGCTGGATACCTGAGGTAATTTTATGTTACACTGTTTGCTAGCCTAGCATAATGATCTCATCGTTAATACTTCTCACCATTTATTCCGAGGGAATGATTGTTTTCCATATATCCATTTTCTTTAAAGTATCATTGAAAGGGGGGTTTGACTTTGTCAGTGGTGGCATTTTCTGGACCTCGGCGATTAACTTCTGCAATGTCGTCTGCCATTTTAAATGCACAAACCCTTAAATTAAGGCTGGTTCACACTGTGCGATTTTGGCCACGATTTGGTCGTCTGAGACAATTTTTGCAAATCCTAAAAGATTCCTATAATCCTAGCCTAAATCTGTAGTCTTTAATCGCTAGTTTGACATGTTCACAGATAGCCGGTTAATGACCGTTGCAATCAAATTTTACCTCCGACAAAATTCTGGCAGTGTCAGAAGATTTGGCGCACAGTCCTGCAGTGTGACTTCTCCTATGATAAATGTCAAATTGTCTTCGTTTTTCAAGACAAGACGTGATCAAAATTAACAATAGAGATGTCTTTGTTAGCCACCATTTCAGTCCCGTGTGTAATGCAGCTCACTGTCACCAAACGTGTGTGGGTTGATGATATAAAACTCCGGACAAGTTTTCACGCGCGCGTCCGTTTTTAATGCGTCCTGACTGTCGTACAGTCTGACATAAATGACAGCTGAGATCCCACAGTGTGACATGAGAATCATGTTCATACAGTCCGACAAGCAACCATCGTAAAGGACTATTATAAATCGCACAGTGTGCACCCGGCTTTAGAATGGATTCTAATTGGCTGTCAGTGTTTTATCGTTCAACAGCTGGAAACAGTTCTGAAAGTGATCCCAATGATATTGTTTCTCTATACCCAGGTGAAAAAAAAAGTACAATTCTATAATGTACTTAAAGTGCTCTATTTTTGTGCACTAATTTTGTACTTAATATATTAAAAATTCTTCTTTAGTACTTTTTAAGATAATCTTGAGAACATCTAAGTGTACTCAACTGTGCTATTTTGAGACACCATGAAATATGAACTAAAATGTGCTTTTAATATACTATCTCTGTATTTAAATAATATATTTAGTTACAACTTGTAGTACACTATGGGTTCAAATGTACTATAAGTGGTAACTAAATAAATTTTTTTAAATACAGAGATAGTATATTAAAAGCACATTGTAGTTAATATTTTATGGTGTCAAAATAGCACAGTTGAGTACACTTAGATGTTCTTAAGATATCTTAAGAAGTACTAAAGAAGAATTTTTAGCATATTAAGTACAAAATTAGTGCAAAAAAATAGAGCACTTTAAGTACATTATAGAAATGTACTTTTTTTTTTTTCACCTGGGTATCGTTATCGTAGCTGTGATGTGGACAGTGCTATTCTTTTATATTTAGAACGATATTATATTTCATCAGCTAGAAATTGCTCTTTGAGAGTGCAATCTCTATAAAAATGGGCAAGAAGTGTGAGACTCCAGGTATTTTTTCATTGTCAGATGTTCTTTGTATGTGTGGTGAGTTCACTATTTTTCAACGTCATTCACAGGATGGAAAACAGCCTGCGGACCCTGACAGTGGGGTCTCGGGTCCCCTGAGTCAGCCCCCGGCAGAGTCTGGCGTCCCCCTCCCTGCGATCAACCTGCTCTTCAAGGACGGCGAGCTGAAGGAATGGAGCGGTCGAGCGCCGCCCTCCCTACACATCTCTGCCCCACAGAGAGATCAGCCCACATAAAATACCACCCTCAAAATAACCCTGTTCAGATCCACACCATACTCCAATCACTTATGTCATGAGTTACCATGTTACCTGTGGCACTCAATCACACACAGCCATCAAGCGCTGCCGCCACCTGTCACATCTGGATGCGAGCGTCCAGAGAGTCCAGAGTAACTCTAAAATCCCAACGGTTTCAATCACACGCCTCATTTACCCAACGTCACACAGTTACGAAATAGAAAAGCTATTTACAAATGATCCTATATTGACCTTTTAATGTGTATATAGACTTTGCTTGGAAAACATAGGACCAATCCAGAGGTTGGATAAAGTCACCCTACTCGTATTGTCATGTTTTGTGACCTGATGCATGATATCACTGCACAAAATCTCAAAAACTACTTGACTGAGAAGTAGAGAACATGAAGTTGAGGTTTACTTTTTGCACAAAGCCTGTGGATGATTTTCAGGTTTATTCTTCTTCTTTTTTTTTTTTTTGTAAATCAAGACCTTGATTACAGTCTATTCGGTTGTTGAGTCGTATTCCAGCTGGAAACCTTGTCTCTCAATTCTGCTTAGCAGAGGAGCGTTTCTGCTTCACCGAGACCAAAGACCAACTTATTTTATGTTGATTTTTACTATTATTTTACTTTCTTGCTGCCTTATTTGCTTTGTGCCCGGTAGACTGCTGTATCACCAAATTCATTTATTCCACTAGGCCAGTTTGAACATTTTCCAACTTGGGCTAACAATTCGGTTTAGTCTTGCTCGGGCACACAAACCTGCAATTAATGACAACAAGGTCATTAAATATCCATCAGTACCTAGATGTGTTGAATATCAGTCTAGGTTTAGAGTTTATTGTGCGAATATGCAGTTATCCAGCATTAAATTCCCCCTCAGTGGCCTGACCTTTTCCCTCATGCCATGACTGAGGGTGCTGCCAGTGTTTCCCCAATCAAACCTTATAGTGGTGTATGATGATGAAGACTGATTAGAGATCTTGGTGCTGCATGATGAGTGTATAGAGTCGTTGTGTGTATTGTGCGCCGTTCTCTCATCTCTTTATTTCCCCTGTCCATTCCTTCCTGCATCGATATGATCCAAAACAACACCGGCCCTGTGCCTGACCCTGTCACAGTGTTAGGGAAAACAATAATCGATAGTTTTATAAAGGCACCCTGCATTTTAGGAACTCTCTGTTGTAGTGTACTTGATGGGACCGTGAACATGCTCTTGTAATTAAATGGGTGCAGAAGTTACATTTCCCCTCTCACGCCCATCCCATTCTCCAAAATATATGTCATAACAAATGAATAAATATGTTACAAAAACACCCATTCCAAGTGTTAGCATGTGGTTTGTCATTTAGAAAGCTGTTTTCTTCAGGTTGTTGATGGCTCGGCTACAGGCAGGCCGGCTCCCTGGTGATTGTAATTACTATAGCAACACAAATTCAGGGTGTCACCAGGGGGCAGTGAGGCCCTGAAATGGAGCATATCATCATAGCATGAAGAAGAAGAAAAAAAAAAAAATTATCTGATGATGCCTGTCAACAATTTGTGTTGAGCTGTTCTGTATTTTCCATCCTACAGTATGTGCAAGGCCAGTGTATGTAGTGGTTTTACTTTGTCATTAATTTTATAATTAATCTTCTTGTAGCTTAATAATTGAAATTGGTTTTATCTGGAGACTTGCTCTTTAAAACTAGGTCAGTAACTGAAGTCAAAAACTTTCAATATTTCAAGAAATGTGTGTATGGGAGGAAATTTGACACAGCAGGTGGCTACGCTATCCATTTTTATTGTAGATGTGCTTGCAGCCTATGAAAGTTTTACACAGAGAAATACAGAATACAAAAGGAATATAACCGTCTCCTTCAGTCTAGCCTTTCATGTTTCTAAGCAGTGCATGAAAAACGAAACTGGCACTATCCACATTAATAACTATATCTTGATGTAATTTGTCACTTATTTGGAAAGAGGTTAAATACTTTTATTAACAGTTGAAAAGTCTCTTGTGAGGCTCACTATAAAATTCATAGACCTCATTTGTGAACAAAGGCGTTTCTAGATTTCCATCAGTACTGGAGCACAAGCCCAGTATGGATATAAATTGCTTATATCTGTAGTACAGAGTCATTCACAACCTGCACACGCAATAAAGGCATGTTCGCATCAAGGACGACAACTATAATATTACTACGATACTGATAACTATATTCACTACCACACCAACAGATAATAATGCTCTGTTTATTATAAGTACTGTTTATGTCGTCTACTGTTTTTATCGTTCATTATTGGAAAATGTTTTTCTGAAAGTGATTCCATTGATATTGTTTATCTTTGTTGTTATTGTTATACCTGTGGTGTGGACCCCATTCTCATAGAATTAGAAGGATTATTAAAACTTTAGTGTCCACACCAATAGATTATTAATACACAGGCTATATTCACTGTGTATATATAAAATGTAATATGCTTCAAATGGTCGTTCATATATATATATATATATATATATATATATATATATATATATATACACACACACCAATCAGACATAACATTATGACCACCTTTTGCTGCCAAAACAGCCCTGACCCATTGAGGAATGGACTCAACTAGACCCCTGAAGGTGTGCTGTGGTATCTGGCACCAAGATGCTAGCAGCAGATCCTTTAAGTCCTGTAAGCTGTGAGGTGGAGCCTCCATGGATCAAACTTGTTTGTTCAGCACATCCCACAGATGCTCGACTGGATTGAGATCTGGGGAATTTGGAGGCCAAGTCAACACCTCAAACTCGTGCTCCTCAAACCATTCCTGAACCATTTTTGCTTTGTGGCAGAGCGCATTATCCTGCTGAAAGAGGCCACCAGGGAATACCGTTTCCACGAAAGGGTGTACATGGTCTGCAATAATGCTTAGGTAGGTGGTACGTGTCAAAGTAACATCCACATGGATGGCAGGACCCAAGGTTTCCCAGCAGAACATTGCCCAAAGCATCACACTGCCTCCACCAGCTTGCCTTCTTCCCATAGTGCATCCTGGTGCCATGTGTTCCCCAGATAAGTGATGCACCCGCACCTGCCATCCACGTGATGTAAAAGAAAACGTGATTCATCAGACCAGGGCACCTTCTTCCATTGCTCTGTGGTCCAGTTCTGATGCTCATGTGCCCACTGTTGGTGCTTTTGGCGGTGGACAGGGGTCAGCATGGGCACCCTGACTGGTCTGCAGCTATGCAGCCCCATATGCAACAAACTGTGATGCACTGTGCATTCTGACACCCTTCTATCAGAACCAGCATTAACTTCTTGAGCAATTTGAGCTACAGTAGCTCGTCTGTTGGATTAGACCACACGGGCCAGCCTTCGCTCCCCACGTGCATCAATGAGCCTTGGCCGCCCATGATCCTGTCGCTGATTCACCACTGTTCCTTCCTTGGACCACTTTTGATAGATACTGACCTCTGCAGACCGGGAACACCCCACAGGAGCTGCAGTTTTGGAGATGCTCTGACCCAGTCGTCTAGCCATCACAATTTGGCCCTTGTCAAACTCGCTCAAATCCTTACACTTGCCCATTTTTCCTGCGTCTAACACATAAACTTTGAGGAGAAAATGTTCACTTGCTGTCTAATATATCCCACCCACTAACAGATTCTGATCGGCTGTCAGTGTTTGTACTGTTCATCAGCTGGAAAAAGTTGTTCTGAAAGCGATTCCGACGATATCATTCATTATCGTTATAGTCGTGGTGTGGATTTTCCTATTCTCATAACATTAGAGCAATTATTAATATGTTATATTTATCATCCTTAGCAATCGTCCTATTCACTGACAAACGATAGTAGACATCTGCAAGTTTTGTTTCCAACAGTATTAAAGATAGCCTAAACATTCACCTCATCCAGCAATCTTGTATCCCATTACCATTTATTTAGTTGTGAGAAACTGCTGAAAAATGAGTGATCCGTTCGAATGAATCAAACTGAATCACAAAGTTTCAGACCATTTTGCAAACCCACTTGACTGATTAGATCAAGTGATTTATTCATGAATCAGTCTGATTATAAAACAAAAATGCCATGATTGCTGTAAAAATTTGTAAATATTACAGTGAAATATTGCTGAAATATCTAGGATTTTTCACTAAAAAGGGTCTAGCCTGTTTATGATCAAAATTTACTTTATATGTAATTATTAAGCAGCCTACATTATTTCATGTTACATAAGTTAATAGCCTATGTGTTTAAGACAGCAGTTAGTTTCGGTGGGTCCTCTGATCTTATTCGAGTAGTGTAGCAGTAGCTGATATTCAGTAGCCTATAAGAGCACAAATGCGGGTGATAAAGCTATTTTATAATGATGGTTCTTGATGGTGTCTGTCTAAACTGCTTTTAATTGTGTTATGCGTTTCCAGTAATGTCTCTTTAAATGAGGAAGTGCGTGTAAGTGTGACTGTGGATGGTTTTTTCTTCAGCTCTGCCTGTTAGTTCGCATATCTGAAGCACCCAAGCAACACGCAGCAGGTGCAGTTCAAAACATCGGGAACATTTTGATATTCGCTGCACGAGAGACAACAAACCTCTTTACGTTACTGTACGGACGCGAATAGCGTGTTGGTGTTTCCCTATTCGGATACCGATACATTTTATTCATTTGTCAATGAAGCTTTGAAGAACTTTCTGCTTGGAAACATTGGTGTGATAGGACTGCTAAGTAACTAACTAACTAACACGAATCATTGGATGTACACACTGGATGTTATCTACCTTACTTATAGGCTACCAAACAATAACACAAAACTCTTCTTATATAAAGTACTTTATTTTGGT
This sequence comes from Hypophthalmichthys nobilis, assembly GCA_037950665.1. Taxonomy (NCBI): domain Eukaryota; kingdom Metazoa; phylum Chordata; class Actinopteri; order Cypriniformes; family Xenocyprididae; genus Hypophthalmichthys; species Hypophthalmichthys nobilis. Next base: position 8,595,073 of record CM075483.1, on the reverse strand, counting down.
CTGTAATTGTGATGCTCGCGGATCTAGCAAATGCAGCTTTAGTGAGCAACTGTCTGCGCAGACGGAGCATCGCAGCGAATCTACTTCCAGATGTCCATCTCTCTCTGCTCGTAACAGGTGGAGCTCATTTCACTCCATCTGTCCGCTGCTGAAGTGGCATATATGGGCAACCAGGTTGACAAACTGTCACACCTAAGTTACGCCGAAGTTCCCACGACCGACCCTAACGGACTGGACACGGAGGAAGACGGCCCGCGGATCGGGGTCTCGTACATTTTCGCGACCGACGACGACGAACTGGATGATAATCAGCAGCATGTCGATGGAACGGAGCAGAAGGAGGAAGAGAAGCACTACAACGAGCTGGACTGCGCGGTTTACCACCGAGACGAGTGCATTTATGAGAAGAGTAACACTAGGGAACTGGAGACGTTCAGCCCGGAGAATTTATTGAACAAATGTAAGCCCGGAGACCTTCTGGAGTTCGTGTCCGCCGGCCAGTACCCGCACTGGGCTGTGTACGTCGGGGACTTCCAGGTGGTGCACCTGCACCGGGCGGAGGTCAAGAACAGTTTTCTGACTGATGCTAGTCAGGGCAGGAGGGGCAGGATTGTAAATGAGCTGTACAAATTCAAACCCCTGAGTCCTGACATGGTGGTGCAGAACGCTATGGAGCAGGTGGGCGCGAAAGACAGAGAATTAAGTTGGAGAAATTCGGAGTGTTTCGCCGCTTGGTGCAAATTCGGTAAACGGGAGTTCAAGATGGGAGTGGAGATACGGATAGGAAAACAGCCGTACAGATTAAAGCTCCTCTTGCCTGACAAACAGTTTCATGTGCTGGAGTTTCAGAGTTTGGAGGATTTGATCATGGAAAAGAGGAGAAATGATCAGATCGGTAAAGCAGCTGTTATACAGGAGTTGGCGCATCATTTAAGCAATAGCGGAAGTGAAGCGAACGATCATTGACATGCAACAGGTAGCCGAGAGAAATTTATCCCAAAATAACATATGCGTGATTCTCATGAAACCCATCCAGAGCAAAGAAATGTATGAGAAGTTATTTTTTTGCTTAAAGAACTGTTTTGAGAACACAAATTGTGATTGGTCTGTACAGCGCACCAGTGATACAGTAGCTCTTCATCATATCACTACGCCGCTCCCATAGATGTTCTGTCATGTCAGGGACTATATCTTCTAGCGGAAGGATGTCACTTAAAGAATTTGACGTTTTAAATAAAAAATGTCTTATTAATATATTTAATTAACTTTTTTTTTCTTTAACAGTAAAGCACTAGGCTGTGCTGCACTGTGAATGGATAAATGGATCATCTGTAGTGTCCCTAAATTGACAATACATAGTACAGGTTTGCGAGCTTTATTGGATGAGATGTTTTGCTTTGTGACATATTGTGACGCATTTTTTTCGTGCCAATTAAGCACATTTTCTCCTCAAATTCTCACTGGTGTAATGCAAAAATGCATTCTTTGACAGACTCATATTAGCGTAATGTGATAAAACGATCCTTTATGTTGATATTATTAAAATAAAATTAAATGAAAATAATGGAGCTTAAAAGTAAAGCAGGCTGAATTGTGGTAATGAGAATTGGGGGGGTTAAACTTGCTGAATTGTCTTAAAAATAATGTTACAATGCAAAACATCGTAATGTTCCCAAATTCTTAATTTACTTTCAGACAAAAATGTTTTTTTTCTTAATTTTGGGGCTTCGTGAGATCATGACATTACATATTATAATGACACATTTCACAATCAGTTATTAAATATTTCAAGTCAGATGGTATTGTTTTTCAAGTGGCTCTCAAGTTGTAACCTGTTCTTTATAATGTATAATCAGGCTCTCTGTGAGTTGCAAAATAGCCATAAATCATCATATGTGGACCTTGCTTTCTAAAAGTTTTGGCACAGATGAAATTGCCGCAAGTAAACAATGACTAAATCCACCTATTTATCTTCTTTCTCAGTTATTCCTGTTTTTCTAATTACACATGACCTTACTAGCTCTTTATTGAGGTCAGTATGGTGCATTTCTTAAGTAAATGAACATTTATTTTCCCTTTGACATTATTATACAGGTCACATTTTTCCATCTGTTTATATTTTTGGACTTTTTTTTTTTATTGCCAGAGGCCACTTACCGGTAATATGGTGGAGTTGGAAGGCTGCAGGTGTAAACAAGAGCTTGTTTTTAAAAATCTGATCATTTGATGTAGTGTTTTAATATTCAGCAAATGCTTTAATCCTGAGCCTCTTCAATACCATGCAAAACTCTCCATGACTTTCATTTGCAAGGCTGCCAAAGTTGGCTTACCTTCTAATTTTCCCTCCACTTGTGAAGTTTAATACAATTTTTTCTGAGTGTGTGAACTGAATTGATGATGTGAGGCTGTAGTAAAAAAGCTGAAAGCAACAGTTTGCTAAGACTGGGCTAAATAAATATAGCAAAGAACAAGACATAAAATGCCACATCTCGGCTTCAACACTCAGTAATAACAAAATGCCACAGGCAGTAGTTCATAGCAGTAAGCCGTTCAGTTGTGAGATCGTGCGATGTTGAATTGTTACGTCCAAACTGGACTTTGACCTCATGGGAAAATATCAGGTGGTCAAACTTGGGCAATCTGAAGAGTCAAAAACTCAGTGTGACTTAAACAATTGCTGTGCCTTTGAGATACGCCACAGATGACGTGTTTTGTTAGAGGAGGAAAGGGTGTTTTATGATTTGCGCCCAATCGCACTGCCACAGGTCCACTCTGAGTAAACATGAGATGCTGGGAAACAGGGAAGTAATTACAACTGCCATACTGTGAGTGAGTAATGGCTGCCCACAAAGGCAACAAGACAGTCTTTGTGAATCATTGGAAAGCCAACACTATTGCCAGCTTGAGACAACGGCCCCCTAATGAGCACTTAGTCTGTGATGTTTTGAATGTGATCTGACTCAGTGACACTGCTCTTTGTGCTGTGAGTACAGGTTTCTGCCTAGTCCCTTCAGCTCTTCTGTGTATAGTTAAGGTTTCAAGTTGTTTTCGGTTTGTCATGCTAAATCCCAGAATAGAATTAGCGTTAGAAATTCCAGAGGGAACCCATGGCAACCTCCCGGGCTGGCCAACGCATTGACCTCATGATTAAACAGCTCTATTGGGTTTGGACTATGCAAGTATAATATTAGGCCATGGATACTGTAGGACACTACAATGCGTCGACAGACAAGGTTACTTTTGATATGAAACAAAGTCTCAAATTTCAAATTTTGTAATTTTTGAACCGAAAATACATACATTTGAACCAATCATCTCTTCCTACTAATTTATAGCATCAAATAAACATGAAGGAACATCAGAAGGAATGTTCTTTCAACCGCAGAAAGACGACAGTACACCCCATTTTTCAAGTTTAAGTCCACCGATGTTAATCTAGCCTACTCCAGTGTTGCCAGTTGCTTTCAGTTGAAAGTAGATAAAACTGGCCGCTAAATGTCGCTAGATGACGTCATACTGGCGAGTCTACTGATCCTTATTAATATAAATATAGATCAGTGGGCGAGTCACGGAATCTAGATAAGGTTTGTCCAAGAAGTTGCTAGATTTGTCGCAATTTTTTAAAAAAAGTCTCAAAAGGGGTTGGGAAGTCACTAAATCTAGCGACAAAATCGCAAAAATGGCAGCACTGGCCTACTAACTCCCCTGACTGCTTTGTCAGACATAACGGCAGATTTGGCGTTATGATTGGTTAGATCACCTGTCAATCAAACTCCCGGCGAAGGGTCAATTGGGGTTGGAGCTAAACTCTGCAGGACACTGGCCCTCCAGGACCAAGTTTGGAGACTCCTGATGTAGGCCTTTCAAGTTTCACTGAGATCTTTTACCCCCGGTTTCACAGACAAGGCTTAAGCTAGTCCTAGACTAAAATGCATGCATTTCAACTGAAAGCAACTTGGACTGACATATCTTAAAATATGTCAGTGCCACTGTTTTTTCTCAAGATGCACAGCAGTAATGTTATTTTCTAGTGTATGTTTATAAAAGCAACTTAAATGTCCTAATTGAACTAAGGCCTAATCCTGGCTTAAGCCGTCTGTGAAACTGGGCCTAAAATAATTAAAAATGAAAGCAATTTTAAGTAGTAACCAGTGACATTCATCAAATTTCAGTATCATGTGTTATAGCTGCATAGACTGTCTTTATTTAAAATAAATAAATAAATAAAAATAAAATGAAAATAATTAAAAATTAAAATAACTTAAAAAGTATGCCAGTGACATCAATCAAATCCCAGTGTCCTGCAGTGCTACATATATTCTTTAATAAAAAAAAACTATTTAAAAAGTAAAATAATGAAAAATTTAATTAATTAAGAAAAGAAAGAGTAAGCTACATTCATCAAATCCCAGTGTCCTTATTATAGATGCATAGATTAACTAATAAGTAAATAAATAAATGAAATATCAAACTATATAAAAAGAGTAGTCTAGCGACATTCGGGTCCTTTTTAGCTGCATAGATTCTCTAATTTAAAAAATAAATAAATAAATATAAACATTTTAATAATTTGACAAGTGACATTCATCAAATAACAGTGTACTTATTTGTAAATAGATTCTCTAAGTTAATTAAAAAAAATAAGAAAGAAAAATGAAGAAAAATCTAATTAAAGAGTAGTCAACATTCATCAAATTACAGTGTTCTTACTGTAGCTGCATGGATTCACAAACAAATAAATTTAAAAAATAAAATTAGAAATATTTAAAAATAGTTATGTTAAATAAAAAATAAAGAAAAATAAAGAAAATTAATTTCAAAAGAGCAAAGTGACATTCATCCAATCACAGTGTTCTTATTGTAGCTGAGCAGATTCACTAATAAATAAAAAATAAATAAATAAATATTAAAAAATCTAAATAATTTAAATAGTATTCAAGCGACATTCATCAAATCCCAGTGTTCTTTTTAGCTGCATATATTCACTAATAAACTAATAAATAAAGAAATATAAATATAATGTGATGTAAATATTTAAAAAGCATAGTCCAATGACACGTATCCATTTCCTTATTGTCCTTATCATCACAGACCTTTACATCACATGACGGGGTTGAGGTGAACTTGTGAAGCCCATTTGTCAATGCTTAAATAGCTTATCAACTTTGTCAAACATGCCTATTTAACCACAGCAAAACCTTTTCCTTGCTTTTTATTATCTCATTATCGTAGACTCGTCACACCTGAGTCATTATGTAAATCTACTTCATGGTGTAATGTCTGAAGCTTTCAATAGACTTTCATAATAATATTTAATTAATATTTTAAATGTAGTCACAGTTTTCTTGCAAATTACCATGCAAGTTAAAAGCGTGTCCTTTAATGATATACCTTTGATATCCCGAGGGCTTAACAAAATGTTTTTTTTAAATCATGTTTAAATTATGCTAATATTTTAGTATTGGAGATTAAGCCATAACCACCTTTTTAACACCTGCAGTAACACTATAGCCTCTCCTTCACAGGCATGATAGACAACAGTGAATTCAGTTTTAACACCAATAACAAACAGGAAGGAAGTTACTTGCAGTCAATTTGCTTTCTCAATTCTTGTACTTATGAATCTTCCTGTTGCAAAGAAGGAAACATGAAACAGCTGCAGCGTGTTGAAATGTATGTGTGTGGGTGGGTGTGTGTGTGTGGGGAGGGGGGGATGTTAAGTTCAAGATTATAAAACAAATGTTTAAAAAATATACAAAAATACAATGTCTTGACAGAATATTCTCCCCCTTTGTGTTTCCAATCTGTAAATTTCCTCCCTCAACAACACATTTACGGACCAAAACATTTATTTCTTTGAAATGAAAAACATATTACTCCCTTACAAAAGTACCTTCCCACTCCCAGTTAATTCTTTGTACATAGTCTTAAACAGCCGTGGATCTTCTTGGGTCTGTCTGTTTGAGCATCACACATTTACATTTGAAATTTTTTACCCATTCTTCAATGCAAATTTGTTCTGCTAGATTAGGCGAAAGCGTTGGTGGACAGCAATTGTCGAGTCATACCAAATATTTTCGATTGGATTCAAGCCTGTCTTTAACCGCAGCAATTCCAGAACGCAAACCTTTTTCCCAAGCCATCCTTTTATCCTTTTTTGTTGTGTGCTTTGTGTCATTGTCCTGATGGAAAATCAATCTTCAACCTAGACTAACTGAAACAGATTCTCCTATACTGGTGAAAATGAACTCCACAGCGTGATACTTTGAGGAGGATTTGGTTTGTGCCAAATATAACGCTTCACTCTCAGGCCAAAGAGCTCAATTTTAGTCTCATCAGTCCACAAATTTGGCTTCAAAAGTTTTGAGATGTTCTCAAACTCCAGGCATGATATATAACTGGTTTCAAAAGTGTCTTCCTTCTAGCCACTCTCAGAGATTTGTGATCTGTGAAGTGCTGTGTGAGTGTTGACATCTGGGCTGTTTCTCTATTTCTACCAAAAAGACCTGCAGCTCTTCTGGTGTTGTAACCTGCCTCTCTGTCATTTCTCTGAAAGCTTCCTTTGTTCTGAGTTTGATAGGACAGTCTGATTGTTGTATCATGGACTACCATGTTTAATGTTTTGAAAGTCTTCACCAACTTCAACTCAAAATGCAATCCACTCACACAGTCAGCAGCATTAGCCGCTTTTCCATCAAATACCTGGAACAATTTGTCCCAGGAACCCCACCTCCCCAGTCCTGTTGCTGTCTGTGTTTCCATCACAGTCTAAAGTACCGTGAAGATTTAGTCCGATGACATAGGACTGCGCGTGACTTTCCAGTTTCAGCTGGATTTCGTCCTCCGCATATAAGCTTAATAAAGCCTGAATCTCGTCGTCGGTCCATCTGTCATATTTTTTAAACTCCATTAAAAAACTTTTCAGACTTTTAAAAATGGTGGTTGAAATAAAATGCTGCGTGGCGTCAACCAATCAAAATGCAGCGTGAACTCAACCAATCAGCATGTTCAGCGCCCAAGTCCCACCCCCGAAAGTTTCTGAACTTTGAAAAACTACTACCTCGAGAGCAGGGACTTTCTGAGGGGGGAAATTTTTACCCGGAACTTCATTTAGACCCTGGTTCCTGCAGTCGAAACACACCAAGTACCACCCCAAAGTCCCTGGTTCCTGGGAAAAGTTCCTGCATTTGATGAACATTGTGTAATTTTGCAACAGGAGACAATACACTGTTTAAAGGAGAAAAATATGTAATGGTGGGGATTCTGATTCATCCCAGTGAGTCAAATTGAATCTGATTCCCAGGTTCATTCAGATCTTGACTTTTTTCGTCTGAAATCGCATACTCTCTTGAGTAGGTAGCCTACTTATTTTGAATAATTATTTTACGACTGCTAAAAAAAAGTATGTTCTATATAGGCCTAGTATAAATGTGTGTAGAATGAATGTAATTCGGATGTACTACATTCACCATGTTGTCATTTTAATGTGACCTACCAGTGTCAGTTGCCATTCACAAATCTTCTCCTTTGGCCTCATGGGATAGTAAAGTGCCCATCATATTATTCACACTTCAGAATCTCACCGGAAAAAGTAGGTAATCTTTTTGCCTACTTGAGTACTGGGAATTCGGACATACTTCTTTTGTCACATACTGTTTTTCGCCTACTATATAGGGAAGTATGTTATTTCGAATGCAGCCTCTCTTTATAAGTGTACGTTTACACGACAACGATATGCTTAAAACAGAGAAGTTTTTCCATTTGAATTTTCCGCGTACAGACGACACCATTGTCAAAACGATCCCCATTCATACGAATCCGTGAAAATGACTAAAACGCTGTATTCTGCTGGCAGGCCAGTAGATGGCGATGAAACACTATAGACTGAACATGTAATGCTTGCGCGTGTGCATGACGTGCAACAACTTTTACTTTGAAACCCGATTTCAAAAGTTTGCGTTTTCAGGCCACCAAAACGCCGTTGTAGTATAAATGAACGGCCAAAACGCATAAAAAGTTTTCCGTTTTTAGTTGAAAACGGTGTCGTGTAAAGGGTTTCTAAGTGAGTCATTCATTCAAAAATACTGATTCATTCAGGAAACAATTGACTGTCCTATGACATGCTTTATGTACGGTTATTAGTCATTTTTACACATTCGTGAATCATCACATGACAAACTGAATGAAAAACAAGCCCCCCTTGTTCAGTGAAGGGAGTCATTGGAAGTGAATGAGAAAAATTTGTTCACTTAATAGATTATTCATGAACGAAACACCACTAAACAGAAGATGTATTATCTTTAAAACAATGACACTTGTGCCGAAGTACAGTAATGTTGAATTATTAAAGGTGCACAGATTTATCCTCATTTAAAAGGCTTTGCTGTATTTTTGAAAAATGACTTGCATCAGAACGATAAGGGAAGACCTCTTTAATTCTTCCTCACTTTGCCTTAGAAAAGACTGTCTGGATGAAACCTCTGTTGGATCTAAAGGCTAGTGGCCTTGAAATAGACACATCTTATATATCAACCCATTCAGCTTTTCTATATTAACTAGTTATTGCAGCAAATAGATAGTGATATTCTATGTGGAAATAGACACTGACTGGCTAATTAAAATAATAATTAAAATGTGCCAGTTTTGTGTGAATGAAAATATTTTATTTCATTTTTATTTCAATATCCCAAAAGAGTTGCGCTAAGTGTTGCGTAAGACTCCATCATGTCATATAACTACCAAGTGAAATAAACCTTATAATATATATTACACATCCAGTCACTATTTTGCATTTTATAATACTAGTATATTGTTATTAATAAAAAACTGAATATAATATAATAATATTAACTTTTATTTTAAAATAAAAAAAGTGGTAAACTAATTTAGTTAATTTAGTGCTTATTTTATCTATTTAATTACTACTTATTGTTCCACATGAAAGACAAACATGTCATGAAATAATTTTGTCAGCCTATGTAGTAAAATTAACTTTTACCCACTGTCTGTTTTGCTTTGAACATCCTAGAAAGGGGAAGGCCTGTTTGATTATTTATCTTATTTCTCCAGAAGAAAAACCTATTTGATCGGCAACATGAAAGCTATCATTGAGGAACATGGAAACCACTGCTGGACTCATAAAATATTGTTTTTGCCTGTCTTAGAAAAAACACATCAATCCATTTTTTATAAAGGTAGATTGAATTCAGGCCTTTTCCTGCATGGTAGACATATGACAGAGTGCCGATATGTTCTTGAAAGCTTTTAAAGGTTTTAGAGTTTGTCCTTCAGAACTGCTGTTTAAACAGCGTAATGACACTGAATTTAAAGGATTAAATTACTTCTAAAGCTGGTGATAATTAACAAAGGGCCTGAAGCGTAATAAGGTGACATAAAAAATGCCAAACTCACCTGTCAATCATCCAGACTGGATGTATTTTGATCACTTTTAGTTTGAGTACCTGCTGGCTCAATCAAAGCAATGGAAATTCCAGGGCTTCAAGAGGCCTCATTGTGATGCCGGGCACCATCGAAACACTGGGCGCACAATAAAAAGTCACTGCATGTGGTACTGATAGATGGAGCGCCTTATTCTAATTTGATTAATGTTGATTTTTCTCTTTTTTATGAGATAAACGTGATGTGTCTGAAAATACAAGACATTAGCATATCAATCATATCAGATGCCTTTGTCAGCATTGTGATCGGATGCATTGAATATTTCATGATGATGTGTAGATAACAGTTTAGAATTGGGATAATGTGAGAAGACAATGTCAGAATATCTCATTCAGATATTTGTTAAATTATTGTTAGTGGTACTTCATTTCAAGGGGTGGTTCACTATGATTTCACTTTTTTAACTTTTAGTTAGTGTGTAATGTTGCTTTTAGAGCATAACCAATGTCTGCAAAGTTACAACGCTCAAAGTTCAAAGCAAAGCGAGATATTTTCTTTTAAAGAATTTTCTGTTTAAGGACTACAACAAACAGCTGGTAGGGACTACAACGAACTTCTTCCCGGCTTGGTGACATCACTAACCCTAGAATTTACATAAACCCCGCCCCCGGGAACACGCAACAAAAGGGGTGAGGCCACGTTATTGCAATACAGTACATAACACACATGCAATAGCATGTCATAAAAGCAAGATGACAACATGACAAATTATAACCGTAATTAAACTAAACTGTACCTGTTCTATCTTCATGCAGCATATATTCTCTGGCTCTGTAGGCATCTTCCAACAGTTCCCACACGAGCGAATTATAGATTATCATGACAGAATATGCAATCAATAATTTAAAGATAGTTAACTCCACAGCAGCTTCATAAAATCATCAACTAACCATTCAGAATCGTCCTGTTGCATTCTACATGTTGTCACTTCTTCTTGAGTCTCTCCATCATTGTCCGACTCCGGTTTATAGATAAAAGGCTGAACAGATTTTGACATTTTCAGTGAGTCTGAGGTAATCGGCGCTGCTAACACGAGCTCTTGAAACTCCGCCCTCTTCGTAGGAGCAGCAGCTCATTTGCATTTAAAGGGACACACACAAAAACAGCGCATTTTTGCTCACCTTCAAAAAGTGACAAATTTAACATGCTATAAAAAAATGATCTGTGGGGTATTTTGTGCTAAAACTTAACATACACACTTTGGGGACATTAGAGACTTATTTTACATCTTGTAAAAGTGGCATTATATAACCCCTATAATCATTTTTATGCATGACAAGTCTAGATTCATACAGTGTCGTTTAAAAGTTTGGGGGCAGAAGTTAATACTTTCAAAACTGACAGTAAAGACATTTATAATGTTACAAAATATTTCTGTTTCATATAAATGCTGTTGTCTTGAACTTTCTATTTATCAAAGAATTTTGAAGAAAAAGTATCACAGTTTCTACAAAAATATTACATGTATATTACAATGTTTTCAACATTGATAACAATAATAAATGTTTCTTGAAAACCAAATCAGCATATTATAATGATGTCTGAAGGATCATGTGACACTGAAGATGGAGTAATGATGCTGTAAATTCAGCTATTGTTTCACAATATTACAATATTTAAAAAAAAACATGTGATGTAAAAGAAAGTGTTATTCATCAGACCAGGCCACCTTCTTCCATTGCTGCGTGGTCCAGTTCTGATGCTCACGTGCCCACTGTTGGTGCTTTCGGCAGTGGACAGGGGTCAGCATGGGCACCCTGACTGGTCTGCAGCTATGCAGCCCCATAAACAACAAACTGTGATGCTCTGTGTATTTTGACACCTTTCTATCAGAACCAGCATTAACTTCTTGAGCAATTTGAGCTACAGTAGCTCGTCTGTTGGATTAGATCACACGGGCCAGCCTTCGCTCCCCACATGCATCAATGAGCCTTGGCCGCTCATGACCCTGTCACTGGTTCACCACTGTTCCTTCCTTGGACCACTTTTGATATATACTGACCACTGCAGACTGGGAACACCCCACAAGAGCTGCAGTTTTGGGGATGCTCTGACCCAGTCATCTTGCCATCACAATTTGGACCTTGTCAGACAAAATGTTCACTTGCTGCCTAATATTTCCCACCCACTAACAGGTGCTGTGATGAAGAGATAATGTGTTATACACATATGCATGAATCTGTCTCTTAGCTGATCACCTGGAATTTGGCTGTTAAATACAATTTTTAAAAACTGAAATTGAAATGACACTGAATGATGGCTCCAACAGAAGCATATTTCATCAATTATTAACCTTGGATCTCATAGTAAGTCATTTTGAAAGGTTTAATCACAATTGTTTAAAATCAGTTTCTCTATGGCCAAAATGAATGGAATTTTGTGCTCTATTACTTTCTTGATTATACAAAGCTTACTCAAGACCTATTTGTAGTCGTTCAGGAAACCCACTGATGTGTCGATTGTGAAAATATGTAGTTTTGCACATCCCTAGCTATTACACATTACTTTCTGATCAATTGAGTGCTTTTGAACAACAGCCTAATGTATTTGTGAAAGCGCTTAAATGTGTTGGGAATAATCAACACTTCTTTCTGTGTGTTGAGACAGGAATTGGTTATGCATTAATACATTTAAGAGAAGGGGGCATCTTGAGGTCTGCGTCATGCAGATAAGTGCTGTGGAGGATGGCCTTATCTTTCATTAGAGCACTCTCACTTCTCCTGTCTGACTCATAAAAGCTCCTCCAAACCTCCATCATTCATAATAGTACACCTTTACTGCTAAGAAGACCCAATGGTGGTGAGTTAAAAGTTTTATGACAGAGAAGTAAATGACTCGAGGAAGGTAATTGGTAGTGAATGTGTTCTGCTCAACTTCAGAGAACCTGCTGTGCATGGAGGACTGTGAACACGAGTACATTTAAACAAGGGCAATGGAGGCCACTAAGTGCGAAAGACACCAAGAAATGCAAAAGAAACTCATGCATAACAGAAAATGGGAACAGCATCCGTCCTAGTCCTACAACACTTAAGGAAGCATCTTGTATTCATAGCAATAGACTGGAGGAAAAACAATCACAGCACTCACAGACAATAAGAAAGAAACAGAGAAGAGCTTTCCTTAAGTTATGTAACCAAATATGTTACAAATACATGATGTTAAAGAGGACATGACATGAGAAATCAAATTTTCCTTTATCTATTGACATACAAAGAGGTCCTGCAGGTTTCATATTAAAAACATAAAATTTAAATTTAAGCCATTTTTCATTGAAAATCTTAAAAATTATGGCCACTGTCATTTCTTGTAAATCAATACATATTAAAACTTGGCAAATTAGTGATGATGATGACAGAATTTTCATGTTTGGAGAACTATCCCTTTAACTTGAAAAATTGTTTTCATTGTTTTTGGATGTTTACACACACACACACACACACACACACACGCACACACTCCTGACATTACTGATGCTTAACAACCTTAACAACATTTGACCTGCCAATACCTTTGAGTAGTTTGCTGGGAAATGAGGCCCATTTAGACACCACCTTGTTTAAGGGGAGATTAAATGGTTGCCAAGATACAAAAACCTGTCTGACACCAAACATCTGAGAATGTAAGTGAAAAAGCTTTATTTTGGCAATGGAGAAAAGCCAATAGTCACATACTCCAGGCTCTAATCAAGCCTTCACTGATGTATGAATTCACTGGGTAATCTGCTTTGCATTTAATTACATGGTTCCAATAAATTGGAGCATATTCTCCCTCCACAGCTTGTTTCTTAGTCACTTGTTTCACACTTGCCTCAGTAACAGAATGAATGGAAGAACAACGACTGCACTGTTAAAATAAAGGCTTGAGTTTAACGGTAGGCTACATCAGCCATTGAGTGAGCTTTTTCCATTGTGCCCCAATATAATTTCAAATTTAGTTGTTCAAATTTAGTTGTTCAATGTCTGAATATCAGCCCAGCTGTGGATCGGTAATCACAGTCGATGCGTTTGTAAAATATGTAGCTTCCGCCAGACCACATTCCGTATTGAAGTTATGAAGAAAGTATAAACTGGCATCATGTCAGTTACACTTCTTCCGTAAGTTGAATAGGGAAGGTGTAGGCTTGTGAACTGCAAGAGTTTTACACTTTCTATGTACGTTGAATACGGACGGTGGTCTGGCGGAAGCTACATATTTTACTTCATAACTTGTTTAAACATGGATATTTTTTTTACACAAACGCATCGCTTCACTTCAGAAGGCCTTTATTACCCTAACCCTGACCCTTAATCTAATGAACTACACCTGTGTTTACTTTCTAGGACACCTTAGGGAAACTGACTAAATCCACTTAAATGACCCTGGGATTATATGGTTAAAAGTAATTAGAATATGTTTGATTCTGATAAATGGTCTAGCTACCATTATTAATTTGCACAATTAGTGTCTAAATACATTCTGGGACAGTTTTATTTCCCTTAGCAAACAAGGCACTTAATATCAAGTCTAATACCAAGCAATGTGCAAGCTACTTTAACTGTGTTTATCCTGTCTGACTGTGTTTTGATAGCTGTCATGTTACTTCTGAGTACTCAGTATTCAAAAGCTGTTACTGCAGACTACCTGCAGGGCAGGAGCCACTGTGACGAACACCAAATGCTGAATCATACATTCCTCAGTTATACCAAATGTAAAATCTCTGTCAATTTACAGATTTTATTTGTTGCTGGTTCTGCAGGTAAGGCCTGAATGATTCGATCACTGCTCCTGTTCACTTTCCCATGGGCCGCCTGAATGATTCATTCACAGCGCCTCACTGGTGCCCAGTGGTGATTGCCTTGGATGCATTTTAAGTACATCAATATTTGGAGCACTGAATACAGCAAGCTCAGGGTCAGAACTATCAGAGCGGAACGTTAATTTCACATCCCAACCTCCTCCTTGTGCCCAATCATCTAAAGAGAAACTCATGTGGGGGAAACCATAAAGCTTCATATCTAATATCAAGTCTAATATCAACTAGCAAAACACTCTGGTCCAAAGAAACAGAATGATACTGGGAGGGCGGGGGGCTTAAAAAGCTATTTAGCTTTGTTGAAAGAACAGACTGTTTGATATTACTGTCAGGAGTGATATGGAAGGCATCTGTTCAAGATTTTTAGTATCAGTGTAGCCATGTAAGAGGGACTATTTGGACTCTTAAGCGACACATACAAATATTTAAGGGGGTTTCTTTACTTCAGAAACTGGTTGATTTCTATTAACATTAAAGTCCCCTTGTGAAAATCAAGTTTTTAATGTTGTATATGTCTATGTGGTGTTTTTAAGATAAACTACCCTGTAACCAATCACGTCAACTTGCCAGCGGGCTTTAGCATATCATTAACTATGACCGCTCTGAAAGCAAGAGAGTTATGTAACATTAGCAACACATCATTAGCTGTTTGATAACATAGTCAAGCAAAAAGGTTAATCATATTAATTACAGTCATGTGGCCGACGTTGTAAAAAACGACACCATTGTGCAGCGTTGACCTCAGTAAGTTGACCGAGTGGATCTCTGAGCTCATGCGAGTGAGTGGAGGCGGGGCTAATTACCATATTCATAGATCCGTGTATACTAAATGAAGCAAGGGTGTAGAGTTACATTCATGCTATTTAAGGCATGAAGAATTTTTTTTTTCACGGGAAAAAACATTTAAATAGGCTATGTCATTTTGGTGATAAAAGATGAGTTTTAAGGGATAAAATTATTGACTACAGGGGGACTTTAACAGATTTCAACCTTTTTCTTTTTGTTATATAAAGATCACATTAAAATGATTTTATAAACTTTTTACCAGACCTTCATATTGTTGAGGATTAACAGTTTAGGACCCTTGACCAGATATGTCGAATGAAAGACCAGGAGTCAGAGATGCAAACAACTGAAGAAATTTTACTGAAGAGTAGTAGTATAGTAAGAGTAGTAGAATAGTTTGCAGTTTCATCAGCAGAAGTCAGCTTCAGGTCTCACAAGGAGTTCGTAGGCCGCTCTGCGTACATTCACATTTCCACAACAATCATACTCTAACAGAGTCCACTAACTACGTCATTACTTCAGGTTGAATGATTCTGATTGGCTAAGAAAAACAGACAAATTTGGTAATCTTCCACACATGGACAGATAGTCAGAAGCATATCTCCATTTGTCACGATGCTGACGAGGGGACTCTGGATTTAGGTACTGGATGTCCTTTTGGGGTCATGACATGGCGTCTGCTGGTCTCAAGCAGAGTGCCAGTTGTCCACTAGTACAAAAGACCTGCACAGAACACAGTGCACATACACAGATATACATGATTCACAGCTTCTTCAAGGTTGAAGTTGATCTGAGCTCTGCTCTGAGCAGGAAACTTTCCCAAAACATACTGATAACATGTTCTTTTCTCAGTGAGAGGTACAGACAATATTCAAAATTATTTTCTAGTGTTTTAAAAGGAAAATAAATGCTTTAACATATGTTGAAGAAGTCATTCAAATAATTTAACAGAAAGATAAATGTGGATTAATAACTTAAAAGATATGTACTGAAGTGGCAGTGGTTTCCAGAATCCACCCCCCTTCAATATTTCTTCTACTTTTCAAATGCAATTTAGATATAGATTTATTTTTAATTGTGCGCCATTCACAATCAAGCTGTAATTTTGTCAAATTATGTAAAAAAGCGTGAAAATATTGTATTCAGGATACATAAAATGTTACCTATGAAATTAGCTTTAGCAATTTCAAAAATGTTAAAAATGTCATTTCCACAACCAATATTTTCACCACAGAAAGATATTAAACACAGTATATCATTTCAGATAAATGTATATCCACTGTTGAACATTGATACAGGACAAATTAGTCCACAGGACCAAAAGTGCCCATAGTTGAATAGACACCAATAAATTGCAGTTGATAACAAAAAGCAAAAAGACATTTATTAGCTAAATTAATGAACAATACAAATACTGTTCAAAATTAGGACTAAACATATTGGGCACAAAATGTTAGTCATGTTCATTGTTAATGTGATGATGTGATGTTACTGTGCCTGAACACCTATGTGAACTTGAGGAGAACTATACATCTCCCCATCAAGTCAAATCAAGTCATATTCAAATGATAAACTGATAGATGTGAACAGTTTCTGGTCATACTATATTTCCAGAGCAAAACCTGCATTTAAAGTCCATAACAATTTTTGCCTTGAGAGCACATCTCTCTTAGGAGATGGCGAGCATGAAGCACCTCTCAGTTTGATGCCAACTTGGAGACAGAGATGAGAGTGATCCACTCAAAGCTCTGCAGCAGCTTTTTGAAGCCTCCTGTTCACCCAAAGGGTGAAGGTCCTTCAGTCGACACAGGTAAAGGGAATTGTGGAGCTTTGGACACTGTTAGATATCAATGGACACCTGCTGCGTGCTGTGGTCCAGTTGAAAGATATTGTGGGACATGAGAGGGTAATCTAGATGAGCAAGAATTGGCACAAGCACTGCAACAGATCATAATTTATAGATATATATATATATATAAATAACAAATAACTAACCACAGAAAGTCTCATGTTCCATAAGTTTGGTTGATATGGGATATTTCTTTAATACACTGAGAAAAATGAAAAAGATTTATTTATTTCATGGCTTCATGGCAGTATCTTTGCTTGTGATAAGCTTTTTTTTGTTGCTGTTTATATAGCTCCTTCTGACTGAAAGGATGATTCACATTAAGAAGTTCTCACTCTCCCATCCTCTGAACAGCTCCTTTTATCTTTGACCGCAATGATGCCAATCCACTTTTGACCAACTTTCCATAGTTCACGCAAATAAAAAGATCCTGTCATTATTTATTTTCAGGATGTTCAAAGCCATGAACTGTATGTGTGACAGAAAGTCTAAGCTGTTCTTTGTCATACAGGGCTTTCACTCCAGGAACTCAGTTATAGGAACTAGCCACCAGGGTGGTCCCCCGAGAACTAAATGTTCCCCTATGGGCCATTTTCCTGGTTTTATTCGCACCACCAGTAGTAACTCTGAAGTGACTTAAGCCGACAGACAGCGACATCACTTAAGTGCAGCACTCAACAACGTCAACTGGAGGATGGAGGACAATGTGATTGGATCTGTGTTTTCGTCGTGGGTTTCGTGATATCAGAGATGGAATGTAGATGTATAAGTTATGCGATTGAAAGAGCAAAAAAGAGGGCTAAGAGAGAAAATCTCCCATGACAACTTGCAGCATACAAGAGTGCTACAGTTGGTTCTGGAAGTAAAAACTCCATTCATTTTCACCATAAGAAAATTGATTTTGAATGATAACTTATAAACCTTTAAAGACAGACCTACTGTGAGCCATGAGGTTGTTAATCCATGGTATTTGCTTCTGCTGAAGCTGTCAGCCTGCATTATTTCAGCTTATTTTTAAATCGTTTTTAATAGTGGAATTCCTGGTGAAAAACTACATTACCCATGATGCTGTACAGAAAATTGCACCAATCAGAGAGTCAAAAAAGCAACATACTCAAAAATACCTTGTTAGCGCCACCCACTCCCATGAAGCACCGCAAATGACGTAATCGAGTTGATCTGAAATGTTTGTATATATATGCATATTTTGCAATAAACTTAAAATATATTTTTATACATATAATCAACATTTGTAAATGCGTAGTTTTCTATTCCTCCATCGTCTTTAATTTGAGTATGCTGTTCGCAATGCTTCATGGGATTGTAGTTCTTTTCTTCACAAAACCGTTAAGTACACCGTCTTGTACCTTTGTCTTTTTGTCCGTTTTTCTAAAACTTTTTTGCGTCAAATCAAAGTTTGTTGTGATTCACCTCGTAGCTGACTGGCTTGGTTCATGGCTTATAACTCTTTAATGAAGACTATATTAAAATCCCTATGGGGAAAATCAATTTAAAAAATACTTACCGAACCAGCACTGCTGAAAAGGGGGGTGGGCATTGTTGCACTTTATAAATTTCATGAAGGCTGAGAAAAGAACAAAACACCGCAAACAAAGGTGACAGGTAAATACTATCTATTGCTGTTTTCCATATTTGTGTAGTAAGTATATGTAAACTGTATGTTTACACAGCTTTTTAAAAATGGTAGGTGTCTGTGTTTTGTATGGCATGCATTGAAGTAGGAGCTAATTTAGTTCCCCAAAACTACAATACTTCCCAGTTCCTGCGGTGCGAACACCGCAAATAAAAAATTATTTTCACGATTTGTTTTTCAACATTTTTTCTTTTATCAAATCAACTTCGATAATTAATGTGGTTCAGATAACAATATTTTGAGCTTCTGTTGATTAAACCAATCGCCTTCATTGTATTAACTCAAATTTTTAACTTCAATGAGCTCAAAATTTTAAGGCAACCAGGTAACTTACTTTTTTAAGTTAAACCAACAATTCTTTTTTAGTAGGAACTATGAAAATGTTCCGGTGCAAAAGCCCCTATACAGTAAGTGAATGGGGACCTGTCAAGCACCAACAATTAAAAACAAAACCCTGCAAATGTGGTCCATACTACTCATGCGCTGTATTTCTCACATCTTTTTCATGTATGCATATTTTATTCTCATAGCTATCACATAACTTCAGAAGACTTGGAATATAGCATATGGACTACTTCTATAATACATTAGTTTTTGTTATTTTTGGAGCTTGACAGCCACTGGTTCACGCCAAGGTTTTTTTCTTCTCCCTATGCTAGCATATTCTCCAGATCTGCTCTGTGTAAGGCATTGACATGTAAAAAGCTATCTGAGCTTCTTATAATTACAGCCTGACAGCACACAGAGTCTCCACAAAGGTCTAATAATCAGAAGGAGATGGTCCATGCCTCTGAAAAGCAGCACAGCTGAAATATAATTAAACTAGCCCAGCTTCTCCTGCAGGAGGTCACACATACCACTCTCCTTCACCAGTTGACATGTGAATCTCACGCTGTTACACATCTGTATGGGTCACAGCTTTTAATTCAGCCTCTAAACATCTTGTTCAGCTTTATCCACTAAATCCACTGCACTACTGCAATGACAGTTTATGGTTTCTGTGATGGGTGGAGGGAGGTGTGCATAACCACCTTACACCCTTCAGTTGACCACAAGAATGGATAGCTAACGTAATCCAAAGGCCTTATAAGTAAAGATTGCGTGGGCTTGTGCACTTTGCAAGGAGTGCATGACATATCAACATAAAGTTGAAACAAAAATGTAGTAAGTCTTTTGTGTTCCTTTGAGAGAATTTGTAAGACCCTGTAATTTGAAAGAGCAACAATAAAAAAAGCCAATGCAAGGTTTTTATGTGTGGGTGTAGAAGTTAATCTAAGGTTTTGCATTCTCCCTGACATAATAATGGAACAAACCTTTTTTTCCCCCACATCATTAAAATAATGCAATGAGTCACTCCTGTGGTCTTTGTAAATAGCTTTGGTAGGAAAGCATCTGCCAAATGCATGAATGTAAATATAAACACTGCTTACAGGTATATAGTTGATATATTATAGTTGATATAAAATTATTTTTGAAGGTTGACCTATCCTGTGGTGTTAAATGCTATACTCAATCTGAAGCAATTCTATACAATGTTGCTGCTTATTTTATCATTGTTATGCATTCAGCATTTATAACCTTGGGAAACAACATGGAAACTTTGCATATTTAGAACATCATTTGTCACATGGCAGAAGGGAGTGAATCTTGGGAGGTGTTGAAAGCATTTAACTTTCTTGAAAGTATGTATTCTATTCATACAAAAGTGTATATATGATATGTTTAAATTGTGACAGTCCACTTTAGACATTGTACTAACTATAACTTTGCAACTACATGTCAACTATCAGACATTAGAGTATTACAAGACTGTCTGCTGAACACCTGCTAAGACTTTGTTTCAATGCAAAGGGAGATATTTTCTTTTAAAGAATTCTCTGTTTAAAGACTACAACAAACAGCGGGTAGGGACTACAACAAGCTTCTTCCTGGGTTAGTGACTTTACTAACCCTAAAATTTACATAAACCCTGCCCCCGGGAACACACAACAAAGGGGGTGAGGCCATGTTGGGCTGCTTTAGAGAAGAGGAAGAGTTGGTGTAGAGTGTTGTTGCCATGCCATCATTTTATGCCGGACTGCTTCACAAACGAGGGTCAATTTAACGCTGGATTTGCACAAAAAAATAACATGATGGCACATGCTAGTCAAGAAATTGAATGAACTCCACCGCACATAAATTTATCCACAAACCATTCAGAAACTTCCAGTTGTATTCTAAAAGTTGTAACTTCTTCCTGAGTCTCTCCATCAGTGTCCAACTTGTCCTTGTTGTTGTTGAGCAACTGAAGCATGGGCTGTTAAAGCTCCGCCCTCTTCTGGAAAGGGGGCTGGGAGCAGCAGCACATTTGCATTTAAACGGACACACACAAAAACGGTGTGTTTTTGCACACCCAAATAGGGGCAAATTTGACAAGCTATAATAAATGATCTGTGGGATATTTTGAGATGAAACTTCACAGACACATTCTGGGGACACCAGAGACTTATATTACATCTTGTAAAAGGGGCATTATAGGTCCCCTTTAATGAAAGTCATTGAATAAGAATAATTTAAAATGAAGGCAAAATAAGTCCAAGACATGTTATGTTTTAAACAACCATACAGCAATATTACTATTGATCAAATATATTGATTTTTTGATAGCTATAGAATTTACGTTCACAGAGGGAATATATTCATAACGGCAATCCGACTTTCTCAAATTTAATTCATATCCCCATAGTTTTTAGTTACTTTTTTTTTTCAGCCACAGATTATTTATATTCTTGTTAACACATCACATTCCTGTAGTCTTATGGGGAGAACAACCGGCAAGGCTGCCAATGAGATGGCTGATCTGTGGGATTTGAAGCAAACACAATAGGTGTTATGTGCTGAGAATCTAATCTTGTTGCTCAAGCTAGGATTTTCTCTTCTGTGGCTTTACAGAAGGCTGGGCGTTACCTAATTTTTACACCAAAAAATGCACAGCTTCCTTACCAAAGCAGCCTGTGCGCTTGGATATAATGGTCAATTTTTGGAAAGTACAGCTAAGCCTCTCACAATGTGGTGTAAGACTGATTAGAATTAATCTTTCTGTCATTTTTTTTTTCTTTCAAAAATGCTGATTGGGTATTTGCTGATGGAGCCTGGATCTAAAATAAGCTACTTAGGCCTCTTGCTCCACTGTGTCACATTCAATACATCCAACATGTCCAATTTACACTTGATAAACAGAACACAATTTGAATAAAACAGCAATATTTTCTTAAGTTATTACAGACTGAAAAGGAAAAAATTGTGTTTTATATATTTATGCTACAGTCTGTTTCAGCTTTAGTGCTCCTTTTGCACCTCTATAAATATGAAAAACAGCTCTTTTTGCCATTCTGTTTGGCAGTATAACAAGTTAGGACCACATACTGTTTTCTTGCTTATAAAACTATATAATTTCACTCTTTTAAGGTCTAGTGGCATATAACCCTGAGATTAACATCTCTTTAAACTCTTTAAAATCATGCGCATTGGTTACACGTAAAGCAATTAAGTTAAATCAACAATTTCAGCATCAAAAATTATGTTTTCAGTGTGTTGCCTTATATGCCCCCCTCAGTCCCATTACAGACATCCAGACTCCTTCATCAACACCAAACCAGAAATATGTTTCTTTTAACTCATATTATACCTAATATTAATATTATTAAACTTGCTTTTATTATAATTATTCACTTTTAAACTAAAACCAGTCGATGTTGTGGGGAAAAACAGGCTTAACAAGTAGGTTCCCTGTTCAGTTTTACCATCCCAATGGTGTTCAAATTGCATGATTTCCAGAGCAGACTTCCAGCCGTTCTATTAACAGATGTGATGGCTGATGAATGAGTGAGCAGAAATGAACATGACATTTAGAGAGAGCGGTAATAAAATGATGAGTGTGACTCAAACGTTATCTGTCTGAGCAGTATCAAAATTATGGCTCCTCTGAAAGTTTCACTTCCATCAGGAGGGGTAATGATATAACCCAGCCAACAGCTTTGACAAACCCGTGATCTCTTGAGAGAGAACAAGCGTACTGCAGCTTGCATTCGGAGCACCATAGTAAGATTATTAAAAGATTAGCTCTCTCTCAGATTTGTTGCAACATTCCCCATGTTATTTGTCACTTGCAAGATACAAAAAGCCTTTTTAAATGTTAAGAGAGCTGGTTCAAACCTGAATCATAATCTGTGGAGCAGAAATGGATAAAAATCCTGAGGAAAAACTACAAGGACATAAAAATAGATTTTTACATGAGCTTGCATGCCTCTATAAAACTTGCTGCCATTAGGTAGGAGTTGGCCTGACAACTTACCCAAAATTTGATAATTGATAGCTAAAGCATTCCAAGTGGTTTAAGGGTGTTCTAAGACATCACTAGGGCCCCATTAACATCTATTAATTAAGATGTGCTTTTGTCGATCCAATCCCAATAATGTTAAATAGGGGTGTAAACGGGTTCAAAAAGTTTTGAGCTTGTCTACTTTCAATCACATTCGGAAAACACATGAGACCACACTGCATTCGTATAAAACACTTGTGGTCAATGTGTTCAGAATTGTCAATCAACCACTGTACTAAACAATTCTTTCAACTTTGGCGGTTATGTGATGCTTTGGGTTTCAAGGTTTTCACAAAAAAACCTGCCCAATTGCTACTCAAAACTAGCCCAATTGCATTTCAGGCGGGTCCCCCGGTAAAAAATGAAGTTCAAGGGGGGTAAAGTCTACATTTTTGGTGGGGTTCCCCTGGTAAAATTTGCATTCCAGGGGTTAAATATCATGTTATTTGGGGTCGCTTCAACCCGCGGACATGAAAAATAACCCACGGCAACAGTGTTAAAGTAGCCCAATTCTGCTGGAAAACCGTGGACTTGGCAACACTGCTTGCGATAGACTTTTCATCCCTATTGTGACATATATTTGAGTGCAACGTCTTCTCAAACAAGAAAAAACGTAGGGCAGGACTTGATTTTGTCCATCAGGAATTGATTGGATTGTTGGATCACTGTGGTTTGCCCTGCCCTTGCACCAATCTCTGACATCATCAGAGATGTTGCTGCAAGAGAGAGGGGAAGTTATTTTGATTATAAGGGCACATGAATAATGATAATAAAAAAAAAGCTGTGCACTGATAAATCATTTATAATAAATACTGCAATATTCCATGGATGATTTTGATTTCATGGTGACTTTAAGCATCCGATTAAAATAACAGGCGAAGCACGTGCACATACAGGCACAAAACTTCAAGGAATCTTCAGTAGGCCTATGTCTGATATGAGCATGTGGTAACAGACCACGTGAAACAAGTATGTTTGAGAGAGAGAGGTCGCTTTCAGATCTGTTTTGTATGTAGCACAGTGGCAGTATTAGTTTAAATCCCATGTTTTGTTCAGATCTATAACCGTCAAAATATCTTTGCCTAGCAAGCACTAATTAAAACTGACAGGAGATCCAAAGACTTTCATTAGATGGCATTTTACAGGGTAAAGCATCTCTATTTTGTGTGGGTGAATGGCAGAATGTTTTGGGCTCGGATGTGAATACTGAAACAGACCGTGAAACAGATGCTTGCACTTAGCATGGAGAACCATCAAACCATCTGTTCAACAGGCCTGACAACAACTTTTTCCGCTTTTGCTGAAATACTGGCCTCTGGTGGTTTACTGTTGCCATGTGTACTATGAAAAACAGGATTTTTCAAAAAGATTTTTGCACATTAAAAATGTCTAATCTGAAACAAATTTTGATTATTCTTTGAACTTCTATGAACTATAGTGATTTTTCTTCCTTTCTCCAATTTAATTCTGTTTGTTTCCCAAGAATAAATTATTGTTTAGGAAAAAGCAATTGTTGCAGTACCTAACCTCTCCACATGGGTGTGACATAACACTGATAATCAAATATGAATAGTTGCCCTCATTGAATTTATATAAGTCTAATGTACATCTCCCCCTTTACTTTTGTTTTATGTTGGATGTGTGCATAAACCATGGTCGAGAGTGTTGTTATTGTTAACTAAAACAAAATCATTTAAAAATTAAAAATCATTTTGGTTAATTAAATAAGCTAAAATAAAATATAAATAATAGCTGTAAAACTTTAAAAATATAAATTAAACCAAAAAAAAAAAAAAACAAAAAAAAAAAAACAACTAATGAAAATGACAAAAGCACATAACAAATTACTAAAATTAAACTAAAATTTAAATGGAAACTGAAAATATAAACATAAAAGCTTGTTCAAAATATAATAATATTTAATAGATACTACAATAGTATACAAATAATACTAAAATAACACTTGCAAATAAATGATGGTAACAATGCAACAATGATAACATTCATAACAGATGTACTTTACCTTTGACTGATATTGTGAACATCTTAAGATTTTCAGTTGATAATCAGCCACTTCCCTTGAACTCAAGTTGGCTTTGGTAGAATTATTGTGACGTTGTAAAGTTATTTTGGATGGAAAATCTACAAAAATGATGCAATAAGAAAAAAATTGTTTGAATTAGTTGCACTATATGATCATCTTCTTTTTATTTACATGTGGAAATGTAGAATCTGCAGTGTAACTGTCATTAATAACAGCAAATGTGGTTTAGTATTTGTGTTTAAATGGTACTGTCAGATTAAATGCTCAACAACTGTAATATGCAATGCATCATAATGGCTCCTTGAGTGCTCTTGCTCTTGTAAATCTTGAAATCAAGTCTCTAGAGACTTCAGTTCATGGCTGACGGCATTACCATCACTTGAAGCAGATTAATAGTCTGTGCAGTTGACAAGTTGTGACGCAAGTTGCTTACAGAGCCACTTTACACCCCTTTATCTATCACCACGTCTAAAGGCTGACTGCATATCACAACTAAGCTGCTAACAGGCCCTTAAATTTGACCTTATCCCATCACATCATCTTTTGATTTTAAGACAACTTCATACACTCGGTAGTGACTCATAATGTCACTCAGAGAGACTAGTGTCAAGATAATACGAGTCGTGCACGAACAGTGGCACTTTTTATCACAGCGTCACCCAAGGCCGGCTCCGACATGTTTGGCAATTGCATCCATGGCGTGCAATGCTTCTTGGCAGCCGCCCAAAAACCGAGACGCTCCAGCTACTCTGTTGATACCCAATCAGCCGCTTACGCAAGCCTCTGTGAAGTCATAACAGAGAGGCGGAGTTACCTGACTCTCAGGTCAAAATGCACATTGAGTTTTCTCTTTCAGTCTGCCTTGAATTTAGCACAAAAGGACATTTTATTGCTGCCAGTTGCTAAAGTTTCCTTGTAAAAAAAAGAGGTACATTTAGGCATAGTTTTAAAAAAGCACTCAAAATATTTTTTTTACCCACTTGAGCAGAATTTAAGTACTTGTATGCCATGTATTTAAATAATTTTTAAATTACACATTTGAAATAATGAAGTTGTCATTTTTAGTAGGCTACATTTAAAATATGTTAAAGTCCCCCTGTGGTGAAAATCAAGTTTTTAATGTTGTTTATGTCTATGTGGTGTTTTTAATATGCTTTAAGACAAACCATGTGCAAATCCATAGCCTAATTCAACATAAATGCAGAGTATTTTCTTTTTAAAACTGCAGCAAACCAAAGTCAGTCTCAAAAACGCGGTTTGAATCGCTGGTATTTCTGACGTCACAAACTACCTTGTAACCAATCACGTCAACGTGCCGGCAGACTTTAGCATATTATTAACTATGACCAATCAAGGGAGTCTCAAGAGAAGGTTATCCCGGTATATTTTTCTGCAGATATAAAAAATCGGGTAGATTTAGCAATATAGCAGGTGTATGACGTATATTACTATGTTATGATGAAAATGCCTTTCTCCATTGGCTTTCTAAGGTGTTTAAAGTGTTTCTAAGGATCCTGATTTTAAGAAGACAGCTGTCTTGACTCGCGAAAGGTAATATGGTTTGTGTAACATTAGCAACACATTATTATCTGTTTGATAACATAGTCATTACCGTTATATGTCCGACGCTGTAAAAAGCGATACCATTGTGCAGCGTTTACCTCAGTGAGTTGACCGAGTGGATCTCTGTCGAGCTCGTGCGAGTGAGTGGAGGCGGGGCTAATTAGCATATTCATAGATCCGCATATACTAAATGAAGTATTTAAGCTATTGTTCATTATTCATGGAAAAACGTTTAAATATGTCATTTTGTTGTTCAAAGATGAGTTTAAGGGATACAATTATTGACTACAGGGGCCTATATTGAATTACTACATTGGACTTCATGTGTTAGTCAACTCAGCAAAATAAGTGCTTTCACTTCTCTTGACACACACAAACACACACAAAAAACTTCCTGTCTCAAAGTAGCATACTTACATGTAATGTCATCTATTTTTATTGTAATAATTTTAACACAGATGTGGTATGCTGCCCCTTACAAAAGCAAAGCTAAACTAGATGAGTAAAGTTCGTAGACAAACTTTAAGTTGGCTTGAAAAAGCCTAGCCAGAAAGTTGAGTAGTTTTAAAAGCTTGAAGTTTGAAGCTTTTCAGTTTGAAATAGTTTGTTTTAGTTTAGTAGTTTAAAAGCTAGCTAGTGTTTGAGTGAGTGAGTGTGTGAGTATGTGAGTGTGAGATTGAGTGAGTGTGTGTGTGTATGTGAGTCAGTGAGTGTGTGTGGATAGATAGTTATTTAGTTAATTGATTAGTTTATGAGTTTGAATGAGTTTAAATGGCTTAGTAATAGTACATAGAATGGCAGCTTCATTGACTCTAATGGGCTTCAGAGTGTTTAGATTTGAATTTGTGACAGTCTATGGGAGTTTTTCTGAGTTTTGAGCATTTTTAGGAAAACCGTAAGTCGGATCAGTCTGAAAAGATATAGCAACTCAAGTCAGAACAGTCTGAAGGTCTGAGCCGAGTTTGGTGGTTGTAGCTTTAAAGCTCTAGGAGGAGATACAGTCTAAAAAAAAAGTGTACTTAAGAGTGTTAAGAACGTGTACTCTCTTTAAGTACACTTAAAGGGATAGTTCACCCTAAAATTAAAGTGGCCTTTAATTTCATTAATATATTATCTTCAAGTACAGTTTTTTAGTATTCTTTTCAGATTTGAAGTACACTACAAGTGCACATTCAATACAATTAAGCACACTTCTTTTTCATAAGGGTAATCTCGAGGCTTTAAGAACATTTTTAAAGATTTCTGATGATCTAGGTATTGAAAAAGAAATCACAAGAAATAAAATGCAATGCACTTTGCTACAGTTTTGCTTCATACAAAAGTTATGCATCTTTCATTTAGAAAGATGTTTTTCACAGAATGCACCACAGATGTAAATAAGAGAGTAATCTTTATTCAATTTCGTTCACACACTTAACATGTACATATTTACACATGCTCATTTGTACAATGAATTTTAACTGTTAAAACCTCATGGTCAAGCCTTGGGGTTTGTGTCACAAATACATAATTCACAGTGCAATATGAACTCCGTGCACTCGTGTCAGCTTTCCCCATGTGCTGCATGCATGAGACAGACATTTTGCATTCCCTCCAGCCTTTGCTTATAAAGACCCTTTCAGAGACCATAAACGTTGCTTATCTCCATTATGCTTGGATTCAGAGGTAACATACAACCCCCAACATGAGGGAAGTAGAAAACAGAGCTAGGACACTCTACTCTTACAGTAATGCTATTATAGTACGTTCGCTTTTCTTTACAGTGAGAGTGAAGATACGCATACGTAGTCATACTGAGGTTCATAGCCCTTTCCTCTTCATTACACCAACGCCCAGCTGTTGAGTCATCTTATATCTTACATCTTACCCGCAGTATGAACTGGCCTGCCATACTGAAGTCTCATGCTTTTATGAGGATCACTTGGATTCAAGTAAGGAAACTGTGACTAGAAAGCTTAGAGATCAGGATACAGCAGGATGAATGAACACTTTGTATCTGTCTGTAACTGTTTGTATCTGTCCTGAGGCTCACCCTGAACATTTATTGGAAATTCACTGAATTTAAGAATCTGTATGACACAGAGTATTAAGGGTCAATAACTGACATTTAACGTTTGAACGACCCTTCTGTACAGTTTGGCATTTCTGAGAGATGTATAGGTTAGGCTAACGTATCACATATAAGAGAAAGTGCCACCTAAAAGAAAATGAAGAAATCAATTATCAATTTTTTAATTCGAAAATAAAAAAATGCAATGAAATAAACTACATAATTATAAATAAATAATAATAAAATATGAATTATAATTATTCTATTATTATTAATGAAATAAATAAATTTAAATGAAAATATGCATTGACCTGTTGATTTTCTAAAACTATTTGCCAAATGTTTTTTAATCCATTTGTCAGTTGAGTTAGAAAATATCATTGGACAGTGCATACATGGGAGCAACCAATGAATTTTCAAATGAATTTTAAGACACACCCCTTTGATGTACAATGGCTGCCAATGGGAAAAGAAAAATATAAAAAATATTTGTATTTTAAAATGATTTTTTTTTGTATTTTTCTAAACATTAATTAAATAAACGTTAAAATATGTCTATTTTGTCAATTTGATTTTTTTTTATTAATACACTGATAATTGTTCCTTCGTTCTATTTTTAAGTGGCACTTTTAGTCCTCCATATGTATGTGAGTGATTCCATTCTCCTTCTATCAAAGGAGACTTGTACCTTTGGTGCTGCAGTATTCAGTGGGTCAACCAGAGGTGCATTTCCCAAAAGCATTGTTAGCCAACTATGATTGCAAGTTCCATTGAATTCTATTGGTAATGACGGAACTTTCGATGATGGTTGGCTTTGGGAAACGCACCCCTGCACGGTTCATTTTTGACAGTATAAGAGTTAAGCCACAGGTTTGGCCCATAGGCCGAGGTTAGTCACCATGCTGACATTCTCACTTCTCACATTCTCTCATTATCAGGTGAGCCATAATGCCCAGTCTCATTCACGTCATACAGCACAAGAATGGTTCACTAGCACCAAACCACTTCAAAACACACTGGCTGTTGTGCGCACTGTCCCTAAAGCTGACATAGATGATACAGTACTTTGAGTGAGTGTATACTTCTGAATCTATTACAAAATCTGTATAAGAAACCAACTAATAAAAATTCCCACCAAGATAGCAAACAGTTTTGGTCCATATTCAAGCTATATTGGTTTCCTCAGGAGAAAAGATCCTCACCCTGCTCCATTTCTATCTGGGGCACTGTCTGTTCTCTGAGGTTCACTTCCTGTTCTGCATTTCCTGTGTCCAGCATGTTGCCATAAAACCATGGGTGAATGAGGACCTCTGCGGTGGTCAGTCTCTCGCTGGGGTCCTTTCTGAGTAGACTGCGAAGTAGGCAGCGCGCCCTTAAGGACAGCCCATCGGGAAGGCAATATGTGCCTCGTCGAATCTTAGAGAACAGGGTTGCGGGGTCCGGGTCGTGGAAAGGGTAGCGGCCCACCAAAATTGTGTACAGCATGACGCCAAGGCTCCACGCGTCCGCCTGCTTGCCTGAGTAACACCCTCCGCCGTTCAAAATCTCGGGACTCACGTACGCAGGGCAGCCGTGCGTGTCGAACATCGAGTCGTCCTCTCCATACAGAATATGGCAGTCCTCCAGACCCTCTAATTTCAAATGGCTCCTAAAACAAACACATCATGGTTAGTACAACCAATCACGTAAGAGTTATTGTGTTCTGGTTTATACAGTCCATTTAGAATCAGTAACATCTGACCAATGATCAGGTCATCTCTACAGATGTTTTTCACATTTTCTACATTGATTTTGGTGTTAAACTTGTGGAGTTTTGCAGAATAGGCTGGGGGTGGTTTCACCCAATTTCTAAGTTGGTGTTAAAGTGGTTTGCCACTTTACATGGCAGTCTTGAGCAGAGCTGGTATTAATGCAATCTGTCCTAACCTGTGGAAATGAATCACATGTAATTTGCATGCTCCTGATCACACTTGTTATACTACTGTATAATGCAAAGTTACACAGTTTCAAACTGGAATTCAGGAACCCTCAGGAAGCTGCAAAGGGGTCTATGTAACTTTTGAGAGAGAGAGAAAAAAATATATAGTACCGTTCAAATGTTTGGGGTGGGTACGATTTTTTAATCCTTTTGAAAAAAGTCTCTTTTTTTGGATCAAAAATACAGTAAAAACAGTAATATTGTGAAATATTATTACATTTTAAAAATATAGCCGCAAGTAGCCATTAAGGAGCCAAGCACAAAGAAGCAAGCAAGAAGTAAAATCATTAGTAAAATATAACATTTTATTTTATTGTAGTTAGTGGCAATTTAATATTTTGTTAATTTATAGCGCCACCAACAGGCGCAATTCCACCACTTTTTTTTATGTGTCCTCAGAGTGTGCCCATAAATAAGTGTCAAATCTGGTGAAAATATTTCGTTTAGGAGTTATAAACATGTATATGAGTACATAAAAAATGACCCATGCACGACTTTGATTGCATTGCAAAATTTTGGCATTTGGGCTTTAATATATAATACATATACATATAGCCAACATATAGTATCTAATACATATAGCCAACGACCTATGTTTCTGAATTTCCTATGGTGGTTTCGTCTCCATTGGACTAAAGGTTTCAAAGACATTTGCAAATGTTATTTTAACGCTTCACCACTAGGTGGTGCTGTTTTGAAACTTCTCAGGCTCCTTCAGGGCATTGTGCCGATGACCCATACCGAGTTTTGCAATGATATGCTAATGCATTAAAAAAAATTCAGTATTTTGCTACAAAATGTAAAATGGCTGACACCCAAAATGGCTGATATGGTAAAATTGGATATCATTCGACTCATTCGAAGACCAGTTTTATAATTTTTGGCCAAACCGTTCAGAAGTTATAAGCAAAAATACACATTTTTGCTATCTCCGGACCAGTAGGTGGTGCTGTGTTATTAGCGTAAACATGAGTGAAAGTTTGGACAAGTGGTGGCACTAAAGAGTTTGATCTAGAGACACTAAATTTGCTGTAGTTAATGTTGGGACTGTCCTCTATCAGTGTGCCAAATTTCATAACTTTCCTGCATGCGGTTCTATGGGCTGTCATAGATTCCCAGAGCGGAATAATAATAATAATACGAACACCAGCGAATACAATAGGTGTCATCGTACCTTTCGCGCTTGGCCCCTAATAACCATTTTCTATTTCAATATATTTTAAAATGGAAATTTATTCCTGTGATGTCAAAGCTGAATTTTCAGCATCATTACGCCAGTCTTCAGTGTCACATGATCCTTCAGAAATCATTCTAATATGCTGATTTGCTTCTCAAGAAAAAAATTCTTATTAAATATCAATGTTAAAATCACTTGTGCTTCTTCGTGATACATTTTCTTTTCTTTTAGGATTCTTTGTTGAATAAAAAGTTCAAAAGAACAGTATTTATTTGAAATAGAAATCTTTTGACATCATAAATATCTTCACTGTGACTTTTGATCAATTTAATGTGTCCTTGCTGAATATGTATGTTTATAATTCTGTAAACAACAAGCTATCCGGTTCTACAGAAATTGACGTAGTTTTCTGCAGAGCTCTGTGGGCACAGATTCCACGTATGCCTGCCGATGATGGATTTAGTATCTTGAATAAATTTGCTCTTCCATTGCTAAACAAAGTGATGTATTGAAGACTTCCTTCAATGTGCATCGAGCTGAAATAACTCTCCGTCACTTTTGTTGAGCTCACAGATTGCATTGCATGTAAATCACAGAAAAGACAGCCGCACTAAGTGGTCTGACCCTCAAACGGGCGCTACTACAACAAATAAAGGATGGAGCCTCGTCTAATTACGACCTTTGTTTAAACAAAAGCGCGCACAAGAGTTTCTACAATGCACGCACATAAAATAAACACACTTCCTCGCTCTGAAGCGCTCTGTAATGTATTCTTGTAAACTCTGGGCTAAGTTTAGCTCAATTGCCAATAGGAAACAAATCCCCTACTACTCTAGGAATATCCCTGTGGACATTAACAGAAGAGCTGATGACCCATGGGTCTGTGGTATCCCTGTCAGTAAAACATGAGCTGCTCTGCATGCTATTGTGTTTCATCACTGGCTATCAGCCTTGGTTTGGGGGGTTTGTAGATGACACAACAGCATTCTGCCAGAGAGGTGGAGAGAATGAGTCATAGTCCTGTGTTTGTGTCTGTGTGTGTGTGTGTGACAGACAGAGAGACTGAGGACAAATGAGTGCACTGCGCTGTGCTGCAGGTCTACTGTGTTCTTCCTGCACCTGTGCCGTACGCTCATGGCATCTGGCAGTGCCTTATTACCCACGAACAGCGCTGTTACATCAGTGACGCACAAACGGCCCCTGCCCAGCCAGCCTGTGCGTGTCTGTGTGTGCGTTTCACAATCTAACTACACACGCATTCCAGGTCAGTGAGCGTCTTTGTGTATGCGATCACACGCTGTATCTCTGCGTTATCGCAGTTTCGACCTTTTTGTTGCTTATCCATCACTCATCATTACCGCATTTCGCAAAAGCTATTCCAGCTATGGAAATTGCATTCATCCTGCGGAAAGATACAGTGTCTCTGTGTAAGAAGAGCAGGTTTGCATAACCTGTCACTACGCTGATTGGTGCCAAACAAAGTGAAAGAGAAAATGTTTCTTTGCGCTTTAAATGTCAGCATGCCCTGGTTACGTCTGCGCTAGACGTGTGTGCCAGGCCAGACTGCCAGTGTCGCAATGGCCACAGCCGGCACTCCTCACCTACGAGCCGCGACGTATTCAGGACTGGAGCATGGAGCGTGGGGGTATGATCCTGAATGGCGAGTTTCCCCTCTGTATGCGTTGCTATGACTCATCTTGCTGCACCCGTTGGCTGCTATGAGAGAAGGGTGACTACGTCCTCTTACACTTATTTGTCTACTTCCATTCACTCAAATGAAAACCACTGCCCAAAGGTCAGGCATAAAATGTTGCCCCAGAAATAACAAATCTACTATGTACTGAGGGATGTGAAAAACAACATATTTGCTAAATCAGCTAGTCGGTGGGTTGCTTGATAGACTAGTTGACTAATTGGTTTTAAGGAAGCCCTGTATAATTAGGTGAGTTTTGAGTTCAATTGACCGCAAATGGATGCGTTACTTAGGGGGCATTTACACACACAGACACAATGTAATATAGCAGAATGCAGGAAACCCAAGTATAAACTGGATTATTTTGACACACCATCTTAAAAGCATAACTTTTCCAAGAGATTTTTACTGTGCAAAACCGTCAAAAGTGCAGCATGCTGTCAGCATGCTAATTAAAGGATCTCTGTTAAAATATAAAAAGTCATATTTTATATTTAAAAGTTTTATATTTATTTTTTTATATTTATCAATTTTTAAGTAATATTTTATAAAAATGAATGGATTATATAAAATAATATTTTATAAAATATATATAAAAATATAAAAAGTAATATTTCATACATAAAACAGTAATATTTTATATATAAAACTTTTGTTTATTTTTATGAATAATATTTTATATAAAATAATATTTAATAAAATATATAAAAAGAAGTATGTTTATATAAAAAGGTTTATTTATTTAATTTGTTTAAAAATTATTATTATTATTTATATACAATATATAGTAAAATAAGATACATACTGTATATATGTATATATATGTATGTATGTATATACAAAATAATATTTTATATATAAGTTTTTATTTTTATATAATTTATATATATATATATATATATATATATATATATATATAAATTATATAATTTTGTTTTTATAAAAAGGTTTATTTATTTAATTTGTTTTAAAATTATTATTAATATTATTATTTATATACAATATATAGTCAAATAATACTGTGTATATATCAAAGTAAAATTTTATATATGTTTTTATTTTTATATATAAAATATAATTTTATATATATATATAATTTTATAAGGTATAATAAAATTGTATGTAATAAAAATATAAAAAGAAATATCAAAAGTAATAGGTTAGCCAGCTCCAGCATGTTCACTGGGGACCATGGATAAAAATGTTTGGATTTAGGTCATTTGCTTTTTATAATTCACATACGTAATTCAGAGGACTCTCGTTTTCAACAGAAAAACTCTCACAGGTCTAGAGGTCTGATTACTTGTCATTCCTCTTACAGAGAAACATGAGTAAGTGAGTGTTAATAGGTTTGTTCCATTGAATCTTTAGGGAAGCAGCACTAATCACCTGCAATGTGTCACACTGCTGTGAGGAAGCGAAAACTGAATGAAAGTAGAACTGACACTATTCACCCAGTATAACACTGATCACAGCATTGATACATGAGGTACAGTACTGCACCTGGCTTCTTCAAAAAAACTCCTGCTTTCACATACACACTCACAAACTGTAACTCTCACCTTTTCTCATCTGAGAACACAAACTTGCGAAGCTTGAGGTCCCCCAAAACGACGCCAACCTGGTGGCAGTGGTTCACTGCAGACACCACCTGGTAGAAAAGCTTGGAAGCCAGATCTTCAGGAAGCCTCTTGCTGCTTTTTACAAAGGTGTGCATGTCGCCAAAATCCTTCTCCTGGAATACATAGGCTTTGCACTCCCCAAGAACTATGTCTTTGATCTGTGCAATGTTCTTATGACTTGACAGCATGCTGTAGGCTCTTATTTTCTCCTGATATTGGCCCATATCAAACACCTGCAGATGGCAATAAAAAATTAGTTCAGTTATATCATAAAACAACTACAATTGTGACCTGATAAAGTCAGTTCACTGGAGGTAAATAGAGGTTATACTGTAAGATTCAAACACAAACACGCTATAAAAACTTGTGAAGTCAATGTCTTGTGAAGTTTGTGGCAGCGATAATCATGCACATTCTTTTTGAGTGTCATGTCAGCCCCATACGTCTGACTCAGATGCTGGTGCATTTGCAAATACTTGATAAAGATCCACAAGACATATAAAAAATTTGATAGCATCCCTGTAACCTGCACAGAGATTCTGATAGCCCTTCCCCACTGAAAGTGTACAATTATTTATATGCTTCAACATTTTGATATATATATATATATATATTTAATACTTTATTTTGGTTATGTATTATAATTTTTGAAACGTTTAAATAAATCACTTTATTTATAATTTTTTTAACTAAAACTTGGTTTCAGGGGGATAAAGACGTGATAAAGAGAGGACTTATATGGGTCATGTACATTATAGTATGCAGTGGTTTACCTTGCAGAGCAGTTCCTCTCCTGTGTCCATGTCTAAAGCGCTGTGCACCCCCGGTCGGTCGGTCAGGGGCACTAGCAGGAACTGGCCGATGCGAGCGGGACCCTGATGGGCTGAGGTGACGCTCAGAGGCGCTCCGCTTACCGGAGATCCCGGCGAGGAACCCAGGAGACCAGCATCAGCCGAAGGCTCGCTAAGCCGCGGACATCTGGTCACGGGCTCGTCTGTGTCAAAGCGCTTGTGTCCGTGTCTTCCAGGTACCGGATTATGAATCCACTGCACACTCATTCTTACAAACTACAGTAGTTGAAACTGATATTAGCTACCGGACTGATCCGACGGATTTCACGAAAGCATATTCCAGAAAAGGATCTGTGCACTGCGCTGCAAAAGCAAAAAAAGATCCTATTTACTCGTCAATTAATGTGAAATGCAAAAAAAGGTGTTTGTATCATAGGTTTGCAGTTTCGCTTATCCATTGTTTTTCAGATTTTTTTTGCATTAGTCCGCTGAAGCTTTTTTGGACAACATTGAAGTCCAAGAGATGAGATACTGTATGAAGCAGCTGTGTGGTGTGAAATATAGCCGGTGAGTAGCTAGATCTGAACCCGAGAGAAGGGCTGTCTGACTCACTGAACTACTGATGCTGTTTTCTGAGCTCTACTTTCAGCTGATGTCCGATTCGAGCGAGTCAGTTCTTTCGAACGATTCATTTGAACCGACTCGCATGATTCTTTTAATCATTCCACTGAATGGGAGAAAGCTTGGCAGTAAAACCGTGAGGTGGGTGACATGTTACATTCATAAACAACACGATAAAACAGCGATAACATCGACAATTAGCTTAACTAAAATGTGTTTCTCTTCATAAATAGCATATTTTGTCGCGCATGATAGCCTACTTGAGCGGACAAGAAGCACTGAATCGTTTTATTCAGTACTTCGTCCGAACGAAACGATTCGTTTCA
The DNA here is from genome assembly GCA_037950665.1 of Hypophthalmichthys nobilis. NCBI lineage: Eukaryota > Metazoa > Chordata > Actinopteri > Cypriniformes > Xenocyprididae > Hypophthalmichthys > Hypophthalmichthys nobilis. Next base: position 8,558,308 of record CM075483.1, on the reverse strand, counting down.
AATGAATCGGACTTCTCAATGCTGGAACTCCGCCCGGTTCAGACTCTCTCTAGTGACACATTCATTGCAGTCTCGACGATTGAGCAATCGCCACATGCCATTCACCCTCCATATGAATAGTAAAGCGCTAGTTTAATCAACTTTCCATTCCCCTCAGCAGTCAAAGCTGCATGCAAAGCGTTTTAAGTAACACTTATGCAAAACTGATGTCTTGTGTTCTTTACAAATGTGTTTACACCAAATGTTTGGCATTGTGAAATCCAAGGAAGTTGCATTCATATTTTTCATTCTTCATCAAAACACATGGCTAGGCAATCATTAACTTATTTCGACATTCAGGGACCAGGGGGGGTTATGTTGTGCTCATTAGTGTACTGCACTATTCATGTGCTTATTTTTTTTTACAAGTATGTTTAAGATGTATCATCTTTCTGCAAATAGGCTATGTCAACCATGATGACATTTATCATTCTTAGCTAAAAAAAGCTGTGTGTGAGGAATCGGTGGGTTTGTACTCTATATTTGCAGTTCATATTTGTTAATGCGCTGATGAGTCATCACCATAAAGAGAAAGACAAGGGAGTGGTGCCCTTTGTAGAATAACCATAGATTTTCTAAGAAGGAGATGTTTGTTTAAATTAAATGCACAAAGAGCAGGAAACCATATGTCTATGACGCACAAAATAAATTTGTGTCTTTAACATGTTATTCGGCATATTAGCATACCTCGGCAAATAGTTTACTAGCCTTCAGGGCACACAAGACAGCAACTCCCACATTGCGTTTGAAACAAAATAAAATCTGATGCAGTTCTTAATCGGCCGCATGTGGCTGTATGTCCCACACAGACTATTGAGTAAGACACTATTGGAACCTTTGTCCCCGTTGCATCGGTTGTGACCGCTCTTAATTTGGAAGGGTGTAATTGAACGAGCACCTGTTTCAGACAGAAAAAGAAAGCCCTGTTTAGAATAGACTCAAGGGAATGTGGACTGTTTTTGATGCTTAAAATACCAGATTGTAATTTTTCAGTGTTAATGAGAAACATAAATGAGTGTTTTGTGGGCTAATGATCAAAGTCTGAAATAAAAGACAAATAAAAGTATTCAGAGGTGATGCAGAGTATTTCGGGTTCCTGCAGTTCCAAAAAAGAAGTGTGGAATATTTCGGTACGCATTGTTCCTGTCCTGGTTGCCTGAATTCGTGACAGCATATAATAGATGGTTCGGCTGCGGCCTGCAGGTTTGGAGTTCAAACATGGTCGGATTGAGGATTTAACATTAAAGATGGATTATTTTTAGCAAACATGTTTCCTTTGACTGTAAAATATCTCTCTGATGACTCAGTATCTGATGTGTGCATTTGTCATGCTGTTAAGCAGGAACAGAACAGGTTTTCTGCGCTTCCTCTCCCTTGAGAGTAAAACACCCTCTCCATGGGAAATATCTACTTCTCCTTTGTTATGACATAAACAGGTGTCATTGAGACCACACTGGACGGTATTTGTGTTATGTTTGCATGTGATTCAGAGAACATGGCTATTTGAGGTCATTCTCGCTTGAGAGCCCTAACAGGGCTCTTTTCCACTGTAATTAGCTGACTCATTGCCAGTAGCAAAGACAAAGCAAACTGATCATCTGTACACTGAACATCTCATCCAGGAGCAGGTGTACATTCTCCTTAGACTTTGCACAAACATCGGCTGGTTTAGGGGGAAAAAAAAGGCGAATCCTTGACGGGAAGGCTACATCATAATTGTGACTGAACTTTAACCATGTATGACTGTCAAAAGCAATCATGAAATAGGGAAGTTCTGAGTACTACACATGGTCCAAAAGGTGTAAAGTCAGTAATAGCTTACCGCACAAGAAAAACATTTCAGTCATTTCAGATAAGGCTATATGTGGAAGCCCATTTCTGCCTCAGTGTAAAAAATAAAACAGGCAGATGTGAGATAAGATTTAAAATAAGTAATAAAGTTGCATTTGTGAGATTTAAAGGGATACCCTTGTGAAAAAGAAGTGCACTTAATTGTACTGAATGTGTGCTGGTAGTGTATTTCAACTCTTTAAAGGTATATTTAAAAAAAAAAACTGTACTTGCAGATAATATTACTAAAAAAGGCCACTTTCATGACTAAGTTTCTTAACACATAAAAAAGTAATATCAAATTAAAAGTTTTACTTTAAAGTACATTTTAAATCAATATGTTTTAATAATATTTGGTCATGCTTTGAAGAAATACACTTATTTAGATGTGTTGACTAGCATATTAAAGAACATAAGTGTTATTCAGTTATTGCATTAAAGGGATAGTTCACCCAAAAATGAAAATTCTGTCATCATTTACTCCCCCTCAAGCAGTGTTGGGTTTAACGCGTTAATAAGTAACGCGTTACTGTAATTAAATTACTTATTCACTGAAAAAGTAAAGTAAGGGATTACTATTCATTTTTAGGTAATTTAATTACAGTTACTTATAATGTACTTGCATTACATACTGTAAATTAGTTCAACAGTTCTGTATAAATCAATATTGAATTTAAAATCTAAATTTGTCATCTAAAGGTAAAAGCGAATGGTGCCTCTTTAAAATCGTTAGCTGTAGTGCAGTTGTGCGTGAGTTCGCAACTTTGCACCAGTTGGCTGTGTAGTCGCCATCTGAAGATGTCGGCAGGAGCGAGTGGCTGTTTTGCAGAATGGAAATATTCCAATTACTTCACTTTTTTGACACAGGTAGGCAAGAACATTACGGTAAAATGTAAGCTATGTCCTAGGGAGAAAAAACTGCGCGCGCTCTCTGAGAGACGGTCCTCAGTCAGTGCGCTCTCAACCAAAGAGCACACACATAGCCGCCTCTTGCGAGTGTCAAATTTTCACGGTTTATTACACATTAACGTTCAAATACACACACAGTTATGTCAAAATGCCCGTCTTGGCGTATATTCACGTTGGGTGTGAATGTGAACAGCATGTGTAACAGCATATTTTCTCTGTCCATTAGGTCTTAGTGACAGCAGCCTTTAAAACATGCTACTGTCTACTATGGTCTGTATTAGCCTATAAATGATAATCAAACAACGAAAGAAAAGCTTTAATAAGGATTAATCTATATTTAATTTATACAGTTATGACTATGCAGAGTTATTCAATTTCTGTGCTATTTTTACTTACTACTATATTAGACCTACCTGGAAAAAAATATATAGCATTGTTTTATTTGTATTATAAAGTAAATAAAAGTATTATAGTATATGTTTTAATAAAGTTAAAATGTTTTAAAAAGCTATAAAAGGCTAAACTATTCCATGTTTGACTAAATTATTAAAAGAGTTTCCTTTCAATTGTCTATCCGGTCAAGGTTTATAGGGATTTTAAGAAGTAATTAGTAAGTTAATTATTGAGTAATTAAATTACTTTTCAGACAGAGTAATTAGAAAAGTATTTTAAATACAACATTGATGATGTAATTAGTAATTAGTAATTCATTTTTTGAAGTAACTTACCCAATACTGGCCCTCAAGTAGTTTCAAACCTGTATGAATTTCTTTGTTCTGCTGAACACAAAAGAAGATATCTGGAAGAATGTCAGTAACCAAACAGATCTCGCCCCCCATTGACTACTATAGTATTTATTTTTCCTACTATGGTAATGAGGGGGGAGATCTGTTTGGTTACTGTCATTCTTCCCAATATCTTCTTTTGTGTACTGTAAAAATTATTTTCATGATTTGTTATCACAACATTTTTTTCTTTTGTCAAACCAACTTAAATAATTAATGTGGTTCAGATAACATAATATTTTTGACTTTCTGTTAATTAAATCAATCGCCTTCATTGTAATAACTCAAATTTGTCATTTAAATTAACTCAAAATTATAAGGCAACTGGGTAACTTACTTTTTTAAGTTAAACCAACAATTATTTTTTACAGTGTATAGCAGAACAAAGAAATTCATGCAGGTTTGGATGAGGGGGAGGGCATTTTTGGATGAACTATCCCTTTAAATTTAATTTTAAATGTACTAAACTGCAACTTTATTATTACAAATGTGAAATTACAAATATATTTAATTATACATCATGCAAGTTTCAATAGAAATGACATTAAAGTGTATTTTTGTTTACCATAAATGCTTCTTTAGTACATCAGCACACTTGAATAATATTGCAAAGAAAATAGAAGTAATTATGAATTATGAAGTTGCACATAAAGATGTACTTAAGTCTTACATGCATGGGTCAAAAACACTCTTAAATTCAACTAATTGCATTTAATATGAATTTAAAATATAATACGTTTTAATTGCAAATAACATGCAGTTAAGTGTCCGAAAACATTATATTCAGTTTGTACTTATGGTAATATATTCTTTTAAAGTATATTATTTCTATAATAAGTACTTTTTGAAAAGCCTACTAAAGTGTTCTTCATTTTCAGAAGGGTATTCCACCAAAAAATAATAATTCTGACATCATGTACTCACCTTCATGTCGTTCCAAACCTGTAAGACTTTCTTTCTTCTGTGGACCACAAAAGAAAATATTTTGTTGGTAACCGAACAGTTTTGGTTACCATTGACTTCCATTGTGTGGACAAAAAAAAACCCCAAAAAACCTGCAGACATTTCTCAAAACAAGTCATACAGATTTGGAACAATATGAGTGTCACGGAGTCACAGCCAACACCCACCAACACCTACGTGTCGTCACCGGATCACCACGCTCCACCCACTCGCTCACAGTCTCCCGAGTACTGATCACCTGCACCTGCACCGCTTCATCAAGGACTCCATAAAGACTCTCACTCCCTTCACTTCACTGTCTGGTCTCGTCTCATGTACCTGGACTCCTTACTGCCTACTCACCTTAGTTCCCATATCTCCACTCCTGTTGTCATACGTCCCCTGTTCTCCTGTTCTCCGTTCTTCGTCGATTCCTCCTGCAAAGACAAACTCTGTTATCATTCAGCTAAGTGACTGTTCAGAAAGTGTTTGATCCATTACTCACCTGCTTCCATCATTTGCCTGTGTTCGTGCCTCTGTCTAATAAATATACATCTGTGTTCACTCACCTCTCTGCCTCCGTCTGTGTCCTGACAGAAGACCAGACCACATGCAGAGCACCTCGGACACAGGCGGGGATCGTACTGCGGATCCGTTTGCCATCTTGGTCGACGCAGTGCGATCCTCACTACGACCGCCGTCTCCTAGCACTGCACCCACAGTCCCAGCTGACCTCATGCACGTGCAAGCCCTCATCGACTGCGGCTCCGTAGGGAACTTCATCAGCAACCAGATTATCCAGAAACTGAATGTGCATCACAAACACTGCCAACAAGATCTCCGCATACAAACTATCCAGGGAAAACCGCTGGGCCGTGGTCACATTCGGCACTTCTCCCCCACACTGACGCTCCGCATCGGCTGTCTTCACGAGGAGGAGATCACATTCATGGTGCTGGAAGGGTCCACCGCGGACAACACCAGCCTGACATTCAATGTAACACGGGTGAGATCCTCAAATGGAGTGACAAATGTTTAAAGAACTGTTTATCCCCTATCAGAAAGTCTTCCTTGAATCTCCAATCTTCTTCTTCTAACTCCAGTGTTCTTCCTATCCTCTCAACCTCCGTTGAAAGTCCTGAAACTGACCTCAAAGTAGAAATTCCTCCTGAATACCTGGCGTTCCAGGATGTGTTCAGCAAGCGGTTGGCAACGCAACTACCACCTCACCGGCCATGGGACTGCGCTATCGACCTGCTGCCTGGGGCTACTCTACCCAAGGGTAGAGTTTACCCATTGTCCATCCCGGAGCAGAAGGCCATGGAGGAGTACGTCCAAGAGGCACTAAAGCAACGCTTCATCCGGCCATCGACATCCCCTGCCGCTTCAAGCTTCTTCTTCGTGGCCAAGAAGGATGGAGGCTTGAGGCCGTGCATCGATTACCGTCACACCTCTGGTCCCGGCAGCTCTGGAGCAGCTACGGGGAGCTCACATCTTCTCCAAGCTGGACCTGCGGAGTGCGTATAACCTCATTCATATCCGCCAGGGGGATGAGTGGAAAACTGCCTTCATCACACCATCTGGACACTATGAGTACCGGGTTATGCCGTATGGCCTGTCCAACTCTCCCTCCGTGTTTCAGAACTACATGAATGAGGTGTTTCGGGAGTTCCTCCACCAGTTCGCCACCAGTGGTCTACATCGACGACATCCTCATTTACTCCCGGAACCTGGCCGAACATCGCCAAAACGTCTCCCAGGTCCTTGAGAAGCTACGTCAACACCACCTATACCTCAAGCTGGAGAAGTGCGAGTTCCATACCACCTCCGTGCATTTCCTGGGCTACGTCATCGACCAACATGGCATCCAGATGGACCAGAGGAAGGTGGAAACTATCTGCAACTGGCCATTATCCACGACCGTGAAGGAGTTACAATGTTTCCTAGGGTTTGCAAACTTCTATCGTCGCTTCATCCATAACTACAGTCTTCTCAGTGCACCCCTCACCTCGCTCCTCAAAGGCCGGCCCAAGTCTCTGTCCTGGACTCCATCTGCCCGAGAAGCCTTCCACCAGCTCCAAGAAGCCTTCCTCACCGCTCCGATCCTGGTTCATCCGAACCCTGACCTCCCGTTCGTCGTAGAAGTCGACGCCTCATCCACCGGGGTCGGAGCGGTGTTGTCACAGCGGCAGGGTGATCCATCACGACTCTATCCATGTGCCTTCTACTCCAAAAAGCTATCCCCGGTGGAGCAAAATTATGACATCGGGAACCGTGAGCTTCTTGCCATCAAGTTAGCACTGGAGGAATGGAGACACTGGCTGGAGGGAGCACGACATCAATTTGAAGTCATCACGGATCACCGAAACCTTGAATACCTTCGAGAAGCTAAGAGACTGAACCCTCGCCAGGCCCGCTGGGCCCTCTTCTTCACTAGATTCGATTTCACGGTCTCCTACCTTCCTGGAACCAAGAACTGCAAAGCTGACGCTTTATCCCGTCTGTATCAACCCGATCCTGAAAGCTCCGATCTTGAACCTATTCTCCCTCCAGCCATGATCGTCAGCCCGATCCAGTGGGCCATCGACCAAAGCATCTCCCAAGCTAACCTCACCGAACCAGCTCCGCCGGGAGGTCCTGAGGGGCCTCTCTATGTTCCACCAGCCCACTGTCAGCCCCTCATGGACTTAGCGCACACCTCTCCGGGCTCTGGACACCCAGGCAATTCACATACCCTCTCGCTCCTGCTGCAACACTACTGGTGGCCCTCCATGACTCAGGATATATCCCGCTGCATCAAGGGATGCTCAGTCTGTGGTGTCACCAACACTCCTAGGAGGCTCCCCGAGGGCAAGTTGGTTCCTTTACCCGTACCTCGTCGACCATGGACACATCTGGGAATTGATTTCATGACTGACCTACCACCGTCTAATAATTTCACCTGTGTGCTTGTAATCGTGGACCGATTCTCCAAGGCTTGCAAACTCATACCCCTCAAGGGCCTTCCTACCACGTTTGAAGCTACCAAAGCCTTGTTTCACAATGTATTCCGTAATTTTGGCATTCCTGAAGACATTGTCTCCGACTGTGGACCACAGTTCATCTCAGGAGTTTGGCAAGCCTTCTTTAAGCTCCTAGGAGTGTCAGTCAGCCACAGGTTCCAGCTGTCAACCACTGGTTCATGCAGAGCGAGATAGTGTGGGACTCAGCTCATGTCCACCTCCAGCAGGCAGTTCGGAGACACAAGAGACACGCTGACGCCAGAAGAGGCCCTACTCCTCGTTACCAACCTGGCCAGAAGGTGTGGCTCTCGACGCGGGACATTCGTCTCCGACTGCCCTGCCGCAAGCTGAGTCCCCAGTACATAGGTCCATTCACCATACAGAGGCAGCTCAACGAGGTCACCTACCGTCTCAACCTCCCTGCGAAGTACCGTATATCACCTTCATTTCATGTCTCCTTGTTGAAGCCCCACACTGAACCCATGTCTTCTCCTTCCACAGATCCTGGTGACCTGGGTGGGGGAGTGGGGGGTACTGTCATGGAGTTACAGCCAACACCCACCAACACCTATGCATCGTCACCGGATCACCACGCTCTACCCACTTACTCACAGTCTCCCGAGTACTGATCACCTGCACCGCTTTATCAAGGACTCCATAAAGACTCTCACTCCCTTCACTTCACTGTCTGGTCTCGTCTCACGTACCTGGACTCCTTACCCGCTACTCACCTGTGTTCCCGTATCTCCACTCCTGTCGTCATCCGTTCCCTGTTCTCAGTTCCTCGTCGATTCCTCCTGCAAAGACAAACTCTGTTATCATTCAGCTAAGTGACTGTTCAGAAAGTGCTTGATCCATTACTCACCTGCTTCCATCATTTGCCTGTGTTCGTGCCTCTGTCTAATAAATATACATCTGTGTTCACTCACCTCTCTGCCTCTGTCTGTGTCCTGACAATGAGGGTGACAGATTTTTTTTTTTAGGTGAACCATCCCTTTAACGTCACATTTATGAGAAACGAAGTAGCGATTGCGAGAAATAAAATTGCAGTTGTAAGATATAAAGTCGCAATGATCTCTTATTTTGTAATGTGGTTACAGGCTTCCATAGAAATCAGAAATGTCATGTGTCTTTTTACATTCCTGCAAATATTATTTCATAGTAATTAAGGGTGAAATAATAATGCTATTATTATTATGAAAAATATCAGATGACATGATTGTAATGGTGTAGTGATTTCAACATATATATATATTTAGTCGATATATCATACAGTTTTTAACAGGAGCTGTCATTGTTTGTTTTCCCACATTTGGGGGTCAGAAGGTCAGGAAGATCAGGGGCTACCGTGAGCAGATTGTGAAACAAACAACACCACGGTAATTCAATCACGAGTCTTTCCTCTTCAGCGGCTTTGGTTTGGTCACAGCTGTGTGCAGGGACTTTTGAAGTGTTGCCTAGACATCTACTGCAAGGCTCATAAAATCTTAAGTGGAAAGATTTTGAAATCCTCATGGTTTACAAGTCATAATACATTCAGCCACGTTGGCTCACATTCAACACCACTAAAACACTCTTGTAAACATTCCACGGTTGAACCAGCATCAAATTTCAAACAGGCCAAGTTGGACCATTATTAAGTTTCCATGCAGCTTCTGTATTCCTACTGAACTTTTCCCATGTGCTGTAGTGTTTTTTTACACCGTGTTCTTCAGGATCCAGTTACACAAGAGAATGCTCAAGTGTTTGTTGTGGTAAGTGTTATCATCAACAATCAACTGTGATGAGTAAGAGCTCATCCTGTCAGCCTAGGAAATAAAGTGTTATGTGGTGGCTAAGGGCAGTTCCCCACACCACACTGACGCCAGGCTTCAGCTTCAGTCAAGAAAATAAAAGTACAGTCATTCTGAGAGGCAGGGCATCTCTTACAACCGTATGACCTTAAGAAAGAGGTTTGGAATGTGGAGCTGTGTTGAGATTCTCATATGATGCCTAAGTGAGAGGTTAAATGGTGAGGGCGGCATCTGCAAGGTCTGCCGTAATATCGTGTTGAGCTCTGCTAATAGTTTTTTGCAGGTTCAAAAAGCATGGAGTATCTGGGTTTAATTCCATTTAGAAAAGAAATAGAAGAGGAGAACCTCTTATTAACGCATTAAGACACTCGTCTTGAGTCCGTTACAGCGTGAATCCTTCTAAACCTTTCAGTCATCAACAGTGAGTCAACTGTTCTGAAATTATCAAAAGGAGAGGGAGCTTAGCATTTCAAAAAGAATTTAATTGCAGCACATTAACAGGATTTCAATGGCCTTCAGTATTGTACTGCAACAGAGGAGATTTACACCAATAATACCATGAAAGGATAAAGCAATAATTTCATAGGCATTATGGCAGGATGCCAGGGAAGACCAAGTGTTGTAGTATGTTTGGAGAACAATGTGAGTGTCTATAAACTGTTTTTAGTCATGTTATCCTTAGAAGGAATGATCAATGCAGGGCGAGAAATTAACCAAGTATGCCATGGAAAGTGATTAAAAACACACATATTTAAAATCAGGGGGCCAAAAAGTCCCCAAAGTGAATTCATCTAACATAAGGACAAAGCAATTATTTAAAACCGATTTTAGCAAATTATAGATACATAATGAATGCATTAAAGAGTTCTATTTCAAATAAATGCTGTTCTGTCATGACAACTCGCTGAGTTTTGGCATGGTAATGGGTATGACAATGTTGTATGTTTGGTCTTGGCGGAATAGATCTGCTACGCTGCTGCTGCTGTTTTTATTGCTGCTGCTGAAGAGCAAGTACGGGACTTGCTACCGCCAATACATACACGACACGCTGCTGTGAGCAAGTAAGAGATGCTGCTGCTGTACAATATAGCATACATGAATTACCCGTAGCAGATCTATACAGGTGGAGCTGGGGAAGGTGGAGAGATTCAGAAGCACGCTACACTGCTAAAGCAATGCTTCCAAAGTATTTTTTAAAGGTTGAGCAAGCAAGCTCATTGGCTACTGATACAGCAGGAACCAGTCAGCTGAGCCCTACGATGTGATTACGAGCAGATTGTGTTGAAAGATCTATTAACCTGTGCCATCTAGAGTTTCATGACAGAACTTTGTATTTATTTTGAACTCTCTAAACATCATAGAATCCTGAAAAAAGTTTCATTGTAATATTAAGTTTCACAAAAATATTAAGCAGCACAACTGTTTTCAAAATTGATAATAATAATAATAATAATACGAGTTTCTTCCTTGAGCAGCAAATTAGTATATTAGAATGATTTTTGAAGGATCAGGTGACACTGAAGAATTCAGCTTTGCCATCACAGAAATAAATTACATTTTAAAATAGGCCTATATTCAAATAGAAAACAGTTATTTTAAATGTAATATTACTATTTAAATTTAATATTACTGTTTTTACTGTTTTTTTTAATCATTTAAAAGCAGCTTTGTTGAGCAAAAGAGACATCAATAAATCGTACCAACCCAGACAGTATTGACTTTATATGTAATAACCATAATGTTTCCGATTTAGAATTTCTTTCAGTTAATTGATTCAATCAAAGCATTTAAAAGGTTAGTTCACCCCAAAATGAAAATTATCCTATGATGTATATGACTGTCTTCTTTCAGATGAACACAATCGGAGATATATTTAAAAATATCCTGGCTCTTCCAAGCTTTATAATGGTAGTGAATGGGGGGTGCGATTTTGAAGCCCAAAATAATGCATCCATCCATTATAAATATATAACAATAAATAAAGGCCTAATAAAGGCCTTCTGAACCCTTCGTGAATCGATGGGTGTGACAAGCAGGGTGGGGCGAGAGCCGTGAGAGAACAGAGCAAGGCCGGTGGCGTAACTGCTAAGGAGCATCACCTGCGCACTGCACCAGTCTCGTATCTCTCACGGAGGAGCTCCGGAAGCATAAAAGGAGGAGCAACAACAGTGAAGGACAAGAGAGGACCAAGCCTGGACTTTTATGTTATGTTTTATTATTTTTGTTTGTGTGCGTCAGTCGTCCGTGATGGACTGCCGCCATTGTACTTTTGTTTTGTTGTTTGTTTATTTTGTATCTTTATTAAAGTTGTTTATACGTTCACCGGTTCCTGCCTCCTTCTTCCCTGATCAACTAACCATGTTACATAAAATCCAGGCCTGGTCCTCTCTCGTCCTTCACTGTCGTTGCTCCTCCTTTAATGCTTCCGGAGCTCCTCCGTGAGAGATACGAGACCGGTGCAATACGCAGGTGATGCTCTTTAGCGATCACGCCACCGGCCTCGCTCCGTTTTCTCACGGCTCTCGCCCCGCCCTGCTTGTCACAATGGGCTTTTGTAAAAAAAATACAAACAAACCCACCCCTCTCTTCATTGCTCCACCTCCAAAACTCTTCTACAATCCTAACCACCCTGCTCCGAGCTGGTCTTGAACCAAGGCCCGTTCGCTTCTGGCATCGCTTTCTCTAGCGTTTATCAGTGTGCACAACTCTCGTCTGTTTTCAGGCTTTCCCGCTTAGCTCTCTCCAGCGCTGGAAAGCTTTTCTAATATTAATGCAGGTCCAAAAGCACTTGCCCAGTCATAAACCTTCATTCCAGTGATATTCTTTTGAGCTCTTTTGTATTGTGTCTCATCATTTCTCTTTCTGCGTTTTTTTTTTTTCAAAAATCTCCCATGTGCTCATTCTGTCTCCACGACCGTCATATGCCCCCTAATGCTAATTGGTTAGACGTTTGTTGTTGGTATCGGCCCGATTAACTTCCAAACAGTGTAGTTGAAAAAATGGATACCACACCTTTAATTAAAATAACTAGCTTCTGGCAGAAGGCCGTACGCATCGAACTGCGTCGGAAGAGGGACCTCTGATAGAGAAAAACAAAACACCAGTCACGAATTAGAAATCTAAAATGAGAAATTTTAAAGAGAAATGTTGGAAGATTTCGATATAGGAGAAGAGGAGATTGTAAGGCTCACTGAGTACAGTTGTCTGCCGGAAGCTGGTTATTTTAGTTTTGTTTTAAATATGGATATTTTTCTTACAAAAACCCATCGCTTTGCTTCAGAAGGCCTTTATTAACCCCCTGGAGCCGTATGCATTTTTTTTCAAAATCGCACCCCCAATTCACTACCATTATAAAGCATGGAAGAGCCAGGATATTTTTAAATATATCTCCGACTGTGTTCGTCTGAAAGACATAGGATGGCTTGAGGGTGTGTAAATCTTAGGATAATTTTCATTTTTGTGCGAACTAACCCAACTAACTAACTTTAATACAAATAGACGAGATTCTTTGTTAGCAATATGCCCTTTTAAAGGTAAAATGCACTGGAAAATCTTTTCCAGGGGGCAAATACTGCCCCTTAAACATTCATTTTGGACACTAGATCAGCGTCAAGAGATTTCCAGCAGACCCTGGTGTTGAGTGTAATTTTAGTTAAAACTTGTTAACATCAGTTCTAAAGTGCATTTAGCCCAGCAGCACTTGCTCAACTCAAGTAGAAAAGAAGTGCCCCTGTCAGCTTTGTTCAGAGGTGTGCAGGGGTTACGCAACCACTGTTTCCATAAACTCGTGGACTCGTGAGAGCTCTGTTCAGGGTCAGTGACTGGTTCGTACTTGTCGAGGTAGTGTGGATTAAGCGAGGGCTGAGAGGAAGGTGTTAGTATGGAGGCGGAGGTAATTAAGAGAAGGAAACATGCATTATTAATGCTCATGAGTTATAATAATAGACTGCAGCGTGATCTGTCGTGCCCACCACCCTGGATGGTTGGCATGTTGATGTACCCGCTGTTGTTCCCTGGACCTGTCAGAACTCTCACTCGCCAAATCGAGAGCTCTCGAGCTCGGCTGAGTCGTGATACGCTTGGGACACAAGGCTGTACGTGCCATATGACGAGTAAAGACCAAAACTAGCCGTATTTGCTTTGTCTGTCGTCCCCCCAAAAGCTGATGATGAGATTAGTTCTACTATAAACAGGATGACGAAAGCTTTCCGACGGCTCTTGCTGACACCAAAAACAAACTCATTATGTAAATTGCCTCTCTGACTGCAACACGCTCGCTGCACAGTGCCAAATTTCCCACAATGAGGGAAATGATATGAAATGAGGCAGCGAATCATATCTTCATGGGAAATGAACAAACCGGGACAAAGGCAAGCATAGCCCTATATATGGATAATGAGACTCCATCTCTTCATACTGAGAGGAACAAAACAATCTAGATTGAATATCAGCTGCTGTGCAGTCCAAAGTAGAATTGGCATACAGTATGTGCAGTCTGGAGATGGGAAGAGGCCTGCGTGTTTTTGGACACACTGTACTTGATAGATGGGAACAGAGAAAAGGCTCATCACGAGCGTCTGTGCGCCAGCCCGTTTAGCAAGTTACTGAACTTAGTATAAACTCCATATTTCTACTGCGTTCTTGAAGACTCAATATGCCAGTGCAATTAATTTTGCGAGTTCAAGGCAACTCAATGCCTTTTATGAACATCTCACGGTGCTTATATTATTATATGCAGAGTAAGCAAACAGTGATGTCTCAGTGTCACGATGGGTCATTCTGGGTTCAGGAGTGAAGTGTGCAGACATTCCTCAGGTTTTGTCTTCACACTCAGTTTGTTCCCACCTCACACAAAAGCTTTTAACACAGTCCAGATGCCTTTGGAACACAGTCAGAGAAGGAAAATTATCCTCTTGGTTTTCAGGAGTAAATATTTTCATCAGTATGGAAGGTAAATGGAAACAGCCGGAGCTGGCCGAGGAGGAGAGACATTCCCCTGCTGCTTCTTTGACACTTGCTTGGTGAGAGAAGAAGGCAATGCAACATGCCAGCTCCTGCCACACTCGTGATGGAAGAAATTGAGTTAACGTAATAGACCACCATGCTTGTGTCTTGGTCTGTCTGAGTTAAAGCAACCTTTTGGATGATATTCAACGTGTAAAGATTTAATGGTTCTGCCTGAACTTTGTTATTAGACTTTCACTATTGATTTCACAAGTAAACTAACCATACTGACGCTACTCAAGAGCTTGATAGTAGTTCAGTTGTTTTATTCAGTGTAGATAGCTACTTTTTGTTAGTAGCTTCCCATACTGAAAAATCTGGCCAAAATATATTTTAAATATATGCTAAATATATGTGGTACACAGTATAGCTCAATGAAATTGAAAGTATATTTAGTTTCAACCTTCATATACCAAAATATTTTTCAGAATGTATTTCAGGGCAAAGAAAATACATTTCCATTCGTACAGTAGCCTGGATTTAGGCTAAATGCAAATGTGGATAGAATAGCCTAATAGAGATAAAAACTGTATTTTGAATCCACCATTTAAAATTCAGCCACAAAATTAAAACCACCTGCTTAAGCAACACCTTGAAATTGTTCATGTTCCTCAAACTATTCCTGAACAGATGAAGAAACGTCCATCTGACGTTTTTCTTTAAAATTAGCATTTTTATCTGGCTCCTATGTATTGGTTCTATCTAAGTACCGGTGGTCCGGTACTTCTGAATGGGCTTACGCTGGGATTTAGCAGGTTTGAACTGAAAGAATTTGATGAACATATATGTGTGGAGAGCATTCACTCAGTATTGTTATCTCATTTTTCACAGAGGTGGCTTTTAGAGGCTTTTGCAATGGAAGTCTTCAGTTTTTGCACTGTGGATTCTTTTTTTTTTTTTTTGGAACATTGTAAAGTATGTATCTTCTTTGAATGTGAAATATGTAAATATATTTTCTTGGTTTAAAATATACGGAGGGCAAAATATATTTTTAAATGCTTTTGAAAAATATATATTCATATTTTTATATATTTTCTGAAACATAAAAAATGGCCAGAAGATGTATTGGTAGAAAATATATTCACATAAATATATTTTCAAATAAAAAACAAAAGATCCGCCCTCAATTGTGTGTTAATGAATTACTAATTTTTTATTATGCAGCAAAGCACAAATATATGATTCAATGAAGAAGGCTGACTACCGAAATGTTTGATTGATCTTGATCTAAATGTGCTTTGTTGCATAATAAAAAATTAATAATTCATTAAGAAGAGTGCGGATCTTTCATTTTTTATTTGAAAGTATTGCAATTTTTACTGATCTATGCACCAAAAAAAAAAAAAACCCAAACAACAAAAACAACAACAACAAAAACAGTTGAGCACAGTGATTTTATCTTTTTTGATTCATAAATATATTTTGAATTTTTTTTGTTGTAAATTTTGAAATATGTTTAAAAACAAATATTTGAATATATATATATATATATATATATATATATATATATATATATATTTTTTTTTTTTTTGCATGGGTTGTTTCATTCATGTTTCACTGATTCATTCAAAAATGCAGATTCATTCAGTAACAAGATGCACAAAGTTTCTGCTGTGGCATTGTTTGGTACTATTTTTTATTTTTTGACAATATATATATATATATATATATATATAAATCCCCCTAATAACATTTTTAAAATGTTGGTGGCATATTAGCTCTTAGCTTTTAAGCCTCTTCTTCATTTTAAAAGTGTTTGACCTATATTATTGGTAAACATTATCTATTTGACATCTGGGTCATGTACAACTGCATCACAGTGAGTGGTGTCCTCTCCATGACCATGCACAAGAAATCCTCAAAAGTCCCGGAAATGGGTAGCAAACACTGGATTAATTTCCACCAGATGTCCTGCTACATCCTGTCCTGCCCAAACAAACACTCAGCATAAAGGCAGAGGGACACAAAGCAGGGATCCTTCATGTGCTCCATTACACTGTGTATCCTCCCTGTTCTCTTGTGTTCTTCAGGTCTGATGCCAAGCACACTCAGTTATCTGTTACTAGACGTCTCCTGTTTGTGGGATATGTTTTTGCTCAAATGTATGGCCAAAAAATGATTTGGCTAAACGTAATTCAGTTGGACAGTGAACTCAAATTTGAGGAATATGCTTTAAAATTAGACATGGCAATCTCTTTCAGGTAGTAAAGTAACAATCAGTGTTGGAAGTAATGCATTACAAGTAACTTGAGTTACGTAATCAGATTACTTTTTCAAGTAATTAGTGGTGAAATACTTTTTCAATTTACAGCAAAATATCTAAGTTACTTTTTCAAATAAGTAATGCAAGTTACTTTTTCACATTTATTGACTGACAGCTCTCTTGTCCCCATATTGAGAGAAATAAAGTGCAGAGGTGTTGTGTGCAGTTTTTGAACATGATGGTTATTGTAGTTCTCAACGTGAACATGCTCATCTCACTTGCACGAAAACATTCAGTATTCCTTAAAAATGAATAAAAACTGTCAAATGCAATCTTAGAATTTTACGCAAACATAATAATTTACTATATTAAATTACTCAAATATACTTTATGTATTTAATCTCACTTTATTAATCAATCAGGGTTGCCAGATTTTCACAACAAAACCTGCCCAATTGCTACTCAAAACTAGCCCAATCGCGTTCCCCCATTAAAAATCGTGCTCTGGGGGGTGAAATCTGCATTTTTGGTGGCGTTCTCCTGATAAAAATCGCTTTCCGGGGCTAAATACCATGTTATTTGGGGTCGCTTCAACCCGCAGACTTGAAAAACAACCCGCGGCAACATTGTTAAAGTAGCCCAATTCCGCGGAAAAACCGCGGACTTGTCAACACTGTAACCAATGTCTTTGCTGCTGACCTTCAATGATCTAATTCAACCATACTAATAAGCAAAAAATACTTTAGATTAGATTTAGAAATAAGAGTGTTGAACTTCCTTCTCCTGTATCCTATTCTTCTTTAATCCATAATGGCAGCACAGCTGAAAGGTTTGTTTGAGCTGCGCCCTCTACTGTACAGGCGTAAATATGCATCTCCTTCAGCCTGAGGCTCATTCATTTCACTTTGGATGTGAAAAGGCATTAACATTTGCCAAAAATATAACTTTTTTTGTTGTTATTAAAAAAACAAACAAGCAAGCCCAGCCCAGGTGAGAAAAAGTAACACAAAAGTAATGTAACGCATTACTTTTCATAAAAAGTAACTAAGTAACGCAATTAGTTACTTTTGTAGGGAGTTATGCAATGTAGTAATTCATTACTTTTAAAAGTAACTTTCCCCAACACTGGTAACAATAGCACAAATTAGCATACAAAATGTAGTGCAAAAAGAAAGTTAAGCAAGAAAAGTAACCATGGTGTTGGCACTTGGCAGGAAGCACAAGAAAGTGGAGACATTTGTTCAGTAATTGCTCTTTGATTAAAGCAACACACAGCATAGTTTTTCATGCACAAAAGCCTGTCAACATAACAACATAACAGAAGCTTGTCTAAATCCCAGCATAATAGAACACTATTCAGTGTCAACCTTTTTTCCTTCTCCAAAAATACAAAATAACAATTAATTTCAACATTTACTCTCCTCATATAGTTCCATGGAAAGCATTCTGGGAACTGGAAATCCCCTATCCAGTTTCAGCTACATTAATGCCAAAGATAATTATTAATGTAGTCCCAACGCAAATGGTTTGGGAAAATTTTAATTTGCAGATTTATACAGATCCTTGCAGTGAGATCTGACAAAAGTTCAGACAAAAGAATGTGATGTGATGGATTACTTGAGCAAACAGGGGGGGAAAAAAATTGTGTTTACATCATTTTGAATTAGCAAGTAGTGATTCTCTACAATCTTAAAAATAAAGTTTCTTTATTGGCATCCATGGAAGCTTTCCATTGCACAAAAAGGTTCTTTATAGTGAAAAAGGTTTCTTTGGATTATTAAAATATTCTTTACATTTGGTTCTTTTAAGAACTGTTCACTGAAAGGTTCTTTGGGGAAACATATATGGTTCTTCTATCACGTTTAATTTTAAGAGTGTAAGAAGACATTTTATGCTAATGTGCTATAACACCTCTTGTGGCTACAAATACTTTTTAGAAAGCAACGATGCACTACATCAAGTTAGCGAAGCTAGAAGCATCAGTGTTCATGTAATTGCATAGAAGATATTTTAAGCCTAACGTTTAGCTAATTGGATGATAAATCTTTGAATCTTCTATAACAATGAATTATAATTTTCATAATTGTTTTACCAATTAGCTGAAGGTTAGACAAAGAGGCTGCACCAGCTGTTTTGCCTGAAGTTACAGTTCTTCCGATACTGTCTGAATTGAACGAGTTTTAGCCTGCATTACATTTATTCATATGCTAGCTGTAATAACACTGGAAAGAAAAATGGTTGCTATGCAATCGTTGTGGTATATTATCTCATCACGAATGTTTATGATCACGCAACAGTTGCTGCATCTCCACAATCAATCAACGACACGAGCACACCGGAATATGAAGACATAATTATTAATGTTAAGGAGCTCTTTCATTTTAAATCATTAAAGTTAGAGATTTACGGTCTGTTGACAACACCCATGTTAGCTTTGAAGAAATGCCTCTGATGTGAAATAACATTAGGCTGGTTGCAGACAGTTACACATGAATATGAATGAAACTGCTTGTTACAACCTGAGATGCTCATTAAAAGGAAAAATCTCTGCTTGTTCACCCACTGAGTGTGTGGTCTGCTGCATTAATCACAGCACCGGCAAAGAGAACATTTTTACATTTCAAATTTGCCATTTTTCAAAGGCAGCTCTGTTTATGGGAAGTTTTACCGGGTTCTGTCAGTAGTCAGACAAAGAAAGGATGCAGCATGACTCAAAATGACAAATTAATGTGAGGAATTCCATCCTTCATCCTACAATTGTCTCAATAGGCCTTCAAAACATTGTTTAAAAAGATTATTCAATAGAAGAAATATTTTTGTCTCAGTACAAAAACCATATTCACTTCCATGATGACCCAAGGACCATTTTAATTCAGAATTCCACTGGACCTTTGCTGAATCAGATGGCCGCTTCTAAATAAGACTGCTGGACGATCAGTAAACACAGGATTCCCAGTAGTCAACATTCTCTTTATCATTGGCCAACGACAATGACATCCCTCTGCCTTTGATAACAGAAAGGAACACTTGTTTATATGAGTGTGTTTGCCCTCAGACATATTGACACAAATGTACCATTTCCTTTCTTTGCTCTGTTGCCCAGTGTTTGTTCTTAATAAAGAAGAGACCCGCTGTATGGAAAGGTCAGGTTCGCTTCTACTTCTTACACCAGCTGTTCCTGTTCTGTCTTTTGGCTGTGCTCAAAACAGATGATAATTCAGCCCCATTGGGCTTTCTGTGAGCTTCTTCCATCATTAAATATCTGCTATATATGGAGTGAGGTCCAAAAGTCTGAGACCACTAGTGAAAATGTTTTGATTTTGGATTCTTTTGTTTTATAATACAATTTCTTTTAATAGCAAATCTTATTATGAATATAACCATTTGAGCATGATTTGAGAATGTCCCAAAAAGCATTTTTTGCTTGAATGGAAACAAGAACATCTGACCATCTGTACAAAAGAGTTCACATGATCGATGTCACGAAGTTATATATTTGATTAGTGAAGTAGTCTACTGAATCTGAGATATTTATCCATGTTTTATAACTTTATTTTGTATTACAGTTTTCAAAATCCTAAAATAATAAATAAAAATAATTTATATAAAAAAATATTATATTTTATTTATAATTTGTGTATGTGGTCAGTATACAATTTTTTATGTTTTCGAAATAACTGCTCACCAAGGCTACAAAAATACAGTAAAAACAGTAATATTGTGAAATATTACAACAATTTAAAATAAATGTTTTGTATTGTAATATATTTAAAAACGTAATTTATTCCTGTGATGGCAAAGCTGAATTTTCAGCATCATTACTCCAGTCTTCAGTGTCACATGATCCAGAAATCATTCTAATATGCTGATTTGCTGCTCAAGAAACATTTCTTATTATTATCAATGTTGAAAACAGTTGTGCTTCTTAATATTTTACTCTTTTTTTTTTTTTGAAGAATAGAAAGAACAGCGTGCTTTTAAAATAGAAATCTTTTGTAACATTATAAATGTCTTTACTGTCACATTTATGAATTTAAAGTGTCCTTTCTGAATAAAAATATTAGGTCATATATGTTTATTAGGTCAACTATTCACTCCTGTATGGCTGATGTAACATCCGAAGGAGTCAATGAGTATGTTTTGAAAGTTAAAATAGAATATGCATCATTGTATTTGGATTATTTACAGTTAATTATCCTGCAGGAATTCCTGCATTGCAATTCCTTCCTCCTGGAATATTTAGTCTGACCCACAGTTTTTCTTATCTGCAGCTTTTAAAGGTGTTCTAGAGATTTTGGAATGTGTAAATGAACTCTGCAGGTCTTTACAAGCCAACATACAGTTACCCAACATAGCGTGTTGTCCACTTACACACACATTAATTCAAACAACAGATTGTGGTTGCTGATTTTTAGAAATTCTCATGCGACATCTGAGATTATTCATGAAGAGACATTCCATAAATGGGAACATGATTATGCATAATTAGATAATAATGGGCATTGCGTGAGTCATCGGCAAACATCGGCTTCGTCTGTAATGGTTTTGTGTGCTACTTTTCTTTTGAAACCTTTATCAACACATTGCACAATAAGAATTCGAAACGAATTGTGCAGGAGTCAAGGAGATTAAAAGCGATGACACTAGTGGAAAAAAGTGGAGGCTCTGTATGAGGCCTCGCCCCCCTTCTCAGAAAGCTGCTATTTGCTCTGGGCAAATGGGCCAATTGCACAACTGTTCTACCAATGCTGTTCAAACGGCTTCTCACAACAACCTGCTGTAAACAAAAGGCACAAAAGCAAGCAGTGCCGGTTTGCAAAATCCACCCCACCTCCCAGGCCCTTCAAACAGACCCTTTTTGCCCCTTTCTGCCACACTTACACAAGACCTTTTCAACCCCAGTCACTCTCTGATGCAAATAATAGATTAGAGCTGCTACCTATGGAAACAGTTTAATTACGAAATAACAAAAGTTCAATGAAACCCATACATTTGAGCATACCATTGTCTTGCACCACACAAATCCATAAAATGTATAAGCTTTTCTTCTGTGGAATAGACTGGATATTGATGTGGTAATATTCTGGGTTTACCGTGGTTTTAGCTGTAATCCTCTCTTGCTGTAACTCCTATCTAAACGCTGATGGGGTTTATGGGATTTGGGGGATACCGAAACTGTGTCCTTAAATTTACTCACCACCTTGTCAATCCAAATCTTTCTTGCCTGGAACAGATAAGGTGAAATTTAATAGAATCTCCAAGCTGCTTTTTTTAGTTTACAATGATTGTGAATAGTGAGAGTAAATGATGAAGAATTTTCAATTTTGGGTGCACTATCCCTTTAAGACAGCCTCTTATAGGCAAAACTACACAAAAAGACTGTTTTAAACAGCTCATGATGGAACCTCCACTATACAGCAGGGTTGCCCCTGCCCATCCCCCTGTGGGTTAAAAGTTTGACATATTGCATAAATTATATTTGACAGAAAAGCTTGTATTGAAATATTTCACTCTACTCAATTTATATACTACCAATGATAAAACTATGCTAGATGAAAGCCTGAATGTGGCTGTTTTCATTTCCATGGTAACAGATCTCTCCTGAATTCTTGCAATTTAAAAAAAAAAAAAAGTCTCATTTGTTTATCTACGGAAGCATTTTTCATTGATTATATCTTTATAAGGAATATTTTGAAATGTTTATTTTAGATTGTAAACTGTATTTAAAATAATAATAATAATAATAAAAAAATAATAATAATAACCCCAACAAAGGTTTTTGTTCTCCAGCTATCAATCTTAAGAGCAAAGATGATTTTATGAAAACAGACTGTGTTTATGATCCCTACTATACAGTGATTTTGATAACACTTTACAATAAGGTTGCATTTGTTAACAGCAGTTATAGTTAACATGAACATTTGTTAACATAACATTAGTTATAGTTAACATGAACTAACAAAATTATAAATACTTCTAAAGCATTTATTAATCTTAATAATAAACATTTATTTATAACACTTTTCATACATGGAATGCAGCTCAAAGTACTTCACAAGCATAAAAACAAATATCAACAATACAATTTCACACAATATTAAATATGAAAAATACTCAAAAGCAATTATAAAAGCTTCACAAGGTAAAATAAAAAAACTTTCACACAATATCAATATACTAGTGCCGTCAAATCGATTAATCGCATCTAACATAAAAGTTTGCATTTGTATATATGTATATATATATATATATATATATATATATATATATATATATATATATATACATACATATATATATATATATATATGTATGTATGTATATATATGTATATGTATATGTGTGTGTGTGTATATATATATATATGTGTGTGTGTGTATTTACTGTCCTGTTAGACGCGACTAATCACGATTAATCGATTTGACAGTACTACAATATACTCATAAGCAACTTTAAAAATATATGGTACCTCTTAACTTTTAAAAATATGAATGCTTGAAGCCTCTTTCATTTAATTTGGTAGAGCATTCCAAATTTTTGGAGCATATAGTGGCTAAACGCACCACTGGATCACTTAAGATTTAATGTGCCAAAAGACAAGCAGGATCTTAAACTACAATTTGGAACATATCTCAACAAACAGTCATTAATATATAAAGGTGCCAGTTATGCAGCATTTTATAAACTAAAAAAACCTTAAAAGCCATCCTTTGGTAAACTGGCAACCAATTCCATTAAATTAAATATTCCATTAAATATTCTATTATTCCATTAAAACTTCTTGCTCCTTCATTTTGTATCAGTTGTAGCTTAGCTATACAACCCTTAGGCATGCCAGTACACATAGCATTACAATAATCAAGACGAGAAAAGATAAATGCACAAATGAGTTTCCTAGCATCATCCAAAGATAAAATGAATTGGCTATTGCACCAGTTATAATTGGCCAATGGGCTGGTTTTGTTATACATATCTGGCAACCCTGCCGTGCAGCTAGCAATAACCATAAAAAAAATGTCATTTGTGTGAAAACAAGTGCGGATGTACAACAACAAACAACCCTCCTCTGTGTTTCCTGTTTTGATCGTGAGCTGTTTTAAGCTCAAGTTGGGCATTGTGGTGACTGTAAGCATCAACAGAGGCACGTTCCTGTTGATGAGGCCACCTCGCAGCCAATGGAGAGGATGTTGTGCAATCAATGAGCTAAGCTAATTATCATGGGATCAAATAGTGGCTCCATGGAAACCTCTTCACTTTTTCCAAAACAAACCGCCGTGGCTGTCTCTCTTATCCGTTCCTTTGAAACAGCCACCGCTTGTTCGTCTCTGCCTGCTCTGTTTATTTCTGATGACACATGGCCCAGCATGCCATGTATGGAGTTTTAGAATCCGTATGTCACTATGCTTGAAATCTGGGCTTTTCCTCACATAGACCGTAAAATAGGACACTGCTTATCAAACAAGCGGTCTTATGACGCAAGTTTCATTAGTTTAATGGATATGTAATGAAAACGCTATTAAGCCGTGATAGAATATAAACATTTCAGTGCAATATAAGACATTTTTCTTCAATATCTCACCTGTGGAAATACACACTGTTTCTTTGGATCCAGCACAAAGTTGGCACGTCTGATGGAAATAGAGAAAATGTGCTTGGCTGACAACATGTGTGGTCATAAAGAGTTGGGACACATTCCTCTTTGTTGTATAAATCCTATGGGATTTTCCTAATTAGTGCGCTGTTCCCAGACATTAGTAAAACCACTGGCTCCTTACTGTGGGTAATGAATTCCTCTCATATCGCAAGCTATAGCTTAATCACGAAGCCAGTCTACGTCTCTGCATGTCATATAATTCAAACAAGGAGGATTTATGCCAATGAGGTCAATGATCAATGATGGTTCTTCAGGGTTGAAAAGCCCTTGGGGTTTGGCATCTTGCCCTTTAACCTCATGAGAATTTCCTGAACCCCTACACAGAAACATACAATTAATTTCCTCACAGATCTGCCACTGATTTTGAGCTTATAACTTTCAGAAAATCTGTTTATTTAGCTTCGTTTTTGCCATCCAGACTTTCTAGTAGGTGTGTATCACGTACTCACCCAGACTTGGCAGTTTCAAGTATCGCTTTTGATCAACATTTTTGACTCATATCTCCAAATTCTGTTCAGGGGGCAAAGCCACTCCCTATTTCTGAAACTATGTATGGGTCTGGTGCTTTATACAACATGCTTCTCCAATGAATCAGAGTTAGATCTTAACACAGAGAGGAGACTATGCCTGCCGAATGAAACCTGCTGCATATTTGAACACCAATAATAGAACGTAAATACATATTTCTACAAACACACTAACCCAACCATACGGATTTGCATATCCTCATTGCATACAGCTGAGGGTCAGAGCCAGCAAAAGCAGATGCCTGTTTTCTTTTCCGCCTGCTGTAAGCTTATGACCCCAAGGCATCTCTGGCAGATTGTATCATCCTAGACTTAGATAAGCACTTGCGCAATATTATATGTGGCAGCAGTATGCTTTTGAAGGTGGATGTCGAAACCATTAATGAAAACAGCACTGGGTGACAGAACAAACCTGGAGTACAGGTACTTCTACTTACTATAATGTTAACCAGTTTTTTTGCGTCATTTGAATTTTTGATGCAGGGGATATTAGTTCTGTCAATAAAGAATCGCAAGTTAATTCTTGGTAAATAAAACACTGCTTTGGACATGTTGCAACTGTTACTCGATTCATTACGCAAATTCCAAAGAATTTTAAATGGGGAAAATGCAATAATTTGCTTACACTTTCTAGGAATTCAGAAAAAAGACAACAAATTACACTGTTGGAATAAAAAGAGCAGGAACCAAAAAATATGTTGTTTTTAAGCCACATGACTTTTGATTTTCTCTCCAAGACCTCAGGTCATTCTCAAAGGGAAACACATGCTTAAGAACTCTTCCAACTGTGATAAAATTAAAATTCACCCTGTCTATTTTCTAAATGCATGTTATTGCTCTTATTGCAAATTATTAATCTATTCATGGGCTTTATTTTTCAGTTTTTTTATTTTATTTTTTTTACATTTTTAATAATAAAGTATCATAAATACATAGTTCAGTCATGAAACTCTAGATGGCGCAGGCTGGTGGCTCTTAACGCAAGCTGAGGATAATTACAGCGTTAACTACTAGCACAAGCTGATTAATCCATGTCACATCTGCAGCCAGTGAGCTTGTTGCTCACACACTTAAATGGCTGGTTACATTCACTATAGCAGTTTGCAGCACGCTTCAGAGTTCCTCTGAAACCCTCCACCTTCCCCAGTTCCACCTGTATAGATCTGCTATGGGTTATTGATATATGCTATTTGTGCAGCAGCACTATGTCTTACTCGCTGCAGCGTATCGGCGTATGTACTGGCAGTAGCGAGTTCCTGTACTTGCTCTGCAGCAGCAGCAATAATCTACAACAGCAGCAATTCAGCAGCAGCGTAGCAGATCTTTTCCGCCAAGACCAAATACATTATGTTAGTATGCTTTTTACATCAAAAACATCATTACATTTATATCTATGGCATTATATTTATATCATGGCATGAAAGGTTGCAGTGATGAACATTGTAGCCGATCACAGACATGTTGTTGAGCGACTGAAAGCAGTGATCTCATCATTGCAACTTAATTTCTGCACACTAACGAATGCTTTCATCATAACTAATAGTGCAAACGCGATGTGACTAAGAGATTTGTTGAATAAAATGGGAGTTTTGGCCCGTGTCCCTGATAAACTCACTGTTTGATTGACAGCTCTAGTTATTGTAAAGGGAGCATGCTTTGATCGTTTTCTATACATAATTTAATCACCATTTAAATAACAGATTATTTTCATCCTACTGAGAGAAACAACATGAAGTTGACCGTTTAGTCACTGGTTTGATCTACTGACACATAGACAAAGAACATCTGACTGTACATGAATCATTACATATCAGATCAGGCATTAGAATGAACACAGTTACATGTTGTTGCATTACTGTCGAGTAGGGCTGGGCGGTATATTGAGTTTGTATGATATACCGATATATTTTTAATATACGATATGGAATGAGGCGATACCGTTTATATCGATATACAGTAGTTTTATACGAGCGCATCTGAAAAACAGCGGTGGACGTCGCAGAGTGCTGCTGTAGGGGAAATGCATAATGCAATTTGGCTTAAACATGAGACATGCTAAATATTAAGGGCTTTAAAAATAACTCATAAGATTAAGATATAGCTAGTTAACACGTAGGCCTATCGTTTAAAGCGGTTTGCCCCGTCAGATGCTCTGACTGATTCATGTGCTGACAGACATTTGCGCTGTTTTGTGATGTGGTGTTTTCCTAAGTGCATAACTTACATTTCACAGGTATATTCTCCATCTGTAAATGTTAGAAAGTCATACAAATATTTCCATTTTGCTGTCAGGAGTGGACGAGCCCTCTGCTAGCGAATCTCATTCTCCTTTAAACTTCATAGACTTCCGTGAACGAGCGCCGCCGCGCGCATTCGCGCCAAACAGACAGAGCTCAATAGAATGGGATCGCCATAATTCTGACTAAAATACACATTTTGATAAAATGTTTGTTGTTGAACAATATATGTGCCATATGTAGAATTTTAAACCTACATAAGTGTATTTTTATGATAGCAGTAACTATACATATAATATGTAGCTATATAGCTAAATATATTGCTAATTAGTCTGTACTTTTGTTTTTATTTTAATTTTTAGTCTAGTGAATTTATTTTTATTTTTATATTGTAATGTTACAATGTTAGAATGTAAAGTAACTTTTTCTTTTTGGCACATACTGTAGGCCTATTAGTGTGCCAGACTATGGTTACATTCACTATGTTTGTATTAATAGCTTTCAATATAAACTCTGTTTGTAGGACAACATTAGGCAGGATGTTAAATTAAGATTTTTAAAAAGTAAATACAGATTATTTTTTTTCTAAATCCAAATAGAAAAATGTAGAAAATACCAAGATATATACCGAATATCGCCATTTAGCCAAAAAATACCGAGATATGACTTTTTGGCCATATCGCCCAGCCTTACTGCCGAGTCCATATCATTAAAGTCTGTTTGCAAAGCCTGCACTGAAATGCGATTGACTTACCAAAGAATAAATAAATACAAAACAAATAAATAATGCTCAGCTGAGACATTCACATTGTTGAAAATAAATAACCATATTCTTAGCATTAGGATTATTTGAAAGGTAAAGTTAAAGTTATCGCTCTTCTCGTCATCTCACTAACACACAAGTGGGCGGGGCTAACGTTGCAATGATGAAGTAAGCATTTCACCTATCTATAGATAGACACATTCTGGGACGAGTCGTTTGCTGGGCCTGGTGTCAATAAAAGCTTTTATTGGACTAACAAGGAAGTTTTCAGTTCTGAAACTTACAGGATATTCTTACAGTACGATGACCTCTTATGTATAAAAAGCTCAAGGAAAAGTTGATTTCTCAATTCATGACCCCTTTAAAAACATTTCTGTACATTTCTAACGCATCAGAATTTGATACATCTTTAATACGTTAATAATTTAAGGAACATTTGAGATTATTTTTAAAGAATCAATTATTTTCTAAAACATTTGTTTAAAAAAAATTATTTTCCCCCAAAATGTATTTTTCTCTTTTATTTATTTGCTATTTTTATTTTTTAATTAGAAACAAATATATACAAATAAATGTATATATGGTTAATTATGTATTATGTATAATATATGTATCATAGAGAGATAAACAATGTTATTCAATAAAAGAGAGAAATATTTAAATCGTGCAGTAATTCAGAGATGATGCATGTCAAAAAACATCATTGCAGAGGTCACAGAGGATTTTAAAATCAGAGTGACAGCTAAATCTCTGCATCTGCTTGATGGATGGAGAGAGTGTATATACTGGGGAACATGTACCCAGAGCCTGCAGCACCTTTCTCTCTCTCTCTCTCTGTGACTCATGCAGTAGTTATGCTCTTTTTTTTTTACAAACCGCTGCGAGGCAACCATCGTGTTAATATTCAGTACAGTCAGGCGCTACAGCACACACAAACACACACTAGTTCCCATTACGGCCTCTATAAAGGATGAGTCAGACGGGTGAGAAGGGAACCCTTTCCTCGGATACTGTCATCCTCAATGCCACTGAATGAATGGCCGTGTTGTGCATCTGTCACGAAATGCCACGTATCCACACACCTGGAGACAAAGACCTGGTACGACCATTCATTTCCCAAACCAAAGGTGCAGCCAATTATAATTTTAATTCATGAAATCTTTACAAATGCTAAACAATGTGAATATATTGTATAGATTGTTGAAACGCATGCATTTGATTAAAA
Source organism: Hypophthalmichthys nobilis (assembly GCA_037950665.1). Lineage (NCBI taxonomy): Eukaryota > Metazoa > Chordata > Actinopteri > Cypriniformes > Xenocyprididae > Hypophthalmichthys > Hypophthalmichthys nobilis. The sequence continues at coordinate 8,529,395 of CM075483.1, read as the reverse complement.
AAAACCATCTTTTTTGTCAAACAGTGCACGTCCACATTATCAGTGGCCTTCAATCTTGGTTCATATACTCATTTCATTTAGCAATGTTAATTATGTGTCTTCAATGCTTCTGCTTCTTTCACTGCTAGTCATAAGTATACCAGTAGTACTGGTTATTGTTTCTGACTCATTCATGAGTGACATGAAAGCTATGAGACACAGGGTGGGTCAAGTTTCAGGGGTTCACTATTGTTTACTGTGTATAACGTACCCACAGTGAGTCTTTCGGTATGTACGCTCTGCAAACAGAAGAACAAATGCAAACTCAGACATTTGAGATCATGAAAATGGCCTATTATGCAAAAGCAAGAGCCAGCTTTATTGGTACATCGACATTCTCTAAGGCACATTCTAACCAAATATCATATCGATCGCCGGAACAGCTTGGCACTTTGTACAAAAAAAACATGTTGGGAGATTTAAAATGATTAAAAAAATTAAAGTAACACTCTCTTTGAAGGTGTTATTCAGTATAATATAATTTCATAGTATATGATTTACAAGAGAGCAAACATAACCATGCACTCACCTTTAACTAACATAGATCAACTATCATTACATTACATTTATAGTTGGTAATGTAAATTCATCTCCATTCAAAACGCTCATAAATACAGTTTGGGAATGTCATCGTCTGAATGTGCTTGTGGATATTGGACAAAATGGCAATGAAAATTTATTTTAATGCTCATCATCAGTCACTTCCTCCAAATCATCCTCATCTTCATCATCCTCCTCCTCATCCTCATCTTCTTCGTCATCCCTTTTCCTCTGTCTGCTAGATGTTCTTGACTACGCCAGAAGAAAAATCTTTCAATCATAGTTTTTGGGAACTAACATAAAAATATGATTTTTCCACCAAAAAATATGCTATTAAGTGCTGAATAATGGAAAATCTTGGTTTTATTCCCTGAAGTAAAAGCATATTTTATACTGTGTATCATTTTGGGGTATCAATAGATAATTAACTGTATTGAAGTAGAATAAATGCATTAATATTATCCACATAATAATTGAAGTAATTTTAAAGGTGCAATGTGTAAAATTTGGGAGGATCTATTGACAGAAATGCAATATAATATACATAACTATGTTTTCAGTGGTACATAAAGGCCTTACATAATGAACCGTTATGTTTTTGTTACCTTAGAATGAGCCATTTCTATCTCATACACTGCAGGTCCCCCCTCCATATCAAGTCGCCATTATGCGCCGGCATGTTTCTACAGCAGCCCTAAACGAACAAACACTCTACAGAACGCGTTTCGTCACATGTTGTTGTTCTTCTAAATCTTTCGTCTTTTTAGAGGCAGCTTGCATCGTCACTATGTTGAATATGCACAAAGAAGAAGAAGTAGTAGTAGTAGTCATCTGGTTTATTAGAAGCAGAGACCGATCTTTGTTAGAAGAAGAAACCTCTTTGCTTCACACAGGCTACTCTCTGCTCTCTCAGATGACGACATGTTGGCTAGACGGCCACCGTAGCTTCTCCAAAAGGGAGGAGTGCGAGGGGTGTGCGCCGTTATTTCCAGTACCAACCTCACCGCTAGATGCCGCTAAAATTTACACACTGCACCTTTAACTGTAATATAGAGCTGCACGATTTTGGATAAATTGAGAATCACATTTTTGTTTAGAACAGCTCATGATTCTCTCATGTTTCTGAATAGACAACTAAACAAAATAACATGCAATTTACTAGAGGTTCTGACAAAATGTTAATTGCTGCAGTCTATTTAAAATATATTTAATTAATTCAAATAAATTATTTAAAAAAAAAAAGTTTGAATGAATGATTCAATGACTCACTCATAAAGACTTCACTTGTTTCATTACTAGATGAATCAGAGTTTTTGAGTGAATCTCTTGAATGAATGATTCAATGACAAATCCATTTTTTTACAGTCACTTGTCGCCACCTAATGATTTATGGTAATGATTTATGGTGAATTCCAATCGGAAGTGAGCATCCCTCCACTCACGCCGAAGGGCAGAGCCCTTAAAGTGGGCACTATGGAGGGAGCAGGGCACATAATGGCCCTGTCCCAAATGGCACACTTCACATGCACTTACGGTCTTGTGGACTTACAATGGCCACCGCGTGCACGTGATCGTGAAGTCCATGAGAACGTAGGGTGTCCCATTTGTCATTTTAGGTTTCAGAAGGGTGCTTGTGAGCGCATCCTTTGCAGTCGATATGCGCCCTTGATGCGCACTGCTGTGGCATTATGTCACGAAAGTGGGGAAACAAAGGAAGACTGCGAGCGTTTAGGGTGCCATTAGGGGAAAGGGCCAATGTAGCCATTGAAAATGTACATTGAAAGACAATGTAATTTCCTCATTATCTTCACCTGTTTAAACCTATGAAATTGGTACTTCTTACCTATGAAACCTATTTAAACTTCATATTAAATGTATGACATAAATGTATGTAAAATATCACAAGCAAAACAAAGCAACTTGAATTATTCTGTTTATACATTAACTGAAACTCTCCTGCCACTTAGCTTTAAAATGAATTGTGAGGACATGCCACCCTGGGTCATATGACCATAAATGATAAAAATTTCTTCATTGAAGTTCATTCAAGTCCATTTCACAGACTTGTGAAAGGGCCCTTCGTGAAGGGATTCAGGTGTTCACTTTTGTTTGGAACGCACCTTTAATTTATACAATGTTTATCTGAAGTGTCAAGTTACTTTCGAAAGGTGATTTACTCTATTTTGATCGGTACTGTAGACATCTGTGTTTATATCTGAACTATAAACTTTTATCCCAGTACTTCTATCTCAAACTAATAATACTGTGTGTTTGCAAAGCTGTTTCATACCTATACATGACAACTGCTCTCTCTGGTTCAGCGGCAGCGCCAATGCAAATTTGAATGTTCCGCTGTGAATGTACTTGTCAAAGTTTTAATAGATAGCCATATCGTTGTCATTTAGGAATAAGTTGTGTGGGTGTTTAAATCGAGATCGCAATCTTTTAACGATTAATCATGCACCTTTACTGTAATACGTAATGCGTCTAAAGATAGAAAGCACCTTTTTTGTCAACACTTGACCCATTAATACTAACACTTTCTAGTCTGTCTATGTTTTCTATTATAAATGTAAAAATAAAATATGGGGAAGTACTTACCTGCATTGTTCCTGATTTACTCATTGATGTACCAGTTCGATTGAGGGACAGTTTAGAATTGGCACGAACTATTTCTAACCGTGACTGGTAATCAGGGGGGTGCAGTGAATTTCTAAATACCTGTCAAGACAAAAAAGGGTAGACTGTAGACTGCTCTTCATATGGACCACCAAGAACCTAATGTCATCTCACTTAGCTGTCACATAATAAAACAATAATGAGTACAGCCAAGCTCAAACAAGATATATTAAAAAGAGAAATGAGTCAACACAAACTAGTACCACATACTGTGTTGTAGCAACAGAGAAACATGTCATTTAGATTGGGAAAAACATTTACACACTCTGTCCTGGTGAGGTTGTGCCAACAAACACTGTCACCTCAACTTTATTAACTCCAGTTAAATATTACAGGAAGAATATTTATGACCCATCTCTATATGCTTTAGTTATATCTTCATAAAACTGTCACCATGTGCCAATATATGACTCTTACATGTTTCCACATTCAATTACAGGCAAAGTTCAGACAAGAACGAGGAAACATTTCCCTAAAAAATCCCTGATGAAATAATATTCATGTGATACTCTCCCTGGCAAGTCAAGGAAATATTAACAATCTTGAGCATAAAATTTGTTTTGGCACGCCAAACTATGAATTCATAAATAAATGCATTAGCCAGTGTGAACATTCCACAGCTGACTGAACACGCTTCGCAAGATGCCTCTCCGGTTCTTTTATGTATCAGGATCGGAGGGGGCCTTATACCCCAGCAACCAGAGGTTTCATCATTATGACAGTAGGGGGATCTCAGGAGGAGAACGAATATAATTTGATTAGACATTAAGACAGACAAGCTCAAACCAGCAGGACCGCCAGAGCAGCGGTGCTGGTGCAGAACGCTCACCTCAAGGTCTCCTTCCTCATCGACATTCTGAATGTGCTGGTAAGCAGTTGTGTAAATTTCCAAGGCCTTGGCATGGAACGTCATCTCCACCGTCACAAATTCACCCAAAATTTTCTGCATCAAACACATGAGAACAGTCTAAATAGTCATTTCTGTGATTCTGTAATTTTCCAATGAAGCACTGGAAGATTTTATGTTTGAAAAGTTGCTAGTTTAATTAAACATAATTGATATTTAATTATAATTAAGATACACTATCATTCAAAAGTTTGGGGTCGGTAAGATTTTGAAAGAAGTCTCTTAATCTTGCTGCAGATATTTAATCAAAAATTCAGTAGAACGATTAATATTGTGAATTAATATTACAATTTAAAATAACCGTTTTCTATTTTAATATATCTTGTGTGATGGCAAAGCTGAATTTTCAGCATCATTACTGCAGTCTTCGGTGTCACATGATCCTTAAGAAATCATTCTAATATGCAGATTTGGTGCTCAAGAAACATTTCTTATCAATGTTAAAAACTGCTTAATACTTCTATGGAAACCATGATACATTCTTTTTTAGGATTCTTTGATGAATAAAAAGTTCAAAAGTTCAGCATTTATTTGAAATATAATCTTTTGTAACATTATAAATGTATTTACTGTCACTTTTGATTAATTTAATGCATCCTTGCTGAATAAAAGTGCTAATTTCTTTCTTTCAAAAAAAAAAACAAAAAAAAAAAACTTTTAAATGGTAGTGTACTTAAATGTGGGTTTCGTTTTCCAAATAAGCTGATATTTTTTTAATAAATAAGTAACTGTGCAGTCTGAAGGACCTTAATATCACGAATCTTCTGCTTTTCAAAGTCATCTATTGTCTCCTCCAGCTGGCGAGTCGTGCGTGTGGCATCCATTGTGGCTCTTTGGAGTTCACTCTCAGCCTTTCGTGACACAACCGACAATAAAACATGAAGCATAAAGTGTTCCGAGCAATAGACATAAATGATGTGAGTCTACTGAGAGGTTTCAAACTAGCACAATGAGAAGTTTCACATTAAGCTGAGTATATACAAAGACTTTAGATATACAAAGATGGTGCAACTGTATTACTATGAATGGGAGAAAGTGCAATGTGCAATATGGCGGAATAAGTTTTGCCTTTTAAGTAAAAGAGCCAATCGCCAATTGATAAAGTCATTGCAAAACTGCTGCTGCCGTTAGAAGCTCCGGTATAAAAACAGTCTTCTGAAAAATGTTTTTTTTTTGGTCATAATTTGAGCATTTAGAAGCAAAATTAATGAGACAGTTTCATTGGTGATTTCAAACATGAAAGGCATTTCAAAGATGACCACCAAGTGATATTGACTTGCCTGCAAGGGACTTTGGTATATGTGACATATTAGTACCAGGCTGACTTGGACCTACTTGGTTATAATTAAGTTAAATAAAAGTAGTTTCAAGATGATATTACAGTTTGTTGCACAAAAGGCCCACCTGTGACTGAAAGAGGCTGTTAAGGTATTATCTGTAATTCTGTGGTTTACAACAAATATCTTTATATGGCATTAAAATGTCAAGAGTAAGGTTGTCGATTCATGTTAATTATTAAAGTTGTAACACATTTAATTAAACCCCCAGAACCTTGAATACAAATATTCAATTCAATTCAAATATCCCTCTTGCTCACTCTCTCTCCTCCACCACCATCATGAGGGTATATGCCCCTGACTGCTGATTGGCTACGAGTGTGTTGTGGTGCTCAGTCCGATTCACTTTCAACAGTATTCAGAAATTGATTACTGCACCTCTAAAATAATATTTAAATAAAATAATATTTAAAAGTTTTGTCTATTGATCCAAAATATGCAGCGATATATGCAGACATTTTGAATTATATAAGTTTAAACTTTAAATTTAAACTTTGTAACTTGCAGATGGCCAAAGACCCTTAAGTCTACCTCAGTATTGACTTCTAATGCCACCTTTTTATATGTATTAATTCATTTACTAATCTGACACAATAATGTCTTAAATTATCTTTACTTTGGGGCTTTCTCAGCAAATATTTTGTATGTAATTAAACCTATTTTTTATTTTATTGATTGACAGCCCTAATCTACATGGTAATCTAACTAATAACTGCTGAATCTTTCCTACTCTTCTCGTTCACAGTTATGTAGTTCCAGTGAAAGAAGAAATAATAACATCTAATTGTAAGGATACAATGATCTGTCTGTCCGATGGGTTTCTCTGCCTCATTTTTTCAAGCTGCTGCATCTGCTTGGCCTCTCTGTTTCTTGCAGTCTGCGTCTGCTTCAGGTCTTCCTGTACATAAATTAGATAAAATCACAAAAGGTAGGTAAGAACAAAGCGCCCTAGTTCCTAGTTCGCTCTAGTCACTGTACATCATGCTTACTCAGAATGTGATGCAATGCTGCCCTCATGAGATCACAGATATAGGGTCATTTTTATATTTTAACTGTAAAGTATGAACCCATTTACTTGCACTTCATCACTGAGGGGCTTATGAAGAAAACCTTACCCTTTTTGTTTTCACAATATTCCCATATGCTTTCAAAGGCTCTATAACTTTCACTTCCAGCCTCTCCACCTGTGAACAATAGTATGTTTTTGCATATTAGTAGGAAACACAAATATGCTGAAGTTGTTTTCATGGTTTTAAACACACCTCTGCTTGCCGATAATCCTGAATCTTGGCCAGTTGATCTGCAAAACTCTTCAATCCACATTTTAGGTTTGGTGTCTCTGTATCAGCATACAGGCTGACTTCTTTGACCAAGAGGTCGGCTTTGTCCCGCAGTCGTGCAGTTTTACGGACGTAAGCAGCAAACAGTTGGCACAGATCTCCAAAGTGCTTCTCTACATTGGTGATGTTGTCCTGAATCTGTTTGGTTTGGATGTCTCTGTAATGTGCAACAGAGAAAATTGAAGATAATCTGATTTAGGAAATGTTGTTAGGATAAACCTGTAGATTACAGGTTTTGCCCTTCATCAGCATGCTAAAAGGGTTAAAAAAAAATCGCAGCAGCATTTATCTGGTTTGAAAATGTGTAATACAAAACTAATCAGACATGTCTTAATAATACACTTTAAGTTAGGACGTCATATATAGCATCTTTTATCATCTTGTATCTTCGAAATGTGCAAACATGATAAACTTTTTTCAAAGATAATTATGCTTTAATATATTAAAACAAGTTCTGTTTATACAGTATATAGTCATTTACACGATAAAACGCCGGCTAGCAGATGGACAACTGCTTGTATCATTTAGCTTAGCTGGCTAGTTAGCTTCCCAATCGTCAACAAATCTCGACAACTTTTACCTCGCTCTTGCATCAGGAGTGCGACTCATGATGACTCGAAACCAATATCGATTTATTCATTAAAGATATAACCTCAAACGAAAAGAATCATGACGTTTTTAAAATGCTAAAAAGATTGTTGTGCCAATGCTTATGCTGCAGCAGGAAATCTGGATGAACGCTGTTCCGTTACCATGGAGCTAAAAGTTACCATGCGCCCTCTACTGGTAAACATAAATAATAAAAATTTGAAAAGGTTTTATGTTTTTAAATCTGTTTATGAATGTAAAATTAGCAGACATTTATATTTGTTTGATAATACATTTATTTTTTAAATATTCACTTATATAGCCTAAGGACTAAAGCTATTGTCTGATTTGTCAAGAGCATATACATCCCATGATATAACAATATTAAAGTGATAGTTCACCCAAAAAATAAAATTCTGTCATCATTTACTCACCCTCAAGTAGTTCCAAACATGTATGAATTTCTTTGTTCTGCTGAACACAAAGGAAGATATTTGGAAGAATGTCAGTAACCAAACAGATTTAGCCCCCGATTGACTACCATAGTAGGAAAAATAAATACTTTGGCATCTTGTGTAGATCATCTGTTTGGTTACTGACATTCTTCCAAATATCTTCCTTTGTGTTCAGCAGAACAAAGAAATTCATACAGACAGAATTTTTGGGTGAACTATCCCTATTCTCTTTCAGGTTTTAGGGTTATAAGATAAAAAAACTCCTTATATGAATATAACCCATGTGATGGCATTTTTCTTCTCCTAGCTTTCATCTTTAATGTATTGCCCTCTGTGAATTAATTTGACCATTATGTCAACAGCAACATGAAAGCACAAAATCATCTGCTGGATTTGCTTTCTTTTTTTACTACGAATAAAGCAATTTGACTTTAATTCCCCTCTTAACAGACACATATGGCATACTTTAGCGATTTTATTGGGTTTGTAACATTGCCAAAAGCAGGCTTCATGATCATTGAAAGTAATGGGAATTCACTGTGATGCGCTCATGAATGTCACCAGCTGCTGTGTCTGCGCCTCTGTGGAGAATGTCCAAAAACCTTCATTATCATGCTTAATCATCCATGGAATTGATCCCACCGTAACAGATTGCCTGTGTAAAACACGTTGCATTTAGCTGTGTTCACTGTGCATTGAGTCCTATTTAAGAAGCCTAAAATGGTCACTTATTATATTCAATCATTGACTAACTGTTTACATGAACAAGATTTCTGCTTTGGTCAAATTCCGACTATATGTAAACACACTAGCCTGATTGTCTTAAGACAATATTCTGGTTTCTAGAAATTTTCTATGAATTTTTGGGCAAGTAAAAGCATACATCCACTGTAGCTAAACATTCCAAAAGTGTAGCATCCATAAAAGTAGCAAAGCTATAGTTTAACCACATTTGCCGGTATTATCAGGAATTATGCAGTTTTTCAGTTGTGAAGCTATTTTTATTTATTATTGGAAACTTAGTGTGTGAAACGCAAACGTTCAATTTTTTCTTGACAATATGAATTACTTTAGAATCAAAACAAGTCCAATTCAGGAATGAATGACCAAGTCATTTAATCAATCGGAGCGATTCTAGCGTAAATGACTCATTCAACTGACTCACTCGTTCAACCGAATCAACTGGGCGAGTCTCCAAACTGCATAGAGACAACATTGCGCGTTGTGCTGTTACCTTTAACGCTAAATAGTTCACTCTTCCACCTTGTGTTATGGCAGTTATTAGCAGAAATATGTGAAAAATATGTTATTATTCTGCAGTCCGAAGATAAAGCTCTTCCACGTCGAAGACATCCAACACAATTGTACAAACACATACTCAGGTAAGGTGAAGTTACAGGTGCACGTGCAAAGGGGTTGGAGGTGCATTGTTGTGATATATGTGCTAATGTCACATTATGACTTTTTATTAATATTTATCATATTAGGCTAAGAGTTTAGCTTAGCTAGCTATTTTTGAGTAGATTGCCCAACGGTGTCCAAACAAATAGGCAATAATTCAGTTGTGTGACAGTCTCTGGCTATTGAAGAAACATTTTTAAAGCGTTGAGGAGACTTTACTAATATTATAATAAATAAATAAATAAATAAAAATAAACGTTGACTTTGTTTGTGGCCTACATTGTAAAATTCCTCGCGCTCTTGTTTGATTTTGTTAAGCACATGAATGAGAATTAATAAATGTTTAAATTATTGTCAAAAAATGACCAAAATAATACACGTAGTAAATGGCAAGAGCGAGTCAGTATTAGTGCTAGAATAAATAGGATAGTACATTTGGAATATGCACATTACATGTACAGAAATATTTCAACCGGGGGTGAAACCTGTTCAACTTTTTTTTTCAGAATAAAAAACCTTATTAATCAGAATGGCACTTAATTTAAAAACTGTAAACAGGGTCATTGTATGATAACCTTTGTTTAATCACAACGACAGCATTTTATATCACAATAGCTAGACCATATATGGCATTTTTAAAAATAATGTTGATTACAAACCATTTATAAAAATGTGTGGCGACTTATCTAGTAGTAGGCTATAATATAAAGCAGTTATGTCGGTAATAGTTTTATGCAGTGCAGTAATAGTTATTTTCCGCTAGATGGCAGACAATATCTTTCTTACCGCACTTATAAATCTGTTTGAATTACCCCCCCTTTTTTTATCATCTATACTTAAAAGTGTGTTTTCTATAATGCATGTATGTAGGTTGCAGACTTCCACTATGAGGTGATTTTTGAGTGATAATTTCTGTAAGAGTGCAAGAAATATATAATATGGGATTAGATTGTAGTCAGGGTTGGTTGATTTAAAGCATACATCACTGCTTATATGATACATTCATTAGAAGTGAGGAACGAACAGATGTTTAGAACACAGCTTTCTTCTTATTTCCCCTTAGATCTTCAGTCTTCACCTTGTGGAAGTTGCCCTCAGCCCAAAAATGCTGCATTGTTTGTCTGGTGTATTCATTTGTTCTGGAAGATTGTGTCCTCTTAGAGACAGAGTCTGACTTTCTTAAGGAACAGATGGTGTTATTACAAAAACACCAATTAGCAGGAAGTGGGTTGCATCAACACAGCTCTCTGAGCTTCATGTTGGTGGCCGTCTGTGCCGCGCTGACAGGTTATGTCAGAAAGAAGTGTTCCCACTGAACAGATTGGGAATGACATATGTCAGGAGCCTTGGCTGTCTAGGGCCCAGCGAGAGAGGTATCGGGGCCTTTGAGCATTGCCCTTCTTGCCTGCAGGTGAGACCTCATCAGTGTTGTGCTCTCTAAGGGTGTCAAGTCATCTCTACGGTCCCTACACCCCACCAATCACCGGCAGCAGTGTGTCCGCATGCCTGCCTGCTTCTGTCATTATGCGCTCTGTGGTGTCTGTCAGCATCTACATGAAATTAGAGAGAACCTTCTGCTGATTACTTCTTCATTCTGCTCTCATTTAAAATGCAAGGCCCACCTTATGCTGATGCTTTTGGTCTGCTCTGCGTGATGTCGATTTATCTAGAAGAATTAATGCAATAGTTTCATTAACATAAAAACAATACCCTCTTAGAAATCATTCCATCATTGTATATTTAATTCTGACTCATATTATGATTGCATATCTGTCCCAAGATATCTTCTTTTACATCTTTAAATGTGGTGTGGCTCTTTAAAGTCAGCATGAAACAAAAATTGCAATATTCTTTTCTTCCCTATTGCGTATATCCGAGTGATACGTTTCTCGAACAAGAAAAAATGTAGCACAGAACTTGATTTTGTCCATCGGGAATTCATTGAATCATTGTGGTTTGCTACTGATGTGATCTCATGTGATTGACAGGTTGCCCCGCCCTCGCGCCAGTAGACACGTCATCAGAGAAGAAAACAGGTGTCGCTGTAAGAGGGAGGGGAAGTTATTCTGATTGAAGGTTATGAAGGTACATTACATTTAAAAAATAACGATGTGCACAGATAAATCATTAATAATAAATACTAATACATTAATAAAAAATAAGAATTGTTATTTTTGATTTCATGGTGACTTTAAAGTCTGTTGTGTGGCTAACTTTAATCCGAAAAGGGTCTGCAGAATGCAGAGACACATACAGTAGGTAGTCAACCAAAATGCCTATTACTGCCGCATGTAACGCCGCAGCATTGAATACAACCCAGTGACATGTGACGCTTATACGCGAAATCACCACCAGGTGGCGCAAAGGGACGGTTTGCAACATTGCTCAGTAAGGCTGCTGTAACATTTGTACTTTTAAATGAAGATAAAATAACAAAATAAATTACTGGTAGTAGTAGTAGTAGTAGTAATAATAATAATAATAATAATTAATCTTGGCTAATTAATTATCATATAAGTGTACAAACTAAAAGTAGGGGAGGGCTAGTTGTCACATTTTTACTCCCCATTTTTGAAAATGAAAGATGTGACTAAAAACATTATTGAATATTTCTGTTATTTTCTGTTGAAAAAAAAAAATCAGTTTATTGAACACAGGTTGACCATTAGTTGTGGGCAAGTTGACATATGGTGTAAGTTGGGAACACAAAAATGTAGAACCCCTAAGAGGGCATGGTGATGGAAAAGGAAAAAATTGTATTTTGATGCGTTCATGTATGCTTGCAAAACGTTTTCATTCCCCTGTGAAACTTTGTGTTCGCTTGCTAAACTTTTACGTTCCCCTAAAATGTTTTGTATTCATGTATGTGCAAAAACATTGAAATACTTTTTCTTCCCATTTCATATTATTTACATAAACAGTTTAGCATTCGCTGGCAAAACTTTTGTGTTCCCCCAAGATATTTCATGTTCTCTCACAAAAACTATAATTTTCCTTCCATCTCATATTAATTCTATCAACGTTTTTGCATTTGCTCACACATATTCCTCAATATCCATATATCCATATTAATGACTTTAAAAAACAAAACAAAAAAAACCCTACCTTTCAGCATTTATAAACAAAATACAGAGAAAGATTTACAAGAAAATTCACAAAATCATCCTCAAGACACTTTTGAACTTTTGACGTGTGAGGAAAAACATTTATGCAACTGGACCTTTAATTCAAAACCTTATAGTTACTTAGATATCACTCTTGTGACGGTCACCATGATTTTGCCAAGTAAGACATTTAGTAAGTCCAAAATTTAGTCCAAAACTTGTCTAAACCTAATCCTACCCATAACTTACCCCTAAAATCAGAGGGAAATGATGGGTGAATAACACTAATGCACCTAACACTCGTTGTAAGCCTCAACTTGTCCCTCAAATCTGATTGGTTGATTGTTGATCCTGGAACAACATTGCAAAGATGTTGATCTAGGAACATGTTATATCACGTTCACCCTCTTGTGAGAGCTTCCCTTATATGTATAGTAGCATGTAGACTAAAGACAATATTCATCAGTGATGCAATGCATAGCATATATCATGTACTCTTGATAATTGGCACTTTCATGATGTGTGTGCATTATGGTAAGTAGCTACAGTAGGTAAGAAAGTACCTACTAAGAATATAAATGTGCAGGCAAATTAACAAGTGCACATGTATTAGGCCAAAGTTGAACCAGCCATGTAATTCTCTTCATACCCTTAAAATTGATTGTACCTTTAAGTTCACTCCACATAAGTATCATGCATGTATAATTTATTTATCCCACATTTAATATTAATAGCAATCTTTATTGTGCTCGAGCATCCAGCCAGATTCCCCACCCTACGTTTTTACCTTAATGCATCTCCGAGCCGGTGATGCTGCCAGACTGCGGCCATCACACAGACGCAAACAACTGTGCACATCTTTACTGCACGTTAACCTCTTCGCTGTAATAGACTGCCCCTCCTAAACACACAATATCTATCACTTCCCTAGAGAGGTCGTTTTGGAGTGCTTCCAGAACTTCTTGCTTTGCCGGCTAATTGAGGATGACTTCAGACTTCAGAAACACTGCTGAATCCTGTGTGGTTTAATATGTGTGTGTGTGAGGTACAGTGGCCTGAGCAATAGATCGAATGTGTTTTATAAGTCAACTTGAGACGCATAATTTTCGCTGTATTTCTCTTTTGCATTGCAAAAACTGTCCTTATGTCATCAATATGCAAATGGCTGAAATTGCCAAGAGTGCAGCTTTGTTTCCCTGAAGTGCATTCGTTAGAAACTGTTAGCATAATTGATTCTCAGCACTGCAATAAAACTGGTCATTTTGTGAGGCTTCTAAGCCCCATGGGTATGCAGTTGGAGTTCATGGAGTAAGTTTCAGCATTAATCATTAAGAAGTGTCCATGCCTGATAGACAGCGCTCGGTCCCCTGAGAAGCACACTGGCTGTACTATTCCAATAATTGATGTCTGTGTAATAACAGTGCGACAGTGGTTCGATTGACCGTCGTTCTTACCAAATGTTTTCCGATAAAGACTGACTTCTGAGGTTACATTGGAGATTTACCCTCTTTTTAGTATCTGATACATCAGAACCATCAGTTCAAATTCATGCTTGTAGTTAAACTTTCAAAGTGCTTTTATATTAGTAGAGATGGACAACATATCTGCACCATATCGGTTGTCGGACAATAATAGAGATTGTATTTTAATTTATCGATATTGATTGATATTGAATATTTAATTGTGCATGCTAATTACCTCTACTTTTACATTTAGAGTACCTTTGCCATCATATAATGCTCATATCATATTTAAAACGCTAATGATTTAAATACACTGTTAATGTAGTCTTTACCAAATCTCAAAATGAATATTCATTTTTTTATTCATTATAATGACTAAGTTCACTGGAAGCATATTAAACAACTGGTTTTAGTTTTTAGTGTTTTGTTAAAATAGTGTTTTGTTAAAATTAAATTTAATATCCATAATTTATCAGCCATATGAAAAATTAATTATAATTATAAATATCAAATCAATGGAATTTTAATATTGTGCTTCCCTTGATAGTAAAAGATAGATTTCTTTGTGTTGTTGTTGTTTTAGGTATTGAAGTTTATAATTAAAATGAGATACATATCCATCCATCCATCCATCCATCTTTCGACTTTTCCCATCCATCCATCAACTTTTCTCATTCATCCATCCATCCATCCATCAACTTTTCCCATCCATCCATCCATCCATCCATCCATCCATCCATCCATCCATCCATCCATCTTTCAACTTTTCCCATCCATCCATCCATCAATCCATCGTAGGGTAGAATATATTTACAATTTATTACAGCTTGACTATATATTAATATATTAAAATTCATCAAAAGTTCAGATCTGCCATTTTCTTTCAGTAAGACCACTAAAAGCAGATGTGAATCTCAATGTCTTCATGTGGGGGCATGTTTGCATTTTTTTTTGCTGTGCTTCACAGAAAGACTGGAGGGAGATGGGGGGTCTCAATGAAACCCATCTTTTATTTTCTAATTAAAATCCTCCACTTTTTGCTCAGGCGTTCCACAACACCTCGACGGAAAAGGGAATTCATGATGTATTGCTGCCTTGCAAATAAAAACGGATCCATCACCTCCACCAGCCATAACCCAGATGGCCAGAAAATTGGCTTTGTGTAGAGATGTGGATTCAGGCATGAATATTAATAGAAGACAGATGTAAACGCATATTAATATCCTTTCACATTTAGGACAGCCTGGAAATTATAGTGCACTCACTTGGGGGAGAGAAAAGGTTGCATCTGAGAAAAAAAGCCCCCATGTGATGTCAGTCTATTGCTGTGCATATTATGTGGGTCCATTCCAAGTGTAAAATGCAAAATTGTGTCATCTAGTGCTGTCATACATGGCATATTTAAACACCTAAGAACACAGAGAGTTAGAGTTATCAGAAAATGTATAATTCTCTTGACTTACAGTATTTCTTATGTTTGCAGTCTCCTCCTGTGTGAATTGAATGGAGAGAAGCACTTTCACTTCAGACTTTGACACAAAAGGAAACGGTAAGGTAATGTGATACTATTTTTGGAAACAAAACTGGAAAATCTTTTGAAGAATTTGTTGCTACAGTATGCATGTACTATTTGCATGTCTAAATGATTTTGATGTTGTTATATGGCCAAAAGTATATGCTTTCAGTTACAGTTTCCACTCTTTTGGGAAGGCTTTTTGGAACTTGACAGCAGGGGTTTGTTCACTTCTAATATAGTGAAAAAGTCAAATAAAATGAGATTAATATCACTGTGTGTTGAAAAGGAGTTTGAGGAGCTGATTTTTACATCCCCATTAGATGGCAGTAGTGCTCCTCCTAAAACAGCTTATGGTCAGTGTGAAGCCTATCTTTTTTGTTTGTTTCTTTTTTTTTTTCATTTGCTTCTTGTAATTTGTTTCTATTAATGTGGAACGTATGTTGCTTTGCTGTTTAGGACTGCTAAAAATATGCTCTATTTAAAGGGAAGGTTCACCCCAAAATAAAAATTCTGTCGTCATAAATACAGCCTCACGTTGTTCTAAACCTATATTCTCTCTTCTGTGGAACACAAAAGTATTTATCATTTTCATTATTTGGTAAAGAGCAGCTTGGGGATTCTGCTTGATAACGTTTTATCATGTTTGAGTGGTCTGTCCCAATTAAAATCATCATTAAATCAAATCCCACCAGATATATGCCACAATAGGGATGAAAAGTCGTTAAATCGTTAGTGTGTTCAGATACCAAATGTGTTCTGTTTGTATTGTGAGACATTAGAAGATCCTCTGTACTGTTGAAATGAATGTCCCATATTACAGGTGTGAAGACGCATAATAAATAGTGTTAAATAACGAACAGTAATGGTAATGATGGATTGTGAATATTGACTGTTCGCCGAGTGAACATGGCAAGTCTGAGGTATTAATTTAACTCCCACCTTCAAATGAACCAGAAGGCTCAATAAAATGCAATTAAGCAACTAGCCCCCCATTTGCTTAGCAGTTTTATGACCACATTTACATCACGGGGCCCATGAGACTGAGGTTGCAGTGAGAGGCTACTTCAGGAAAGCTCTTATGGTCAGTGTGCTGTATCATAAACATAAGGAATTACGGTGTGTCTGTTCATACAGCTATCACTGCTTTTGTTTAGACTAAGTGTATATTTCTGTGCTTAAAAATGTGCCATTTTTTTCCTTGAGCTGAATTTAGCTAAAAACAACTTAGCTGCATTGATGAAAAAGGTTTCATGGATAATTTAAAGTATACAAAATGGTAATAGTTAAACTAGTGACCTGTTCTTAATAACAGTGGTTACAGATTGTGAGCATAAAGGTCAGTACAAGGATGAAAGATCCCCTGCAGCAACTTATTTAAATGAAACAATAATAATAAGATTGTTTTTATATTGTAGTCTTTAAAGTCCCTGTGAACCGGAAGTTGCAAATGACTTTTCTCCAGTGTTGTGACGTATTTCCAAGTGAAACGGAATATTGAGGGCAGGGTTTTACCTTAGCGCTTCTCCTCTTCATCTCTCGCTCATAGCAGACTAACGATTGGAGAGGAGTGGTTTAAGCATTTTCAAACCAAGCCGTCAAACTGACGTCATCAGAGAAGGAACGCCATTCTAGACCGGAAGTAACTTTTCAGATTTTGATTAACGATTACCACGTCAAACAATTTTTTTTCTGTGTATTAACTTGCACGGATTAATTGTTCAACACAAGACTAGGAATATGCACTAACAAAGTAAATAGGGTCAATTTTGATTTCATGACGACTAAGTAATGAACTGTCTAATTCTAAATCACTTATTGTTTAGTAAAAGTAGGAATTTTAAAATGCTTGTAAGAAAAGTAAGAGCATAATAAATACATGGGCATCAATACATTCAGATTCTGTTTTGATTCTGATTGATTTGGTTATCTTTCAACGTTCATTTTTTTTTCTTTTTTTTGTTCTCTGCTAATACTTGTATAAATCCAGTGTATCCTCCCTAAAAGGCCAAGAATATTTTAATTTTATTTATCACAACCAATTTAGTCAGAGTACATGAATTTGAGCCATAATTAGAGATGATACTTTGAGCTTCCATTTCTTGGTATAGGCCTACTTTAGGCAATATTTATTCAACCCGATCTCACAGGAAAATGTACGAGGTGGCAATTTTGTATGAATTTGTACAATTTGAATCATACAAAAACGAACGATTTTTGAAAGAAACTCATTATGAAGGACCACCCGTAACCCCGCCCCTAAACTTACCCGTCACTGGGATTTTAACAACGTAAAAAACGTACGAGTGAGATCATACAAATATATACGTTTTAGCCACCAATTAAGCAAAACATGAAATAGTTACGAATTGCTTTGAGATTGTGTGGGAGGTATTTTGGGCTTGAGGCTTCAGATTGAATATAACAATTCAGAAATAGACGGCAAGAGATGTCATGTTTTTGTAACTTTGCGACAAACATTTAGAAAATTAGGGATCGGCATGGGCATCAATACAGATTCATTTGAATTGGATTCCAATTCTGATTCAAATTCGATTCGATTCTGTTTCATTTGGTTATCTTTTAGTTAGAATGCCCATTTTTTTTTCTTACAATAATTTTTTTCTCCCCTTCCCTTCCCTTACAGCACCTTCCTAAAAGCCGAAGTATATATTTATTTTTATTTTATCACAATTGTTTTGTTTATCAGTTCGCTCCATTAAAGCTGCAGTCCATAAGTTTTGCCTCTGTCGCCATCTCTGTTCGAAACCTGCAACTGCAGTTATTTGTGGAATTATCATCTTTACGTGGGTTGTGCATCGGCACGGTTCCTCAGCGCGGATCAATCTAATGTTTTGAGGAGAATGTGTGGTTGTCAGTCACCGCACTGATGTGGATACTGTACAGGTAATCACAGATTGTAGTCTTGGAAGTATGACCAATAAGAATTTTCACCGGAAAATGTCATCTGAACAAGTAACAAATCTGCCACTTTTGTTCAGACCAAATGAGGAAAAAAGCGTTACAATAAATCACACTACCAATGGTGATTAAATCTAATGATCACTTAGCTTATATCACATCAAACCGTGCAAATTATTATTACTGTTATACTTTGTTCTCAAATTGTTTATGTTAACAACATCAGCATTCCGTGACTGTGTATTTAGTGTGTATTAGCGTTACCTGTATTTCAGTTTCTGTACAGTTTAATCTCTAATTGTCCATTTGTCATACCATACAATCCCCCATCAAAATCATAAGTTTAATTATTCAAGCTGCTGTGAGAAAAGGCTGTAAATGATCCACCACCTGCAGCATCCTCACATGCCATATAGCCTACTAGCTGGGACTCGTTCTTTATGTAAATAGACATGACGTAATGATGCAAAGACGTACGGCTGCATGCTCGAATTTCCCGCGGAATCCTACCAGTACCTCTCCAATTAGAAAACATTATTACAAGCTTACCATTGTGAATCGGGCTAAGGTAAGGAGATAGTTTTGAAAACTGGCTGGTTAGTACTTGCTCAAATTGATTTTGGATAATTTCTAACGAAAAAAGTTACGGACTGCAGCTTTAAGAAGGTTTTTAAGTTAAAAAAAATGCATGATATTTCTAAAGTCAATGAGTGATCGTGTTAAATAATCATGATCTAAACATTGACCAAAATATTTGTTAAAAAAATCTGTTGGAATTCTTCATACGAAGCTCACAGTTAATCATAAAATCAGTATTTTTACCCAGCCCTAAGGCTATTATGGAATTATATTATAATTGAACTATATTATAATTGCAAAAGTGTATATTGCCCTGATGTGACATTGAGCTCATTTGTGCTGTCAGGGTGTTTTGATATGCTAGCTCATCAATAAACCACAGCGACTCAATCAATTTAGTCAGAGTAGATGAATTTGAGCCATAATTAGGGATGATCCTTTGAGCTTCCATTTCTTGGTATGCTGTAGGAAACATTTTGGGCTTGAGGCTTTGTTGTAACATTTCAGTTGAATATAACAAGTCAGAAGTAGATGGCATGCAACAAACATTTAGAAAAAAAGACAATTTTTGTGAATCTCAAACCCATTTTTGTAACTCCTAAGCCCATCTGGAAGCCAGGAAGCTTACCTCCAGTGGCTCTGTTGTTGCAGTGAAACACAATTCATCTTTCATGGGTTGGCGTTTGTGAAATATGTATGTACTGTAGCACAAAGACATGTTTGCTGAAGTGCCCATCTAATATGCATTACATACAATCTAACAAATAGCTCTTAGGGTGAGATTGCATCCTCATGCTAGCTAACACAGCCCACAGCTGGACAATGTCTGGATAAATTACACGAGTGAATAGCTTAGTGACCCACATTTTCATATGATTTTTGGCAGAGGACACGTAAAGGGATATACTGGAGCACAGTGGCAGCGGATGAATGATTCACAAAACAATTTACAGTGAAAACCTCAAATTGGCCGACTGCTTGCTGACAAATCCCAAACAGAAGAAAAACGTATCTCCAAATATTACAAGCAGGTCATTCTTCCATATTTACAGACCCTTTTACTGCCTGCATAAGGCAGAGAAAAAAGGGGGTGTGGTGTACGCCTGATTGTAGATCTTAATGACAGAATGGCTCACCATGTCTTTGCCCCAGTGCTGGGCACGCACAGTACGATTGCTAGTCATACGACTGGCACAGACGGCAGCAGAGATGGCTGGCTCGTGAGCCACTCTCATAAAGGCAATCTGTCTCAGGCTCCCATAATCACCATCTGTCATTCCCCTGAATCAATAGAAATGACAAACGAGGACCAGAAGCCCTGCTGACAGGCACAGAGGGCAGAGTGCTGGACGGAGCTCTCTGGATCTTCAGGGGTGAATCTCGTGTTAGAGCAGGTCAGCATCGCGTGCTGAACTCTGGAGGCCTTTATGTCTCAATTCAAAGTAATTAGTTTAGTGTTGATGATTTGGAGTAATTCGGGGTCAAAGCAAATCAAGTTCTGGTTGACTGTGTTTTTTTATAAAGGTGTTTCTTTAACTACAGGCACTTTTGTGTCTTAGGGATTTATTTTTATTTAAACAAAAGGTCACATTGGTCTGTCTTGTAAACTTTTTTTACCATGCCTTCATAATTTATTTTTGCTACTTTCAGATGACTTGTATAAACATTCATTGTTTAAGCTGTGTTACAGACTTTTAATCTTAAAGTATCAAAATCCATCATAAAAATAATTACATGTGTAAATGGTGATAATCTAAAGGAATTATGTAAAAATATATAAATAATAAAATGATTTTTTTTCAAATTTAAATATTAACAAATATTATAAATGGTAACAATTATTTATCAAAAAATGTTCATATTGTTTGAAAATATTTTCTGTCAATTTTTACACAAGTTACACTATATTGCCAAAAGTTTTGGGACGCCTGCCTTACATGCACATGAACTTTAATGACATCCCATTCTTAATCCGAAGGGTTTAATATGGAGTTGGCCCACCCTTTGCAGCTACAGTGTAACAGCTTGAACTCTTCTGGGAAGGCTTTCCACAATGTTTAGGAGTGTGTTTATGGGATTTTTTGACCATTCTTCTAGAAGCGCATTTTTGAGGTCAGGCACTGATGTTGGACAAGAAGGCCTGGCTCGCAGTCTCCGCTCTAATTCATCCCAAAGATGTTCTATTGGGTTGAGGTCAGGACTCTGTGCAGGCCAGTCAAGTTCCTCCACACCAAACTCACTCATCCATGTCTTTATGGACCTTGCTTTGTGCACTGGTGCGCAGTCATGTTGGAACAGGAAGGGGCCATCGCCAAACTGTTCCCACAATGTTGGGAGCATGAAATTGTTCAAAATGTCTTGATTTGCTGAAGCATTAAGAGTTCCTTTCACTGGAACTAAGGGGCCAAGCCCAACCCCTGAAAAACAACCCCACACCATAATCCCCCCTCCACCAAACTTTACACTTGGCACAGTGGAGTCAGGCAAGTACCGTTCTCCTGGCAATCGCCAAACCCAGACTCGTCCATCGGATTGCCAGGCAGAGAAGCGTGATTCGTCACTCCAGAGAACACGTCTCCACTGCTCTAGAGTCCAGTGGCGGTGTGCTTTACACCACTGTATCGGACGCTTTGCATGGCACTTGGTGATGTAAGGCTTGGATACAGCTGCTCGGCCATGGAAACCCATTCCATGAAGCTCTCTACGTACTGTTCTTAAGCTAATCTGAAGGCCACACGAAGTTTGGAGGTCTGTAGTTATTGACTCTGCAGAAAGTTGGCGACTTCTGCACACTGTGCTCCTCAGCATGCGCTGACCCCGCTCTGTGATTTTACGTGGCCTATCACTTCGTGGCTGAGTTGCTGTTGTTCCCAATTGCTTCCACTTTGTTATGATACCACTAACAGTTGACCGTGGAATATTTAGTAGTGAGGAAATTTCATGAATGGACTAACTGCACAGATGGCAACCTATCATGGTACCACACTTGAATTCACTGAGCTCCTGAGAGCGACCCATTCTTTCACAAATGTTTGTAGAAGCAGTCTGCATGTTTAGGTGCTTGGTTTTATACACCTGTGGCCATAGAAGTGATTGGAACACCTGAATTCAATGATTTGGAGGGGTGTCCCAATACTTTTGGCAATATAGTGTAAGTCATTTTCATACCAACAGATTTGCGGCAAAATTAAGTTTTATCAAAAGTTAGTGTACCAAAGAGACAAAAAAATGAGATAGTTAACATTTTCACGACAAGTTAATAACTGAGAATTGTTTCTTTTATTTATGTTGAATCATGTTTGTATCAGTGCATATCAGTGTTGGGGGTAACACATTACAAGTAACGTGAGTTACGTAATCAGATTACTTTTTTCAAGTGACAAGTAAAGTAACAGATTACTTTTAAATTTACAACAAAATATCTGAGTTACTTTTTCAAATAAGTAACACAAGTTACTTTGTTTTCCCAATTATTGATTGACATGTCCCTATGTTGAGAGAAATCGGGAGTGCAGAGGCGTTGTGCGCTGTGTAAACATAATGGTTATTCTAGACTAGTTCTAGACTAAATGTGAGCATACATTTACTCATTTACTACTTCTCCTGCATCCTATTCATTTGTATTCCAGAATTCCAGCACAGCTGAAATGCTTGTTTTTTTTAACTGCGCCTTCTACTGTACAGGCATGAATTTGGATTTCCTTCAGCCTGAGGCTTATTCATTTCACTTTTGGTGGCCTTTACATTTGCCAAAAATAGAACTTTTTCGTTGTTATAAAAACAAACAAACAAACAGCCCAGCCCAGATAAGAAAAAGTAACGCAAAAGTAATGTAGTGCATTACTTTCCATAAAAAAGTAACAAAGTAACGCAATTAGTTACCTTTTTAGGCAATAACGCAATATTGTAATGCATTACTTTTAAAAATAACTTTCCCCAACACTGTTGCCCATTACATTGTGAAAAGGTGAAAGTAAAGTAAAACAAAACAATGGCAGTGACATATTTTAAGATCTGTCAGTACAAGTAGCTTTCAAGTCAAAACAGCTCAAACTTGCATTTTAGTCTAGGACTAGCTTAAGCCTTGTCTGTGAAACCGAGGGGAAGTGTTATATTTCAAGCTATAATATTTGCTGTGGTATGACAGCTGTTATAAGCCAAGACATTCTCATGAACAAAACCACAATAAGTTCTTTGCGTTTAGAATACATAGAATTGCAACATTGAACAGCTGATGAAGTCAATATTAATTTGTGTTAATTAGGGACAGAAAGCAGAACAAGTATCAATGATAAACTTTGGATAAGCCGTTTCAGACTGGTTATAGAATCGGTGCAGGAAAGGTTTATCTTTTCCATAGCTGGAATCATTTGCTTTAGTTGTACAGCTCCATCATGTGTGCCGTCTCCAGGGAATAACCAAATTACATTCCAGTCTTCTCATCACAGCCAGATTTGTCTGTGTAGGCCTCCGTAAAGCCGCGTGCCATGACAGAGCCCCTAATACCCCCGAAGGTGCGCTGCATTGATGAGGAGCTTTACTCCTATACATCAAAGCGATTGTGATTGACAAAATAGTGTTAAAGCGCCCATCATGGTGCAGGCCCTGCAGACTTGTGGGCTTACAAAGCATCAAAAACCTCAAGATTGGATCCAAGCTGGGTATAAAGGACACCGACGGATGATATATGGGACGGGCTTATCCCAGCTTGGACCACTAACAACATCTAAGCGTCAACTCGTTGTGAGCACGTTCACCTTCACTGTGGGAACGAACACATGTACACGCACACACACACCGGCATTCGGATTGCTTGAAAACAGCACCTGCTCCTCCATTTGAAAACTATTTAGGGAGGCATCAAACTCTATCAGAGCAGGTCTGATTGCGGTCGCCTCTTCACAGTCCTCCAATCACTCAGTGAGTCAATTAGCCCCCGCCCTCGACAGCAGCCCTCCTCAGCTGTGTGCTTCCAGCCTGAGAGGGAATCCATTCAGTGCCACCGAGCAACACCTGAGGCCCCCCCGGCCCTCTTCTTGCTCGCCCGTCCGCCCCTTCCACTGGCTAATAGTTTGGCTCCAAGGGCAAACAGCGCACAATGGCGTTCAATTCACCCCATTGTCCTCCTTCACTCCTGTAGAGTAGGCCCACCAGTCACCGCTCCAAAAAAGCCATTTAGTCAAAAACTACCACAAGGAACGGAAAGTAAGCGCACTTCCGCGACTCCTGCCGAAGCGTTTTAACACAGCCATCTGGTCGCTTGCGTGCTTTTTAGGTGTTTTATTGTGAGAAGAAAAGCTGCGGCCACGTTTCACCATCGCTTCAGGTTAGCCCGCGTTCACAATCGGTTATTTATTCAGGGCTCTTTTGAAATAATCGAGTTGACACATCTGTCAGATGGCGAGGGAAGGAATGCTAAAAGGTCACAGGGAAAGATACCAGCTGCTCCAGACGAACCTTTCCTGCCTTCAAATAGCACAGTCATTACACTGGAACAGATGGGGTCCCTGAGCTTTCATTTCAGTCTTCAGGTACAACAACACGAATGCAAGGTCAGTTTAAGCTGTCTGGAGGTAAAGCTTACCATCCAACCCCAAACAAAATCAGAACGCATCTAGACAACACTCGCACGTAACAGGCATGCCTGGATCTTTTTTCATCAATACCGTGGCATCAAACAGAAAAGATGATGGTAATTGGTAACCACTTCATTCATAATTTACACAGGGCTTTTGACGTGATATGTCATCCAGCTAGAGTGTGTAAAAGCACACTTGGTGCCTGAGGCTGAGCTCTGCCAGCACCCTTTGATGATCACAACATATTAAAGACCTGTAGAAAGAAAGGAATCTTTGATAATGGTATTGGCATCATCTCTCTTCTGAGAACTTATGGCAGTCTTAATAACTTTGAGGGTCTCTCTTGGTGATCAACTTCTAAACTTCTAAACAGTTTGGGATCATCAAGCATATGAAAAATGCTTACATTTTATGCTTTAAGTGTGATATAGTATAAAAATGCCTCAGAGAGTCAAGATGGAGTGTGAACCCAATTGCACAAATGGATATAATTCATTTAAATAAGCATGTAAATAAGTATGTGCGCGTGTGCATTAGACTTCACATACTGAACCATTCCTTCTTTGTCTTTGTTCTGCAAATGCTATACACTACAGATGCAATCTCCAGTAATATTAAAGGGTTAGTTCACCCAAAAATGAAAATTCTGTTGTTAATTACTCACCCTCATGTTGTTCCACACTCGTGAGACCTTCGTATATCTTCAGAACACAAATTAAGATATTTTTGATGAAATCGGAGAGCTGTCTGACCCTCCATAGAGAGTAATTTAACCACCACTTTCAAGGTTCAAAAAGGTACTAAAGACATCGTTAAAATAGTCCATGTGACTGCAGTGGTTCAACCTTAATGTTATGAAGTGACGAGAATACGTTTGTGTCAAAAACAAAACAAAAATAATGACTTTATTAACAATATCTTCACTGTTTACGTTCAGCGATTGTAGGTTCTACGTAAGAACACTGGCTCAGTATTGGCCGACGCTGTTCACATGAGCAGCACGACGCATGCGTGTTATAGATGTATGTATGAATAAATTGTTGATAATTTGTCTTATTAAATTCAAAATCACATTAAAATGTGAAATAAGGTTAAGGGTGAACAATACATTTTATAAGGAGAGTTTCAAGCACAGCATGACAATAACAGTGGAGAGTAAACTGATAAATGCTACATTTAAAGCTTACAGGACAGATAAAAATGTGAACTATACAATCACAGCAATGATAAACTCACTGATTTACTTCTCAATGGCTTCATTAATTAGCCAACAATTAGCCTATTTTGATCTCACTGATTACTTCAGTTATGATCCCATTGATTATTGCATAGATGACCTTAGAGTGTATTCGTGAAACACTCGTCTGTGAGAATGTTGGTTATTTAACTGATGGCTGTACAAAAATGTTTCACATTAATGGCCTTATATTTAGTGACTGAGGTTCATTAGTGATTTAATGAGTAAACAAACATGTGACTTCATTGATCACATCAAGTTTTGCTTCATTGCTGGGCTCATTATGTAATTGATCATTTTAAGTGGCTTATAAGGCAGTTAAGGGGAACTAATTGTGTAAACTGTACTTTTCATTGCCATGTCACTGATCTTATTAATTACTTTTTAAGGGATTACCTCAATATGACCTCATCTGTGAGCTTGCCAGTTAGGTGTTAAGGTCAAGTGGCCTCATTGGCTGGCTCTAATTACTGCCTATCGATGAGTTAATCAATGACCTCACCATTCAATTATATGCCTATGTTGAAGTTGGTTCTTGTACATTCAGTCACTGTAGTAAGCAGTACATAAAGTATTGACTAGTGTTTTTGTTGCTACATGAACATGTCTGAAATGTGTGTGTATGTAACAAATAGGCTATTGCATCTAATCCAACTTCATCTGGGATAAAGTATGCAAACACAGGCGATTGTCACTATGGGAAGCAGAAACTCCTCGCCCGACTGCAAACTGGAAATCTCGCTAATCCGTTAAATACTATGGAGCCCCGTACAAAAATATATATATCGTGGCCACAAATGAACAAGTTGTTCTCTTGTTTTAGTAAATTGTGGCCATGAATTAAGAATTCGTTCCCACGATTTATTCAGTTGTTCCCTCGTTTTAGTAAATCGTGGCCACGTTGAACTAATTCATTCCCTCGTTTTGATTTAAGTACAACAAGGAAACAAATAATTACAACGTGGCCAATATTTAGTAAATTGAGGGAACTATTTTATCGTGTGCGTGATTTATTTAAAACGACGGAACAAATTAGTAAAATTTGCTGACATATTAGTAATTTTTTGGAACGAATTGTTAATTTGTGGCAACGATATACATATTTTTCCCACTGCATGTCGTGTGTGGGGCTCTTTAAAATTCAGTCACAACCAAAGTCGAACACATTTTGGTATGATTTTTTTTTTTCTGAATTTTATTTAATGCTTTGAACTAAACTTACAAATTCAAGTTTAAAAAGTTTGAAAATTGTTCATTGCATTTTGTCTTTGAATTAATAATGCAAACTAAAGCAAGGCTTTGAGAAGAATAAGCATTAATTTGACCATTAATCAATTCAACACCCCTTCTACTGTGAGACTAATTTAACCTTTGCAACTGAGCATATCTTCCAGTATAAAATGAACCACAAAATAAACTAGTCCAGTCTTCATTCCCTTGAGTAATGAACATAAAGCAGCCAGTCTAACTGATGAGCTTGGGCGCGTACTGGCAAGTCTACAGATTTACATTGTGATGTGTTAGCTGCATGGAAATAGCTGTGATAATGAAGAAGATGGACAAGCAGCTGGTGATGTAGAGAGAAAAGAGCTGCGTGTGCAACATTAACAGAATTAACAGAGCAGAAAATGTTCGTTGGAGTCAATTAACGGCCATTCGCAAGGCTAGGATTTTTACTGTTGCTGTGCATGAATGCAGCAGGAGCTACATTATTCAAAGCCATCCTGCAGCAAAACATGCTGGAGTCTGTATGCAGTTATCACTTCAGAATATTCCAGAGAACATAAGAGACAATGGCTGTGTCCGAAGTTGAGTACTATTTTTTTTTTTTTAATCAGTAATTACTTTGTGACTGTTAAAAAGTATTCTACTGTATGTGTGTAATATGAATGTAATCCTTACTACATATGTCATGTTCAGTGCTAGGGGTAACACATTCCAAGTAACGCGGATTACGTAATCAATTACTTTTTCAAGTAACAAGTAAAGTAACACATTACTTTTAAATTTACAACAAAATACTTACTTATTCAAATAAGTAAGTTAAGTTGTTTTCCCATTTATTGACTGACACCTCTCCTGTCCCCATGTTGAGAGAAATCGAGAGTAAGGTGCAGAGGTGTCGTGTGCGCTGTGTAAACATGATGGTTATTCTAGACTAGTTCTAGATTAATGTGAGCATACATTTACTACTTCTCTTGCGTCCTATTCTTCTGTATTCCATAATGGCAGCACAGCTGAAATGCTTTGTTTTGAGCTGCGCCCTCTACTGTACAGGTGTGAATTTTCATTTGCATTTCCTTCAGCCTGAGCCTTATTTCACTTTTGGTGTGAAAGGGCTTTTTACTTCTGCCAAAAATATAACTTTTTGTTGTTATAAAAACAAACAAACAGCCCAGCCCAGCCTTTTTTAGGGAGTAACGCAGTATAGTTGTGCATAACTTTTAAATGTAACCTCCCTCAACAATGGTCATGTTGTCATTGTCATGTGACTTACAGCATCAGTTGCGTCACGTTACTGCCATTCACAACTTGTCTCCTGTGGCCTCATGGGATAGAAAGTGTCCAATGGATGAGCACTTAAAGGGTTAGTTCACCCAAAAATGAAAATTCTGTAATTTATTACTCACCCTCATGTCGTTCCACACCCGTAAGACCTTCGTTAATCTTCGGAACGCAAATTAAGATATTTTTGTTCAAATCCGATGGCTCCGTGAGGCCTGCATAGAGAGCAATGACATTTCTTCTCTCAAGATCCATAAAGTTACTAAAAACATATTTAAATCAGTTCATGTGAGTACAGTGGTTCAATATTAATATTATAAAGTGACGAGAATACTTTTGGTGCGCCAAAAAAAAACAAAATAACGACTTATATAGTGATGGCCGATTTCAAAACACTGCTTCAGGAAGCTTCGGAGCATTGTGAATCAGTGTGTCGAATCAGCAGTTCGGAGCGCCAAAGTCACGTGATTTCAGCAGTTTGGCGGTTTGACACGCGATCTGAATCATGATTCGACACGCTGATTCATTATGCTCCGAAGCTTCCTGAAGCAGTGTTTTGAAATCGGCCATCACCAAATAAGTCGTTATTTGGTTTTTTTGGCACACCAAAAATATTCTCGTCGCTTTATAATGTTAATATTGAACCACTGTACTTGAACTGATTTAAATATGTTTTTAGTACATTAATGGATCTTGAGAGAGGAAATGTCATTGCTGGCTATGGAGGCCTCACTGAGCCATCGGATTTCAACCAAAATATCTTAATCTGTGTTCCGAAGATTAACGAAGGTCTTACGGGTGTGGAACGGCATGAGGGTGAGTAATAAATGACATTATTTTCATTTTTGGGTGAACTAACCCTTTAATCTCGCCAGGAAGTAGTAAGTCATCTGAGTACTTTTTGCCAGCTATTTTATGAACTCTGTGAATTCAGACATAGTACTCTTATCACATACTGTTTTTCATCTTTATTGTAGGGAAGCATGCATATTCAGATGCAGCCAATATCTGACAACCACTCTCCTCCAAAACCTAGTGAGCTACATAGACAGCAGACTTCTAAGAAAGCAAACTAATTGTCATGAAACCTCATAGTGACTGATTTGGAACAAAAGAGTTCGATGTTAGCACGAATGTAGTACTATGTACGGATTACATTCATACTACACAAATCCATACTATATAAAACATACTTTTTTAACATTTGTGAAATATATACTTATTCAAAAGAAGTACCTACTCAGTAATTATGCAATTTCAGCAGAGTTGGATGTCAGCTTTTCGGTCATGTCCGATTC
The DNA here is from genome assembly GCA_037950665.1 of Hypophthalmichthys nobilis. Classification (NCBI taxonomy): domain Eukaryota; kingdom Metazoa; phylum Chordata; class Actinopteri; order Cypriniformes; family Xenocyprididae; genus Hypophthalmichthys; species Hypophthalmichthys nobilis. The sequence goes on along the minus strand of CM075483.1, from coordinate 8,499,909 downwards.
AAAAAGAACCAAATAAGCCAGTTCTAACTAACAGTTACTATGACAGTTAGAACCGGCTGATTTGGTTCTTTTTGATTCATTCATTTCTAACCATTTTTTTGTTTCAATAACTCATCTGGGCATGCTTACTGGCTCATTACTTACTGTGCTGCTTAAGGAGCATGCATGCTAGTTGGGATGCGAGTCTTGCATTATCAACCCGGAACTAAAGTTCTATTCTGTGAATTGGGTTGACAGGTTACTCTCTTAAAACAACAGTTTGTTCAGGAATCGAACATCACTAAACAGTAATAAGCATAAATACATTGCACACATAATTATTGGGTAAAATAATCTATTTTTAAACTTTTTTTTTTTTAATCCTACCTTTGAGAACAGCCTTTGTGTCTGAAGAGTGCCTATAGTGCCTCAAAAGGCTTCATCTGTAGGCAACTCACCAACTTTTGGAATAGACCAAAAGAAAATGTAGCTTGATTAACCATGACAGTCCTTTGAAAGAGGTTCCCAGTGAAGTGAGGAACATGTAGACTTCCTTTTCTGCACGTCACTCAAAGTGATTTCTCCTTCAGTGAGTAAATGCTCTTTGGCAGGGGTTAGATGGCTGTGCCTGTGGTCAGAGGCGGTGATCACTACTGTTTAAAGTTTATTTGCTGCAGTCTTGAGTCTGTCATACTTTGAGTCCCCTAAATCACTCTGATCAGGCCGTTTCTTCTCAAGCGTTCTGCTGTCTTGCTTTCAGATTAAGGCACAGCTCCGATCTGCTCTGATCGTATGTGACAGTTCCACACAACTCATGACGTGCACTTTAGAGCTGTGGGCTTTTACAGTTACACACTGCTAAGTGAAGCTACTGAAGCTGTCATGGGTCAGCTGGTTAGTGTGTCAATTTGAGAGGTGTGTGTGTCTGTGTGAAAGAGACAAAGAGAAGGTTGAGATATATGATACTGTGATTGTCAAATTCTAAAGGTTCATTCACACTAAGAATGATAACTACATTATAGTCTACACCAAACAGACGATAACATTGTTTATTATAAGCGCAAGCTGAAGTTATGTTGTCTGCCATTTTAAATGCGAGTCAGCTGGATTCTGATTGGCTGTCAATGTTTGTATCATTCATCATTGGTAAAAATCGGCTGAAAGTGATTCCAACATTATCCCTCCTTGGTGAATGTGATTTCACCAAGTACAATGTGTTCCTGCAACAACATTCCAATCAATCAATCAATCAGATTTGAGGGACAAGTTTACAGTATGTCAAGTATAGGCTTACAACCAGCGTTAGGTGCTTCTATATCAGTGTTATTCACCTATGATTTCCCTCTGATTTTAGGGATAAATTATGGGTAGGGTTAGGTTTAGGGGTACGGAGAGGGTTAGGACTAAATTTTCGGACAGGAATGTTGTTCCAGGATAAACAAAATATGTTGATACAGGAACATGTCTTACTTGGAAAATCACGGTGACCTTCGTTCCTCTGTGTTGTTATCGTAATAGTTGTGATTTGGACTTCCCTATTCTCAAAGATATAAATCTTTACATATATACTTATTGTTAGTTATTGTCTTTAGTGTGAACAGGCCTTATAAGGCAGTGTTGCATGTATCATTCATGGATAAAATAATCTCCAAATGCATTGCAATGAGTGATGGGAATAATTCAGGATGACTGAATGTTAATTAAAAATGTCGTCCAATACTGGCTATTAAAATTTTTTGCAGTTATTAAATGGACTATTCATTTTCACCCAACATTTCAAATAATTTGTCGGTATTTTTTTTTTTTTTTAAGTCTCTTATGCTCCCCAAGCAATACACAATATTATGAAATATTATTAAAATGTAAAATAACTGTTTTGTAATCATGGAAATCATGATACTTTTTTCAGATTCAAACAAACAGCATTTATTTGAAATTGAAATAGTAAATGTCTTTGCCACTTTTGATCAATATAGTGCAACCATGCTGAATAAAACTCCTGATTTCTTTCAAAAATAAAATTCTTACTTACCTCATATTTTTGAATGGTATGGTAGTGTATAAATAAATAACATTGTAAATAGCATAGTGGAATGCAATAACGTCCTGTGTGAATTGTCTCTTAGAAGGCTGTAGAAAGTGAGGTGGCTCACTAGATTTTGGGATGGAGAATATTTGTGTTTGTGAGTGAGTGATTGGGGACGTCTCTTGCCCTGTCTCACCCTTCATTAGAGGTTGCCCCAGTGATGTTTATGGCTCCTGTGCTGACTTCTTCCCACCGGTGGCACTGTGACAAGGATCCACACGGCGCTCACACTCCTATTTGACACACTCATAAATCTTCAGATGAAATGGTGGCCTGTGTGCCAGAGAAAATGTTTTTTGAGTGTGTGTGTGTGTGCTTGTGTGCGTGTGTGTGTGTGTGTGTGTGTGCGTGTGTGTGTGCGTGTGTGTGTGCGTGTGTGTGTGCGTGTGTGTGTGCGTGTGTGTGCGTGCGTGTGTGTGTGTGTGAAACTAAGCAGATATTTCCCTAAAATGAGTTCTGAACACACCCTGCAGATGTTAATGAAAGCGATGTGTTTGTGCTGAGGGCTGATTGACAGGCTGAACCCTTACAGTGAGGAATCTCTGAGCAAGAACATGCAGAGATTGCTTCCAGTGGTTTTCACAATGGTTGTTGTTTTCATTTAGCAAAATATGAATATTGCTTTCTATTTGGATTGGAGTAAACGCTCATATTTATATCACAGGCCCCCATTCTTTCTGATATTTGCTAAGTAAAAGGAATAGTTCAGACAAAAATGAACATTCTGTCATCATTTACTTATCCTGTTGTCCTTTCAAACCTCCTAGTTATCGAGTCTCTTTCACACCTTTGTATATTCAAGCAAGCACATCATGTTCAAAGAAGAATAGTGTCTTTGTGATTTATGTATTTATTTATTTATTGACAGCATCTGTCCCCATTTACTTTCATTGTATGCAAAAGAGCAGCATTCTGCCTAGAGCAGTGTACTGTGTTTTTTCTGTCTTTTGTGATTGCTGCTTGTCAGATTGTGATCCCAGTGGCAAAGCCGAAGGCAAACTATGTGACATCAATGTTATTTATGTCACATTGTACAATAAAAATCATCCTAGCACTATTGACAGAGCTTTATGTTATTAATAGTCTCCCACAAAATTGAAATGGTACCACACAAACCCAAACAAGCCTTTACAGTAATTTGGGTTAAGCAAAATTCAAGATTTAAGAATTGGCACCTTTTAAATCCCTTCAAATGAAACCGACCACGCCCAACAGGAAGTTGGATTTAATGAAGTTGAGTTTACAGATAAGGCTTTATGTTGAGCGTCACATGAACAAACAGGAAAACGAGTCTCGTCGCATCCGCTTTCCGAGAAAGTGTTAACAGCAATATCTATCCTTTTAAGATAATCAGCTAACATAGCTGCTGTTGTATTCAGTTTGAATATCCGGATGTTAGTGAGAAGAAGAAAAATAAAATTCTTTTTAGATATCAATCTGCATATGCGATGGGCATCGGTTATGCTTATCTTTGGTAGCTCCTTTTGAAGGCATCTTGAGTAAAACAGCTCTATATTTAATGAAGCACATAGACCTGAAGCGAAGCAAACTGTTTTACAGAATACAGTTACAAGTTTGTTGCGCATAATCCCATGACAATTTAGAGAAGATTAACAGGGAATGGCAATCTGGGAAATTGAGGATTCTTCCAAGTTTGTCTTCGCAACCCTTATTTTTCTAGTTAAATTTTATTTCACACTTATGAATTTCATTAAATTTCAGTTCAGTGAAATTCTCAGTGCCACACAACAAAATGTCGGATTAGTAATTTTTCAGTGTAAACTCAGTGTAATTTATATTGATATTGATATAGAGAGAGACAATTTCAAAATACGTAAATGAAATAAAAAAAATAACTTAAATAAACTTAAAATAAAAATTTATTTTTATTTAGAGAGCACTCTAATCATATTTATAATTTTATTTAAAATTTATTTAAATAAATTTTTTATGTAATTAAATATTTTTATTTTTAAATATTGAATTGTAATTTATACAAGCAAGGGTCAACTTTCTTTTATATATGTTTAATTTAAATGTAATTAAAATAGATTAATTAATTTCGGCCACTTTTAGAACTTTGTCAAAAGTTTAAGATTCATTGCAAAATGAGAAATCTCCTTTTTTTTGTTCCATGGAAATACAGCTTTGTAACAACATGAGGGTGAGTAAATGATGATAGAATTTTAAGTTCTTTTTAAACAACTTCTATAAGTATTAGCACAGTATAATAGTGTTGTTCTACAATAATCTAACATCTTCATCTTCTTTTTCCTTTGTGCTTCCCTACACAACCCCCCACCCAGACTAACACAGTGCCTGTGTGCACCCAGAGGGAAGAGAGCAGCATGGTGAGACCTAGAGGCGCAGAGGAAGGGAGGATGGCAGGATGAAGAGAACACAGGAATGTGAGACAGCGTGGCTCAGGGGGTGAGAGAGGTTTGTCACAATGCACCACAGAGTGGGGCGGGGCTGGAGAAGGGAGGCAGAAGACGCCATATGGCCCCTGCCGGGGCTGGGTTTGGGGTGACAGGAAGGAGGGAGCATGAGAGGACGAGGCAGCAGGCAGGGGAGACGATGAGACGGAACGCTTCCTTCTACAGTGCAGGGCAGATAGACTGGGGCCGAAGGCCAGACAGGGGCCACTGACTGACACCAGATCTGATTGCATCCAACACAGAGATGCCAGACAGTGACAGGTGCCAGCACTGTTAGAGCAGAGTGGAAAGAGAGGGAGGAAAGACCAGACAATGAGACAAATGATGTTAAAGACGAGAGAAAACGAGGATGTGGAACTTGTTTGCTTAGTCAGAACGCCGGTTCAGTATTGGCCAACGCTGTTCACGTGAGCACGACACATGCGTGTGATGCTGACGCAGGAGCTGGCAAATAATGAGTCGACGTTCTGATGTAGAACCTGGAAGCGCTGAACGTAAACGAAGAGAAGAAATTGTTGGATAAAGTTGTTATTTTTGTTTTGTTTTTGGGCACAAAAAGTATTCTCATTGCTTCATAAAAATAAGGTTGAACCACTGCAGTCACGCGGAGTATTTTAGCGATGTCTTTAATACCTTTCTGGACCTTGAAAGTGGTGGTTAAATTGCTTTCTATGGAGAAGTCAGACAGCTCTCCGATTTCAACAAAAATATCTTAATTTGTGTTCTGAAGATGAATGAATGTCTTACGGGTGTGGAACGACATGAGGCTGAGTAATTAATGACAGAATTTTCATTTTTGGGTGAACTAACCCTTTAAATGCCACTTGTTGTGATGTTTTGTTTTGAATGCAATGACTTACAAGTGTCAAACATGAGCCACTATATATGAACAATAGAAGAAAACACCCACGCTTCTTTTAATGGCTTTATTCATTGCATGCGCCAGGCGGTTTGTGTCTTGTTGTTTATCTCTGTCGGGCATGATCGTTCGAGCGTGTTTGTTTCTTCAAGTACACCGACACACTGTGTACGTGCTTATGAGCATGGGCGAGGAATTATGTGTGAGTGTGGGCAAATGGAGCCCATCGGAGAGCAGGAGTATCAGGAACGAGCGTGCGTGCGTGAGTGTGCATGGATGGGGCTCAGGAGGCCTGCAGCTGTATGACCCAGGTGCCACATGGCACTCTCGCTTTGGCCCTGCTCACTGCATCCCCGCAGGCGGCCCTAGTCAAGAGGCTCTCACAGATTATCAATACATACACACTAATCATCTGCTGAAATTCAACTTCAATATCTGTTGACCTGACAAATATTATGTAGACTGGAAATTCTGTCAGCACAGCGGCATCATTATTCTTTAATATGCTGCAGGATTTCAGCACACTTATGTTGCATTTGATCAGTGAAAATGAAATAATCTAAGACCTGTTGATGTTGTGCAAGATTCAACCCATTCACCTTTGGAGCCCAAAGTGATTCTATTGGCTGATCAAACTTCCAATGTGTTCTCTATTCAGTGCCTGATTAGAAATCTGGAACACATTAGTAAATGCATTAGCTAGAATGAACTATTAATTATATATATATATATATATATATATTATTATATATTTTTTTTTTTTTTTTTTTTTTTTTTTTTTTTTTTTTCCACAGCTATATTAATTAATTTTTGTTAACAGGGCTTAACATTAACTTTTTTGCTTACCATCCACTGTGTTTAGTGGATTTCCAAAATTACTAGCCACTCAGTATTTTCAATGGCCACAATTTTGACATTGACACTATTGGGAAAAACGGCCATATAGGTATTTTTAATATTATCTCATAATTTGTCAGCAGGTATATTAGTCTGCTGTCACTTTAAGACCACAGATACACAGATAAATTGTACTGTTACACGTTTTCTTTCTCAACTGTTCACTTAAAACATAACTGACTGTGTTTACGTGTTTCAGGTATTTCAGCATCAATATGTATCGAAAAATCGATATTTTTCACAACACTACATTGCACTTAGTTTTTTATTTCAGATGCCTTTTTAAAAGACTACAACTGAAAAATGTATGTTATATAAAATTCAACCCGCCAAAGGGTATTAATGTCAAGCCCTGATTGTCAACAGATACAACTTTTGATTTTAAAAATATATTAGTAAATGTAAAAGTTTACATACATATGATTAATAAATGCTATTGAAGTTCTGTTCATTGTTAGTTCATGCTGATTAATGTAGTTAATTCATGTTAACAGAAAACTGGAAATCACTTGATGCACTTGAATCACATGATTAATGACTGTTATATAACATAACTATTATACTTCATAACTATTTTATGTTTTGGCAAATTAGTGGCTAATTTGTATGAATTTGTACATCTGATTACGCTTCACTGACGATAAGGGTACATTTTTGTACGATTCACATTGTACGAAATACGAAATCGGCACCTTGTAAAATATTGGACCTTCATGCTTGCTTTTTTCTAAAAAATTTTACATTTTTTTTATGATTCAAATTGTATGAAATACAAAATATTCACCGCGTAAAACATTTGTTTCCTCATGAGATCAGGTGGGAATGTATAACTATGTAAATAAAAATTAATGTTTTTAAAAGCATATGACATGTATATGACACACGCACACACACACACACACACACACACACACACACACACACATATATATATATATATATAACTTAGCTATAAATGGTCAAATTAAAGATTTTTTAATCTTGTTTTTCCCTTAACTTGCAGTCTAACTGGTAAGCTGACTAGCTTTGCATACTGCAGGCTGATAAGCCTGCTATTTTATCTTATCGTTAAAAGATTAGCCTGCTTGTTTAGTGAACCGTTAACCAAATAGCCTGCTAGTTTAGCCTACTGTTAGCATTTAGCCTGCTAGCTTAGCATACAATAACTGATTAGACTGATAAATGCTATTTTGATCTGATGTCACAATAACTATATAACCTATATTGCATGACAATAGAACCCAAACCACACACTGTAACCTGTTAATATGGATGCTGAAATTAATATAAGCTGCTGGTGTGAAACATGTCTGTTAGAAAAAGAAAAAATCTTACCTAGTAATTTACACTATACAGAACAAAGCATTCAGATTTTCACAGGAAGATACCTTGAAAAAACCTGCATTGGTAATTACTGCATAAGTAGTTTAATTACTCTAGATTAGCAGACTTTTATGCATGATAACAAAACCTAACTTGACTGGATTTGATAATGTGCTTGAGCATCTGCAGCACGCGCACTCCGCAGCGCAGGGGTGATTGACGGTTGTATCACTACGTCAATGGCTTCTTTGTATCTTTCTTCTTTCTTTCTTCTTTTTTTATGTTCGGGTTCATTGTACAGCCATCTAATTCAAAACAGGGATCCTCAATTATGCAATGTGTCATTTACATATGCTAATTAGTATCATATTAATTACCTTTAAATTGGGTAATTAGGCAATCTCAATTAAGACATTGTTCATTACACTAAATGCACAGGAAAGGTGTTTGAAGTTTTTTTTTTTTTTTGCCCTCCCAGTGCCTCATCTCCCTTCATGAGTGTGTGTGTACATGTGTGTGTGTATGAGAGAGGAGACTGGGCTCGCTGCCACATCTGAATCAGGCCTTGCCAGCACGGCGCGTTTAATAATTTAGCCGTCCCACATCATATAAGGGATGCACCCACAGCTTTCATGATTACCAAGCATATGGTTTGGTAATGAAGCTGCTGCTTGTAAAATAGTAATGACAGCAGAGAGAGAGGGAGAGAGAGAGAGACAACAGCTTCTTTATTTCATTTTAGCTATGCAGCGAATGCATTATACAGGCTTGTTTGGATTTTGTGTGTAGTGAAGCTGCCATTGAGAAGATCCTGTTTGCCTTGCGTTTTATGAGGAAGGCCAACAAAACGCTGGCAGGGATTCAGGGGCACTAGAGCAGTAACAGAAGCTGAGGCTGCTGGGAGGGTTTCTCCACCTCAGCATAGACTGTCTGAGAAGACAATAGGATTTCACTTCAAGTTTATGCGCTTCATTATGTGACTCGAACCCGCAACCTTCCGGTTACCAGTCTGACTCTCTAACCATTAGGCCACGACTGCCCCCATCTTTTAGTTCAGATGGGCATGTACGTACTAAAGACTCTACAAGACAAAACCAGCTGTTATCAACACACTCTCATAGCAATTTGTGACTATTTTATGTTTTGGGTTCAGAACTTCAGAACCCCCCCAAAATCATGTTTTCGTACAAATCAAATCGTACAAATTCATACGGAATCTCCAGCTCATAAAATAATTATGATTTGTGATAATTTGCTTGTTTTAGTACCAATACACTGCATTTGTGAGTCCACTACACTTAAACGTGAAATTACAAACTCCACAACTAATATTGACAACAGGATATGGTGTCATGCTCTTGGGCTTGGGCTAATAATAAATAATAAGTAACACATACACTTTCTTTTATTATGATCAGTGTGTGGAGTTTATTATTTTCATTATATACCATCTAGTCCACTTTGCAGCAGCAGAGCAAACCAAGCTGCTTACAAAGTTTTAGATCCTCCGTTAGTTTATATTTACAAATTTGCAGGTCAGAGTTCACCAAACTTTGGTCCTACAAAAACAAAAAAAACATTTATTCGCATGAGCTTGTGTTTCCACTTTCCGCATGAATGGAAATAAATGGAGCGCAAAGCCTTGTGTGCCCTCACCTTGACCTCTGATCTTCATCTTCTTTTCTAAAGCTGCAAAATTGTCAGATTGCATGTCACGTGATGCACTACATGGTGGGGGATTGGTTAATATGACAGGTTAGGAGCTTAGCATTTCTTGAAGGAGGAAAGTAATATGTGATTCTCTCAGGCATTTCCGGCCCACCTCTGCTTGGTGAGGAAGATGAGGGCACTGCAGGAGGTCCATCTCTACCACCAACATCATAAATACAGAGAAGAATGTTTAAAGCACACATTTCTTGGCCTCTTTGAATTTTTCACACAGTGACATCATGCTGTACAGCATTCGAGACTGCTACTTCCAGCCGAAAGATCTATGTAGATGCTAAATAATTTACAGGTTTTGCACACCTCACCTTGTGCATATCTGGAATATATACTCACCTACCCTGAGCCATGTGAAGGGAGAACTACCTAACAATGTAGCCATTGTAAAGTGCAACCTGGAGAAGTCATAATATAAATCCAGCATTTTATTTTCTCTCCATCAGGGAGTGAAACACAGGGCAGTGTGCGGCACGCGTCTCCCTGTGTGCAAGAGAATGGGGTTCACAGCTGTACTCACTATCACTGAACCTGTGGAAAAAATGTTAGGCTGTCACACATGTGCTCTGTTACAAAACCTAGTGTGCTGCCTACTGCCTGCAAAGGCAGATGACTTCTAAAAAAAAAAAAAAAAAAAAAAAACATCCAAAATGATGTTGTGCCTCATAAGTGAGCCATTTGAAACACAAATAGGAAACTACTGTTTCAATTAATGTATTTTCTGCACCTGACTAAAGGCCTGTTCACACCAAGAATGATAATTATAACGATAACTATATTAGTGTCCACACCAACGCACAATATCACTCTGTTTATTTCAAGGGCACGCTGTGGATATGTCGCCTACCGCTTTAAAGGGTTAGTTCACCCAAAAATGAAATTTCTGTCATTAATTACTTGCCCTCATGTCGTCCCAAACCTGTAAGACCTTCGTTTGTCTCCGGAACACAAATTAAGATATTTTTGATGAAATCCGAGGGTATCAGATCCACACATAGGCAGTAACATCATTGCACCTTTTGAGGTCCAGAAAGGCATTAAAGACATCAATAAAATAGTCAACGTGACTACAGTGGTTCAACCTTAATGTTATGAAGCGATGAGAATACTTTTTGTGTGCAAAAACCAAACAGAAATAACGACTTTATTTAACAAAATCGTATGTCCCATCATACTGCTACGCTATTTTCTTTGCAGAGTTTCCGTGTTTACGTCCGAACGCGGGACAGTAAATGATCTGTGGGGTATTTTGAGCTGAAACTTCAGACACATTCTGGGGACACTAGAGACTTATAATGCCCCTTTTTTCTCAGAATTGAGTTTATATCTCATAATTCTGACTTTATAACATGCAATTGTGAGTTATAAAGTCATGTTAGATATAAACTCGCAATTCTGTAATAATCCAGTTGTCAGTCATTTTTCCCTCACAATTGCACATTATAACTCGCAATTCTGACTTTATAACTCGCAATTAGCTTTTTTATTTTATGGTGGAAACAAGCTTCCATACTTGTCTGCTGGATAAAATCCTTCTGAAAATGATTCCAACTATAACGTTTCTCTGAGCCGTTATCGTTATAGTTGTGGTGTGGACATAAACACTAGAAAGATGTATCTTATTTAATTGCCTACAGAATGCTACAACAAATACTAACTCTTAACCCTACCTTTATACCCTAAAATCTGTTTTGTGAGGCACAAACGCTGCCTGCAAAGTTATTGCCTGATAGGGCAGTGAGGGAACAAGCTTTCTGATGCAGCCTATGCGTCAACATCGTCCACCATCTTGGATTTATTTTTTCACTGCATTCTGTGATTATCTTTTCCGCTAATGATGCATGCAATGTTGCTTTTGAATTTGACCAAAATAAGGTATCTAGAAGGTAGGATAATTACATTTTCTAGCATTTGAAACACACTTTGTGTCACAAGCTTAACTGTGATACCTTACAATACAGCCTCTATAGGGAGCTCACTAGGTTCTGTTGCAGCAATAGCCTAAAGACATACCACCAAGAAAAAGTGGCACAGGGAAGAACAAGGAAAGAAGAAGACCTAACTGAAATTGTTAGAAAAAATTTTGAAGGAGAAGAGAGCAAAACAGAAACAGGGCTTTGGCTCCCTTCCTATGGAAATAGAGGGAGAAATGTTTTTTAAAAACTGATGATGAGTTAAAATGAACAGGAAAGGTTCGGTTCTGTCTCTCTGACTATTATACTGATTACTTGGTGGCCTAGGTGATTGTAACTAAACATGACTTAAATTATTGGATATTGAATGGGTGCCAATGTCAGAGGTAACAATAGAAGGGGCTTTTATGCAGTCCACTAGGGGGAGCTGTGGTATTCTTTTTAAAGCCCTTTTAAAGAACATAAGCATATGTGTGAATGCTACGTTGTGTCTGTAACTAATACATTAGCATGTAAATTTCACCAACATACATGGATAACATGATATACTTTTGGGAAGCTGACATGTCCTGCAGTGTGACAAGCTATACTCCATCCACAACTATTGTAAGGAATATTTATTTTTCTTTTGCATTATATTTTTATGACTTCATGAATGAGCAACTACATGGAATATTGAATGTTGGAACAAAAAACGATTAAAAGTGGTGAAAATAAATAAGTAAAAGTATGTGTTCCTTTATACATATTCATTTTAAAAATCTGGATGCTGCACCATATGCATCAATAATCAAGACAATAGTCTTAAGACAGTAGTCTTATTCGTTTTCTTCTTGGAGCATTTCTTTTCATGAGACCATTGAACAGTGCGACCACTGACTGGTTTCTCGCTTTCGTTGTAGGTAGAATCCGTTGCTTTCAGTCTTCCTCTGAGTAACTGACTTAATACTGATTTGCTCCATTGGGAAAGGGTGGAGCAACTCTGATCTCAGATTCCTCATCTCTCCCCTCTCATGAGGTCTCATCTGGTTGGGGTCTCAATAAAATGATGCCTTACTGTGAGGTGACAATTTTTTTTTCTGCTAGTAGACATGCTGAGCTGGACTAGTTTTTCTCTACCATGTGATAATAGGGAGTGAAGGGAGTGCGTCTGTGTGAAATGAACCACCAGAAAGAGCCTTCTTTGCACAATTAGAGGTTGTGATGGTGTGAATTTTAATCTAAACTGTGACCAACATAGATATTCAGACTAATGGTTATTCTTAAATTAGCATATCTGATACCACCAATTTTGAATGTATAGCACCAGTATGCTTACAGTATGTCTAAATGAAGGGTTTGAGTTTTGGTCCAGTTGTTGATAATGCAAGATGAGCCAATATTTTACTGCTGCTTTCATCAGTTTATTCATTTTATACAATACAGAAGGCCAAATTGTGCTCATACCTATTCAGTCAAGCGGAGTTATAATGGCCTCAGATTTTTATTCTTACATCCTGTTGGCTTATTGTTTGAATATAACGAACAGATCATTTGAATGGACATGGCTTCACAGTCAGTGAATGAGTGCGAAGTCTAGCTTCAAACAGAAGTCATAACTTTGGACTCTTTTCTGCAGTTTGTCAATGATTTGCTGGCCTTCACATGCTACTAATGCTTATTTAATGTTCACATAATGTTCATGTTCACATAGTCTGATCAAATCTGTGTAATCCCTAAATATAATGCAACCATTTATAAAGAGACAAGGTGTATGATATAAATCAACGGGCTGTTGAATCTATGGCTATCAGCAGGACTTCAGTGATGGTCCATCATTCTGATCCACTGACTAACATTATGTAGCAGAAGTGAGTTAAGTTTTAAACTTATATTCTGATAACATATGGGTCATTAGGAAACTAATGACACATCACTCTTGCACTCGGGATATGCATTTTAATAGGTGGCGTCAATTCACTAAAAGTCATGGTATGGCAAGTTCAGATGACTTCATCCAATCTAACGATATCATGTGACAATATCAATTAAATTACTTTAGAATCACAGGAGAGAGAAAGACAAAACTACAGCAGGAACCAATGGCATCAGCCGTTTAAAAAAAAAAAATTGAAATGTAAAATAATTGCACAGCTTTGGAAATAACCTGGAAGATACTGGAAGCTGCTGATATATAAATGAATTAAAAACTAACAAAAAAAGGCAGCTCTTACCTTATATGATTCTACAAAAAAGTAAGAAATTATTTTTAATTAAGTTTAAAAAACACATGCTAGTCGATCAACTCCACAGCAACTACATAAATTTATCCACTAACCATTCAGAAACGTCCAGATGCATTCTAAAAATTGAAACTTCTTCCTGAGTCTCTCCATCAGTGTCCGACTCCGGTTTGAACAATGTAAGGCTGAACACTGTTAGTGACAATAGTCATTTTGGCTGTGTGTGATTCTCCAGCTTTGTTGTTGTTGAGCAACTGAAGCGCGAGCTGTTAAAGCTCCGCCCTCTTCTGGAAAGGGGGCCGGGAGCAGCAGCTCATTGCATTTAAAATTACAGCATGTTTTTGCTCATCCAATTAGTGGCAGATTTGACAAGCTATAATAAATGATCTGTGGGGTATTTTGAGCTGAAACTTCAGACACATTCTGGGGACACTAGAGACTTATATTACATCTTGTAAAAGGGGCATTATAGGTCCCCTTTAAAGGAGGATGCAAACCTGTTCTGAAGGCATACGGTAGGGTTTGCTGAGAAACAAACCGAAAATGTAATTCAGCTGCTGCAATCCTGTGTACATTCTTGCAAGTGCACAGCAGTTCACGCCAGTGCACCCAGGAAAAGCATGCAAACATATTATTTTGTGATGTCAATTATAATCAACATTAATAAAACACAAGACAAAACACAAGGCCTACAGTATAAACCTCAGAAGAGTATATACTTTCTTCTCCAGTGCTCCAGTTGTCAGTCAGAATGACAGTTTTAGACTGAGTTAGGGCAGATAATGTAGGCCTATTACATCTAAGTCAATGCTTTATTCTTTTCTTTTTGTGTTAAAAAAATTTAATTTACAACTAAATAATTTATATCTGGACTTATTTTGTAATTTATAATGACTTCTTTAGCATTTATCAGGCAACAAAGGTATTGCAGCCGCCATCCCCTGCCATATGCAATTGACCCCCTTATTTTAATGTCAGAATTACACTTTATTTTGCACTAGGAGTTCAAGGCCCGTTATTCTCGGTGCACAAGAGCTCCAGCAAAAGCACCAGTACACAAGTCCCACATGCAATGCGTTCTTCAACATTGCTCATAGAAAACATGAATGTGTGTGAGTTACTGGTGTCAGCCAGCAGATCCAGTGCCAGTCCCACTGTGTCTGCTCGTCTGTGGACATGGCTTATTTTGCATGGCAACTCACAAGCCACACTTCACAGGGACTTCATAATAACACCCCCTGCCGAGGTGACAGCCTGATTGGATTTCTGAAGGAGTCGCTTGCATGCATTTGCATACTAATTGACGAATGTTTTTTTTTTTTCTGTCTCCCCTTCTTCCTTGACTCTCCCCATTCTTTTACTCTCATTAAATGATGGGAGCATCATCCATCCGTGACACATGAACTTGGCATTGCTCAAAATAATTCAACCAAACAGGAGAAAATGCTTTTCAGATTCACAATGTACTCTTTAATATAAAGCTTTCAAAAGGGGGATTTTGCAGCAAAACCATTTTTGATTCCTCAAAGAGCCTTTCAGTGAACAGTTCTTAAATGAACCATTTTTTTCTTAGGCCGTGTGTCCACCAAAGCATTTTTTCCAGCAGCTAGCGCACTTTTCCAATTGTTTTCGATGAGAGCGCCGCATTTTTTAAACGGCAGGAGCGTAAGGGGCCGTTCACACAGAACGCATTTTTCTATTCAAATGCGCTACTTTTCCATTGTTTTTCTATGTAAACACGCACTAGTAATGCCCGCGTCTTGCATCTTTTGTAGCACTTCGCACATGAGCGCTGCGTTTTCAAGATGCCGTGTCAAGTCATCGATGTCAGTTCCAAAACACTGGACCAATCAGAAAAACTCAGAGGCGGGGCAAGCGTTGCAAGCTTCCGTTTACAGTAGCAAGTTGGCATGGCAACTGTTTTATTTGACAGCAGCATGGTGGAGGAGGCCATAGCCAGTGCAAATATTTTTTTTTTTCATGTCAAAAATAGTATCTATCTATTCTGCTGTTTGCCTATTTCTGTTATATCCGTTATTGCATCGTTTTTAGCAGAGCTCCTAGCATTTTCAGCTAGCTAAAATGCATAACAATGGAACAGAATAATTTAAAACAAGAGCCAGAGGAAATGCTTTACATTGTATCGACATTTTTATACAGAAACTGTACAGAAACAAACTATCTGTGAAATGAGATACTAGTAACACTTCCACGGATATTCCGTATCATAGCAAGCAAAGAAAAAAAAAAACCCTGCGCTGCCAAAGTTTTCAGCAGAGCTCTGGTGGACACACAACCTTAGTGAGGAGAGTAAGAAGAGTAAGAATATTTTAAAAATCTAAAGAACCGTTTGTGCAATGGCAAGATGTTAAAGGGGACTTTGTATAATAAAGTCTTGATTTTTGGGGGTTTACTAGGTTTTGCTTGAATGTTCCAAAAACACATTTTTCACATATTTTACATTGTTGTAGCACCTCACTTCTCCGTCTGTCAGTAATGCTCGGTTTAGTTCAGGTCTCTGTAAAGCCCCTCCTTCTGAAAAAGCGTAATATACTGTGATTAGTCGAACTGGACTAGTGTGTTGTGATTGGTCAACCGCTTCAAGCATGTTTTGGAAATGTCATGCCCCTTACCATAACCGTGAGTTTCAGCACACTACTAATGCAACTCAACCAGGCCTTGTAAATTTGCAGACCTTTTTCTTGCTCAAACAGCAGCACTACACACTAAAAAAGTTGAAAATGTATAATAGGACCCATTTCTTCATGCAACCATTAATGCCAATAAAGAACTTTTATTTTTAAGAGTGTGCGACATATTCAAACAGCAAAACTGTAGAAAAACCTACAGCAAAGCATAAGGATGAATTATCATTCTGTATTAAATTCTGTGTTTGTGTGTGTGTGTGTGTTTTACGACTCAAAGGAGTAAAAGAGGATTTCTCTCGGAGCTCAAAGATGAGAGCTGCTCCAGCTGAGAACACGTCAAGTCGGCAAAATAAGCCTCCCTGGAGAGTAGACACCAGGCAAGGCAGGAACAGCAGTGGCAGATGTGCCCCACTATAATGCAGTATATATAGGACACGCACACACGCACGCACGCACACACACACACACACACACACACACACACACTCTCCCGAATGCCCTCTGCCCTTCATTACACACTCGCACACACACACACACACTCAAACACACCCACTCCCCTTGCACGTACCACCACACACAAAATTGAAGCGGATGTCATCAGATGCTGCTCTTACAGCCTGTGTTACTCAGGCGGTTGTTATTTTTTTTTTTTTTACTCCTACACGCGTGTAGCTTTGTCACAGTTTTAATTATATGGTATAAAAAGAGCTCATAGTCGCTGCTGGATGCAACCGATTGGAAGGAGACCACACAGAATCAAACTGCAGGATTGTTTGTGCAAGTGCCAGTGTTATATACAAATGGCTCAGCGCGTCAAGTGGCAGAGAAAAGCGGTGTTGGTGGAGTGCCAATGTCTTTCATAGCATTAGGTTATGAAACAAAGCGGCTCTAGTCAGGTGTGCGACACGGTGAGAAATTAACTCATTTTACCTCAGGCGCGGGGATAAAAAAGGCCTCAGACTAATGATTTGATTTAGACATTTAATTAGTTTAATACATATTGCGCTGGCTTATGCCCTGCTAATCTCCCACAGAACGGAGGTGGAAGGATGCTCTCGCCTCAGACAGTCAGCCATGGATGAGAGAGCTGAGGCTTTGGAATAAAATATGGATATATACATGCCCCTCTGCCTCTAAGAGAACTGTTTCAAAGGCACTGAAGGCTACTGAAATGTTTATGAGGAGAGCTCACTTCTCTGACAGACCTTCGCTCGACTTTCTCCTCCCAACAAACAGAAAATACCACTCGGGTCAGGTGGCTGCTAACGTACACATAGCATACTTTAAGAACACTGAGTAAAAGGAGGCTGTATTTTTTAAGTAATGTCTGAAAGTGCATGCATTTAGCTTTTAAAGTCAACAATCAAAATTACCACAATTTACTTTCTTAATACATGTTTCTGGTCTTTTCAGCTCCTGATAGATATAATCAAATAAATTGAAGCTAAAAACAAAACAAAAAAATGAAATAATGAAGCACATAACAAAATTACTCAACCTTAAAAGGTTATTTCACCCAAAAATGAAATTTCTGTCATTAATTACTCACCCTCATGTCATTTCAAACCTGTAAGACCTTCGTTCATCTTCAGAACGCAAATTAAGATATTTTTCATAAAATCCAATGGCTCAGTGAGGCCTCCGTTGCCAGCAAGACAATTAACACTTTCAATGCCCAGAAAGCTACTAAAGACGTATTTAAAACAGTTCATGTGACTACAGTGGTTCAACATTAATATAAATGAAGCGACGAGAATACTTTTTGTGCGCCAAAAAAACAAAATAACGACTTTATTCAACAATATCTAGTGATGGGCGATTTCAAAACACTGCTTCATGAAGCTTCAAAGCTTTACGAATCTTTTGTTTCGAATCTCTGGTTCGGAGCGCGTATCAAACTGCCAAAGTCATGTGATTTCAGTAAACAAGGCTTTAAGTAATAAGTGTTTCGAAATTTCAATGGTTCACCACTGGGGGGCGTGACTTTGGCAGTTTGATACGCGCTCCGAACCACTGATTTGAAACAAAAGATTCGTAAAGCTTCGAAGCTTCATGAATCGGTATTTTGAAATCGCCCATCACTAGATATTGTTGAATAAAGTCGTTATTTTGTTTTTTTGGTGCACAAAAAGTATTCTCGTCGCTTTCATAACATTAAGGTTGAACCACTGTACATGAACTGTTTTAAATACATCTTTAGTAGCTTTCTAGACATTGAAAGTGTTAATTGTCTTGCTGGCAATGCAGGCCTCACTGAGCCATAGGATTTTATGAAAAAAGATCTTAATTTGTGTTCCAAAGATGAAAGAAGGTCTTACAGGTGAGGAACAACATGAGGGTGAGTAATTAATGACAGAAATTTCATTTTTGGGTGAACTACCCTTTTAATCTAAAATTAAAAAGAAAATTGAAAATGGAAAAAAAAAAAAAAAATGAAAATCTAATTGAAAATAATAATAAATACCTGAGTAGAAATAATACTAATAATACAAATAAATAATACTGCTGAATATTTTTGGAAGTACATCACACTGTGGAAATAAAATGTGTTGCCGAAGATTCATGTTCAACACAGATTCATGTTTACTATAAAAAAATCACTACACAGATGAATAACAGATAATAACAGAGAAGGAAACATTTTGTATCTGTCAATTAATATTTATCCAGGATTCGTTTGCTAAATTATTTTAAAATCATACAATAATATAAACTATCAAAGCAAATAATCATGATTTTATATAATCTGCCTGAGCACAAACACACTGTGATGTCCTTTTGAAATGGTAATTAAGAGTAACAACATAAATAAAAAAACATTTCAATGCCTTACATTTGAATTTATTTAAATAAAAATTTATTGACTTCTGTTGCTTTTGTACTGCGCTAATGATATTTTCTATCCAGTACTTCTTATGCCTCACACAAATGGTTTTATTTTTTGCATTTTTACATTAAGAAATTATTAAGTATGTATGTTTATTAAGCCTGTTCCCTGCTAGGATCTGTTGACTGGTTGCAGTGTAGATGATTTCATGTTTTACCATGCTTTACAGGTCATTTGGTCTCCTCAGTGTAGGCAAAACCTGACCCATGCACGCATTTTTGCTTTTATACGAACCCGCTGTAGAACAGAGAAAGAAAGAAACAAGAGCCCCCTGGAGACCACATGTCTACTGCTGCACTTGTTGTGTGCTGGGAGAGATGTGACATTGACAGTGATAGTCTCGCTGGTCTCTCTTTTGTAAAGTGGTCGTTGCAGGTGATGGATTCACTTCTAATGGAGTGCTGCTCCCTCAGAGGGTTAGCGTTTACCCAGTGCTCCGCCACCCACAGAAAGCACCCCTACACTGCTTGCACATGAATAATTGCCCACTAGGGACTGATTTTGCTGTAGATACCCTAGTGTGTATCCCCCCCCCACCAACCCACCCACCGCCCCTCTAGGGAGAGAGGAAGGGAGGAGGCGCGTGGGCCCAGTGTCAGCGCGTTAAAGGCATTTTCAGGTCTGTATTTTTTTTTCTTTCTCCACCTCTGATATTCTTTCATACAGCGTTTCATAGAAATGCCTTTGGTTTCTCCAGTGTGTGTGTGTGTGTTGTGTGGAGAGTGCTATGCCCTTGGCTTTTAACAAGAAGCAATAATGGGAGCTGAGAGCAGCAATGGAGCAGAGAGGCAGGCCGAGCTCTTTATTGTCCTTTCTTCATTGTCGTTATGTCGCTGCCATGAGAAACCAGTTGAGCGGTAGCCTTCACATACACACACATATAGTCTGCTAGTTGTGTATTAGTCATTCTTTTTCATCTTGTTTTCACCTTTAAAAACAACATTGCCTGAACTAGCTGCAGAAACATTTTCGCAAAAATGCATCATAGCTGTGCAGTATTTCATTCAATTATATATTGTGAAACATGCCTTTTTATATAGTAGTCAACATTTGAAGTGAATCAAAACCTTTCATCAACGTGTCCTTAAATGTTCTTCTTAGGACAACTTAGTTCTTAGGACAACTTTGATGAACTTTTTTGATCCACTTCAAATGTTCACTACTGTATAAAGTTTCTCATATCGTTCTACCTATCTGTAAATAGTAAATATAAAATAAAATGTTAATATAATAAATACAAATATTCAATAAATAAATGATGTACATTATATACACTATGTTAAAACGTATACGGTAAGTTTTTTTTAAAAGAAATTAATACTTTTATTCAGCACGGAGGCATTAAATTGTTCAAAACTAATGACAGTAAGAACATTTATTATAATGTGTTACAAAAGATTTTTATTTCAAATAAATTATATTTTTATTCATCAAAGAATCCTGAAAATGCAGCACAACTGATAAGTTGATAAGTATTTTTGAGTACCAAATCAGCATATTAGAATGATTTCTGAAGGGTCATGTGACACTAAAGACTGGAGTAATAATGCTTAAAATTCAGCTTTGATTTTTAAAAAATCATTTATATATATCAAATAATTCATATATTATTATATTATTCATTTATATAATCAAATAAATAATGTAAAATCATATATTAAATAAACCTTGCATTTCACCTTGCACTTTTGTTGTATGGAAAAGAACAGCTTTGACATTTTTTTTTTTTTTTTGGCAGTTTGATTGGACATGACATGTTTCAGCTTTGAATATAACAAATTTGATAACTCGCACGTTTTCCCATTAATTAATTCTTCATCTAGAGGTGATCAGAAATAATGGTGAGTGTGTGATGTGGCATGTGACCACTGATATGCCCATCACTGTGAGACCTCTAGACTGTGTGCCGTACAGTGGACACATTTGTGTACTGGCAAGAACAATGTCATAAATATTATATCTTCTGATGACGGCTCCCAAGATGGATTGCATCCATAAAACAGCCACGGGACACATGAATTATTCATTTATGCTGAAGCCACCTGCCCACCCCTTAGGAGATACTCGACACACATTTATAGAGTCTATTTACCTTAATTAACCCCCTACGTGTTTTTTTTATAACCCATGCATTTGGGGTCAAAGATCATATACAATCAAAATGACAACAATGACATAAAGCATTGTGCACAACACATGCTTGGCAATTGTTTGATTTTTACAACACTTTGGATGTTGATTTTGGATGCACCATCATCATTCCTGAAAGCCACAAGTGTTAATGTCTGTTCTAGTGCTAGGGCTGCCAAAGGTAACACAGTTTTAACACATGCACCTAACTGGACCATAGACTGTAAAAAAAAATATGGACGTAGTGTCCGTGACGTCACCCGTTGATTTCTGAAGAGCATTTTTGAAGCGAAAATGAGGCCGCTGCCATCTTAGCAGTGCGTCACCGCACGTCACTCCCGGATAACTGAAAATGGGCAAAGAGGCGGGACGTGGTTGGAACTGAGGTGACTGGTTGCTGAAACCACGCCTGCCTAGCCTGATGTGATCATGTTAGCAGTTAAAGGAGCTATCTATCTATCTATCTAAGATACAATCTAAAATATTAATAAAGATAAGTTATATCATTAGAAAATTCTAAAGGTGTATTGTCAATCTACGGTGTCTTTTTTACGATATAGATGCTCCAACACCAGTAATTAATTTGTATCAGGTGTGCAAATAACAACACGCAAAATCAAACGGGACTCCGTACCTTCGTAATGAAATAGTGATCGCGAGATGAATCCAATCCGTGGCACTTAATTAGGTAAAATGTCCATGAGTGTCCATTGCAAAACAAAAAACAGTACTTTTTGTCCACAAAAGCATTAAATCCATGAAATATTGATATGTTATCCATTGTTTGCATCACATTTCTTCTGAATGATCTGCTCTCCATCATCATTCTTCAAGAAATGATGCAACCTGAGCAGCATTTGTTGTAAAACTGTATATGATCGTATATATCTCACAAACAAATGAGCACGCGTCTAAAGTATAATTTTTCAAAATGCAGCAGTTTTAGTTATAATATCCAAGCAGTGATGTCAGAGTTTTATATCCTCCCGCAATGTCATTGTAGTAAATCTCACAAACAAAACTTTTAGCCAATGCCACGATCCAACAACATGTGTTCTGTTTATCTTCCGCATGCGGAACACAGAGGCACATCTGTCTTGAGTCTCGACCATTAACGCAGCAAGCCATATTATTTTATAATTGTATAAAATAATCCAGAAAAAAGCACAAATACGGCTGAGATGCCAAATTCAGCGGCTGGAATTAGCTGAGGTGACATGATGGCTCACAAACAGCAGCGGCAATCTACCTGTCACTCAGGTGACCACGCCCTTAATTATGCAGAACTTTAAGGCTTAATATAATTTAAACGGATGAGTTATAAAAAAATTCACCCCCCTCAGAGTTGTCATAAAGGGCAAAATTAGCAGTATAGACCAAAAGCACAATTTGTACCAAGCTGTAAACATGTTTTTTGTCTGCTGTAAAATTGGCCGTTTTAACATGTGGGTCAATGAGATTCTGCTCTCTTTTGGAGCCTGTCCCTAGCGGCCAGTCGATGAATTGCAGTTTAAGTCACTTCCGTATTGGCGTCACAAGAAACTGGGGGAGGTTGCCACTTGAACTGGACATGAAAACAGCTTCATTGCGTTGAAAACCTTTGCAAGAGTATAAGCACAGTTTCAACACATACATACACAGCAATACCAAAGTCATTTGGAGGCTGTTATATTAAAAGTTATATTAAAAACAAAGTAAAAGTAAATGATAAAGATGAAACACAGTAAATGGAACGAACTTTTATATATATATATATATATATATATATATATATATATATATATATGTATATGAGTACAAGCTCATGCACTTGTACTCGTAAAAAATACCCCCGATACCAAAGACCGATACCTCACGTGACGTAACTGACAGAATTTTCCATGCACCGAGACACCGGCGGCAGCAGCAGAAACAATGTCAGCCTCAGAGGTGTGGAAATACTTCGAAATTAATGATGACAACATACACATTGCGAACTGCATGCTTTCAATCACAATTCGTTATCGATTAGTGAAGGCGGGATAGGCGGAATCGCGCTGAATGACACAGACCAGAAGCGCTCTCTCTCTTTCTTGCGCGCGATCCCAGTTCTCTCAGACAGCGCGCGATCAGTTCTCCTCGCGCCTGAATGGTCAAATGCACACATAGTTGTCAAAATGTCCATGGTGTGGAGTATCTCTCGTAAATACAGTCAGTTATGGCTTAAGTGGACGTAAACATTTGGGTGAAAACAGGATATGTGTCAGTATCCATGGATTCGGTCTTAAAGGGACCGTAGCCTATATTTGTCATTAATGTTAATAAAACAACAAAATATGTTAAATAAATGTGTACATGGTAAATAAACCTACTGTATCTGAAAAACAAGTTTATTTAATTTGTATCTCTATAGTATTTGTTGTATTGTTTGTAATTTGTTTGTAAATTTCTTTTAACAATTATATATATATATTGGTAATTATGCCCTTTGAAGGTTATTGGACACTGAAATTTTTGTTCTTTAAGTTTGTGACAAGCACATAAAAATGATTACTTTTTTCATTAGAGTAATAATAAAGAAGCTGTCCTACATTCATTAGTGTCACTGTGTTGTGCTTGGAAAACTCCAACATCAAAAAACAAAAAAGAGAGAGAAATTAATAAACGTATAGGCATCGGTATCGGCAAGTACTAGGAAAAAAGTATCGGTACTTGTACTATGGTGCATCCCTAATATATATTTAAATATATATATATATATATATATATATATATATATATATATATATATATATATACAGTCAAACAAGTCATATTTATTCAGACACCTTGAACATTTCATTCATTAATACAGTTTTTTCACTATAGTTTAAAAAAAGGTAATATGACGAGTTAAACTGTGTCAGAAAAAATTATCTTAATTATGTCAGATAACACTCAAGCAAAACATGGTCAGGTCAAAGTGTCTGAATCATTTTTGGTTTCAATTTTTTATCAATTTTACTGGCAGTCCACTGTATGAAGAATTTTTGGGTATAATATGTCACAGTTTACTTTATTTTGCTATTCTCACTTACATAAATGATCTATAGTGTCCTGAACCCACTAGTAAAAATGTACCAAAAATATCAAAAACGTCTGAATAATTTTTGGTTTGACTGTATGTATTGGTTATTATCCACATCATGAAAGTAATTATCTGTATCGGCCATGCTAATGCCAATAATGTCATGAGATTCATTGTAATTAATTATTTTAAACTTTATTGACAACTGTAGTAATGGTTCTGATATAAGTTTCCAGAGTTGATGACAGTTTTAGTTTCTGCTTCTGTCTCTCTCTCTCCATCTCTCTTGTTCTGTCTGATGCAGCTGACATCTCAACACTTCCTCTGTGCCTGCTGTCTTATGTTATCTGTCAGTCTGCCAATAACAGCACATGTTGAGTTATTGGAGCTTTGCTCGACATTAAACAATTAACTGGGTTTTGTTGTCCTTCCTCCCCTGAAAACACATGTACTCCACTCACTGCAGCTCACCCAAAGCCTAGATAAACTTTCTGTCATTACAAGCATTACAATTTGAGACAGTGCCGGCACATGAGTCTCTCGGCAGCACATAGCTCCAATTAGCTTTGGGGAGAATGAAATGCACGGTATCCATGACTCATATAGGCATTAAAAGAGGCTCTATTTTTAAACTATGGAGTCTGCAAGTTGGACTTGGCCGACAAGCTAGTTAGCTGAGTGTATTCTGAGCGGGTTAGTGTGAGTCTGCTGAATTTTAATGGGGATGCTGACAGTGTTGAAGGTGGAGAGTTGTGTGACTGCTGCAAGGAAAGAGCTGCAGGTGGCTTAGCTGATGGTGAGAGAAAGAGAGATAAAGAATAAAAATAAAGATGTCTGCAGGTGTCCAGAACTGTCTCTGTGCTGCTTGGTCTTACTACATTCACACAAAATTGTACACTTCTGTTCGAAAGTTTGGGGTCTGTAAGATTTATTAATATTTTTGAAAGAAGTCTTTCACCAAGCCTCACCAAGGCTGCATTTATGTGATCAAAAATACGTAATATTTTGAAATATTATTACAATTTAAATAACTGTTTTCTCTTTTAATATACTTTAAAATGCAATTCATTCCTTTGATGACAAAGCTGAATTTTCAGCATCATTACTCCAGTCTTCAGTGTCACATGATCCTTCAGAAATCATTCTAATATGCTGATTTGGTGCTCAAGAAACACTTATTATTATTATAATTTTAAAATCAGTTGTGCTGCTTAATATTTTTGTGGAAACCTTGATAAACATTTTTCAGGATTCTTTGATGAACATTTAAAAGAACAGCATTTATTTGAAATAGAAATAAATTATATAAATGTCTTTAATGTTGCTTTCGATCAATTTAATGCATCCTTGCTGAATAAAATTTTAATTTAATCTTACTACTAATAGTTTTTTTTTTTTTTTTAAACAATGTACATTTCTCATTCAAAGACTAACATGCATTTCATGAATTGTGACATACAGTACTGTTTGTATTCTTTCATAAAGGCTGTTTTTTTCCCATGTAATAAAGTACATTTCTTTTACAGTATGAAAAAGAAATAATGTTAATTTCATTCTACTGCATCTTTTCTTTTTATGTACAAAATGCATTAAGGTGCAAATGCATTTCATGTCACCTAATTCATTAAGTCCATGAAAGTAGTCATGTGGTTATACTTAATGCCCCGTATTCCCTCTCAGTGTTTGCGTAAGGGGACATTGTGGCCTCTAAAGAGAATACATCTGACACTGTCAGGCCTTTGAACCAGACTTGACATTGAGAGGCAGGGCAACGCAGTAAAACTTCCACATAGACACATTTGCACTAATTGCCATTTTGAGTGGAGAGGCTCAGATGGAGATGTGGAGAAACCAATGAGATTTCAAAGGGTCACACAGAGCCTCATTACATAGACACTGACAGGCTTACTTAACCCTTCGGTCACAATGATCGAACGAGAGACAAGGGAGAAGCAAGACTTTTAGCGAGCAGACGGTCTGATGCGTCTTGACTAGATAGACATTAAATTTGCATTGAGTTGGATTTAAGTGGCTCTGCCTAAACACTCCCACTTATGTTCACATGAGAAATTTTACTGCTGTTTTAATATTTCTACAAAGAGTCTGTGAATTATTAACTGACTAAATATTGCCAGAGCTGAAATAGCGTTCGGAGCGTGCTGCACAGGTACATGGCTTGCATGATGAAATATGTAATGTGAGCTATCACTGTATGTATTGTTACTGAGACACCATAACATTGAATAAGCTGATGTGTATTAGTTTCAGTACAAGATGACGTGCTACATTATTGAACACAACACATTGCACATTGCACAGCCATATTAAATCGATACTAAATATATATATATATGTGTGTGTGTGTGTGTGTATATATGTATGTATGTGTATGTGTATATGTGTGTGTATATATATATATATATATATATATGCAAACATTAAATATTAAAGTTTTTATTAAATAGGAATATTTAAAAAATTAAAAACTAATATGTAATAACTATTTAAACATGCACCATATCTATTAATATACAGGGTGGTTATGATTAAGTAAAACTATAAACTATAAGTAAAAGCATAAAAAAACATTTTCATTACATTTCACACTAATAATATAATATAATATAATATAATATATAAATAAAACATAAACTTATACTTTATTTCAGCTAATTGCCAAGGTCAAGTTGAAGTAGTAAAGTAAGTAAAAACTAAAACTAAATAACCATTTAGACATGTTTATAAAAATGACACTAATAAAAATGGCAAACACGCACAACATTACTAAAACTTTAACTAAAATTAAAATATAAAAATCTAATTTAAAATATTAACAAAAACTATTATTACCTTATACTAACATACTATATTTATTTTTGTTACTATACTAACTAAAACATATAATATTATTACTATATTTTGTATTTTAGAAAAGCTGAATTAACCTATCAGCATCCAGGACCAGAACTATCCATTTTACAATGGTAATTAATTAACAATGAAGTAAAAGCGGCAGGTAATTTTTCAAAACAATAGGATTTTTTTGTGCTTTATCCAGTGATATGTGTCTGCTGTTTTAGAGCTAGTGTGGCCACAAGAATCTGGACAGTGAAGAAAAGGCTAGCAACATAATGGGAAGAAAGTTAAAGTAAATGCGAAAGAGACAAGAGCGAAAGTCCAGGTGGCTCCTCCACCCAAAAACGGCTCCGAATCCACACAGCTGCTGGCATACGATTGACTTTCAACAGGCCTCTCCAGCTTTCTTTACTGCAACAGGCAGAGTAAAGCAATTGGTTTCGCCCCACCATAATGGCTGGCCATGAATGCTGAGTGTGATGGTGGGAGCCCATTAGAGCCTCAATGGCTGACAAGACACTTAGCACTCCCAGGAGCTCAAACGGCCCTTTTATCACCGGCCTAAGGCTGGGCTGAGGCCTGAGAACTGGTGGCCAGCTGGGTCTTTACCCAACATACACACACACACAAAACAGCACCTGCTTGGTATTACCCAAGGGCTGAGATTCCCAGTGTTGCCCTCAGCTGGCATGGAGACACAGAAGAGAGAGCATACTGGGAAGCAGCTGTGAGTTTTGACAGTAGGGATTTGGGAGATTTGGGAAAGGCAGCAGCTTTGTAAAGATTATCAGAATTGCAATGTGCCGGTATGAAGCGCAGAAACAGAAGGCCCATATTGACTGGAAGATTTACACAGTTTTTGTGAGGGCTCTATGGCCTGGACTTTGTTAGTGTTGCTTTGGAAATATAGTCGCTACAAGCCATTATAAAGCACTCAAGTCAACATCGTCTGGAAATTACCTTGGAAAAAGGGGGAAAATACTTCGATTGGGATTCACTTTGATGGAATTTATGCGCACAAAGGCGTTCTGGGTGGTTTTCACAACACTTTGCAGAGAATGACGTTGCTGACCTCGCAGTCTTTTCTCACTCAGCTCAAGGAGCGCTTTGGGACGAAATGCATTAGTCTCACTTAAGGGTGAACACCAATCTCATACAACCTCTTTTCTTCACTTCCTCCAATCTGAAAGAGCACTACATGAGGTGCATAAAAAGTTCCTCTGGTCGGACTGTAAGTGCTTCAGAAGCCGTAGGGTGTTTTATTGGGGCTACGTGGTGGCTTTTATCAGTTTTTTGGACTGGCATATGGGAGGGACTTTTTTCAGCTGCTACTTGTACAGGTGAAAAGGGAATTTTATTGTGAACGTAAATGGATGAAGATACGGCTCTGAAAAGATGGTTACGGGTCATAGAGGAAAAAATGCAGTTCAAACACTGACTTGAATACAAATCTTACATTATGAGCATGTTTTTAGTTTCTAAATTGAAATGAATTGTGACTTTTGGGAGGACATAAAAGGTCTGAAATGTCAGGGTGATACAAGTGTCCTGATATCATAATGAATAAAAAAATAATTAAAAGAGTTAAATTCTTGGAGACTGAGCGTGAAGTAGTTTTGCATTTATTATTATTATTATTTTCTAGAACAAGTCTGTTTTTCTATTTGGGACTCTTGGGCCACAAATGTCATTTGGACAACTTTAAAGATGATTTTTTCAATATTTAGATTTTTTTGCATGATTCCAGATTTTCAAATAGTTGTATCTCGGCAAATATTGTCATATCCTAACCATACATCAATGGAAAGCTTATTTATCCAGCTTTCAGGTATAAAAAATGGACCCTTATGACTGGTTTTGTTGTCCAGGGTCACATTTCATAAGTCATGTGATTCTGAGAAGAAAAAAAAACCAAACAAACAAAAAAAAAAACATCATATAGTACCCTCACAGACCCTCATGACCCTGTGTCAAGGTCAAAAAGTCTCTTAAAATATCAGATAATTTAACTTTTTTGAACTGAATGATAGTTGTTAATTAATAACTCATGATATTTGTTTAAAAAACTTATGTATCTATATATCTATCTAGAAACTTATTCAATTTGTAAGAAAAAAATATTATTCCATTTTACTTGGTTATACCACATGACTTTAGAGTCATTAAACTAAAACTTTCTTGTAAATTTTATATGAAACCAACACAAATACATTTCTAACAACTTGGTACATGTGTTTTAAACTAGAACTATTTGTCATAGACATACAGTATATGTGGTTTCTACATATACAGTGACTGAATGTGTGTTAAAACAGTAATACAGGTCATTAGTGTAGCAATTTATTATCAAAATATTAGCTCCTTGACAGACGTTTTTGAAGAGGTAAAAATGGTCCTGACTATAGCAACAATTTTAATTGAATCGTTTTAGTGTGTTAAATGAGAGAGGATAATAATGAGAGATATAACGATGGCCATTCTGTCATTCCAAATACCATTGTATCCTTCATCCATGGATTAACCCAAAGAAGAAAAGCATTCACATTTGCAGAACAATTGAGTTGACACAGACTGAGAAAGTGGAGCCAGGATCATCCCACCCGCCGCCCGGCAGAAAAGAAGGGCTAAACTGACTGAGACTGCTTTTGACGTCAGCTCCAACAGCTCCAACTTTCTTTGAGAAGTTATACGAGCGATTTTCCCCCCACCGTCTCAGCACATACAGAAATAGGCGAATAGAGAACTTGCTCTAAAGTGGAGCTGTTTTCAGCTAGAGGTGTGATAAAAGGCTTTGCTTTTGTGCTGCCGGGCTCAGTTTCATTTGGTCAATTGAAAGGAGAAGGAAAAAAAACTTTTGCTAATTGACAATGCCAATGAAATTCAGTAGCTATTATAAGAGCTCCAGGATGAAAAGCCTATTAAGAAGCGTTTGTCTAATGCCTCTATTCTCCGACTCCACAGTGGTTCTTTCATGGAAACTAAATTTGCTGATTTCTCTCTTTCTTTCTTTCTCTTTTTCAAGGCTTGCCATTTGCCACTGCACTATAACAAATTAAGTCTTTAGTTTGGGTGTGCTGGAATAGAAGACCTGGTTTAAAGGTTGCTTGAAAACATTTCATGCTAGTCATACTCTGAAGTCTGTCACCTCATTCACCCACTTTTTTTTTTTTTTTTCCAGGACAATATAACTACCTTGTTTCTTCCATTGATGTTTCCACCCAAATTAATGTGAGGATAGACTAAGTTTCTGTAGATTCCAATTAGTTTCCAACAAAAGAAGGAGAGCAAGCCAAGGTCCTGTTTTTAAAAGGATGTATCTCTTGGTAAAGATTGTGGGCAAGAACTCATTTCTTTAACAGGCTTCCTTGAAAGAAACGTTCACAAATTTGACGATACATTTATAGATCAGTTAAATTCAAAAGGAATGGGATCATTTGCATTAAATATTTCACTTTGGATCAAATATACAGGGTGATCCAGAGTGAAAATTCTTATTTTTATTTAAAACATTTTTTCCATTACAAAATAATAATATAAGCATAACATTTTGAGTGAACATTTAATTTAAAAAATGTACATGGATTTAATTTTTATTTATTTTTTTTTTTTTTTGTATTTGTATTTTGCTTTTCCGGTTCACTTTAAACAGCGAGTTTTTGAATATTTTGGACTCTACTTCATATAATATTAACAGTATTAATTGCCCTTTTTGCACAAAATCAGTCTATACAAATTGTTTTCCAACTTTTCCTATTCTAACATCCATTCACATGATGGATAGCCGATTTCCCTCTCTCACCTCTTCCAGTTCATTCCTCTCGAGGTACAATATGAGATGTAAATTTTAAGTTAATGTTAACGTTTTGCCTCTGCTTTTGGTTTAAATGTGTTTTGTTCCTCGTTCACTGTAACTTTCCGCGTTCTTTCATTACACATTTCACGGGCTGGATCGCAACATTCAGCGGGAGGTATAAAGGTTAATAAGTGCAGTCACCCCTGATTTATTTAATTTGTAGAGTCCTGCCAAACAATGCGACAGGAGCTTTATTTGACCATCAGCTCAGTGTGGGTCTATTCAGAGG
Source organism: Hypophthalmichthys nobilis (assembly GCA_037950665.1). Taxonomy (NCBI): domain Eukaryota; kingdom Metazoa; phylum Chordata; class Actinopteri; order Cypriniformes; family Xenocyprididae; genus Hypophthalmichthys; species Hypophthalmichthys nobilis. Next base: position 8,468,821 of record CM075483.1, on the reverse strand, counting down.
TTCAACCATAACAAAATGATTGGAGTTCACCACCACAAAACCGACATGCTTGTTCTCTGGGGCTTTCAATAAATCAGTCCTGCTTTGCTGCACATCATGGAAGTGTATGAATTATGGGACCATTAGGCTTTGAGCGTGTCTAGATCTCTTTCATCTGGAATGCCGATGTGCCCTTTGTAATACAAATGAATGGGGTGGCAGAGTATGATAATCAGATATGCTTGTTTGGTTAGTCTTGAGTCACATCCCCGTAGAGCGATAGTTCTTTTAAACAAAAAAAATATACAGGTTTGGAACAACATGTGAGTGAGTATATGATGACAGAAATTTTATTTTTGTTGAACTATTCCTTTAAAGAGTACAGTAGATGTGTTAAAACAAGACGGTGATGGTCAGACTTTTGTAACTGACTGACTTGCGCTGTCAGTTTTTTTCCACTTTGTTGTTTTGCTGCACATGAAGGTTAGAGTAGGGGGGTTGTGTATGTGTGAGTGTGTGTGTGTGTGTGAAGATAAGGACAAAGACAGACAGTGGGAGAGCGTGATGATCAGGCTGTAGATTGGCAGCTCCAGAGGAGTTCATCAGCACATGCTGCAGTGCCAACAGAGAGTTTCTCTCTCCAACTGCACACAGCGGAGGATAGGAGAAGGAAGACGTGACATTGCTATGGTTCCATGTCTCGGGGTGCTGAATAGAAAGATTCAAAGAAAAGCTATTGTCCACATACTCATCTTTATGCTGACATGTTGATGAATGACCTACCAACTTGCACTTTTACAAGCAACAGCTTGAATTCTGTCTAATAAAAAAAAAAAAGGTTTCGAAAATTAAGGTTACACTTTATTTCGATGGTCCACTTTAGGCATTCTACTAACTATAAATAACTTTGCAACTACATGTCAACTAACTCTCATTAGAGGATTAGTAGACTGTTAGATTATAGTATTACAGTGTTATACACTAAAAAAAAACCCTAAAAAAACAAAACAAATTTACACAGTAAAATACTGTTTTTCATTGAAACAGTAATATACCATGAAAACAGTGTATTCTGGGTAATATTTGTCTTTTTAAGAAAAGAGGCCGATAGGCTACTTTCTCCAAAACAACAAATAATATTACCCAGAATGCATTGTAATATACAGAATGCACTGTAATTATACAGAATATACTGTAAAAACAAGGCATTCTGGGTAATATTTGTCATTTGAGAAAGTAGCCTATAGGTTACTTTCTCGAAAATTACAAATAATGTTACCCAGAATGCATTATTTTACTGTATATTACGGTTTCAATGGAAAACGGTATTTTACTGTGTAATTTTTTATTTATTTTTTTTTACAGTTATTTTTTTTAGAGTGATATAGTCACAGTATTTACATATTTTGAGGACTTCGGCCTAAGAATAGGTTACTTATTGTTGTCTGCATCGTCAGCAGGGACAGGAAAAGTATTTAATCTCTAAAAAAATACACATTCATGGACATTATTCATCAGACTGCAATACAATCAACAAATAAGTACATTGTTTTTTTAAAGGTGCCTTTGAAAAATCTTGGTTTAATACTTTCTTAAATACTGATTAGAGGATAGACTTTGACTTGATGACTTTGCTATTTTCTGAGTCTTGGCAAAGCACTGCAATTAGCCAACATTCAGCTCCTGCCAACAACAACGATTGGGCTTAATCAGTCGAGTGTGTTATTGAGTTTGCGTCAAATTAACTTACAGTCATAAAGATTTTCTCTGTGTAAAAATTAATTCTGTGATTGATCAGTGTTCCCTAAAAATACTGGGGCCCTTAAAATGCATTTATGTTGCATTAGATAACAAAATATCAAACCAAGTGCCATATTAATTTGTAATAGAGTGTTCAAGAGATATTTCTTTAAAACAAATGCCATTTGTTTTGATATTATGTTATATAATGTTAATGCATTTTAACCCAGCTAACAAAAATATGTTATAAGAGCGTTTTGCTAATGTTCCCATTTCGTTATTGAAGTGTTATTTCTGAATGTTCAAAACGTTGAGTTCTTTAAACGCTTAAAAAATTATTTTTTTGGTTATGTGAATATTAAAGGAACATTCCATTTCCATCTTTTTGTAAACATTATCGGAACATTACTTTTGAAAGTTCTCTGAACTTTCTGAAACAAGAAGTAACATTTAAAAAATGTTAGACAAACATCCAACTAAAATGTTTCAGGGAAAAAACAACATTCTATGAATTATATATAAATTATGTGTTTTTGCTAACATTCTGAGAACATTAGAGCAGATAACGCTGAATGAACGTTCCGTTAAAGTTCTGTTAAAGTTAAGAATGTTTGCTCATAACTTTGAGAGAACCTTGTCAGAACGTTCCCTGTTAGCTGGGAAAGTGTGGCCAAAATACTTTTTGGGGGCATTGCAAATAAATGTATACACTGGACTTTGTTGACAAAATTGTTGGATATATCATATTGTCTAATATTTACATATGTGCTCTATTAACTCTTACCCCCATTGACGGAATTTTTCCGTCATTTATGACACAACGCTTCCTCTCCATTGACGTAATTTTCCATCATTTATGACCAAAGACTTTATACTTTGTTTATGACACAACGCTTCCCCGCTATTCACAGAATTTTCCGGCAATCCATGTTTTCACTGTTATACAGTAGAGGGTGCTATTTCATCTGAAATAGTACAAAATCTCAAGATCCAAAAACAACCAAAGAATAAGCAGAAACAAGTGATAGAAGCATTGCTTATACACATGTAAGCTAACATGATCATCAAACATTAAACAGCATATAAATCAAAACCGCCTAACGTTACTGAATGAAATGTTGACCCAGGAAGAGGTATAGGACTGTGAAGCTTTGGGGGTGTTGATCTGACACGATCTGCTCAATGTTTTGATCATCATTCTGAATCTGATCTGGACATTGACAAAAATGTGATTTTCTCAGCTTTTTGTTCAAATCTTGCAGAGTCTCTGTTCTTTCTTTTGATATATTGTATGTTCAGATATTCATACAACAAAATATTCTGGGTGCCATGAAATTTTTGTGAAAATGATCAAAAACACTGGCACTGGCTGGCAACTTAAAAAAAAAAAACACTGGCGGGAAAGAGTTAATGTTTGCTAAGTACAATAAAATGCAAAAATAAGATGTGCCCTCCGAATATTCTTGTGTCGCTACATAAAACCCCCTTTCGCCTGAGCATTTTGAAAATAACAAGAGTTCAACACAGAACACAAAGAGCAAAAGCATCTCAATCCGCTCCCCCCACCTCTAGCCTCTGATTAATTGTGTGTCTTATTCATTGTGATTCTGCCTGTTTTAATTAGCTTAGGCATGCTTTTGCATATTGTATTTATTTAATTTCATCATGTGCGAGAGGCAATCCGAGGCATAATTTGGAAAATGAAAGGGCTAGCTTTTGCCAGCGTGTACACAAAGGATTCAAGAATCCACTGGAGTTCTGAAGAGCAAACATGTTCGTTCTGATGAGACAACAGCATCTCAGCATGTTCAGTCATGCTGCACACTGAGCTTTCTTTTAATCATGACTGAATACCTGATGAGACTCATTAACTAAGATAACGAAATATCACAATTATAATTAGATTAGATACTATATGTATGTATAATATTGGAGTTTCTGTATTTTAAAGTGTCTCTGAGGTGTGAGAAGTCACAGGGAGGGCTGTCTTACACTACTTTAAATATAACTATACTGTATATATATAATATTATCTGTACATTGAAAGTCACTAGGGTCCAGGTGTTGACTTAAATTGTTTGAACAAAAACTGTTGAAACATTCTTTAAATAGATTTTGTTTTCCACAGAAGAAAGACAGTCATAGGTTTGGAACAACATGAGGGTGAGTAAATGGAACTACTGACAACTTTCTTTTATGTAAAAACTTAATATTGTGACACAAAAACAGGACAATGCTTTAAAATGAGAGGCAGAAGACTCTCTGTTCTAGACAGTCATTCTCTGTGGCTATGTGAAAGTAGGTGTTGTAAAGAAAGAAAAATAGAAACAGAAAGAGAGAAAGATATCAGTTTAGGTTAACAGAGACAGATGACACTCTCCGTAGAGCGTCAAATCACGAGCTCTGTCAAGCAGCCGCATGAGTTTGCAAGGAGCAGATGGCAGAAGGGACAAACATGGCTTATTTAATCTGCTTGTGTTTGCAAGGAAGTAATTGTGTTTTAACCTGGGGAGAAACAGAATATTACAGCCTGGCAAACAAATTACACTCACCTCACTAGTCTACAGATGACTCCATTTGTCCAATCCACTGGTCTGAGTAAGATCTGAGTGAAAACAAGAAAAGAAAAAAAGAAACCCTGTACTGTTAGAGTGTTGGCGTGCTGCTTTTGTATTATAGCTGTGACGTTTTTACTTACAGATATTTTTTTTATACTAAAGGGGTACAAATTGTCCTGGATTTTTCAGATAAAAGAGTTTTTATCTCTGCAGAAGAAACAGCCTAAGCTGGTTGACTTGGCAGGCTGGTTTTAGAGGAGTTTTGGTGACTTTAGATGGTCAGGCTGGTCTTAGCTGACCTCTTTTGAGTCTAACAGCACAAAGGTCAAAGGGTCACACTGAGAAACGGCAATCATCGAAGAGCAAAACCGAACACAAATGCATCTTGAACGACAAATCTCTTCGTCACACCACACTGACTATCTCCTACCAGATTAACTTTTGATTAGATTCAGAGTAGATATCTGTTCCTGACTACGTTTATGGAAATCACCCGTGGTAATTATTTCTCCTTTATCGTCTCTCGGGCGTCTGATTACCCTCAGTGTGTTGTGAAGTTAATGTTGGCAGCCCCAGCAGGATGCTAGGAGTGATGAGACGGAGGCTGCCCTGCGGCTAGCGCTCCATTGGCGGCAACTTATTTCACACCTCTGAAGCTGCACTCAGCCAACGAGATCTAACCAAATCACACAGAGACAATTAAGAAACAAACTGCCTCCTTCTCACTCGTGGGCCTTTCATCTGGGCAGGCTGGGTAATTACCAAATAGAGATGGGTTTTGATGCTTGTTCAAAACACGAGAAAATCACAAGGCGATTGAAATGTTTAGAATGGAATGAAGAGAAATGTGACTGCACTGCTGGTGCTGTTTGCTCTGTTGTGGCTTGGAATAATTGTAACCAAAGGAAAAAGCTCACAAATGCAAGGCCTTCGAGGGTTTCTCTCAGCATGTGAGCACATGCGCATCCCAACATGAGGCCTGGCGTTCGGATGTGTGGCATCTGTGTGACAGATGACTGAATGAAATATACACAAAAGTTGAGTGGTTCCACACAACTATGTTAAGAATAACTTCAGCCTCTTTTTGGCCCTGTTTACAACTGGTATTAAGATGCATTTTGGTTGATCGGATCACAAGTGGATGAGGGAGACACATACCCATGTACACCTGGTGTTTGAATCAGTCTCTTTTGTCCACCTTCAACCACTTCTGTCCTGATTTCTTCGAGGGGAAGGTGTGTAGGTGGGTAAATGTATGGGTTTTTTCAGATCTTTTAATCTAATGGACAAAATAAGCTTGCACAATTTACATATAAACACGCTCAGATGACAGTAAAACATGGAGAGCATCAGCTTTCGTTTCTTCTCTGACAGCCACAAGATTTGTGTTAGAAATAAGGAATGGTGAGAGAACATTGTGCTTGGTACGTTTTTCATCTTCAAACCAAACTTGCGTCTTCAGCCGAAGTTTAAATACAGTCTGGCTAGCATGCTTCCCATAATATTTATGCATTAGGTCAGTAGGCGGCCATATGACCATATGACCGTTTACAAAGCAAGAACGTTTATGAAAGCAATCCGGTCGAATGCTTTTCGACTACCTCTGGAATTGGTTGAAAGTGGACAAGCTCAAAACGTTTTACACCTGTATTTAGCGTCATCCACTTGTGATCCGATCGACCAAAACAATCTTAATACCAGGTGTAAAATTCACCATAGATTTAGTTCTTGTAGACTAACCTGAGGTGAACTTGATCAAGAGCACAATGGTGGTATGTAAATATAAATAGTAAATAATGCATTTAAGGTGAGGCAACAGCCAATGATTTTAGCATAAATAGACCAACAAGTAGAAATGAAAATGATAATACATTTAATAAAATAAAAAATTGACTTCTAAAGACAATTTTGATCTAGTCTATTCACTGATTTTTTTTTTCTTCCACAAGAACATTTCAATTATGTTTATTTGGGAGCCTTATTAGCAAAAGCTGATATATGAAATATTAATTTCATGAACATTTTTTTAATGCATTGACATCCCTAATTCAAACCAAAAAAGACAATTTTCCAGACCTACCAACCTGTACGCATTTTGACCTCAAAGTACTCTGGCATAATTTGTCACTCTAAACTATACAAAAAGATGTTGGTGCCTTTGTGTTCAATTCAACAATATATGATAGTATTGGATTTCTTTGAATAACTTGAAGATATAGCAGTGAATATGGAAATGACCACGTGCGATCGATCAGATTTTTTTTAAAATTGAGTACTCGAATTTAATCGAGGAATCGTGACTAGGACTAGTTGGCTTGCTTTACATTGATCTTGTGCCTCATATGGGTCTTCAAGTTAAAGCCCTCGGTTTAATCTCCAACTCCTTTTCAGAGACAGCACAAGAGTTTAAATGGAAAATCAAATATTTTCATCCATATCAGATTTTCCTCAGAGGTTCAGTCACTGTGACAGATGAAAGTACCAGGCCGTCCTCACAAAGACCTGCTGTGATGGTCTAGTGCTTGCGATCATCTACGCCAGAGAAAATATTCATGCAGAAATGCATTTGTGTCTGCGTATGTGCGAGTGTGTATGAGAAGCCTGGGCAGTGTGCCGGTGTGTGTGTTGACGTGAGAGCCAATGTCTATCTGTGATTGAGTGTAAGAGTCCATCTCCCTCTTCCCAGCTGTAATGATGCACAACAGTCAGCCTTCGGCACCTGGAGCGGTGACCCCGCTGTCCATTCACCTGCCTGTCCCCCTCTCTGGGCTCTCTTTCACACTGCCCAGCCATCCGCAAACTGCCACTCCAATGAGGGATGAAGCCCATCCTATGGATGATGAATCACTAAAAAAGAGAGTACCTGTCAGGCAGGCAGGGGGGAGAACACTGCTGGAGGGAGCGCTCAGGACGGGGACGATGATTGGCCCTGCCTTAGCTTGATAAGTGAAGTGTGAATGCGTCGCCATCACGGGCCCTCCTCAACGGCCCCTGCGGTGACAGGAAGGGACATTTGCCAAACTGTCAGGGAGGGGAAAAAAAAGCCTGTCACTGATCGCTGGATATCGCCGGGATAAGAAAAAAATGGGGAAAGGCGTGAAAAAAAAGAAAAAGAAAAAAGAGAGAATATAGCAAAGAGAGGCACATAACATGGTGTAATGTGCACAGAAATTGCAGTGCAGCGTATAGCAATTATTCATCTCACGCTGAGCAAAGGGGTCAGTGGCCGGTCTAATTGCCACCTAACTCCAAGCTTTAGCGCTATTGCCATTTTTAGGATGTTAAGTGTCACCTTTTAGCCCACCTGGAAGGTCTCGCCTTTGAAAGTTATTTCTTCATGCACATTTATGTAAGATATAAATGTTAGTATTTATATTTGCCTGAGCTGTTTCCAAGAAGTTCGTTTTAAGTAATAGGTTTCATCTCTCTCGAAATTCACAAAACTACCTTTGGCCATCATAAACACGTTTAAAAAACAACCTGACACAGTTACATCAAGTGTGCCGTTTGACAGTGTTGAATCTTACCTACTGTTCTGCTAAATCGCTGCATGCATGTTAAATTTAGCACTCGTCTTTGTTTAATAAACTAGCATGACTTAATGTGGCCCATCAATGGCATACTGTGCTGAAAACATTCTTCATTAAAGTAAACAAGATTGTAGTGCTATTCTCCTACATGGCTCCTCCTAACTGAATTAAAGCGTCATTTGCATAACCCAGATTGATGAGTTCAAAAGGAAAAAATCAGTAAGATGAAAATAGGTGCTCTCGCTCCCGCTGTAGCGCGATTCCTAGATGAGATGTCGCACTCCATTAGAATGGCAATACTTCATCATTTTTTTCCATTACACTTTGTGATAATAGCTCGGAGTCCTTTTTTCTCCTACATATAAATACATTTTTATTGCTTTTAAATTGTGAATTTGATGGAAATGTTGTGGAGCAAAGAATTCAGCTCTTATCCTTATGCGTGACGCCCTCTGTGAAATGTAGCATGTATAATGCAATTTGCGTATATTGGTCTCTATGGAGTATAAATAATAAAGAGTCAAGAAATTGAATATTTTCCTTTTTCATTTGGTAGCATCTTATATGCTCGATCAATAGCGGTGCATCCGTGGTAATGACAGACTTTGTTTGTTTTGCTTCAAAACTTGTTTTTGACATTTTTTCAGTGACCTTCAGAACTATTTAAAGTACCACTTATGTACTGCCAGCACAAAAATAAAATACCTTAATATGAATACCTTGATTATTTGCATGCAATACTGAGAAATACTTGAAAAAGCACAGAAAATAAATAAATAAACCTCCTCCTCCTCATTCCCTGATTTTAGTAAACACATTAAGAGTAGGTCGTGCCTCTGCGGGTCGACAGATGTTATGTGTGTGTGCGTCAATCAGATGGTGGAGCTCAGAGATCAGGAGATTGTTCTGGCTGGTGAAATTGCAGTCGACCCTGGCAACAGATTGAAGACCGAACTGAGGCTGCTGCTTCTTATTCTGTCTGTTTAGCTGCCTGTGGAGTCAAATGCCTCCCTGCATTCATATCCCTCTATTGTGCTTCATCAATGCTTGATAAGAAACATTTATAGTTCCTGCATACAACACGCATGCACACATATTATTAAGTCACTGCTACATACTATTGAGTCACTATCTTTCCCCTTCTACCAATATATAGGGTAAATTCAGGTGAATTGATTTATATTACACTGTAAAAAAGTATTTTCATGATTTGTTATCATAACATTTTTCTTTTGTCAAATCAACTTAGATATTTAATGTAGCCTAGTTCAGATAACATAATATTTTGAGTTTCTGTTGATTAAACCAATCACCTTCATTGTATTGACTCAAATTTTTAATTTCAATGAACTCAAAATTTTAAAGCAAACAAGGTAACTTATTTTAAGTTAAACCAACAGTTCTTTTTTACAGTGTATGTATACAGTAGGACTGAGTACAGAACAACAGATTCTAGTGATTCCGATTCACTTTGATTAGTGATGCATTTCAACTATATGGAAGCTTGTTTCTGCCACTGAATAAAAAATAAAAAAGGTAATTGCGACTTTTTATCTCACAATTGACTTTTTTCTCGCAATTGCGAGTTTACATTTCGTAATTCTGACTTTTTTTCTCTGAATTGTGCGAAATTGTGAGTTAAGTCTGAATTGTGAGATATAAACTCGCCAGTGAATGGGCTCGTAAGAGTTATTTGTTCCTGAATCGAACTACACTCACTGAACGCGCAGTATGTATTTGACTCACTAAAGAATTGGCTCACGTTTTATGTTTGTTGTCGTAGCATGTGAGCACAGCTCAAAAGAAAGACATTTCCAACGGTTTCTATGCCAATATTTCTAGGCACACAGTCTTTTTATTGCATCATATCCAATACAGACTGTCAACTTACATTCACAGGTAAGATGAGTTCTCTATTAACTAAACAAATAAGCAGTTTTGACATGCAAAATGATGAAGTACATAAAAAAAAAGTACAAAATGGTACCTTTTAAGGCCTTATATGGCCGTCACTCATTTTTGAACCTAAAGGTAGAGGAAAACAATGGTGTAATTGTACCCTAAGGACTAATTGTGTAACTTTAAAGGTACAGTTATGAGTTTTGTTCCCCAAGGAACAAAATTGTACCTCCACTGTACCTTTTTTTTTTTTCCGAGAATGTAGCTGGATGTTGCTAGCATTGCTCATGGACATTCAATTCACATGTTTCAGAGCCCTTAAAAACACTAGACACTAGTGAAACATGCATTAAACATATAATGCGATTAATATTTTGCTTGCAAATAATGTGTTTAATCTGAAGACATGAATAATTTTGAATTAAGTTACCCAGAGGGGCTAAGTGATAACAAGCCAAACCTTAAAGTCAACATGAAATGGAAGTGTGATAGTTTTTTCCTCCCTATTTTGAAGTATATTCAAGTGAAATGGCTTCTAGAACAAGAAAAAAAAAAAATTGTTGTGATTTGCTATTGCTGTGATGTCATGTGAGTGGCAGGTTGCCCCGCCCTTGTGCCAGTAAACACTTCATCAGAGAAGAGAAGAAGAGGGAAGTTATTTTGGTTAAATATTATATTATAATATGAATAAAAAAAAAAGTCATGTGCACAGATAAATCATCTAAAGAAATATTGCAGTATTTATTATAAAAAAATTGGAATGGCCAAATTGATTTCATGGTGACTCTAATTATAATAAGCATCATAATACTAGAGAAAAATTAAAACCCTCCCTTGAATTTTGCCTTTCTCGTAGTTACCCTAACTGTGAAAAACTGAATAACTCTTCAAGTGTTGCATTTTGATTAATAGATTCTTTGTGACACCGATTAAATAATTCAGTGTAATTAAATATTGGCTGGTCAGGCTTCAGTGCTTTGTTGACTGACAGATTGTGTTTCCAGCCATCTACATTCACAAACATGGATTTGCTGATGCGTCTGCAGACAGGGTGCAGCAGTGGACTGTGTGGTACTTTCTTCAGTCATCGTCTCCCATGTGAAGATGTTACTTGAGAGAGGGACATGCCGCACAGGAAAACCACAGATCTCCCTGGAGCCTTCACCAAGCTTAAGGGAAAACAGATGTGACCCAGGGCGTGGAGGGGGATGACAGGTGTTTCACTCTGTTGCTGCGGCTGGTGATGGAAACGAGTAAACATCTCGGCTTGAACACGCGTGGCCCAGCAGGAAGCACAGCTTTAGGTTGTCGTCAGTTGGCACTAGTTCAACCTGAGAATGAGAGCATGCGGAGACTGGCAGCAACTGAAAATTCTGCAGTAGGTTTCTATAGGGTGAGGAAATTTGAAGACAAATGATTTCACCAATGGTGGTTGCTCATGTTAGTAATTTTAAGTTCATGGGTTGCACAAAGCTCTTTATTCCTATAGTCATATTTGAAGTTGAAATTAGCAAACATTTTTCATAAAAGAACACACAAGGGATCTATCACTTTATATCAGTCAAACAATTTAGGACACACACGGTCCAGAAACACAATACAACAACAGACACGAAAAATAAAACCTAACAGACAGAGTCCACAATATCACATATTTACATACAGACTAAAACGCCAATGGTTCCACATATACTGGAGAAGAATCTGACTGAACTAAGTGCCGGGTTTGTCAGTGTTGAAATTATACTATTTGCAGAGTCTAATAACCTACACATACATCTGTACATGATATCCGCAGCACAGCAGAGCAGGTGGGCACACCAGCACTGACAAACATTTGGCTTGCACTGCTCCATCGTGGCACCTTAAGCAGCAGCCTCATTCCATCATTATATGCTACATTGAGTTTCTGCATGCTGCTCTTTCTATAATGCTTCCACAAATTGGCTGTATACATACAGTATGCTCTAAAAAGTTCCTGAGCACATACTAAATTTGCGAATCAGCATATTAGCTTGTGTATACATCATCTTTAAATATCCCTATCATCAGGCAGGTCATCAGTTATATAATGTCCTAAGTATTTAGCCTCATCACATACTTTAAGGACCACATACTTTAATACCAGACAGAGAGAAGTCAGGAAATGACAGTTTCCTGTCCTACCTACTCCTAACCATCATAATATTACTCTTTTTTTTTTTTTTTTTGCATTGTATTTAATGTCAAAGTCTGAACCATATTGATAGCAAACCCTCAGTAACTGTTGAAGGCCAGCACTATATGGACAGAAAATCACCAAGTCGTCCACATACATATGATATATATGATGAACAGATTTTAATTTAGGCTTTTATTCACATAAACATTCATCTACACACACATGGTAAACGGGAGCTCAAGCATCAATGAGGTTTATTCTTGTGTGTTGCGCAGCACATTTGTGCTTCCACAAGAATCAGTGAATAAGTTTTGTTCTCACGCAAATTTGGTTAAGCTTCTGTTTATTGTTTATATGTAAATAAAAGCCTAAATTTAATCTGTTCATCATATAAAGCGATCAAGTCTCTTTGGACCGCTCAATTAATATGGATTAGTTTTACAATCTCTTTATGAACTTTTTTAAGAGTCAAAGTGGTAGTTGTGTAGTCTGTCACTGGAGTGACAAATCTCTCAGATTTCATTAAAAATATCATTATTTGTGTTCTGAAGATAAAGGAAAGTCTTACGGGTTTGGAACGACATGAAGGTGAGTAAATGATGACAGAAATTTTTTGGGTGAACTAACCCTTTCACTAATATTAACTAATGGAAACTTATTGTAAAGTGTTACCATATTGATAGGCAGATAAATGTACTATCACGATCATTTAAAGAGATAGTTCAGTTATGTTTATGAAAGTTTTGTGGTGTGTTTGTAATTTTTTTAAACTCTCCCACAGCAAACAAAATAAAAATGATATAATTAATGACTAAATGATGACAGAATTTTAGTCTCGTGTAAAGTGATGGAATCCTTCAACCGTTATAATGTCAAATTACGTAAATGCATTAATAATGTGATGGCATTGAACACTTTTAATTAATGTCATTGATTAAATTCAATAAATTCAACCTTTTAATTGCATGAAATCAAAATTTTATGAACCGAAAAGTATTTGGAAACTTTTTTATGTCTCTAAAAGATTTTATGTAAATGCTTCTGTTTTAAATGCTGTCAGTTCATTAATAATGTTTGTTTCAGTGTATAAGCAAACATCAATATGAATATCTAGAAACCAAACCACTGTCCATATATATGTACATAAAGCAATCAATTTCACTCACTGGGTAATATTTGATAGTGTATATGATTATCTATATTGAAAAAGCAGTCGGTGGCCAGTCAGAATCACCCCAATTGAGTTAGAAATCAAGCTCAGAAGAGCACTGAATGAAGGGAGTGTATGATTAAGAGCTGGAAGGCTGCTGCTGAGCTCCCATTATAAAGAGAGAGAGAGATGAAGAGGGAGAGAAATAAAGAGTGAGAATGAGAGGCCAAGAGAGCCTCTTATCAGAGAGCATGCAGGGCCTTACAGCTCCTTTTGAACTCTTCAGGTCAATTCTGTGAGCAAGGACAGCATGGGACGAAACAAACAAGCTGCCGGCAATAAAAGAAGCACAGGTCAGAGGTGCCGATGAAGAGTGAGATGCGCTTAAGAGCTCTCTCATTTTCTCACTCTCTCTCTCTCGTTCATTCTTCTCACCTTGGCATGGTAGGCAACACATTCAAGCTACAAGGACACCAGAGTCTTTCACTTTTTCTTTGACACTCTAGGTTTCTTTTTATATTGATCATATTCTGTCAATACCTTGTTGTCTACTTCTCCTCAGCAAAACTGTGTAATATACAGCATGATTGCGAAGTGCAATATTGATTCATACAACAAACAAGAAGTTAATACTGAGTACAGTATATTTTATGCACAATATGGCCAGCTATCTTGTTCATTTTTGCTTCATCAACAAAAATTGCTCCAGAAGTCTTTCATGTACACTGTAAAAAGTAATATGCTATATCTACTCCATTAAATTTTGGCAACAGATTACAAGCAATATTATTAATTAAATTCAACAAATAGAATTGAGTTAGAATTAATCAAATGAATTCCTTAGATGTCAATCAAAAATATCTGAATAACAGACAGACGTCAAAGATGAATTAAGAACTCTTTATTTTTTATTGCCAACACTGAAGACAACTGATGATAACCAGCAGAATCACTGAAGCAAAGAGACACACAAGAATGAGTTTAGATGTTGATGCTGATTTTATTGAAAATGTTTATGAACTTTTTGAAAAGTCAAAGTGGTAGTTGTGTAGTCTGTCAATGGAGTGACATAAACCTCTCAGATTTCATTAAAAATATCATTATTGATCACTATTATGGTGATCAGTGTTTTATTTAGTTGGCCAGTTTGACTCTTTGCTTTTTATGTCAATTTGTGGGTTTTTGTAATGGTGTTTGCCAGTTTGACACATTTTAAATGGTTGACTTTTAGGGAATTAATTTGATTAATTCTAACTCAATTTTTATATGTTGAATTTAATTAATAATATTACTTGTAATCGGTTGCTACAATTTTATTGAGTAGATAGAGCGTATTACTTTTTACAGCTGTGGGAAAAAAAATCTTGTACACTTAGAAAAAAAGGTTCAGTCGGGTTCAATATAGAACCTTTAGGATATTGATGAAAAGGTTCTATATAAGGAGAAATGTCTTAAATGATTGCATAATACTTTGTATAATTACTTAGATCGGTTCTATATGAAGCACCAGGCAGAGCCCTTTAAGGCTCTGTATAGAACCTTTTCTTCTAAGAGTCTATTTAATGAAGCATATTGTGCTGATGGCTTTGAGAAAAAAAAAGTCAAGCTAGAAAACAGTAAATTTACAAAATGTCACTTTCTTAAGCTGTAAAGCCCCATAGCCCCATTTCTGTCCCAGTCCTATTCATCTTACACACTTTGGACACTTGATCCAAGTAGAGTCCACTTTAAAATGTCCAAAAAGAGATTTGTACCAGTATGGAGATGGCTTCAATTATTAGGCTTCTCTGCCATTTTATCTGATAACTTTGTTCTCTACACAAATGAACTGGCAGTTCTTTCTCTTTCATTCGAATTTTTTCCATGTCCCTCATTTTGTGACTCATTCTTTCTCACTGAGAAGTGATTTATTGTTTTACATAAGCTCTGTGACACAGAGCCGATTCTTCTGATTAAATGGTGCTGATTTAGTTTCAGGTCAATGGTTTATCTAATCAGTGGCTTTTAAAATAGGTCACATCTTGATTAAGTCAGAGGAGTCATGCTAGATCCATTTATCAAATCTTCTTCAGAATAAAGTTAAGTGCATTTAAAGGTATGCAAAATCATACTTTTTTCACCTACGTTGTTCCAAACACATTTTTTTTTTCTTTCAGTGGGATAAAATGAGAATTTTTATTAAAAATCTTTATTACGAGGCTAAACAAGGCCTAAATACAGTTGGCAGTAGCAAAAAGCTAAAGACTTAAACATCATCACCACCACTAAGCTTCAGTAGGAAAGTTTGAGTCAGAATAGTTTGCGAGAGTGCGAGTATAAACAGAACGAGGCTGTAAAAGCAGACTATTGAAGAGATGAGTTAACCTGTTTGATGTGATGGTGTTTAATGTGTCCAACAAGCTACTGCCTTTTTCAAGACACATAAAATCTTAAAAAAAAATCATGAGAGCGGTATTGCTGATTTATTTTATGTTGTTGAATAAAACATGAAAATATCCTGAGCTTGTTTTCACCACAGACCTTATTTCAGGTATTTAACCAAAAACTCATTAAGAAAACTCACTGAATTTTAGCAAAAATGCTTATTTAAAAAAATACATTTCTGAGTGAATTGTTACTATTGTTTGATAGGGATCAGAACAGCATAAATGTGATTAAGCAGTGAAAGAAAATGAACATTTGAGGAAGCTCACCACAAAACCACACACAAACGCTTTATCCGAAATCAGTAGTACATCCGAATTTCATTCATACTACCCATATTTATACTATATAGAACATACTTTTTTAACGGTCACGTAGTAAATTCAAATTCAGACCGTATGCGATTTCAGACACAGCAAATATATTTATTTTTTCTCTCACTTGGTTACTGAATTTCTTCTTTGTATACATTATTTATGTACTTCAAGATCAAATATAATGTACATGCTGTTTATTCACAGTGTGGCAACACAACCTGTAAAGAAAATAATCATGCCTCTCACTCTAAGGGGAAAACCTGTGATCTAAAGCAATGTTTATTCTCTCACGCTGAGCTGCAGGCCTAGACTGATGCTTCAGTAAAATTGCTCTTGTTCTTGTTAAGTAATGGCTCTGAGACGCCACTTCACATAGTTCCTCTTCGCCTTTGAAAATGTACCCCCCTGGGCAGACTTCGCCACCGCCAAAACCTTTCATTTCTTTCATTGTTTGTGCTGACTTTAATATTTCATGAAGATGATTTCTATATTTATTTACTTCCCATTTGTGAATGCCCAGCTCGCTTGTATCATGCATTTTAATGGGATGAGCGTTCACGTCCCTACGGAGAAGGGTTTTTCTTTCTTTCCCCTCTGCGTACTCCCTTATTAACATCAGATTTCCCTGAGCCAAACACATCTTGCACGAATTGTCCCTTCACACCACCTCCACATGAGATCTGAGGATCTTTAAAGGTATGAATAACACATCAGCAGGGTTCGTTGAGAAGTGTTCCTTGACGTTACCCTGACTTTCCTTTTATCATCAAAGATCTCTGTTATCATGTGCCTCAAATTAGATTCAGAGTGTTTCCAAACAGGAAAAAGGAAGAAAATGACCAACTTTCCAATAAGTATACTGAAAATCTAGGTTTTTACAGAGCCTGTTCGAATGGATGTAGTAATAAAAGTAACTTTGTGTTTGCTGAAGTAAGAACAACTATTATTTCTTTACTATTTAATATAAATTTGTTTTATCACAAATATTTTTGTTTATACTTCTATTCTGAAGCCCACACTCTTAACTATTTCCTTGCCAGCATTTTATTTTTATTTTTAAGTTGGCTGGGAACTGCTGAGAAAAGCTGAGAAAATCACATTTTTGTCAAAGACTTCCGAATATGATCAAAACATAGATTGAGTAGATCGAGCCCATCAGCACCCCCAGTCTTATACTTATTCGTGGGTTCAACATTTTTCTCAGTAACGCTATACACAGTTTTGATTTATATGCTGTTGAATGATTGTTGATCACGTTAGCTTAGTTGTTCGCAACCAACTTCTATCCGTGCCTTCTGGTTTACGCAGATCTTTTTCTTCGCTTGCTTTTGGATCCGGAGATGTTGTATTATTTCAGAAGATCCATAACAGCGAAGAATGTAAATACGGATTGCCGGAAAAGTTCGTCAATGATTAGGAAGTGTTGTTATAAATGACAGAAAAACTCATCAATAGCTGGGAAAGAGTTAAAAATAAAGGTTCCAACAGGGGGTTTTCACAGCAAAGCTATTAAAGAACCATTTTTGGTTCCCAAAAGAACCTTACAGTTCTTAAAGGTGCAATGTGTAAATTTTAGGAGGATCTATTGACAGAAATGCAATATAATATACATAACTACTAAATATACATAATGAACCATTATGTTTGTATTACCTTAGAATGAGCCATTTCTATCTACATACACTCACATGTTAAGTCACCATTTTGCGTCGGCATGTTTCTACAGTAGCCCTAAAGGGACAAACTGCTCTACAGAGTGTGTTTGCTTGATTAGCTACTCTCTGCTGTCTCAGATGACGACATATTTGTCCTGTGTTGGCCACCGTAGCATCTCTATATTGCAATTCGCAACCTCACCGCTAGATGCTGCTAAAATTTACACACTGCACCTTTATAAGAACCATGTGAAAAACATCTAGAACCTGTTTTCACTATAAAGAACGTTTAGAGTAATGGTAAGTTCTTCAAAATGTCATCTTTTGTGTTCTGAGGAATAAAGTAAGTCATGAAGATTTGAAATTACATAAGGTTGAGTAAATGAAGAGAACATCAAATATTGGTGCGTAATTTATCTGCACATCACACAATGTTTTAGGTTTATATCTCTTATAAATGAGATACATTATATATGCTCAAAAACGAGCATAAATCACATAAATAAATCAGTAGTAAAACAAACTGACACTGATACTGCATGGCATAAATCTCTAAAAGCTGAATCACGTTCAGCATGTGGTACTTACTACTCTTTACTCTTATCGCATTGTTCTGGCAGCCCTGAGTTATTTATAGGTAAAGCAAAAAGGAAAATTCATGGTTTTATTTCCATGTCTTAATGAAACTGAAAATGTTATTTTAACGTCTTATGAGCAATACCTTTTGGCAATTTTGAAATTTATGGTTGTCAATTGAACTTTGAAAAGTTTCACATAAGAAAACCATGTATTAATTCTATTCAGCCTTGTATATGTTAATGATAGTCATAAAGTTAAGAATTAATCCTTTTATCTCGGTACACCAATGGCATATTTCATGATGAAACTTTCAACTTGAGCCTGTGCTGATGTTTGACAGGAACTTAATATGAAAGTGAAATGGTCAAAAGGGCTAATTGTACATTCGCCTGGTCCCCTACTGCTGAAATCAAAGAGCCTTAGTACCTCTTCCCCCCACACATCCTCACTCTCTGCTAAATTGCCTTTAGCCATTTGTGAGAGCAGCGTATTATGACCTTGCCAACACTTTGAAATGGCTCTGTGCAAGAGGTAAAATGACATTGGAATATCTGATTTGTGACCATGTGACTGGCCCACTGAAACTGTGGGCTTCTCTCTTCTGCTTTCTCTGTTTGGTAATCGCCAGAGACAAATGAGGAACTTAGGAGTAAATTAACTTAACGCCTGTTCACATGACTCGCATCAGGACTTTAATCTTAGCGGCATGCGCTGGTTTGACTTCCGCATTTAAAACTTGCAGATAGTGCCACAGAAGGGCAGTTTTCAGGGTTGTTATGTAGCAGAAAGTGAATGTACAGGGTGCAAAGTGAACTGTTTAGAATGGGGAAAAAGGCAATTGCTTTAATACAGAATCTTGTTGTCTTGAGATGCTCCTGTGAATTTAAATTAGTTTTAGTCGCAAAATGGCTCTGGAAACAATAGCATTTTGAGTAATTCAAGATCTCTTCATTTTCTCTTTGTTTTTATGCTAAGGACCCCAATTATGATGATCCCTTGTGAAATCTAAGGGCAGATATATTTTCCACACCCATTTATACTGTGAAATATTACACTCTAAAAAAAGAATTCAGTGACTTTGTAAATATTACAATATTATGCTATACTACCTTAAAAAGGTCATATGATGCTATTTAAAATTTAAAAGTTTAGAATTTATAAAGTTTAAAATTATACGATTATTGGGTGTAATAGAATAGGTTAACATGCTTTAAAGGAATAGTTCACCCAAAAATTAAAATTATCCATAATATACTCACCCTAGATGTATATGACTTTCTTTTTTCAGCCGAACACAATTGTAGTTATAATAAATAATATCCTGGCTCTTCCCAGATTTGTAATGGCATTTGGCATTGAATAGTGTTCGAGTTTTTGAAGCTCCAAAAAGCGCACCCATCCATCATAAAAAATAATCCATATGACTCCAGTGGGTTAATAAAGGCCTTCTGAAGCAAAGCGATTGGTTTTTGTAAGAAAAATATTCATATTTAAAACTTTATAAACTATAATCACTGGCTTCCGGTAATGGCTGTACATGTGTTCATGAGAGAGTCGAGTTCCGATGGAAGGTTGACCTCTAACCCGACATATGACTTATGATGTTCATGTGGTTTGGCATTTTTCTTTAAAAGTTCTCGTTTTAGACTTCTAAAGTTTGTTTTGCTCTACACTCTGCTCTTCTGCATTCGCCAATTCTCACCTAAACTTATGCTACACCTACGTCATACGTCCTACATCATACATTGGTAAATTTCAGTCAAAATATTTGCATGCCAGTGCGGTGATATTTGCTAGTTATAGCATATGTATGTGCACTATTGCTAGCTAATAAAATAAATCAGTGTTCATGTTTTTATGAATTCAAATGAAATAAGTTCGCAATAATAAATGGTGGATTCCTCAAATGATTTGAGTTACCTTAACTCATTGGGTTATACAATGTATTTAATTTTATTTGTCATGGTACTAAATGTAGGTATTCAGTTATACTTATTTATAAGGTATATTTCAAGGATTTCACAGCTTTAAAATTTACTCAATATTCTTCAGTGTAAAAATGTTTCACAAAAGAAAATAAGTGCATCCGTTTATTTAGAGTGTAAGCTTGATGTTAGATATATTCTAAAATCAAATGATTAGTTTTTATTTTTCATTATGCTGAAACCCAAACAAATTATAGAAATATTATATAAAAAATATTATTCTTTCAACCCTCTATAAGAGAATTGTTTTTACTTCAATTCAGATGTATTTGTTAAGCACTATTCACAATAAATATTGTTCCAACGCAGCTTCACAGAAAATAGTGAGACTAAAGAACACTACAGTACATTTTTGTTGTGCTGCAAACTTGTCATATCGTTTCTGGGACAGAGCTAGCCAGCGCTTAAAGGAGGTATTTGTTTCAGACCCTGGCACAATTACAGTAGCATTGAGCTTCTGCCAGAGATGGAGATCTATGCATTGCCCTGCACTCAGAGAGAAGAAGAGAAAGGCAGCATCAGAGTATTCCCTTTCCCCTTCTATTCCCTCTGAGTCAGTAATTAAGAACAGTTCAAACAGCTCATGACTGATGGCCGAGACCTGGGACCCGGCTGCAAATCTGAACATTAATATTTCAATTTTTCCCATTAATTTAATCACATTTCATATGCTGATTTGAATTGGCCACGCTCTTCCACTCTGCGTTGACTTTAATCCCAATCTAATTACTAATTATACGGTTGGAGGTTGATTGGACCAATCCTTCCAGCGCAGGGCCAATTTGCTCTCTCTGATGTCGAGCACCTTTTATGTTTGATCTCTGCCAGGTTTCGAGGACAAGGGAATTCAATCAAAGTGTCTCTGCTTTCAATAACAAACATGTCATACTGGCTGTGGACCTGACATACATTACATCATATTGAGAAATAGCATAAACTAAATCTCTAGCCTTGTAAAACAATAAATATATATATATATATATATATATCTTCAACCCCAATCAGATGCCAACAGCAACTGAACTTCAGTAGATTTGTTTGCTTTGAATTGATTTGGAAAAGAAAACAATAAACTGTCCAATAAAAAATAAATGTAGGTTGCATCATGAAACACATTTTTTTAGGTAAACACTTTTTCAGTGTTCCAAGGATTTTTTGACTAATGGTCTGAAAAGAGGGTGACTAATTAATAATGAATAATTATAGCCAAAAAAAGAGAGATAGTAGTAACAAATAAAACATACACTAATTATCCTGATTAAGATACAATTAATTATCCTGCATTCGTTACTAAATTTTTGAAATGTAAAACATTTACATTTCTTTTCCTCTTCAACACACACCACATGAAAAAATAAATAAAAATAAAATGAGACAGAGTTGAGGGAAGATCAAAGTCCCTTTAAGACAAGTCATTTCACTCGGCGGCCATCTTTGAAACGCCTCTCGGCATGCAAGTGCAGCTCCTTTCTCTTTGAATGGGGAAACATTAAATTCTCCAAAGCTGTTCACCAAGCTTTTGATTAAATGTCATATTTGAAGTCACCAATGAAATCTGACAACAACTGTCTCATAAATGTTGTTTCTAAACGCTCAAATCATGACAACAAATTGTATTTTTCAAGCTAATGCGCATGCGCAGTCCTAAGTGCGCGTCTCTATAGAAAGCGCACGTCTGACTGTTTCTATAGGAACCAGAGATTCTAACAGCAGCTGCAGTGACACGATAACTTTACCAGTGGGCGATTGGCTCTTATTTAGAAGGCAGGACTTATTCTGCCATATTGCGTGTTGCACTTTACGAGTGCACCGTCTTTCTATATATAAAGTCTTTGGGGAAGACATTTCATATGTTTACCTGGTGTATATGTTTGTCCATGCACATCATTATTATTTTTTTTAATTTATGTGCCCTCATAATTTTAATTAAAATAACTTCCCCTACATCATGCAGTGGCTTCTCTTCTCTGATGATGTGTTTACTGGCACGAGGGCGGAGCAACCTGTCAATTACATGAGATCACAGCAGTAGCAATGATCAAGTCAATTCCTGATGGACAAAATCAAGTCCCACCCTACATTTTTTCAGATTATTTTTTATATTATTTCTGATAACCGTCACAATGGGGAAGAAAAGACTATCGCAACTTCCATTTCATGCCCACTTTAAGGGTTTTATGTGAAATCTGATTAGAGTAACAGACTGAAGGTATATATCTGAGCAGGCAAAATATGTTTAACCACAAGTTTCATGGGCTATAAAGACATGATGACAAAAGCAAATTGAGTGATCCAGACATTTCCATTGTGAGTACATCACTGTGTATTTAGGACTAGCTCAGACTTCAGGGCAAAACGAGACCTGATTTGTTCATCAGTATACCTCTTTGCGAGTTCTCCAGTTTTTGACAGTAATCTGGTGTAAGGCTGGATAAAGAAACATCAGTTCTTCACATCTCTGCGGGTTGTTCTTGGAACTCACAATTGACTTGAGTGCACATGGGAAGTCCATTTGTTTCTGACATCAGTCTCCACTGGAATAAGTGATGCCAATGTCGGTGCCTCCCGCTCTGTCTGGGTCATGGAAGAAGAAAATGTGTTTAAAAATTCAGCAAAATTAGTGTCTGAACTCGAATCATTATGTCTCTGACTTTAGAATAATAACTGGGAGATGCAAGACCACCTTGGCAGCCATTGAATGCCTCAAAGACCTCCTTTTTCTGCACATAAAGTCCATTGATGTGTGGAAGTGTGTTGGCGTGAATGTGATTGTTACAGCATGCATACAGTAGTGATGGCTTTCTAGATTCAGCACTGCTACATGTGTTAGTCATTCGCCGGCCAATGTGAAGACCAGCTGTTGGCCCTATGGCTGTGCGCTGACAGCGGTGTGTTTAGGGCATGTCAACCTGGCTGAGATGAAGCGCTAAGGGATACTACACATGCAGATGATGATTTGAGATGATGTTCCTATGGAAGAACTCATTTCCAAGGTGAGGCCACAACAAAGATTGAGTATCTGAGACTGACTGGCCTGTGAGAGCTGTACTTTGGAGGCTCAGGTCACTTTCCAAACCCATTATAAGCCCTCAAAACATTTAACGCCTCGTCTACACAGTGTTTGCAAGTCATCTCCCTTTCTTGTTTGTTGTTGTTATTAATGATCTGCAAAATTTCTGTTACAGTATCCGTCTTCTGTGAGAAAAATAAAGGGTGCTGTGCTTTTCTGCAATGCATAAAAAGAGACACCAAAGACTTGCTTATACTTAAAAACGCATAACTTTTGCTACAGTTCTGCCTTTCGTTTATACTGCTCTCAGACAGCAACATAGTGTGGCCCAGATCCAGGCCACATCTGGTACATGTGGATTACACGTGAACCAGATGTGGGCCAGATCTGGGCCGACACTATGTTGCTGTCAGGGCTCCGGTGTTTTCGACCCTCGAAATGGAGACTTTTGAAATGCTGCAGAGCCCGTTTTAGTTTGAAAATGGCAGGGTTGTGTTTCAGTGTAAACGGACAACAACAGAGACTTTTGAAAACAATGGCATGGCTGCCCACGTTCGCTCTGCATATCCTTGACGACCGTGTAAACAATAACATGGAGAATAACATGAGCCTGATTCCAGATGTCTTCACTTCTCTGGAGCTAATCGTTGACAGAGGGTACCTCGGTAGGTTCTCCTGACCATGGAAATAAAGGAGGTTGGAAGCCCATTACACACTGGAACGGAGTTAGTCCGGTGGAGGGTTTTTGAAGTGAGTTCTGAGCATACTCTGCCCACATGAGGTATCGACTCCAATCTGTTTGATTCTGATGACAATAGGATCTGAGGAACCGGGTGATCTCCTGATTGAGACGTTCTGTTTGACCATTGCATTGAGGGTGATATCCTGAAGTGAGGCTAATGTTGATATTGAGTTGTTGAAAGAAGGCTGACCATACTCTGGATGTAAATTGGGAGCCTTGATCTGACACGATGTCTTCAGGGAGACCATAGAAGCGAAACACAAAGTTGCACATGAGTTCAGCCGTTTCAAACGCTGTGGGCAGCTTGGGAAGTGGAATTAAACAACAGGCCTTGGAGAAGCGATCTATGACGGTGAGTATTGTAGTATTGCCATTGGATTTGGGGAGATCGGTAATGAAGTCTATGGCGATGTGGGACCATGGTCGGTGAGGAACTGGCAATGGATGCAGTAAGCCAGATGGTAATTATCTGGGAGACTTGCTTGTGTTGCAGGTGATGCATTCGTGAATAAATTTTATTGTGTCTGCCCGCATGGTTGGCCACCAGAAACTGTTCTGAAGAAGGTGAAGAGTGGCGAAAATTCCAGGATGACCGGAGCTGAGTGAGGAGTGAACTTGCTGTAACACTTTCTTACGGAGATCCTGCGGTACAAAGGTTCTATCAGTGGGGCATTCGGGAGGGAGGGTCTCTTGTGAATTGGCTTGAGCAAGCTCTGTCATGATGTCCCACTGAATGGGAGTCACGATTAATGACTCTGGAAGAAGGGTTTCTTCGGGCTTAATGGGGTTTGAACCGTCGTGTTGGCGTGATAAGGCGTCTGCTTTAGTGTTCTTTGAACCAAGACGATAGGTAACAGTGAAATCACATTGTGTAAAGAAGAGAGCCCACCTGGCCTGTCTAGGGTTTAATCTCTTGGCAGAACGCAAATACTCCAAATTCTTGCGGTCAGTTAGAATCAGAAAAGGATGTTTAGACCCCTCCAGCCAATGACGCCACTCCTCCATAGCCGATTTCATGGCCAACAATTCCCGGTTTCCGACATCATAGTTTTGTTTGGCTGGATTGAGTTTGCATGAATAGTAAGCACAGGGATAAGAGCTTGGGTGGGGAACCTTGCCGTTGTGAGAGAATGGCTCCGATGCCCATATTTGAAGCATCCACCTCAACTATGAACGGGAGTTCTGGGTCAGGGTGATGGAGGATGGGAGCAGATGTGAAACATGACTTGATTTCTGTGAAAGCCTCCTAAACTGCAGTTGAACATGTGAGATGGGATGAGCTTCTTTTAGTCATGGCTGTAAGTGGGGAGGCTACTGAACTGAAACCTCTAATGAAGCATCTGTAAAAGTTAGCAAATCTCAAGAATCATTGCAATTCTTTTAAGGTTGTCGGTTGTGGCCAGTCAAGAACAGCTTTGACTTTCCTCTCGTCCATAGCGACTCCCTCCTGACTGATGATGTAACCCAAGAATAATGTTGTAGTCTGGTGAAATTCGCACTTCTCTGCTTTGGCATATAACTGATGCTCAATGAGTCGTTGTAATACTGCTCTTACGTGTTGTACATGTTCCTCATAGGTGCTCAAATAGACGAGAATGTCATCGATGTAGACGATTACCCAGCGGTCAAGCATGTTCCGAAAGACGTCATTGATGAATGATTGAAATACTGAAGGACTGTTGGACAGTCCGAACGGCATAACCAAATATTCATAGTGCCCAGTGCTGGTAGAAAAGGCCATTTTCCACTCGTCACCCTCCTTAATGCGAATGAGGTTGTAGGCATTGCGGAGATCTAATTTGGAAAAGTATTTGGCCTTGTGAAGTTGTTCCAGGGCAGCTGGTACCAGAGGCAGTGGATATCGAAACTTGGTGATGTCGTTGAGATTGCAATAGTCGATGCAAGGCATCGACTATTACATTTAGTCGGGTTACCGTCAAACTGATCAGGAAGAGCCAGACGAGGATTAATTGTTAGTGAAGGTGGTGGAGAAGCGTCTGCACTCACATGCAGTTGAGAGGGTGCTGGGTTTGGCGGCTGTAAACGTAAGCTCTGCAGTGTCTTGACGAGCTCCTCTGTAACTGTAGTTAAATGGGCCAGCTGGTGTTGATGTATGGCAAGTTGATTAGCTTGAGTTGAAAGCTCTGAGGACATTTGAGCCATCGCTGCTGGATCGTGTGATGGCGAAGTTTTATGTAAGGAAGCTTCATTGAAGTGAGGATCCATTTGCAGCTTTATTATAAACTTGGTCGTACAATCAAGGTCAATCACCAGCAAACACAACAGTAGAGATAAGGCAGCTCGTAATCCAGAAACAGGTATAAGGTCGGGGCAGGCAGCAAACAATCAAAAATCAGTCCACGATAGAAAACAGTCCAGGGCAGGCAGCAGAGAATCACAAAGAGAATAAACAGTCCAAAGGTAATCCACGGGAAGGCAAGACATAGGAAAAAACGCTCAGAGATGTTCACCAGGGCAAAACAAAACTTCGCAATGAGGTAGAATCTGAGAGCAGCTTAAATAGTCCACTGATGAGAGTCAGGTGCAAGGGTAATCAGTGACAGGTACGTGAGAGGGAAATGTAGTTCAAAGGGGTTTAATATTCGGGAGAGGGATCCCTCTGGTGGCGAGCAGAAGGAACTGCTGGAGTCTTGTTTGTGACAGTATCACATATAAGTATATTTATAATTAACATATCTCTTGTGTTTATTTTTCACTAAGCTCATTGCAGTGCATTCTGGGATCAACAGTGTTGCCTCCATAGGTTATTTGTATTTGGAAAGAAGCATTAAATTCTACCACTATATTCCACTGAGAGTGCATCTGTGGAGTTCAAATACACATCTTGAATCCCAATAATTTTGCAGTTTTG
This sequence comes from Hypophthalmichthys nobilis, assembly GCA_037950665.1. NCBI lineage: Eukaryota > Metazoa > Chordata > Actinopteri > Cypriniformes > Xenocyprididae > Hypophthalmichthys > Hypophthalmichthys nobilis. The sequence goes on along the minus strand of CM075483.1, from coordinate 8,442,220 downwards.
AAATACCTAGAGTGCAGCACAATGGACCGTCTTGACTGTTAACCATGGCAACGCCAGGCAAATATAGCTGATGGCTCATTGTTCATACATTTGCCATTATGCATTGCCCCACAGGCTAGGTTTATATAGCATTTAAATGGCTTTAGAATAATCTCTCCATCTGAGGCAAAGAAAGTACAGCTCCCACTCTAGCACAGCACCAAACCAAAGACCTGCTAATGGAGGACTGCATGAAGACAATTAAAGTGCCATCTAATTAAACTGTCTAATATGTATATTACAGCCATTACGGAGGCTGATTTGAAGACAGAATGTGTGCATTAAGTCACATTAAACTGTAATTGGAGTGGTTTCATTAGACAATGACTGGAGAGTAAAGTAAACAAATAAATCATGGTTTTCTGTTTTGCGTTCGTGTCTCCTCTTGCAGAACAGCAGCTAATAGAAAAATAAAAAGTCAACACTGGTCCATGATGAAGTTGGTATTTGGATTTTGTGATGCATGCTTTTGACCATGTCCATTGAGTTTGCAACTTACCCATTAATCATTAATAATCTAAGAACGAATATTATATGAACATAAAATCATTTCTCAAAATCTGATCAATCAATGTTTTCTCAAAGTGCTCTTGTTTCAGGATTAAGATGAAATGAAATCTGTGATGCCTGTTGACACTCACAATGATTTTCTTGCTAGAGGTCATTAATTTACCATACTTTTGGTTACAATAGTAGCTAGTATTGGTGGGTTGAACATTTAAAAGATGTAATAATATTTTCATTAGGCTTATTAGCACTACAGTCTCTGAACAAATGACACACAAAGGCTGTTTAACACAAAGAATAAAGGAATAATTAGTTTTTGAGCATTCTTTAAATTTTCGGTTTACATTGTCTTCTGAATAATCAGTTGTGTCATGGGGTTCATGATCAGAGTATACACTCTAAAAAATGCTGCGTTAAAAACAACCCAAGTTGGGTGATAAACAAAACTATCTATTGGATATTTTTTAAAAAGGGGAGGAGCTCTTTGATATGTCCCGCCCTGTCTTCCTGTTTCAGTGGAAATTAAGTCAAAACATTGAATAATGCTACACGTTCCAAGGCACTTTAGTGGGCCTTTAACATGAAAAACAGTGTCAGTGTCAGAATTACAGCTTCAACTACAAATCAGCTTTCCAGTGTGTTCTCTTGGTTTTACTCGTGTCTGACAATGAACTGGAGAAGATTTCCATGTCAAAGAAGGTGGAGCCCCAGAGCACACCTACCTATTACGTAATCACAGTAGTAGTTTGAAGATGTTTACCAGGCAGAGCAAACATTTCAAGCTGTTTCGAACTACTGAAACAAACTCCCAGTGAACTTCCTTTTGGCCTCATTTTGTTTGAAAAGACATTACAATAGCTCTTTCTTTGATTTTGCTTGAAGTATATCGGAGCCTTTACAACACATGCATCTGAAGAATAACGAACAGAAACAGAGTTGAACGAAAGCACTGAAATGATCTTTTGCGACATTTGAATTCTCTGCTGTAATGCGATCTCATGCATAATACAGCACAGTGATTGGATTAAAAGAGTTCATTCTCATGAATAATGCAGAGAAAAGCTCAGTAACCGATGATGTAGATGCATACTCTCCAGACCGTCACAACTCTGAATTAATGCATATACCTCACATTTCATGACGTTGGTTTGACGTTGGGTTTTAAACCGGAAGAGCAAAATGGCTCAGAAAAACTAAAACACTTTCCCTTAATAATAAACATAATGATATTATTTTCAGTGATGTGCAACCTGTCGTTGTCTTTTAACATATCACAAAATGTGTTTTAAGGTTAAGACCCTTAGAGAGAAAGACAGAAATATAGAAAAAGGAAGACAAACAGAGGGGGAAAAAAGAAATGGAGAGATGGGAAAAGAAAGAGAGAATAAAAATAAGAAAGTTAATCAGGCCAAGTGTACAGATGACAAAGCAATTGTGCACTAGACCCTTTAGAATATAATGAAAAGCTTTAATTAAACTCATTAGAATCTGAGAAAATTAGCACATTTGTGAGTGTGTGTGTGTGTGCACTCAGTGCTTTGTATGATATTTCACTTTTGTCTTCATCACTAAATCACTGATGGCAGATCCTGATTGTCAAGTCAGCGTCATGAAATGGCCATGTGAGAGCGTCTGAACTCTCAGTGTGACACTGGACTCCTGCAGTCAGTCTCAAGAGAATAATGAGAACTCTACACAATGGCTCTGATTTCAGTCCTCTAATCAAACATATCTAAATGCCCTCCTGATTAAATGGCACACTCAATTAATTATAATGGTGATCTTTGCTGAAGGGGACTTTACATGTACTTGATGCAGATGAAAAAATGCCTACTAACTCTCATATTGATGTGAGAGTGTGTTTGATTGAGCTGTCCACTGGTATTATTTGCAATTCCTTATGTTTTAAAAAACAGATACATTCTATCCAACTTACATAACCGTCTAGTATACTGTGCAAATATATGTTTACAGAAAATGGACACCAGGGCTAGCTGTCATAGATTTTGTTTTCCAGTGAAAATTTCTCTGGACGTTGTAGAAAGTCTATTCTTCTCTGGAGTTTTGGATTCAAAAAAGCTAGTAAAATTATTTTTATATATGAAATATTATTTTCATCACATGAATAAATTATATATACTGTATATTAATATTTAATATATATCAGTTTATTGAAGACATGTCAATTATATGCTGTTTATTACTGATATAATTTCTTTTGAGACATATAGTTTTATTTGAAATATGAAATACCATACAAAAATAAAAATAGCCATCTTCCACAAATTATAAAAATGAATTATCAAACCAATAAGTTGTTAAACAGTAAAACAACTCATGAAATGGCAAAAATGGACATTCAGTAAAATCAAACCATTGTTGTGGACTACAGAAATTATGGTTGTACTTTATTATACAATATGTGCACTTACAGTGTACTTACCTAAGAAAATACTGGGTAATATAAGGTACATGGATTAAAGTGATAGTTCACCTAAAAATTTTGTTTTAAAGAATGTTGGTAGCCAAACAGTTGATGATTGACTTCCATAGTTTTTTTTTTTTTTTACCTACCGTGGAAGTCAATAGGTGCCGTTAACAGTCTGGTTACCAACATTCTTTCAAATATCTTCTTTTGTGTTACCTTAAAGTTGTTCCAAAACTTTATGATAAGTAAGTAATGACAAAATTTAAATTTTTGGGCGAACTGTTTAGGGGTAGGTTCAGGGTTAGTACCTAGTTATTACCCAGTTATTATTACTATTACACGTAAATACATGGGGAAAAGGACTGTAAAATAAAGTGCTACTGAAATTATTTTTAAATTAATTATTTAAGATTACTCGCAACAAAGAATGAGAAAGAGAATTTGCAAAATTATGGCAACAGAGTTGAGAACGAAAGCTCTGAAATGATCTTTTGCAACATTTGAATTCTCTGTTGTAATGTGATCTCATGCATAATACAGCACAGTGATTGGATTAAAAGAGTTCATTCTCATGAATAATGCAGAGAAAGGGGTAGGTTCAGGGTTACCCCTTTTATTATGGCAAAATTATGGGAAATTAATGTGACAACTTGAGTTGACCTGATATAATGAAAAATACCCCTTTCTTTGCAAATTAGTTAAAACTTACATAGTTTAGTATATAGTTATCCCTTACATTAAAGTCACCATGAAATCAAAATTGACAGTTCTTTATGTAACAAAGTTCAGGAGGAGCACTTTCAGATAATCTACCAATCAGCACAAGAGGAAGTCATTATAAATATAACCTTCCCTTACCGCTGTCCCATGACAGTTTCACAGCATTCCTCCACCACCCCATCGCCTCACTCTTGGCTGGCTTTCTATCCCAGTCAAGGAGGGGGAGTACTCTGGGTTTGGGCCAAATTTCCGAGCATTTCAGAGCCCTCCCCTGGACAGCATTCCTGATTTCATATAGGTGTGAACTTGTGAATGGAATATTGCAGTATTTATTATAAATGATTTATCCATGCACATCATTATTTTTCTTTACTTCATATGCTCTCAAAACCTTCAATCACTTCCCCACCCTCTACCTTCTCTTCTATGATGATGTGTTTACTGGCAGAAGGGCGGGACAACCTGTCACTCACATGACATCACAGCAATAGCAAACCACAACAATACAATGATTCAATCAATTTCTGATTGACAAAATGAAGTCCTGCCCTACATTTTCTTGTTCAATAAGCTGTTTCACTCCAATATATGTCACAATAAAGAAGAAAAGACAGCTTCCATTTCACACCGACTTTAATGTAGTTGTATTGTTCCTTAACCCAATTGTATGATTTTTAATTTTAAAGCTGGCGTTCGGATGTAAACACTGAAGCTCTGCACTGCATTCACTGCGCCAACTGACAGGGAAGAGGAAAAATTGTTAAATAAAGTCATTATTTTTGGTTGTTTTTGCACTGAAAAAGTATTCTCGTTGCTTCATAACATAAAGGTCGAACCACTGCAGTCACGTTGACTATTTTAATGATGTCTTTACTACTTCTCTGGACCTTTCGTTTCTTTACATGGGAGATAAAAAACCTCTCGGATTTAAATAAAAAATATCTTAATTTGTGTTCAGAAGATGAACAAAGGTCTTGCGGGTTTGGAACGACTTGAAGGTGAGTACTGACAGAAATTTCATTTTTGGGTGAACTAACCCTTTAACATAGAGAAGACAATCATTTATGCATCTGAACTTTTGATCCAAAGTCAGTGATGAAGCCCTCGTGACCGCCAGCCAGAGTCTCCTATATTTATCTAATACATGATCTACAGAGGGAAATAAAATAAGCTTCTATCAGTAAAACTGATGTGAATTAGTGGAGACATCACAGAGTGTAATTCCCAGCAGTAATGCCTCCTCTGTAGTTAAGCACAAATGCATCTAGCTGTGTTGGCTATAATCAACAATTCCCACTCTCCATGGAACAGTGCAATACTGTATATGATGTGTGCCATCCAACTCAGTAAGTGTGTCATCCATGGGAATCTGCATGTGCAGATGATGTGTATTATGGAGCCTCTCCAAATGGCTCTCAACAGCCATTGGGTGCTCACTGGATCGAATTCGCCAAAGTCGTTTTGACATTTCAAATTGCGCTGGGATGAAACAATATCACAGTTTCGGGTTTCAATTTGAGGCCCCGAGGGAATATTGTTTCAAACCATTACTTCTCATCACGGCTGAAATGGCTCTCCCCATCGTGTGCCGTGCCACTGTCAGAGCCCATGCGTCTTGGAGTACTGAGATATACCAGTCCCAAATGTACTGCGCTTTAAGCCGCCGCTAAGTACGACGGTGCTGCCTTCTGACACTTGAGTAATCCTCCCCACTGACTTTGTTGAATACTCTCTACAGTAACCTCAGCGCACTGATGAGCCTAGTGCACCAATTTATCTATTCCGAGTCAGACAGTGTGGAACTTTTGGAATTAAAGAACTGGCGGAATCACGCAGCTTTAATCTGCTCTCGCTGCGGCGGCGTGTGCGGGGAGTCATGCGCGTTGCCGTGGGAGGCGAATGATCTCGCCCGTGTCCCCCGCTAACCTCGACGCTCTTTCCCTGGGACGGGTGATGATCTATCTGTACTTATTATTCCTCCACCCTCCGGTGGCACGAGATGAATCATACCTGTCAATCGTGTCTCGTGCGGGGGCGACCGTGTTTGTTTATATCGATCAGCGGCATATGTGACACAGCTGTTGACGGGGCCCGGAGCCTGCCGCGTTCGCTCCTGCTCGCCTTGGCAACCGTACAGTTGGCAGGAGAGCCGTGAATGCACACACGGCAAATCAATATAAACAAACGCGCAAGCAGATCGAGAGTAATGCTTTTTGCCTATGTAGCCAGTTGGGAAGAGTAAAACAAAGAAAAAATTAATTTCGATAATGTGTAGGCCCCTTTTACTCCCAGTCAGAGTGCTCTTGAATGTTCCTGATTAAGACATTTGAAACTGGAGCGTACATCCAAAATCCAGTTTACTCTGTGGCCATTGTGTTGATGTCCCATAAACAACTATTTTTTGTGTGTTAACAGGCATATAAGAGCAGATCCTATTTATTTGAATATGGAAAGAGCAAAAAAATCCAAAACTGCTTTTTCAAAAACACATATATATATATATATATATTTAAAAAGATCAGCTTTTTTAAAAACATATTTAAAATCAGCCATAAAATGTGATGCCATAAATTTTGTTTTATATTTCGGTAATACTGGTCTTATTTGTTAACATTATTTAATGTATTAACTAACATGAACTAACAATGAGCAATACATTTGTTACAGTAGCCTATTTTTTTTAATTTTTGTTAATGTTAGTTAATAAAAATACTGTCGTTTATTGTTTGTTCATGTTAGTTCACTGTGCATTAATTAATGTTAACAAATACACTTTTGATTTCAATAATGTATTAGTAAATGTTGAAATTAACCTTAAGATTAATAAATGCTGTAGAAGTATTGTTCATTCTTAGTTCATGTTAACTAATGTAGTTAAAGGCACAATATGTAATTTTCCCCACTAGAGGTCGCTTATTCAAAACAAAGGCGTAGCATGATGACGCTGTAAACAAGCGTGGAATCATGGGAGTTGTTGTCTTCACCTCCACAGCCAATGGAAAGGAATTCAATGGATTTAGGAAGAAATCATGTTCATGGATGAGATAATGTATTAAATTTTTAAAGTTCATACTGTGGTATGAGTGGAGTGGGCCGAGAGCCGCGGGAGTCCAGCGGAGCTTTTATTAAGCTTATGCTGCAGCTTATACTGTATACTTTTATTCAGCAAGGACACATTAAATTGATTAAGTGTGACAGTAAAAACTCCAAATCATCAAAGGCACCAAATCGGTATAATGATTTCTGAAGGATCATGTGACACTGAATATTCAGCTGCAGAATATCAGCTTTGCCATCACAGGAATAAATTACATAAAAAATATATTAAAATTCAGTTATTTTAAATTGTAATATTGTTTCACAATAGTACTGTTTTTACCGTAATTTTTTATCAAATAAATGGTGAGCTTAAGGAAGAATAGGATACAGGAAAAGGAAGTTCAACACTCTTATTTCTAAATCTAATCTAAAGTAATTTTTGCTTATTAGTATTGCTGAATTAGATCATTGCAGGTCAGCAGCAAAGACATTGGTTAATAAAGTGAGATTAAATACATAAAGTATATTTGTGTAATTTAATATAGTTAATTATTACAGGTTTGCATAAAATTCTGAGGTTGCATTTCACAGTTTTTATCCATTTTGAGGAATACTGAATGTTTTTGTGCAAGTGAGATGCATGTACACATTTAGTCTAGAACTACAATAACCATCATGTTCAAAAACTGCACACAACACCTCTCCACTTTATTTCTCTCAACATGGGGACAGGAGAGCTGTCAGTCAATAAATGTGAAAAAGTAACTTGAGTTACTTATTTGAAAAATTATCTTAGATATTTTGTTGTAAATTGAAAAAGTAATGTTACTTTACTAGTTACTTGAAAAAGTAATCTGATTACGTAACTCGAGTTACTTGTAACATCAACACTGCTGATGAACTGTAAGTCCTGTTGTTGTTGTCTCTTTTGTTACATGCTTTCTAATCCTTATGGAAACTATTTTGTTTTACTTAAGCTTTTAAAACCTTTTGATGTGTCTGATTTTGATTTTGTCTCTGAAAAAAAAAAAACCTCTTAACTAATGAAGAGAAGAAAGGAAAGAAAATATCACAGAGTCTCTGTTTTATTTTGCAATTCCTATATTTTAAGAGCATGAGGAAGAGCTCTTTTGAAGTAAAGCTTACATAATGCTAATTTCTGTTTCGTAAAAAAGACCCAGGGGTGTGACTATCTTCCCCATCTGGATTTTTGAGTATTACTCAATGACCTGACCTTGACCAACTCCAACCTCTGAGAAAGATCCAGACCCTTAGTGGATGAAATCTGAGACTGTCAACTATTTTTTAAGCAGAATTTCAGAGAATGTTCTGTGATCTGAGAAACTGAGTTATGGAATTAACAAAGTTAAAGGAACATGTGTTTCTCTGTCGAATATTCCTCAGTAAAACTCATGAATAGAATCTCATGAGCCACTGTGAAACCGGCCTCACACCAGGTGCTCCATCCTCCCATGATTCCACAAGATTTGCTGAGAGACTTCAAAAGACAGTTGACATTGGGAGCATTTGACACTTTAACCTAGATTAGGTGGTAGTTAGTTTGGTATCTGCATGTACGACCAGAGTTGAGTCGTTTCCACAGCCTCCTCTGGCAGTGATGGGCGGCTGTCTTGCAGCTGTGGAGCTCAGTTCCTCAGGGAGAGAGTGTACTGTTTACACAGGTGCAGCTGCCGGCCTCCCTCATCAACACGCTGAACACATCAGTCTTACTGTTTATACTGGCAAGTCCAGCTCCAAAGCAAAGGCATTTTCAGGCAGTGAATTAGCCGTGGACATAGCTTTACATGTGCCGTACTCGTTGCGAAGTACTCAGCGCACACACTAGGGCCCAGATGCATACAGGCAAATCCAACATCTGCATTAGTAATGTTGAAACATTACCCTAATCACCCGAGAGCCTCAACTCTGTAGGGGTGGAAGAATCCAGACACATTGTGAGACCAGAGAAGCCCCTTGACTCGCTAATTTCTGTTGTGACTTGACCTCTGTGGTAATTATCCTTGAACTTTATAAACAGTGGTAGCACAAATTAACACCCATAAATGGTTAGCAACCACGTCCAGATGCTGGGGAATGTATTCAGCCTAAACTGACAGAGTTTCTTCTGTATCAGAGACAGTATAAAGAGGAGAAGAACAAAATAAAAGGGAGAAATTGTGGTGCTCAATATGGCAAATGTAGTAATGGAAGTTAAATTAATGGTGCTAATTATAATTTATCATTTTTATAAACAGATCATTTGAATGATGACTTTAATCAGCTGATGTTTTTTTTATTATCAGTGCACGCAATTATTATTTTGATATGTTCATTTTTCTTTACTAATTTGCCAGCATGTACTTTTGATAAGAGTTTTCAAAAGTAGAATATTTTTTACATGATTTTGTCTCTTAATCCAGAATGGCAGCACAGCTGAAAGGTTTGTTTGAGCTGCGCCCTTTACTGTACAGGCATAAATATGAATTTCCTTCCACTTTAGGCTTATTCATTTCACTTTTGGTGTGAAATGGTGTTAACATTTGCCAAAAATAGAACTTTTTTGGCAAAAAAACAAACAAGCAAGCCTAGCCCAGGTGAGAAAAGTAACGCAAAAGTAATGAAACGCATTACTTTTCCTTAATGTAACACATTACTTTTGGTCAAAAGTAACTAAGTAATGCAATTAGTTACTTTTTTAGCCTTATTGTAATGCATTGCTTTTAAAAGTAACTTTCCCCAACACTGTTTGTCACTATCAGGCATCTGGCTAGCAATACTAAAATATTTAGAAAAATATTTTTTAAATATTTATTTTTTGGAAGCAGTGAGGGCAGACATTGAGAATATTATTATGAAGTAAAAATCTCACTCCAGTTGCAAAGTATAAATATGGGCTAAGACGTGTATAAGATGTGTTGGGGGATGTTGACATCTGTCGCATGTTGGAGATTTGCCATCTAGAATGTTGCGGCGCATCTGGTCTTCACAGCGATGGAACGAGATTCCAACCTCTATCCGATCTGCTGAGACCATCACAATGTTCAAGGAACAGCTGAAGACTTAACAGAGCACTTAACTAAACCATGCAGTAACAACAAACAAAGGCACTTCCAAAATACAGTATAAAGTTCTTTTATAGAAAATCTCATTTTCTGTTTTTTTTTTTTTTTTTTTAAATGTTTTTGCACTTACTAAATTACTGTGAATATTGGTACTGTGAATACTATTGACTATATATTGCTTGTTATACAAAAGCTAGTTAGCAACAAGAATGAAACAAATAATTTGTTCAAATGATGTGAAAACGATATTATTGTCAATATTTTTCAACAGAAATGTCTTGAGAGCAAGATATTAAAATTATGGGATGTTATTGTATTTATTTTTTTATTAAAATTGTATTATAAATAATATATTTAAATGTTTCTTTATAAAAAATTTTTGAACGATAGCAATCAAACCAACAATAGGGCAACATTATGTAAGTGCTGTGACAAGTCCCAGTTAGTCTAGCACAGTACACGCAACAAGGTTTTTTTTAATAATAATAATAATAAATAAAGATAGAATAGAACAGTAGTGTTAGTATTAACAGGTCAAGTGTTGACGAAAAATATGCGCCTTATGCCGTTTCTTGAAAATTATATCTACTGTATATTTAAATGTCTTTTTATAAAGACTTTATGAATTAAAAACCCTCTGTTTGATAAGGAGGGATGAAAAGCCCAGGTAAGAGGAGTTCTAATAAAGAGCTTTACTGAGATTTTATTCCACGACGATTATTACAAAGACAAAATGGCAAGGCTGCTTCATGTTTGGGATGTTCTGGAAGCCATGAGTACATGGCTCTACAGTAGCAGGGCTAGTGCATATAGAACAGGACGAACTTCAAGGTAAGATATGCAGTTATCAGTGCATGAGGCATTTATGAGTCTGTGCATCTCATGAGCCCAAATTCATTTAGTGGCTATCAGTGTTCGCACACTGTTGCCAAGAAGGAGCTTCTGTGTAACAGCGATAAAGCTAAGAAATCCACCATAGACTTCAGGCATGGAATAAGAGGAGAGATAAAAATATTATATGAATGAGTGAGTGTGTGTGTCTGTGTGTGTTTGGGAGCAGGGTTGGAGATGGCAACTGTACAGATTTTTATAATAACTGTATTTTATGGCAACTCTTTTCATGTCAGCTTTATGCTTATATTTTGTCTCAGCGACTACTTTGAAAGGACAGATTGTGTTATTCAGTTGGAATTTTTAACATGTAATTTTAATCAGTTTGTTTTCAGTGTATTCTCATATCCAGCCTATAGTTTTATAGATGTGTTTAGTATGAGAAAAAAGATAAAAGGAACAAAGAAAAATATAAACTGTAAGTTTATAGTTTTTGGTAGTAGTTATTAAATAAACTTCATTCATCCTTGCCAATAGGTGTCAGTACAAAGTCCAAGACGACTGGGACGAAGAAAAGCCAGCAAAAAAATACCTGTAAAATTAAATAGTGAGCTACTATTATACAATTGGCTTTAGTGTTTCTTTTTAAAGCCACGATGAAATGGAAATAATGACGCTTTTTCCACATTATGACGTATATCCAAGCGTAACAGATTATCGAAAAAAAAAAAAAAAAAAATGTAGGGCCTGGGCTTGGTTCTATGCATCATTTGTTGATTGGATTTTGAGTTGTGGGCGTTGCACTCAAAAGTGGAGGCAGATGAACGCAAGCTTGAAGAGGCAAGATTTAAAGGGATAGTTCACCCAAAAATGAAAATTTAGTCACCATTTTCTCACCCTCAAGTTGTTCCAAACCTGTATAAATTTCTTTCTTCTGCTGAACACAAAAGAAGATATTTTGAAGAATGTCGGTAACCAAACAGTTGACATCCATGGTATTTTTTTCCATACAACATGCATTTACGGTGAATTTACATTTCATGCTGACTTCAATGTTTGGCTAAAGTTTATCCATCCCACATCATTTGCAAATGTACAGTTATAATGTTATATTGCAGACAGTCAAACACCCTGGGGACTTCTCCTGTGCTTGCACTCTTTTAAATATTGCAATTAAGGACCACTGCCTGGAGAAAGAGCGAGAGAGAAAGAGAACGTAAGAGTGGGAGAGATAGTCCTGATGAGTGCTCTAGCGAAACTGTGTGCCAGTCATTAGCAAAACATTCTCCCAGTGGGTTTTTATCGATTTACCATGACTAATGGATGGTGGGGGGAGAAATCACTTTAAATTAAAATTAGGATTGGTAATAGGCCTACATGCAAATTCAAATAATGCTTTGCACCCAGAGAAGATAAAATGTGTGAAATGTGCATGTTTTCCTTGTACTTGTTCGACCAGTTGTCTCCTGTTTTCCTTATACAGCCTAAAATCAGCTCAGATACGCAGCAGAACGGTCAGACGGTCCCTCCAGCTGTGATTTTGCTGGAAATTTCCTGTCTGTTGAAAGTATAAAAAATCGATTTCACTAAATCTTCGCTGAGAAATCTCTCATCAATCCTAAGGACCTGCTATTAGTTTGGTTGTTTTCTGAGGCCGAAGCTGTCTGCTGCATCTCAAGCGAGGGTGGGGTTCATTGTGATGAGATTTCATTTGTCACTTCAGTTAAAGTATGGATTCTCTGACAAGCGTTATTTCTCATGGATCCATTACAGTCTCAAGGGACATAAATATCTCTTTTGAAATACTATCAACCTGCTGGAGAGAAAGAAAAAAAACATAACATCCAAAGATACAAACAAATCATCATTTTTCCAGTCCAAAATATTCACTGTAGTGAAGCCTAACCTCTTTGAATTAATCACAAAAGATTGGGTGCAGCATGCAAATGAGAAAATTAATTATGCAAAACACATGGTAAGCAAGTCTCTCCCTCAACGAAGATGGCAGGGCTTATTTAAATATTTGAAAAAAGGTTTTTGCCCAGAGTCCTTCTGCTATGAGAAAAGCTACATGTTATATGTTGTAGAAGAAACAACATTTACTTATTTCTCTAAAAACCCTTTTGGCTATTGAATCAGTACACTGTAAAAAAAAAAATATATATATTTTCATGATTTGTTATCACAACATTTTTTCTTTTGTCAAATCAACTTAATAATTAATGTGGTTCAGATAGCATAATATTTTGAGTTTCTGTTGATTAAATCAATCACCTTCATTGTATTAACTCAAATTTTTTATTTCAATGAACTCAAAATTTTAAGGCAACCGACTTTTTTAAGTTAAACCAACAATTCTTTTTTACAGTAAAATGCTTCCATTCTCTTTGCACCAAGAATGGTTCAAAGGACAGCACAGGTCATCACAGTTTCAGCCACATCCACTTGTGTCACTTTATCAAAGGGGTGCTAAACTGCTCTGTATATATATATATGTTCTCTGCTGAGTAAATAATATGTTATACAGGCTCATTATAAGCAGATTAGATCTATTAGTTACCGCTGCGCTGCTCTCAAATCAGCTGCCCATAGGAGAGCAGAAAATCATTTTAAACTTCAATAAGTAACAAGCAGTGGCAAGCCTCTCCATAATCCACACTGCCCCAGGCAGCAATAAGACTGGATGCAATTATGCAGACAAAATTCAACACAAACAAAAGAAATGGAAATTAGCCTTAAATAAAACAAAAAAGGGGAGAGAGGAGTAGAGAAAACAAGTTGGTCTCTTGCTGTCTCCCTCTCGCTTTTTCTTTCATTCTGAAATTTCACATTGTGCGTTTCAAAGCATTGTGTAAAGATCTCAAGGCACAAACATGTGGGATTGTTAAGGTAAATTAGCCTTCTCCCTGAGAAGCTGTACGTGATTTATTAATGTGATGCATGCAGGCAACAAACGTATGACACGTTTTTTAAATATTGCATCAGCTCTTATAAAATCTTTGTGAACATAAATGTGAATTGTGTGAATGGAAACTCAGTGATGTACTAAAACATCACATTATTAAGAAGTCTTTTACCTTAAATACCTTTGGGAATTTGACTAAGATTTTGCTAATTGTTTGCATTCTGTTATGCATACAGCTTATGACTTTGTACTACTTGAGGGACTAAATGGCAAATTAAACCCGGAACACATCAAACTGACGACGACAAACTAGTGGCAATGAAAGCAGACTGCGGGGTTGGCTCACGTCGGCAGCGTCTGGGTCCAAAGTTGCCCTGACACACCAAACCGACGCTCGACACCCGACGGCCAAGTAGCACGTTTGTTCTGCGTCTGCGTAAGAAGAAATGCCTTTCTGCACCAGCAGTTGGCAGTAAGAACAGCCAATCAGAATGATCGGATGGCCCGCCTTACTGACGAGCTCCGATGCCGATTCAACATGTCAAATCGGCCGAAAAAAAGCAGACGAGGACCAACTTCAGCCGACGGTGCGGAACACGCTGAGAAAACTTAGTTGGCCGACGAACAAAAACTGCCGACGGCCGACCGTCGGCTTGGTGTGTTCCGGGCTTAAGTATTCTTGTTTGTCTAAAGTATACTATTAAAAATGCCGATATTACACATAGGCCACACATGCCAATTTTTTAGTTCAGATCATATAAAATGAAATGATCCCATTTTTTATTGTTTTTTATGACTGATTAGCACAATATTAACTTTAGCACAATTTAAACAGAATGACACAGCCATACACCCAAACATGACTGTAGTAGTAGTAGTAGTAGTAATAAATGCTTTCTGCTTCTATTGCTAAAAAGGAAAAAAGAGAGAAATTTGTTCGGATTAAAAATCAATAATTAATAATTAAACTCGGTGTTTAAGGCTAATGCTTCCCATTGAGGTAGCCTAATTTAAATTAAAAAAAAAAAGTAATTTGTGTGAACCCTGTTCAATTTTTATTTGTAGGCTATGTACATCATACAACTCAACAGTCTTTTGAAACAGAAAAAAATAAAGGCTATTTTACAAAAATGGAGAGAATATGGTGTTCCTCAGCACAAAGGGGTTGCAGTTTATGTATTTTTATCTCACATAAGCCTGTGAAAAGCATCTTTAGGCTAAATAAAGCTTTTATAAAGTTTTATATCCATGTCTTTTCCTTCATAATTCTCTGCTTTCATGCACCTCTGCACTTCCTCCAGCTCTTCCTCCAGTTTGACAGCTTGGGTTTGAAGATTCGGTTTGTGGGTCCGCCCACTTAATGACGTGTCGGCGTTTATTTGAAGGGAGTAACTCGTGATTGGCTGAATCACGTATCCATTTGAAATACAGAAAGCTCAACCAGGAACTACAGAGAGGATTCTTCCCGTCTTTTAATTGGTAAGTCTGTGTACTCAGACATAATGCTCTCGTTTTGCACAGCTAAGAAATATCCCTTGCGTTTAGATATCTGTTACTTGCCAAAGAAACAAATAAGCATAATTTTTAGCGATCTGTCGCGCTTTACAGTTACCTACAGAATCCAAACATTCGTGTTTGCTTTAGCGCCCGCCCCCTCGCAGTCTGTGATTGGGCCAACCTCTCGGTTTCTGTGTTGTGATTGGATAATTCCGCAGACTGTCTTAGCTTCAGGTCAGAGTGCAGGAACTGCATAATACGCAGCCAGGATGACAACTGAAAACACTGTAGATCTGATGCAATTGCATTACGTGGCATTCAGATGAATCGGGAGTCCTCTATATGACTCTCTTTTAATGGATGTTTTGTGCTTATACTGATTAACTGCATTTCATTTGTGCTTATATTGAGATTTGCATCAATGAAATTAACTCCCATTCCCTGTAATTCTATATTCTGTTATATTTTAATTTTTATAAAAGACGAATTCAGTTCAGGTTATAATTCAATTCCTGGCTGCACTCAATGGTAACCTTTTGCAATGAACACTAAAATGCCTATGCTGTCTTTAAATCATTTTTTAAAGAAATGCCTGAAGTG
Source organism: Hypophthalmichthys nobilis (assembly GCA_037950665.1). Taxonomy (NCBI): domain Eukaryota; kingdom Metazoa; phylum Chordata; class Actinopteri; order Cypriniformes; family Xenocyprididae; genus Hypophthalmichthys; species Hypophthalmichthys nobilis. Next base: position 8,426,592 of record CM075483.1, on the reverse strand, counting down.
CTTATTTTAATCTTAAATCTCTTTCAAACCAAAACCTTTGTAGTTTAGCTTCTGAAAAAGGATACTGGTCTCAATTTGAGTCTTCAAAGCGCTGGTACACATAGCCCTTGGCTATCACTCTATTTGTGGATTGACCACAGCTTGCCCAACTTTATGTTGTCTGCAATTTGGAGACTATCTTTGGAGATTTTTTACACATAGTATGCAAGCTTTATGTCATTAATTTTTTTAAATATTCTGTTAACATATCCTTTACGTCATTATCAGTGTTGCGAGTCTGTTGGCTAGACTCAGTCAAGCATTTTTGTCTTGTGAGGTTTGCATAAGTCTGAATTGTTCAAATTGCACACTGTGTGACCCTACAACTTCCTGGTCGCTGCATTGAATCTTCACCGTTTTACAAAGCCTAAGGCTATGTAGGCAGAAATTAGAAGTTTCTAGAAGATTGGTATGTTTGCCACTTAACAGCCCTTGTCAACTTCCTTTAGTGGTCACACTCATTACAAAGGAAGTGTTTGGTCATTGTAGGATTGTAGGTCATGCCCCTGGGCTTGACTCAAACCATGTTGTGTAAACAGAGTAATGGTCCTCTTCCTCTGGCATCTTTGGAAAAGTAATCCATTCCGTTTTCTCCCACATTGTTGTTGCATGTGGAACCCTTGTAATTACATCAACTTAAAGTAAAGATTAAAGACATCAAACGTAGGATGCTGAGTCGACCCTTGAACTCATTTTACAGGTTTCAGCTCACACAGTCATGCCTCAAGAAAGGATGAAAACAGCCTCATAATTCTCTGCTTTCATGCACCTCTGCACTTCCTCCAGCTCTTCTCTGTTTTCCATGCTAATCAGTCTGGTCTCTTAGCACAGACCCTGCACACCTTTTCCTCAGGAGATCTCCGGCTTATACGAGCCAAAATGGATCAGGTCAAAGGTCTACGGCTCGATTTCTCTGGGAGGGAATAGGTCAGAGAGCTTTAAACATCATCAGAAACAAAGACTTGCCCTTTGGCTCATGCACCCTTTTTCCCAGTCTTTAACAGAAGAAGTGGTATTGATTGCAAATAGTATTGTGAGGAGCGTAGAATTTTGATAAAGCGCTCCCTGACCACCTCACAATAAAAACAGCTTGTGAGGCTGTATAGCTAATGCTTTAATGCACTTAACCCATTACCAATTTCAAAATTCCTTGCCTTCCAAACTAACCATTTAACATACATCACAAGATAAGGTGCTTTTTTTCTCCTCCGGTCTTTTTCAATTCAGTTGCTATGGAAATCAATCTGAGATCTCTATCGGGAAAGTCAGAGTAGTGTAAAATGAGATGGAGTGTATGCTCCTTTAATATAAATGGACAATCTTCGCAGTGTAAAACCCACTTTAACTCTGCATTGAATGATCAGACACATTCAGATACTACATAATGGTTTTGGTCTTTTTTAAATTGTTGTTTATCATATGTAAATGGACCAATCACATGACACTCATCTTTTTTTTTATCCAGATCTTTTAATTTATTCAAAAATACATAAATTAAATTCATACATACAGTAGTTTAAATGTACCTTTTCTATAATGAGATGTTTTTTTGATTTATGAAGGTTTTATTTAACATAGTAACAAAATTCATGTGGTCTGACCAGCATGCATAAAAACTAGCATAAAACAGGAAATTATGAAACCAACATTAATACAAAAAAATACCTTGGCACTAGATTTTTTCCCCCTTTATCACACTCTTATAGGTCATTGACTCCCAAGTTTGAATCATTGTCTATATGTAATGCAAATCATCTTCTACCCATGATTGATTAATTCAACATACATTTTTGAGGAATTCAGTGTAGAGCAATTCAACACTAGTGTAAGGGTGGCTTGCAGGCATGGAAAGACTTTCAAATGAACTATGTCTCGAATCGACCTTCGCATGATTGAATTCCTTGAAGTCCCTTGCCACCTCTGGGGATGTGCCTCACATCAAATTCCTCTTTCTAGCTTCAAGATGCTTTCCATCTTACACAATCACCCATGACTTTTGCAGCAGTTTAGGATGTGATGCTGAACTCTGAAAGTGTATTGCATGGCTGTGGTTTGCAACTGCTGGGTCACAACCTGAAAAAAAGGAGAACAGCAGGGGGAAAAAACTGCTGAATGTCAAAGGTTTAGTGGCATGTTCTCATACTCAAATCCGTGAGAAAAAAATTACAAAATCATTTATAAAATTGTCAGTTTTCTTAGTCAGCATATGTCATTATAAAAAGGGTGAATAGTTTATTGGGCAGTTCATGGTAATATTTATAAATATCAAGGACATTTATTCTCTACAATTAACAATTTTTATAGTGTTGCATTGAGTTACATTGCTGTTCAATGTAAAATCTCACACTAAAGGGCTTTTCACACTTGAAATAGTTAACCCTGGGTCATTCTAAACTGAATCCTCGGTTATCTTGCTTCACATTTCACAGTGCTCATAATTTACTTGAGGCTAACAATTAATCCTGGGTATTCATAAGCTGACATTTCACACTGTAAATTCCTAAACCCTGGGTTAATGTTCTTATTTGCATATTTGCGGTGTCAGTGTCATTGATTGGATAAACGCAGCGCGCAACCTGTTTAGCTCGCAACCTCGCATTGCTGATTGTACTATCGAGTTTATACTGAATGGACATTTCGGACTACTATAAAGGCAAGAATTAAATGGTCTCTTCTTCACTCAAACTGTGGCGTTTTCATAACCCCGGGTAAAAAGCGGTGCTAACCCCGCTTCTAAATTACAAGTGTGAAACGTTCCTTTACTCTGGGTTAAAAGCAGCGTTAAGAACGACGATAACCCGGGGTTAGGCACGGTGTGAAAAGCCCTTAATAGAAGAAAAGGTTCAATATAGGACATTAAAGGGTTTTGTCAGGCCCTTCATATATAGAACCTTTTAGGGGTTCCTATCATGGGATCATTTTATGGATTTAGTTTTAATAAAGTTTGTTTTAATTCATTTTTTATTGTGATTTAATTTTTTGGAGCTTAAATAGATCATAAACATACTTTAGCACTAGAAAAAAATTGAAATAACCTGTTAAACAAAAGTATTATGCAATAATTTAAGACATTTCTCCTTTTTGGCATTAAGGGTTCTTTAAATTTGAACCTCATTAAACCTTTTTTTCCTAAGAGTTCTGTGTCTTGATGCAAAACCATTTGAGAACAACTGTTCTTGCTGATTTATAGTTGAGCAGTGTTTATCCATTAGGTGAGCTTTAGTTGAATGCTCATTCACATCCATGTAAAGCAAAAGTACTGTCCTTTGGAATTTTAAGTTATAGCAAATCTTTACTTAAGGACTGCAGCAGCATTTTATATTTGATTCCTGTAAGCAAACATAGAGTTCTCACTGTTCACTGCTTTTACTTACTCTTTCCTCATACTTGGTGTATTTTTCATTCTGTTTCTCTCTCAGGTGAATGAAGGATGGGGAAAAAGGATGCAAGTTCTGTCAAGTTGCCGGTCGATCAGTACCGTAAACAGATCGGTAAGAACCTCAGTAGGCTTTATTTTTTGTTAATATGGATGTTAGTAACCTTCATCAAATATTCATCCAGTGTTTTATTAAAGAGAGTCTGAAATGTTGCTTTTTCTCCTTCATTTCAGCCACTGTGATTATATTGCTTATGAATGTTATGCATGAACAAACTTGATGATCAGCTGGGAACAGAACCATATGACTAAGAAAAACCCAAAATAAACAACTTCATAGCCTATACTATATAAACGTCTTCACGTTTAGCTACTGTAGTATAAGTCTCTGAACCTCCTTTTGCTCTGACTTATGCTTTCTCTTAATTTAGCATTAGCTATAGGAGGAAACAATCATTCATTTTTGGCACTTATCAATCATGGTAACTACCGGTTAGCATGCCAGCTGTGATAGCGGAAAGGTTTGTTACATAACTTAGACAATGTCAGTATGGATGCTAGGGGCTGTATGAGGAGAAACAGCGCTGTAAACACCTGGCAAAGCTGTATAAATGACAATTCCACAATAGGAAATCCAATTTAGCTGTTAAAATAACAGAGTTTAAGGTGTTGTGAGTTTACACATTGGTTGTGTAAACACACTCACTGATGGAGCAATATCCTTGGGTAAAAAGAAATGGTAGTTTATTCTGATTAAAAATCATGCGCTATTAAACACAGAGTGGGTTTTCGTTGTGCGTTTTGCTACATTTGGTCTTTTAGCCTCTTTTTACCCAAAATACCATCTTCCTACTTTCCTTTTTTTTTTTTTTTTTTTCAGCTTAAACAATATTAAAAATCACAAATTTGAGGTCAGTACGATTTTTTTTTTTTTTTTTTAAATTGTAAATTAATACTTCTATTTAGCAAGGACACATGAACTTTATATAAATGACAGACATTTATAATGTTGCAAAAGATTTCTATTTCAAATAAATTATGTTCTTGTGAACTTTCTATTCATCAAAGTATCCTAAAAAATATATATATCATGGTTTCTTCAAAAATATTAAGCAGCACAACCGTTTTCAACATTGATAATAATAAAAATGTTTCTTGAAAATCAGCATATTAGAATGATTTCTGAAGGATCATATGACACTGAAGATCACAGGAATAAATAACATTTTAAAATCTTTACGTTTGATTTTATTTTCAATGCAGCCAACTTGAAGCCATTGCGAATTCTATGTGGCGAAATCTTTTGCCCTCACATGAAATTCCAGATCGTGTGGTTTCTTATTAAAATTACTGGAATTCACCCCTTAAAATTTTGCTGAACAGCCTCACCTTTTGGACTTTTACTCAGAGTAGATTTTAGTCCAGTTGTATCCTCCACTGTACATCTGGAAGTTCTTCATTTTCATTGTACAGTTGAGAAATGGAGACTTAGTTTTGTAATAGCACTGAAATGATATCTTTTTTCATTGGCACATCACTGATGTAATTTGCAACCCAGTGCATGGCGATATCATCTCCCCGCTGAAAGAACCTGTCTCATACGCATGATTTTATGTGAGTCCATACCCTTTAGTAGGACTATTAAGCTTGCGTTGCTCTGTCACCTTGCCTTATTGTGCCTGTACTGCATGACTGTGCTAGCAACATAACAAGCTGAACTCCTGCTGGAGCCTGCGAATCTCAGACATATCCCATTTTGTTTTCTTTCTTTTGCATCTCATCAATTCAAAGTCGTAACAGCAGGTTGTGGACAATTGAGTCCCCCCCCCCCGGTCCTCCCTCTATTTCCCTCAGTTTGCTTTGAAAGAACTCTATATCAGCCTATTTCAGAGAATCGCTGTTTAACAAAAAAAAAAAGAAGCCCAAAATAGCGCAAAGCAGCACAAAGGGAGAATACACATCGTAATTTGAGATTGTAATGGGAAGGTAATTTCTATCCTGACAGGTCTTGCTTTCTTTCTCTCTTTCTTTTTTTTAAAGGAAGAAAGCTTTTGTGATGTCAAGTACCTTGTAGGGCTGCTGTAGACACAGTGACTTTAAATACTGTTATTAAGCTGCATAATGGACTCCAGAGAGCTGTCAACCACCAAAAGGGTTCCTCAGGTCTGTGTGGTCATCCCCTTTGAGTCAAGATCATTCACACAATCCTCTCTGCCTTTGTCCAAAAATTATTTGCATGACCAAACACTCAGACACATCCCTGCCTATTAACTCTCTCTGTTTGTGATCGTTTTAGTGCGAATGTGCACTCTATACAGCTGATCTGTATATGGTCTTAATATCTGTAATGTGATGTGATGTGATGTTAGGGCTGAATGGATCTTGCATGTTCTTCTCAGATCCTCTCAGTTTTCTGTATTCCAAAAACATCACGATCATGTCATGGTGCTTTTAGCTGTTGTTTAACACTTACCACATCCTGTGTGCAAAGGTTACACTCATTCTTTCTGTGAACAGACAAAAACTGTAGTAAAGTGCATCTCTGTTTTGTGTGAAATTAGTTATTTTATTTGCAAAAACAAAGTTCTTTATTTTTGACCTCTGTGCTCTCCCAGTACATGTGCAATCTGTAAATGCTGGGTTCAAATTTGGCACATGACGACCTGTTCATACTGAATCCAAAGCATGAAAATATGCAGCATTTCTTGTTTTGTTTTTTGTAGTTTTTCTTTTTTTTTTTTTTAATGCACTGGTACCATTTTTTTTTTTTGTAATTTTAATTCATTATTTTTTTCTTATTATTATTTACACTACCAGTCAAAAGTTTGGAATCGGTAAGATTTTTAATGTTTTCAAAAGAAGTTTCGTCTGCTCACCAAGGCTGAGCAGCAGATCAGCATATTAGAATGATTTCTGAAGGATCATGTGACACTGAAGACTGGAGTAATGATGTCTCTCCAATATTCAGATTAGTAGTTAATCAATATGTTTTTCATGACAGATTCTTAAACTTTAGCATTTGGCTGCCTGTAAAATTGAATATTTAGTTAAATCTTTGGCAGTGTGATATTTTGTGAAATAATAATAGGCCTTTATGAAACATGAGCACAACATATTTTTTATAAATGCTAATAATTACACGTTTTGAATTTAATTAACACAGAAATATACACTGAAGAGCCAAAACATTATGACCAGTCACAGGTGAAGCAAATATCGTTGATCATCTCCTAACAAAGCCACATATTAAGGTCTGGGTAGATTCGATGGTAAGCAAACAATCAGTTCTCGTAATCAAAGTGTTGGATGCAGGAGAAATTGGCAGGAATAAAGATCTGAGCCAGATTGTTATGGCACTGGGTCAAAGTATCTCTGAATCTGCAAGGTTTGTGTGTTGCTCCCGGTCAGCAGTGGTGAGAATTTACCAACAGTGGTCCGAGGAGGGACAAACCACAAACCGGCGACAGGGTGTTGCGCGCCCAAAGCTCATTGATGCATGAGGGCAATGAAGGCTATCCCGCCTGGTCCATGCAACAGAAGGTCTACTGTGGCACAAGTCACACCAAATTTTAATGAAGGTTATTGGAGGAATGTGGCACAACACACAGTGCATCACACTCTGTTGCGTATGGGGCTGCATAGCCGCAGACGAATCAGAGTGCCTATGATGACCCGTCCACCATGAAAAGTGCCTACAATGGGCACACAAATGTTGGAACTGGACCTTGTAGCAGTGGAAGAAGGTCGTCTGGTCTGATAAATACCGTTTTCTTTTACATCACATGGACGGCTTTGTACGTGTGTGGCATTTACCTGAGGAGGTGATTGCACCAGGATGCACTGTGGGACGAAGACAAGTCGGTGGAGGGTGTGTGATGCTCTGGGAAATGTTCTGTTGGGAAACCCTGGGTCTGGCCATTCATGTGGACATAAATTTGACACGTTCCACCTAAACATTGTTGCAGACCATGTACACCCCTTCATGACAATAGTGTTCCCCAGTGGAAGTGGCCTGTCTCTGCAGGATAATATGCCCTGCCACACTGCACACATTGTTCAGGAATGTTTTGAGGAACATGATGAAGAGTTCAAGGTGTTGTTCTGGCCTCCAAATTCCCTAGATCTCAATCCAATTGAGCATCTGTGGGATGTGCTAGACCAACAAGTTTGATCCACGGCAGCCCCACCTCGCAACCTGCAGGACTTGAAGTATCTGCTGCTAAAGTCTTGGCGCCAGATACCACATGGACTCCTTCAGGGCTCTTGTAGAGTCCATGCCTCGGCAGGTCGGCGTTGTTTTGGCAGCAATAGCATATTAGGCAGGTGGTCATGATGTTTGGCTCATCTGTGCATTCTTCATGTATTATATGAATAAGGTCAAATGTGAAGAAGTTCATAGACATGCATAGTTTTGTTCAGATTTGAGAAAAATCCAGATTTGATTGACCCTCACCATTTCTTTATCAAGTTATTTGTTTGTTGACAAAATTGGGCAGTGGGTTTATCTGAACTTCCTTGCAAACTTATAACAGGAATAATTGCAGAAAGCTTTTCTTCCGCTCTCCAAAGAGCTTGTTTTCTTCCATAATGAAATGCAATTTGTGAATTAGCTATATCACGTTAGAAAAGCACCGGGCTGATGGAAGGGGAATCTGTTTGTGGATGAGGAGTCATGGCTTTTGAAATGAAATCAGCTGCAGCAGTTTTGAAAGGCACCCTTGGCCCTGTGGGTTGATTCTTGTCACTTCCCTGTCAACATCTGACAGCACAGTGTGTACGGAGGGGTCATACCGCTCAAGTCCACAGGAAACAGTGGTGCAATATATTAGAGAGCCTGCTTTTGGAAAACAAGTAGGGGAGGTTTCTCTCTGTGGCGATGCAGTTGAATGGTGATTAATGAGCGAAGTTGCGCTCAAAGCCCGCCTCTGTATCGCAGGCCAATTTGATCTCAACAGCGGTGAGACGGCAAAGCCAAGAAGGCCAGCGAGTCGTCATAATCAGAGAGTCCTCACGCAGAGAGAAACGCCTCATTGAACTCGATGGCGCGTGATTCAGCGTACTGGCAGGGCCACAAAGTCTCGCTATATAAACAATTTATTTCAAACTCTGATATGATTACAATTAACTATTCATTTGGAACAGATGGCTGAGGCTGTTTGTTGTGGGTATTTACACCACAACAGGAAGTTTCAAGAAAAATAAGACACACACCTAATCTGTCCCAGTTGGCTTGGAACAAAACGAGTTTTGCTTTCCACACCGTGTAAAATCTCCACAGGTGCGAGCGTAAAATACTGCAGACTCTGAGAGAGACAGAAAGACAGTCATATTATGTTGTAGGAGTGTATTGAAGCTGGCATAATTCCTTTTTTTCTGTACATGCTGAAGCAGGTTGAAATGGAAAATGCTTTTTTTTTTATTTATTTGAAAACGGATAAGCATGACACTTCTCTAAGCACCGCTCCCTGGCTACTATTGCTACAGAACACCCCATAGGAATGAATAGGATATTCATTATATATATATATATCCTAACACTGCTCAAAAATTAAAGGAACACTTTGAAAACACATCAGTTCTCAATGGGGAAAAATACCATGCTGGATATCTATACTGATATGGACTGGGTAATGTGTTAGGACCGAAAGGATGCCACATCGTTTGATGGAAATTAAAATTATCAACCTACAGAGGACTGAATTCAAAGACACCCCGAAAATCAAAGTGAAAAAATGTTGCAGCAGGCTAGTACATTTTGCTGAAATTTTATTACAGTAACTCAAAATGATACTCCATAGTTTGTATGGCCCCCACGTTCTTGAATGCATGCCTGACAACATTGGGGCATGCTCCTAATGACATGACGGATGGTGTCCTGGGGTATTTCCTCCCAGATCTGGACCAGGGCATCACTGAGCTCCTGGACAGTCTGAGGTGCAACCTGGCGGCGTCGGACATAATGTCCCAGAGGGATTGAATTTAGGTCAGGCGAGTGTGGGGGCCATTCAATGGTATCAATTCCTTCATCCTCCAGGAACTGCCTGCATACTCTCACCACATGAGGCCAGGCATTGTCATGCACCAGGAGGAACCCAGGACCCGCTGCACCAGCGTAGGGTCTGACAATGGGTCCAAACATTTCATCCTGATACCTAATGGCAGTCAGGGTGCCATTGTCTAGCCTGTAGAGGTCTGTGCGTCCCTCCATGGATATGCCTCCCCAGACCATCACTGACCCACCACCAAACCGGTCATGCTGAACGATGTTACAGGCAGCGCTCTCCACGGCTTCTCCAGACCCCTTCACGTCTGTCACATGCTCAGGGTAAACCTGCTCTCATCTGTGAAAAGCACAGGGCGCCATTGGCAGACCTGCCAATTCTGGTGTTCAATGGCAAATGCCATTCGAGCTCCACGGTGCCGGGCAGTGAGCACCTGGCACACTAGAGGACGTCAGGCCCTCAGACCACCTTCATGAAGTCAGTTTTTGATTGTTTGGTCAGAAATATTCACACCAATGGCCTCCTGGAGGTCATTTTGTAGGGCTCTGGCAGTGCTCATCCTGTTCCTCCTTGCACAAAGGAGCAGAGACCGGTCCTGCTGATGGGTTAAGGACCTTCTACGGCCCTGTCCAGCTCTCCTGTAACTGCCTGTCGCCTGGAATCTGCTTCATGCGCTTGAGAGACACAGCAAACCTTCTGGCATCCTGGAGGAGTTCCAGGTATCGCCTCATGCTACCAGTAGCGACACTGACCCTAGCCAAATGCAAAACTAGTTTATATATATATATATTTTACTAATTTTGTTAATCGGTTATCATTTTTTAATATTGGGTCCACCATTAAATGGTGGAATTTAGTGGATTTCTAAAGTAAAAATACCGAACAACCGTATTCACAGGTAAAGTAACCTCTTTAATATACTTTTATATGTACTGAACTACTTTACTGATAATTACTTAATAATTTTTTTCTCATATTTATTCTTAAGTGAGAAATGTATGTATTAACAATTAGACTTCAAAACAAAGATGAAGATGAGATTTTAATTATTGTAGTCTAATGAGGATTAATAAAAGAATTTTTAAAAAAAAATTAAACTAAATAACTTTTCAATATTGATAATTTAAAGCCAATATTGGTAGATCTCTTTTATTAACATTCATTTACTTTGGAGCTTCTTTTGATATAATAAATGCAAAAATTGCATCAGACTGCAATAATAAAACATATATAGTAAGATAGAATCTTGTTCTTGTTCAGCTGACACAGGCTGCACTTTTCAAGATTTATTTAAAGATTGAGAAAAGAGAAAATACTGTCTGTACCTTTGTGAGTATTTAATTTTAATGATCTATTTTGGGATACTACCTGTTAAATTTCATTTAAAATTATCCAAACATAAGATCATTTCATAGTATATTACAAAATAAAGCTTGCCTGATAATTTGGCAAACAGTAATCTTTGCTAAGATAGGATCGGTCAGTAATGTTTTTTAATGCAAGACTTTTGCATGGATGATTGGCATTAATGCCCACGGAGATCGAACTGAGAACTATTCCAGAAGTCTCTGCAAACAAAAACAGTGTTCATTATTTAACAGCTCAGTCTGTTAAATAAGCTCCATCTCCCATCATCCAGCAGAGGAACAAAATAGCAGGATGTTTACCTCTGATAATGGCCTCTTGCAGGCCTGCGTCGCACACAGAAGGTGCACCATAAGGCAGGAGAGACCTGTGAATGTCCCTGGGGAGGGGTCAGTGTCTAGCTTAGGCATCTGAGAGTATCCAGCCCTGCAGTCTGCTGCTGAAGATGGATAAGGACACTCTCTCTTTCCCCCACTCCATGTAAATAAGTCTTAATGAGGCAGGAGTTGCACTTGAAACGGCCCCTGTGTGTCAACAGCTCTCACGGAGACCTTGAGTCTGACCCAGGTCTGCCACAGCCCGCAGGACGGCCCCCTCCTTTGCCCACCAAGCTGTTGCCTTCCCACTTTTTTGCTTCTTTTCCTTCGTCTGTTTGTTTCTAATTAGAGACACGACGCTCCTCGCACACCTTGCACACATACGCTCCAGGTGGCCGCTTTGCCTGGCGGGTTCGTTGCAGTGAGATTGCCTGATGATAACTGCCACTGAGGTGAACTAGTGCGCTCATGATTTTCTGTCTGTGTTAACAGAATGAGTACTAGTGCTGCTTACTGCATTTTATGCTCTGTATACTGCCTGCTACTTTTTAAGAATAGGATGTGAAACCATATTCATTAACGGGAAAATGACAAATAAGAGTGCCTACGATACAGAAAAGGAATCATCTTTTTAAGCACATGAGTTCATGTTGGTTTCATACGTAACTTTTTTTTTTTTTTTTTTTTTTTTTTTTTAGAAAAGTTTGAATGTAATTGAACAAAAATAGTAAAAATATATTTTCCTTACAACATATACATGGAAGTGTAGTGTACACATCTTAATCTTTATATTCAAAAATGTTTTTAAATGTAGTCTAGTATTTTCTAGTATCTAATAAATATATATATATATATATATATATATATATATATATATGTAATAAGTGAAGCAGTTTTGTTAAAATGAATTATTATTTTTATGAATTAATAATTCTAAGAAATAATAAACTATTATGCCAAACTGAATTTCAGGTCTTCATTTCATCCTTTAAATTAATTATTTCTTTGTTACGATAGCAGTGACTTTTTTTTTTTTTTTACTTTTTATTTCTGAAATTTAAAAAATGCTCATAATGTAAGAGATGAATCTAGATCATTGTATGTATGAAAAGCATTTTTATTGTATTTTTGAAGAAATTAATAATTGATAGGATGAAAAATAAGTCTCACGTCATTGATACCACAGTAAACACAACATTCTTGTCACATGACCTCTTTATATTGCATGTCATGAAGAAACTGTTATCATCAGAAAAAAAAAAGAAAAAATTGGGCCATTTTTAATCCAATTTAGTGCAAAAATGTCTTAACTATGATCCAGTAATAAGTCAACAATTAATGTGGAGTAAAAAAAGAGTTTGCCATAGTTCATCTTTGTATATTTAAGATAAATCAAGTCTAAAGCAGCCATGCATAAATTAAATACCAATTTGTCTTATATAAGGTGGTACAGAAGGTTAACAGCCTCATATTAATTCATGTTAATAAGGGTTAAAACAGGAAAATACATTAAGGCCAACTAAGAATGTTTCAGCAAAATCCATTAGTTTAATGATTCATAATAGAACATTGACGAAGACAATTGCAAATGCATTATATTTGTTTTATTAAAACATTATTTAGTTGTTAAATGAAAAAAGCTTTCAGCCAAACTGAAGATGTACCCAGATGTAACTCCAATTGTCACATGGTAGAAATGACCCGTGCGCCTCATTTTCTCTCTCAGGAAAACAGGATTACAAGAAAACCAAGCCGGCGCTGCGAGCCACTCGGCTGAAGGCGGAGGCGAAGAGGAGTGCTCCGGGAATCAGGGTGAGATGGCTGTCTTTCATTCTCATTACCTCCCCCTCTACCCAACTGATCCCTTTCTCCCCCATCTGCCAAACCACACACACACATACACACATTATTCATCACACCTCTCCAACCTGAGAGCAACTCAAGCAGTCTCCATATTGATGAGGCAGAGAAGAGGGGTTTGACTCTCAGAGGACTAGCTCTCTTTCTCCCTTGCCATCTCCATTGCTTTCTCTCTATTTTTCTTTCTCCCTTAGCTGTCACTCCAGAATAATAATCGGAAAAAACCTTTTTATTCACCATCTTTGTGTGATTTCCATTTATTAGTGGCACTGGTTTGGTTAAGCATACATAACTGATACTGTTGCTTATACTGCTCATAGTCTGTACTGGACGTTTGCGATATGGACATTATATCTCAAATACTCTGACTGTGACTTATCTAAGCGATCAGATTTCATAGAAGAGGTTAAAAGAAAATATCATAGTAATACACTGAAGGTGAAACTAAAAACCAGAACCTCAAAGAGACCTAGCTTGGGCCATTAAAGAGACTGAAAACCCAAAAATGAAAATTCTGTTATCATTTACTCACCCTCATGTCGTTCCAAACCTGATTTCCATTGATTTGGTTCATAAAAGAAGATATTTTGAAAAATGAAAAGTGTTTTTTGTTTTGTTTCAATGATCACCAAGACTGTTTGGTTACCAACATTCTTCAAAATATCTTGAGTTTCACAGAATAAATAAAGTCATCCAGATTTGGAACAACATGAGAGTGAGAAAATGATTACCGAATCTTCATTTCTGGGTGAACTATCCCTTTAAGAACACTTTAGCAACCACATTTTTTTATTGTAAAAATGTATTTAAAACTGATTAATGCCTGTATTTATTGTTATGTAGATTTTATTGTTGAAAGAATCCATCAAATCAACTGCTTTAGAATTTTCTGTACAGATTCTCTCTTTATCCCTGTTAAGTTTGGCAGGCAGCTTATTTTTGGTTGGTTTTTGGCATGAGAATTTGTGTTGCAATATGTTTTATCAGTTCTCTCAAAATCCAAGGCTCCATATTGGGCACTGTAGCCAAAGCAGCTAGAATCCATGCTAAGACCTCTCACTGACAACAATGATCTGAAACTAATTCATAATTCATAAGCTGCAATTTTTTCACAGTGGACTGGACAATGTAGAAACACTGGCGCATGGCTGCGCATAGCTGAAAACAACTTAAAACGTGGCATTTGCTTGTATTGGGTTTAGTTTGGTGTGAAGAAATCAAATATGAAGTCTGAAGATTAAGCAACTCAGTTGTTATTGTATAAAAGCCAAGCCCTCATTACAATTCTTCTAAGTCTCATTAGTCTTTTATCCAATTACTGAGGCTTAAATCTGGGGAAATGATGAATTCCATATGCATGTTTTTTTTTAAATCCTTCTTGTCCATAATGACTCTAAATGTTCATTTGGGACCTACTAAATGTCTTTCCACAGGTATGTGTGAAGCCTATGAGCTCAGTGGTTAAAATATTTGTTTACTGCTGAAAGCAAAGTCCCCTCATTCTGTCAAAAATGTAGTTTATTGCATACAGATATGGTCATTGACATGGCACGTTTCTGAGGAACGTGGATGCCGATTTGTTTGTTCTGGTTCATAATGTGACTAATGGACCCCTGAGCTCCACACTTGAGTTTTGTTCTGGTGTGCACTTCTCTGTGGTACGTCTCCTTGGCTTTGTTTTTTTCTGAGGAGTTGACTCATACTTTTACCACTTGTTTTTCCACAGGCCATTTTCTCTGGCTGTGCATGCTTGGCAGGTGGCTTTCCATCTATGACCATCCCTCACTCAACCCGCCGAAACTCACACACATTCTTGCTTTTCATCTTCCATCATTCTTTAGTGCCGGTCCCATTTGTGAGTGCTGTATGAGGCTCTAGAGAGCAGGTTGAGGCTGAGGTTCAGGCTGTCTTGGGGTCTGTGTTGGCAGCACTCGCAATCTGCTGTTCTCCACGCGGTGGCCAGTTGGTTTCCTGGGATGTTGCCTGCCAGCTTGGGGAGGCAGCGGGCGCTCGACCACCTGCTGTGGGCACTGCTTGGCTCCCTGGTGCCTGGCTGAGCGGATGGCATCACCTGGCACGGAGTAGAGGTGCTGGCGGCCTCAGTTGTGTGGGGCGCCTGGCCTGAAATTATCAGTGCCAACTCACTAGCCCTGGAGCTGAATATTGTGAGCCCGCTGGCCAACTTTAACTGTTTCACTCTTCACTACATTCCATTGCATGCATAAATAAGTCAGAGTGATTTTTATCTAAGGTTCTGAAATATCCAAAAGTGCAATAGTAGTACCATGTTTTTTGGACTTGTTGGTAAAGTGATGCATTCTGGCACAAAACACCAATACCAGGCCTACGAATTAAGTATAATTTCAGTTAGAGATGCAACGATCCACCTTTTTCGCTTCCGATACCGATTCCGATTCAGTATCGGCCGATACCGAGCCGATATTCAAGTAATAATAAAAAAAAGTGCTAAATTACTTAATAAACTGTATGCCTCAGTGTGTGGAAGAAACTGGGATCATTCTTTTGTGCAAGGTATCAGGCTTGACTTAAACATTACTTTCCTAACTTTGTAAAACAAAATAACAAACAGACACAAATGTAGTGAATTATTTATTAAATAATTGTGCATCAGTGCAACAACTGTAAATAAACCAATAGCTTCACTAGCTTGGTAGACATTCAAAATAAACAGGAGTCCAGCTGATTCCTTCATCCATGACTCATGGCTTGTTTTTCATGAATCTTTGAGTCATACATGACATAAACTATATATATTTATATATAAATATAGGTTATACTATTAAATTAAAAGACATTTCTTTTAAATTTATAGCGGAGTTTTTTTTTTAATGAGGCAGCAACATATGATAGATAGGACAGAACAAAAAATGCTATTAACAATCTTTCATTGCGCAAAAGTATTATATATGAACGGCTCCCATACAGAGCGGCACAAAGCGCTTATGTGCATCCCGTGTGCAGAATGATGCGCTTGAAGCATCATGGACTCACAGTGCGCAGCGGCAGCGCTCCGCATTGATAAGTTCAAAACACAAAGTGAAGATATATTGATCCGTATTGTATTACCGGTATCGTTGTCTACAGATGAAGTATAATAATAGAAACATTGATTCATCTTGGAGAGAGTTTCATTGTGTTGACTGTCGTAACCGAACGCGACACGCAGAATTGAAATCCTGAATGGAGAATGACTGACAGCCGCAGCGGAGGGAGGCATTTACGTGAACTTTAATTTAACGACTTAAATATTTATCTGTACCTCAAATTAAACTATGGAATGGCTTCAGAACACTTGGAATATAGTGCACGGAAACTTTATGGTGCTTTTTAATGTTTTTTGCCTTTTGTGGAGCTTAACAACAGCCTAACACAGAATAGTACACGCACAATATCGGATTTGGATCGATCCGGCAAAAATTTCAGTATCGGAGCCGATACCCGATCTGAGTGTCGGATCGGTGCATTCCTAATTTCAGTGAAACAATAGGCTACTACTAATCTAGAATTAAAATTCACTTGTTCATGTTCAATTGGAAACGCAATCGAAATTCAGTGTCCTTGTGAACTGGAGTCAAGAAGATAGTCAGTCTAAATAAAATTTGGGATGCACAGATATTGTCATGGCTGATAAGCGACTAAATGGCGATAGTATAGAATTTCAATCTTTTGTTGAAATACATAAAAAATGATGTACTAAATCAATAAAAATAATAAAAACTAATGTTAAATAGTAAATTCCATAGTAGTATCATGTTTTGTATCATGGCACAAGACTCCAACATCAGCCCCCTAAATTAAGTATAATGGAACAATTCTTAGAATATAAATTCTAAATTAATTGGGGTACATAGATATTACAGTTCTGGTCAGTACCGTTAAGCCAGTATTATTTTTGTATTTTTACTGATAAGCGATGAATTGCAGATATTGAAATTCTGTACAATCTTGTCTAAATAAATTAACAAATAAAACACTAAATCAATAAAAAACTGAACACTAAAAATAAAAAGTTAAAGATAAATGCTAAAAATAAAATGTAGAATATACAGTATAAAACATGGTAACACTTTACAATAAGGTGTCATTTGTTAACATTAATTAACTAAATTAGTGAACTAACAATGAGCAATACTTTCATTAATCTTAGTTGGTTTATTTCAACACTTATTAATATTTTTTTAAATCAAGTTGTGTTTGTTAACATTAGTTAATGTACTGCGAACTAAATGAACAACTCATTTTTATTAACTAACATAAACAAAGTTTAATGAATGTTGTAAGAAATACATTGCTCAGTTAGTTCATGTTATTTATACATTACCTAATGTTAACAAATGAGACCTTACTGTAAAGTGTTACCAAAAAAATTATATTTTTATTTTGATTCAATGGTTTACAATATCAACTGTTAAATAAATCTCTATTATCAGCCAATTGAATTGAAATTGCACTAATAATATTGTGCATTTCTAAACTAAATGTAATAGTTATCGGCATTTCTTTGTGTATAACAAGGAAACAAGTCCCCGGTGTGGTTTTATAAAAGAGTATTCCACATTATATGTGTGTATGTGGCCACAGATCTGTTTGCAAACTGTGTTTATGAGTCCCATTCACACCTCTGTGTTTTATACAGTCTGTCAACACTCGTATGAGTGAAACTCTCTTTTTTTTTATGCCTCACACACACACCCTTCCTCTCTCACAAACACACCGCAGCCTACCAGCCTGCGGTCGGAAGAGGGTGAGGTATTACAGCACACCTGGGTCGGGCTGAGATAACTACACAACCACTTAACACAGGGGGGAAAATCCCACTTCAGCTGTTTCTGTTGGACGCTGATGCCGGTATGCTGTACCGCACCTGGCCGTAAGGTCCAATGTTACGAACACAGGGCTATATGAGAAAATACCACAGAATTCTGTGAAACTAGAAGACCGTGAGAATTCATACAAGGACACACGAGGAGATGTGAGTGTGTGTGTAAGAAACAGTGGCCTGTTGCCAGATGAATGGGAACTCACTCCCGGCATGCCACAGCTGCTGCTGAGAG
Organism: Hypophthalmichthys nobilis; assembly: GCA_037950665.1. NCBI lineage: Eukaryota > Metazoa > Chordata > Actinopteri > Cypriniformes > Xenocyprididae > Hypophthalmichthys > Hypophthalmichthys nobilis. The sequence goes on along the minus strand of CM075483.1, from coordinate 8,408,558 downwards.
CCACATGATGCTATTGGGAATATTCCAGCGTTTTTCATCAGAATGTGGGAGACTGAAGCGTAGGCCGCTGAATTATTAGCTTCCTCAAGACAACAAGGTCCCCTCTCTTCACTCACATATCCTCATCTGACAATTTCATTTTCACACAGCCTCCTCTGGACTTACTGTATGTCTTTTTCTCATAAAAGAGTATGAGATCACATCTATATTCATGGCTTTTTACTTGCCTTTTCAAGAAAGGATTTTTGGGTCAATGACATGATTCTTTTTTTTTTTCAACTGTGCTAAGTTATTTAAAAATAAAGTAGAAATGCAACAGGGTTGTTATTGTTAACTAAACAAACTAAAAATATATGAAATTGTTTTAGTAATTGTAATAAAGACACAGATGAGCCAAAACATTATGACCACCTGCCTGTCGGTCCTCCGTGTGCTGACAAAACAGAGCAAACCTGCCATGACCATGGACTGTACAAGACCCCTGAAGGTGTCCTGTGGTATCTGGCAGCAGATCTTTGAAGTCCTGTAGGTTGCGAGGTGGATCGAACTTGTTGGTCCAGCCCATCCCACAGATGCTCAATTGGATTGAGATTGGGGGAGTTTGGAGGCCAGACCATCACCGTAAACTCTTCATCATGTTCCTCAAAACATTCCTGAACAGTGTGTGCAGTGTGACAGGGCGCATTATCCTGCTGAAAGAGGCCGCTTCCACCAGGGAATACCACTGAAGGGGTGTAGCTGGTCTGCAACACGTGTCAGATTTATGCAGCTATACAGCCCCATTTGCAGCAGAGTGCGATGCACTGTGTGTTGTTGCTACACATTGTTGGTAAATTCTTGCCACTGCTGACAGGGGGCAACCCACAAACCTTGCCATTTCAGAGATCGAAGTGAGTCAGAGTGGCCCAGTTGCCTTGCCATAACAATTTGGCCCTTGTCAAAGTCTCTCAGTTCTTTATTCCTGCTCATTTCTCCTGCATCAAACACATTGATAACAACAACTGATTGTTTGCTTACCATCTAATCTACCCGAGAAGCGCCTGCGGTGGACACCCAACCCGGCCCACATCCAAGTGTGACATCGGAAGCCAGGCCAGTGCCGCCCTGCAGCCGATTCTTGAGATTTTATTGGTCATGTCAATCACAGTACTGATTGCTTACACCAAACATTGATCCCTAAACCTACCCTTCACTGTAAACAATGAAATTACCTGTAGGGCGGGATTTCTGGTGAAGTGGTTTGGGGGAAAAATCGTGCTTCATCAATAACTTTGAGCATCGAGAAGACTTCTCCTCACACCTAATTCTTTATCATTTACTTCTTATATTCATCTTTTTATGACAGACTGCACTGAAACCCACCTAAAACCTACCCTTATGCCTGAAACACACTCAAAACCTACCCTTATGCCTAAAAATACTTTCAATCGGAAACAAACATACAACAAATCGGGTTTCCGGGGCAACACAGGGATGGGGGTGTCACCATAGATATACAGTATATATCTATGGGGAGTCACAAGGTGACATATTGAGCGTGAAAGGCAAGATCATACAAAAATATGTGATATGGATAAAGTGTGTACACTTACTTAACATGTATGGAAAATATGTAAAAATTTCTTATTTTCATCCTCTTGGACAGTCTTATTAGTCATTGACCTTCTTGTGAACAGGACACATTTTAACTACTTTGTCCCTCTGTTGTTACTTAAGCCAGTATTTAAAAATATGGAAACATTTGCCACATGAGACAAATGCAAAACAATTCCCTTTGGATGCGATGACACTTAGGCTCCGACACAAAGCGGTTAAATAAAGAACGTGAATCAGCGTGAGCCTCTGGTAATGTATGAAACTGAAGTGCATGAAATTTAAAAGTTTTCCAATTAAGAGAGGCTTAAGCTGTTTGGAGTCTGGCTGGAACAAGATAAATGCAGCGGGCAGCGAGCGCTAATGAGGACATACACACTGATGACTGCTGCTGCAGCTTGTACACAGATAGTCATGGCTGTCGTGGAGGCTTTTAATAGCCCCTTACAATTTATCTGCTAGAATTATTATTAGCCTCCTGTTTGCTGGGTGGCTTATCTCTGCCTGCTCGGGGTGGATTTGCTTGCTGCTCTGTGTTTGATGTGTGTGTGTGTGTGTGTGTGCATGTGTTTATGTGTGAATGAACACAGGAGGGGGAATAGATGGATGTGTGTGATATTATTTCACTTTCTCTGTCTTTCTGTACATCTTTCTTTTTCTCTGTGCTTCTGTCTTTGAAGAACATACTTTAAGATGACTACACGAGGATATATGATGCCATGGATTACTGATCAAGCAACAACAGCAGGCCATAGGCAAAATTATTTGCATTCATCACATTTCTTTAGCTTATTAACAAATTAAGGTCTTGTTTAAAAACCACAGATTTTGCATCCTATCACTCCCGTTGTGCTCCTTTTCTCATAGGTTTACTTACAGAATCTGTTAGATCTTCAGCGTCTTTTAAAAAAGATACATTATTTATTTATTTATTCCTTGAAAACTCTGCATAATAGATATTTAAGTATATTACACAAAGCAAAATAAATGAAATTAAATAAATGGTCCTGTTCAAAAGTTTACATCCCCTTTGTTCATAATATCATGTGTTGAGAATGAAAGTACTAAATGAAAGTAATATTCAAAATATTCACAATATTCAAAAAAGCATAATAGAGGCACTTGAAAAAATAAATATAAAAAAGAAAAAAAATAAACTTCTTGCAAATTCTACAGGGGGTGTATAAACTTATGAGCAGAACTTTGCCATAAAAAAGTTCTTACAGCTTTTTATATATATACTTGTAATTTTCTCTAATTGTAATTCATGTCTAGAAAAACATCAACTTCTAGTACGCTGAGGCAAAAATAAGTCTCACAAGCACACAAGTTTTGATTAGAAAGTTTGATAACGAGTTATCAAGATAAAGAACAATTGCTTAGTTAAATACTTGAGTGCTCCTAATGAAACAGGTTGATGAGGATTGTAATTTAACACAAAAGGTAATAAATGACTGCTTTAAATCTAATTCATGCTTGAATACCACTCCTTCAGCCATCATCAATTTAGCTCGGGCATTAAGCTCCCAACAACTCTTAATTAGAACAAAGACATTTCTGGGAGATTAACTTTCTCTGAGCCTGCTGGGTCTGCCAAACCCTATTTGTGTCACAGCGAGAGTGAAGATAAAGAGATCCAAATACACTGATACGTTTGCTGAAAGAACATTTGTGGTGTGAATTACATATCTGTTTGGTTATGATCAGTCTTGAGTCTATCATCATGCAATGAAAAGGAGAACAATTCGTTCTTTATTAAACTGCTAGAAAATGGCATTGTGATTTTTAGGTATTTTAAAGCAGAATTCCCCGCCATTGACAGAATTTTCCGGCTTTCCGTGTTTTCACTGTTATACAATGGGAGCGCTATTAAGTATCTTCTGAAAGAGTACAGAATCTCCAGATCAAAACACAGGCAAAAAAGGAGCAGAAACAAGCAATAAAAGCATTGTAATCTTTGGAAAAACACTATTTTTCTCAGCTTTTTGTTCAAAATGTTTTTTGTTTTTTTTTGGAAACCTACCCACATTCAAGTGTTGATAAAAAAGAATGCATGAAGCTAGAATAAAACGTAAAAAAAAACAGAGGCTCTGTTCTTTCTTTTGATATATTGCATGTTCATATATTCATACAACAAAATATTCTGGGGTCCATGAATTTTTTGTGGAAATGATCAAAAACGCTGGCAGCAACTTTTTAAAAAACCCTGGATGGAAAGAGTTAAATATATATTTTAATAATGGAGCATGAACATTCTAATAACATTCCTTAGGCTTCTTTAGGTTAATGTTTTAGATTGTTTAGAATGTTTAAGATTATAGATTGTTACATTACAGGTCCTTGAAAACAGTTGGTTTCTGGGTATTATAAAGCATTGATTTTTCTGAAGAACTATCTAATAAAGGGTCTTTGGTTGAACTTTAAAATGTTCTGCTATAGCATCAGACTTTAAAACGTCTTTTTGTTTCAGAACTGTATTTGTAAGAACGAACCAACACATTTCAGCACACATTGGAGCCATTTTAATCTTGTTTCCACACTGAAGTCATGGTTTAAAACAATCTGTTTAAATACACCATCACAGTGTTTAACATTTTAGGGGCTTTCACACCGGAGGAACGTTTTCATAGTTCCTATATCTATTGGTGGAAGTACTCGCTTTTTTGGAACGATTGCAGGAGCGATTTTAGTTAAGAACGCCTTTTTGGGGGGGACTAAATTAGCTCCTACCCAGCACAATAGGAACTACCAGTTAGGGCTGCACGATTAATCGGACGATTAGAAAAATAACATTGAAATCGCACTTAATTGCACAGAATAAGGCAGTCGTGTGTTTATTAGTCATGTTTAATCAATCAAAGTGTTTCAATCTTCTCTTTATTCAGCTACAGCGATAGTATGATGCCCATAGTGATTTCCTGGAATGACGCGTTATCTACTTCGGCGGCAGGGCATATTTGCAGTTTCTGCGCAAGAGCGCCCTCTGGCTTTCAGATGGAGAAGCATTTACTATACTGATCACACAACTGTACAGCTCTGACAAGCTGCGCATGAAATAATCGCAGCCTTTGCCAAATCTCGTGAGATTTAATTGCGATTAATTGTGCAGCCCTACTACCAGTGACGTAAGTGTACGTTGATCTGCAGAACGCATGCCACACGAAACACCAGCACTAGTTATTTTTAAAAAGCTGTGTAAACGTAGTTTACATATACTTACTACACAAACTAACTCCACGAACAAGGAAAACAGCGATAAGATGGATCAACGCCGAAGTCCAGGCACTTCTCAACCTTTACACTACTGAGTTGTTGAGGTTGTTGAATGCCTCGCTTAGGAGTTCCTACTGGTGGTGCGAATGCAACCAGGATAATAGCCCTAGGGGGACATTTATTTCTTGGGGGACCGCCCTGATTGCTAGTTCCTATAACTGAGTTCCTATAACTACCCGGTACGAAAGCCCCATTTATGAATTAATTTGATGCTAGTGCTCTGCGTTAATTCTTATTGACAGTTATTAACTCTTATTTAGCAACATCTGAATCAGAAAGATTAAACTGTTTTTCTTTTCTTCTGATTGCAGGACATCATACTGGTCATTGTGGCTGTTCTGGTCTTCCTGTTAGGAGTCTATGCATTCTTCTACCTCAATCTGAGCACCGAGCTGGATCTGGATGTGGACATGGACTGAAGGACTTTTGCCATCTGGACACATGAGCCATTCATGAAGTGCCAGCAGTTTCATAGTGTTACACATTTCCTATAATTGTCCCCTTCTATGCCTTTTAAACCAGCAGAAACTGCGTGAAAGGAATGAAGATGAGTCTTAAAGCGCATAAAAGCATGAAGTTAAAATCTACAAATTAAAATCTAAATTTTTTTTTTGACCAAAAAGCACCACAGGGTTAAACATGTTTATCTCACTATTGTGTAATAGCACAGACGGATTCATTTTTTAATCAAATTGGTTGGATTTACCTTCTCATGTAAATTTATTATGTAATGTCTTATGTTTCTCCTATCCTGTGGAGAATTTATATATATATATATATATATTTCAGGGTTTCCCCCCCTAATATCAATCACAAACAATAAGGTATTTTGCATGCATTCCATTCCACAAACACCTTCTTACAGATCTAGACATCTCAATGCTGGAGATGCTCAGAGGCAATCTGTGATCTTGTTTGTGTGTGTAATGCTGGCATTCTCTCTCTCATCACACAGCTCATTAGCATATCAAACATCACAAACTTTGGTTATTGAAAGCCGAAAGAGCATCAGTGAAGAAACTAAACATTACCATATAGACCTTGATGTGCTCTCTGCTTTTATATGCGTGTGTGTGTGACCTCTAGAGACATGTATAGTACAGAACTTGAAGCATTATCAATCAGTGAGGTGCTGTTACTTTAGCTAGTGTGCATCTTTTGATGTATCTCAGAAGATAAAACGCATAGCCCTGCCTTGGTCTCTGACATCCAGTGCTTCCTTTACACACTGCTGGGCCTGTGTGTGTGCGTTCGTGGGAGAAAAGAGAGAGTCGTAGGGTGGAAAATGAAAGGCTGGAGCTGATGACATTCAAAGTTCATTTACATTCTCTTTGTATAGTGTATTGGATCTCGTACAAACGCACAGCAACGACTTATTTCATTCCAGGCCGTGAGAGTTGTTTTATCTTTCCCTGCATGAGGTGTATGTCTCTAACTCAGGACAACAGCTTTGCTGCTCAACCCTTATTTTCCTGGGACGTCTGACTGTTATCATTAATTCAAGGATTGATACCCTATTGAACAAAACATTTTTGTAGTCTGTCTTTGATTTAGCCTCGAGAGCTTTCCAAATTCTTTCATAGTGAGACTGAACTAAACCAAAACAAAGAGTCTCGTGTTCCTTGTTGACTGTTTTGCTTGTTTTTCTTCTCTTGTTTCTATCATACTTGAGGTAAAATAATAAACATTGTCAAACCACGTTGATACTGATATAAAAGCTTATTGTGTTCATTTTCGAAATTGTATAACAATGTTGAGCTTATAAATAGTATCTGTTTCAGTGCCTTGTGGCGTTCGAAACAAACACACACTACAAGATTGAAGCACTTCGCCCTGTGCACATTTATATACTCAAGCTGTGTTCAGATTCATCAGGCAAGGATATCTTTAGAAGATGATTATATACTCATATAAATAAACCATTTTTCTTCTTCTTCTTCATATAAATATTTTTGTATTATTTTCATATTACACATCTCAACAGTCATTTATCACCGAATTTAGGGGTTTAAAGTAATAAAAATAAATAAATATGTTTAATATACATGTAATATGTCATTTTATATATGATTAATTTTATATAATATATAAAATTATATATATATATATATATACACACAAATTTAGGGGTTAAAAGTACATCAAATTTAAAACAAATATATAAGTTTTAAATATTATAAATATTATAAAATATTTAAAACGTGTGTGTGTGTGTATATGTATATATATATATATATATATATATACACACACTACCAGTCAAAAGTTTGGACACGGTAAGATTTTTAATGTTTTAAAAAGAAGTTTCGTCTGCTCACCAAGGCTGCATTTATTTAATTAAAAATACAGTAAAAACAATAATATTGTGAAATATTATTACAATTTAAAATAACTGTGTTCTATTTGAAAATATTTTAAAATGTAATTTATTCTTGTGTTGGCAAAGCTGAATTTTCAGCATCATTACTCCAGTCTTCAGTGTCACATGATCCTTCAGAAATCATTCTAATATGATGATTTGATGCTCAAGAAACATTTATAGTGTACAATATTTCTTTTTTAGGATTCTTTGATGAATAGAAAGTTCAAAAGAACAGCGTTTATTTGAAAAATAATCTTTTGTAACATTATAAATGTCTTTACTGTCACTTTTGATCGATTTAATGCATCCTTGCTGAAAAAAAATAGTTAATTTCTTTAATTTCTTTTCAAAAAAATAAAAATAAAAATTCTTACTGACCCCGGCCCAAACTTTTGAACGGTAGTGTATAATGTTACAAAAGCTTTGTATTTCAGATAAATGCTGTTCTTTTGAACTTTCTATTCATCAAGGAATCCTGAAAAAGAAATATTGTACACAAATATTTTGGACAGTTGTACACAATAAATGTTTCTTGAGCATCAAATCATCATATTAGAATGATTTCTGAAGGATCATGTGACACTGAAGACTGGAGTAATGATGCTGAAAATTCAGCTTTGCCAACACAAGAATAAATTAAATTTAAAATATATACAAACAGAAAACAGTTATTTTAAATTGTAATAATATTTCACAATATCAATGTTTTTACTGTATTTTTAATTAAATAAATGCAGCCTTGGTGAGCAGACGAAACTTCTTTTGACTGGTTTGTTTATGTAACAACCAATTTTAGAAATCCTGGATATCTATCTATCTATCTATCTATCTATATATATATATATATATATATATATATATATATATATATATATATTATAAAATATTTAAAATGTATATATTCGTGTATATATATAGAGAGAGAGAGAGAGAATATTTGTCATGCTTTAAACCCATTTGAGATGTTAGATAGATAAATAGATACAGATGTTTAACAACAATAATTGTCATTTGGTTAGTTTAATAATCTACCTTTTAATATGATATATAATGAAATTTGACATAATTGTCATGATAAGGATAATGATTAGAAATGTTGAATGTTGTGCACTGTGACTAATGGGTAAATTTCCCTGTCTACTTTCTGTGAAATGACGTACCAATGAACACTTGTTATCAGTTTTGTTTGCACATATGTTTTCTATTAGTTGCACACACCTAATGACTGGTCAGCCATATTTCAAACCAATTTAAAATAAGTTTTGCACACTAGAATTGTGTCACTGATGGACATACACTTGGCGACATTCTTGGGCTTTTTTCAGCACAGACTAGTTGCAAACTTGCCTTGCACTTTGCTTAACATATAAGGAAGCCTCCTCATTCCTTACCTCTCATTGTGCCTGGTTAACCAGCAAAGCTAGGTTATTGTGTTTGTACGTGGTGTGTGCGGGCAATGTTTGTGTAAGTTAGTAAGTAAGGCTCAGCTGTTGCCATGGTTGCCCTGGCTGTAGAAACCCTCCCGAGAGGCCACATGCTCTCGGGTTAGCGGTGTGAGCGCCCCTCTGCCTCGGTCATTAAGTCAATGGCAGTTAAACTGTAGGAGCCCGGCCTAACCATGCCCAATGCCACCAATGTCAATTATATCCAGTATCACTGTGTTAGTTCATGAACCCTGGGCTACAGCTGGGAACTGTTCACATTCACACCCCACTACACTCATTAGCAGCAACAGGTGGCCAGTAGTGGGCAAACAGTGGAAGCCGAATGTAGCTCTGGAAAATGGCACTGCATCCGTAATTATCTCTATAGCTACTGTGGTGGCTGCATGTATTTATGTTTAATGTGTTTACATTTAATGTGCTGATATCATCTTAACCTTATCTGAACAGGGTGGCGTCAACGTTGCGTCTTAAATATCAAAGCATTATTGGTTTGATATTTACACTGGAAGCTGTCTACACTGGACGTGACAAAGCGACCATTGCAAATACATTTGTCCTTCATTTCAGAAGTAGCACAAGCGCGTAAAGTACGTCAGAAATAGAACAGGGCATCGGTTTACTGTCAGGAATTTGCATTATTGATTATAAGGACATTATTGGAACTGATTGAAAACCCAATGCAGTGTATTTTAAGTATGAATTGTTTATGTAAGAACCAATTTTAGAAATCCTGGACCTGCAGAAAAACTAACCTACAGTGTTACAAATTTGCATATGTCGCTAAGGTGTTATCTTGTTTGTTCCATTATCATATTAATGAATTATACTTTTCCTTACCAGAGTTTATTGAACCTTTACACCTCCAGCATTTTCATAGTTTAACTCTCTGACCTTGGTTCCTTCATCTCAATGCTGTCTTTGTTGTTACCTTCATTCCTAAGGAGGAACTGCTGGTTGACTGGTCTCATTGATCTATGGTACATTTCCTGCAACATTTGTATCGATTTCTGACACGCTGCCTGTTATAAGATCTCAAGAAGTCCTTAGATGGTGTGCTGTAATTAACGTGCTCTACAAAAGGTTCTACGACCTTGGCTGCCTTGTCATCCCAGAGATCCTGGCTAATTGGAAATGATCAATTGAATTTTATTTCCACGCCTTTACATTGGAATTAATCAGGTGCTACTGAGGCAGCGTTTACCGTGACCTTAGCAGAGCCTGCCAGGAGTTTGCGTTCTATGGCGCCGTAGCTTTGGGTGACAAATGGACTGGTTGCGGTGGCCTGAGATTGTCTCATTAGTCATGTGAAGTATGTCAGCTGGAGTAATTACTTCGGCTCAGGTCCACCTCCTGCTTGCTAAGCTGAGAGAGCTTCCCACACACATACACACATTTCCCTCAGACAAAAATGCTGTTGGTTCTGTGATGAATCATAATCATGGTCCAGAAGTAGTGTGAAATGGAAGTGTTCAGCATTACTAAACCTGCAACCAGTCTATCGTCCACTGCCTCTGGCTTTTTAAATGTAACTGCATTTCTGCTTGTGCTTTTTGCTTTCGTTCCAAATGCAAGTGTTAAGAGTCAAGTCTGAAATTAACAGCTCAGACTTGTGCAATGCTGCACTTAAACTGATGATTTATGCAAGTGCTCAGTTATATGGTTATGTTTCTTTTTTCAAAACCTTTGGGCAAGACTCCAAGCTGATCTGTTTAACTTTTGTGTGTTTTCCTTTGTAGATCCCCATTTTAACTGTAAAAAACACCCAAAAATGAAAATTCTGGCATTAATTACTCAAATTAACAAATTAAGATATTTTTGATGAAATCCGAGAGCTCTCCATAGACAGCAATTTAATTACCACTGTCAAAGCCCAGAAAGCTTCTAAAGACATTGTTAAAATAGTCAACGTGACTGCAGTGGTACAATCTTAATGTTATGAAGTGACGAGAATACTTTTTGTGCGCAAAAACAAAAAAATAATGACTTTATTTATCTCTTCTCTCCCCTGTCAGTCTCTTTGGAACGACAAAAGGGTGATTAATTAATGACAGAATTTTCATTTTTGGGTGAACTAACCCTTTAAGTTGTCTTAAATGACATAGTTTACTTACCTCTACTTACCTTCCTATTTATTCCTGTGATAGCAAAGCTGAATTTTCAGCATCATCACTCCAGTCTTCAGTGTCACATGATCCTTCAGAAATCATTTGAATGGAGCGCATATCAAACTGCCAGAGTCACGTGAACAATTGAAGTTTCAAAACACTTATGACATAACAAAGCCACGTTTACTGAAATCATGGGATTTTGGTGCTCTGAACCACTGATTCAAAACAAAAGATTCGTAAAGCTTCAAAGCTTCATGAAGCAGTGTTTTGAAATCGCCCATCACTAGATATTGTTGAATAAAGTCGTTATTTTGTTATTTTTGGTGCACAAAAAGTATTCTCGTCACTTTAAAATATTAAGGTTGAACCACTATAGTCACATGAACTGTTTTAAATATGTTTTTAGTAGCTTTATGGCCATTGAAAAAGGGAGTGTAATTGCTGTCAATGGAGGCCTCACTGAGCCATCTGATTTTATCAAAAATATCTTAATTTGTGCTCCGAAGATGAACGAAGGTCTTACGGGTGTGGAACGACATGAGGGTGAGTAATTAATTACATAATTTTCATTTTTGGGTGAACTAACCTTTTATGGCTGTCTACACTAGACGCGACAAAGCGACCATTGCAAATCCATTTGTTTTTCATGTCAGAAGTAGCGCAAGCACGTGAAGTATGTCAGAAATAGAACGGGGCATCAGTTTACTGTGGGAATTTGTCATGTCTCATCGTGCCACATCTAATGTAAACAGCCTCATTGATTATAATGGGTTCTATCTGCTTTTGTCACGTCGTGTCACTTGCGTCTGGTGTAGACACTGTGTTACAGTATATCTACAAAAAGCTCATTTTGCGAAATGTAGGACTACTTTACATATGTAAATAGATTACCTCAAAGCTTAGAGACATAGACTAAGTCATTGTATTAAGATGCGTTTTGGTCGATCGGATCACACGTAGACGAGGGAGACATACCCGTTTACACCTGGTGTTTTAATCCGTCTCTTTTGTCCACTTTTGACCACTTCTGTCCTGATTTCTTCGAGGAGAGGGTCTATGGGCGGGTAAATGTATGGGCTTCTTCAGAAGTTTTGATTTAATAGGCGAAATAACTACACACTACAACACTACCTCTGGAAGTGGTCGAATGTGGACAAGCTCAAAACATTTTACACCCCATTTACACCTGTATTTAGCATTGTCCATTTGTAACCTATCAACCAAAACGCATCTTAATACCAGGTGTAAACAGGGCCTAAGATGCGTTTTGGTCGATAGGATCATAAGTGGACGACGCTAAATACAGGTGTAAATGGGGTGTAAAACGTTTTGAGCTTTTCGACCACTTCCAGAGGTAGTCGAAAACGCATTCAACGGGATTACATTCATGGTGCAGACGCTCATGTGGTCGAAAGTGTTCAAACAGCCACTAAAGACTGCCTACTGACACAATAAACATTATGGGAAGTGCACTAGCCAGACGGGATTTAAACTTTGCCGGCTAAAGCCATAAGTTTGGTTTGAAGATGAAAAACATACTAAGCACAATGTTCTCTAAACATTTCTGTTTTCTAACATGCTCTTACCATGTTCAGTGCGGTAGAAATGAGGTAGGAACATGTCAGAGCAGAAACAAAAGCTGATGCTCTTTGTATGTTTTCCTGTAGTCTCCGGTCACGTTCATATGCAAATTGTACGAGGTTATTTCGCCTATTAAATCAAAACTTCTGAAGAAGCCCATACATTACCCACCCATAGAGCCTCCCCTCGAAGAAATCAGAAGAGGAGTGGTCGAAAGTGGAGAAAAGAGACGGATTAGATGTAGACGCGTAAGTGTCTCTCTGGTCCATTTGTGATCTGATCAACCAAAACGCATCTTAATACCAGGTGTAAACAGGGCCTAAAAGCCACAAAACCCCAATTTTGATTTCATGGGATCTGTCTCAGAGCATCTTTCCTGCTTTTGTGTGTGTGTGTATTGTGATAGAGAAGAAGAAAAACTAAAGCAAAATAACATGTGACATGCAGGGCAACAGAATAAGGATTTTAAGCATTCAGAGCAGGTCAGCTTTTTTTGTATATCCGCTCTCCTCTCAGTGTTTCCTTGTACTGAGTGTGTGTGTGTGTGTGTGTTCAGTATTCAGAACACTTCCTGGTCTAGCTGCATGCTCCAGTGGAGCACACACTCGTTCTCACTGACTGCACAGACACCTGCAGCACTGACAGACAGGCGAGAGACGAGAGGAGGGTCACTCTCACGAGAGGCTCATTTACTTTCTCTCTTTCTCTCTGTATACTTTTTCCTCTCTCTTACTATTACCATCGTCTCCCGTATCCTCTTTTACCCTCCCTTCATATTCTATGTGACAGGTGGGCCTGGCAGCCCTTATAACACAACCCCAATATGTGTCAGTAACAGTATCCCACTCAGTCATTAAGGGCGTGCGAGCGGCACCGGAGCTCATGATCCACATCACATGCAGCCTCTAATCCCACACAGGGAACACCTACCTTCTCATTTCTCTCTGTCTCTCTTACAACATTCTTTTCCCATCTCTATTTTTCTCCACTTGTCCCTCGTTGTTTTTGCTTTCTTCTCCCACACGTGCATTTTTCCCCCCCAAAGAATTATTTAGTGTAATGCTTTGCAGCGTATTTGCATTTCAAAGAGCGTGTGCATTATATGCACAATTATTATCCATCACTGACAGAGCAAATCAAATCTATATTTGATTTGTGCATATTTCAACAATACATTATATTATACATACTCTCTGCAGTAAAAATGTTCTGTTTTTAATCTTAAAGAAAATTAGACATTTAAATTATACTTTTTCTGCATATATTATACTTGGAATATTTTCATTTTGGCATAAACTGTTTTAAGGTGACACTGTTTTGACTGGAAATTTTAAAATTTTTGTGTTATTTTCCATTAAATAAATATCTGTACATCCTTAAAACAAAATACATTATCTTGAGAAAAAAAATAAAAGTGCGGTCACATTTACCATTGTTCGGCAGATTTTTGCGGGTAAAATCTGGTTATTTCAATAGGAATCCATGTAATTGGGAATTTCACATGAAGGTGAGATTTCGCAGCAGGTTAAAGTTGGTCTCAAAAGATTTTTTTAGGTATGAGGTCTATGTCAATAAATTTTGTGCATGTATTATTGTAATGATACAATTACAATACACCCCCGGACACACACATTTCTGTCCTACCCACTTTTCAAATCAAAGTTACGCCACTGATTATTAATCAATATTTTGCCACTGTTATCATAATTTATGTGAAAAGGAATACAAGTTGTTGGTGTTTTACTACCACTAGTGTTCATTTCAGCTGGAAACTGCAGTGAATTGTATGTGTATGTAAGTTTTTGGAGTTTTGCAAAAATGTAGGTAGAGGCACGTTTTTACAATGAGCCTAGGTTGTTTTTAGACACCATATGTTAATACAGTGTAGTTCAACAGAAGGATCTGTGGCCTCAAATGTAAGAGTATAATACCTCACAGGACATCAACATTCACAGTGATAATTGAAGTAATATTAGATTTGCATATTAGGGCTTTAGAGGCTGTCGTGTTTTCATAGGGAACAGAACAGGAGGGCAATGAGACAGCAAAGGCATGGCGTGTGTGAGACTGATGTGCATGCATTAGCGGGATTGGTGGCTGTGTGGATTAGAAAACCTCTGTGCTTTGTGAGGTGTGTGGTAATGCCAGACTTAAAGGATTTCTGAGCCTATCACACACCCTGATTGGATCCCTAATCCCAGATGTGCTTTTAATATCAGAAAGGAGCAACCGAAATGGAATGTGTAAGGGAAAGGACACAGTGAAATCTGATTCATGTGAATGATGAGTTTGTTTAAGAGTGCTGCTGCATTCATCCATAACAGGGAAAAGGAAGGTAAACACAGACGAATAAATATTAAGCAGTTTAGAATCAGTTTTTGAAATATGTATCTGTGTGTTTTGGACAACACATCGCAGGTGTTCAACAGGTGAGCTATGACACTACATATTGTCTATTTGCATCCTTTCTTTTCCTCCTCTCTCTCTGTTTGCACTAGTTCATTGTGTTATTCATAGAAACACACCTGGGCTCTGCGCACCTGGTCCGGCTGGCCGCCAGAGCATGGCGCATTGCCAGTTCCTGTCCAGACCGGGAGCCACACATGTACACACACACAACATCCAAGCCTCTGCTTGATAAGCAACAGCCAGCGAGTATTGCAGAATTAAATTGTACAGAAAATATCCCCGAGCCACAGGTGCAAAGACTGTAGGGAGATAAAAACTTTCAGGAATGCTTTGATTGTATATCAGATGACAAAATTCACATTAGACTGTATAAACTAGAATTAACATAAAAAATTGCCATCAGTTAGACAACAAAAATCCTATACTTTATAGGATTAATAATATTAATTTTTCAAGTTTAAATATTTAAAAATCCTTGACACAAGATAAATCTGCTTGAGAAATAGCACTGCAAATTATTGTTTTCAGAGAATGCATCTTTAATATGAGTGAATTTGTCTTACTGCAGTGGCAGATTTTTCAGTTGTGTTTTCAGTGTTACATTTTATTAATAGGGAATCGTAACTCATGGAGTTATACAGCTAAAAATCTGTTCTTAATCAGTATGTTAATCTTATTTTCCAGTAGAAACATATCAGCATACTTATAATAAGATCAATTTACATGAGAAGCAAATTTACATGAAATATTACATTTTTAAGATAATGTGATTTGAATGTGAGTTTATAGGGGGACCTGTTTTTCACAGTGTTTATACACTCAGTATCTACATGTCAATTTAACACAAATGTAAGACAAATTATTCTTATATTTTTGTGAATTCTTACCTTCAAACTAAAATATACAACCCTTTGAAAAAAGATCAGCAGATGTTAAATGAACTGTATCTTTTTTTCTTGGCCAATAGGCTTTATATCAATTGTCACATGACCAAACTAGAAACTGGGGCACGTTCAAGCTCAAACCAGTGTGTAACGATTTGCTACAGTTTCCGGGTTGAACGGGTTGAAACGGTGTGCAACGGGGTTTGAGATACGTTTTCTCTTGTTTGGTGGGTGTGTGAAAAATATCAGCCCAATCAGCATCAACATGTATATAAACCACATGGTATTAAAGAGACAGCTCGCACAATGGGTCCAAGTAAAGTCGTTTACAAATGTGTTCTCTTTTATTCTGGATGGCAAGGGCAGTGACTGTAACATCGAGCGTATTTTGCAGTATTAAACACATATTTATACCGACTTCATCAGGCTCCGAAAATTCTTCAAAAAGAACACAAAGAATGGCCTTCTCATCTGCCATTTTTTGCAACTCTTGCGAAATCAGAACAGGGTGTTCAACGCACCACCGTTTCCGTTTAAAAAATGTTTTGCAACGTTTTGTCGGGGCTGAACGCAGCCCTGGTCTCATCACATCCCAATAGCCCCTCACTGCAGAACATACAAGATCCAGGGGGCGGAGATGGGTAGGTTAAGGGATATGTAAAGTGGGAGGAGTTGGATCCAGATCCAGGGGGTGGGGACGGGTAGCTTTAGATCCAGGGGGCGGAGACAGGTAGGTTTAGGGATATGTAAAGTGGGAGGAGTTAGATCCAGATCCAGGGGGTGGGGATGGGTAGCTTTAGTTCCACAGGGCAGAGACGGGTAGGTTTAGGGATATGTAAAGTGGGAGGAGTTGGATCCCGCCCCCTGGATCTCGTGTTCTGCAGTACGGACCATCTCTCACATCCACTTGTCAGAGAAGGAAGTAACAGCAGTATGAACTAATTCTGATAGCCTAACTATGGACTTTAAGGTATTCAGCTAACCTAGCTAGTGCTTGCGTGAATACGGCCTACAAATGCTTCCTTCGTTTCCTGAGCCGTGAAGGATCCACTCGTTCTAGATTGATAGGATTTTTTATTTTTTTGAGAAATGTTTTTTGAATGTTATCAACATAAAATTTCAGTAACATGTTGAAATGAAAAGTGAACAAATTTCAGAATGTCTAATGGTGTGTGCACACCAAAAGCGAAGCGAATATTCGCATCACGCTACTCGCTCTAGATTGCTCATGGGATTACTTGTTTTTCGCATCGTGTGATGAGAAGTGCTAGGTTGTGCTAACTTTGGCTAATGCTAGTGCTAACCAGTTCATAGTAATGTAAAACTAATAGCTAGAATCAAGTAACAGACACATATTTTCATTACTTACCAGGTAGTCCAACTTCATTGTTTCATTTTCTCCAAGTTATCTCCTTTTTTTTTGTCCGGTCTCTGTATGAATAAGAAGTTGTGTCATAAATTTCAGGGTGCCTATAGACAGTTACAATAATGCTCTCCTCCATTTTCTGATACAACCGGACATGTTAAACCAGACGTGTCAACGCATCATGCGAATTGACCGCTCGAGTTAAAAATTTTCAACTTGCGCGGAAGACGCGATTGAGGCGAATATCGCGCGTTCACGGCAATTACGTTGCAAGAATTCATCTTTGCATTGATTTTGTATGTAATCTACTCGCGCAAATAATTAAATTCGCTTTTGGTGTGCACACAAAAGTATTGTTTGTGTCTATATGTAAGATATACAGCAACAGATCTTTCCGAATTAATCATTAATGCTGGAATTAGAAAGGGCCTGTAATATCAGTGGTTTCAGTTTGGCAGCAGTGGCAAAAGATGAGTAGGAAAGGTCTATCAATTTCTTTTGTGAAACCTTCATTCACGTACACACATATACCACTGCATAAAACAGCCCTCTATCCCCTCCCTAGCTCTTTTTGCCTGAAGCTGGCTGTCTTTGTTTCACCTGGCTGAAGGTCTCCTGTCTGCAATGAACAGTGAGGTCTGTGTGGGGCCCCTGGGGAGAGATGGGAACTGAGCAGGGGCCATGAGAACTGCCCTCAGCATGAAAGCAGGGGCACTGCCCCGTAACAAGGGCACAGGGTGGAGTATGCAATTAAAGGCGCTAAACGCGTCCACCGCCGCTCTTCTCTCTCTGAGGTCCACCGCTGTCCCCCAAGGGCAGGAGAGACCAACCGCCACTCTTCCACACAGATGCTGCCGTCCCTCCCTACAACAAGACCAGTGAGGGACCCCGGCATGGCCTGCGGGTCAGTAGGGGTCAACGCGAGAGATATTCTCTCAAAGAATGGCTCAAATTATGAAGGGATGTCTTTCATCCTCTGATTTCTTTGCTTTTTCTTTTCAATGGTCATTCTAGATGTTTAGTGCATTGTGATATTATAGTGGGACAGATTGGTGGGAGATTGAACACAACAGAGACCATTCATGAGATCCCATGTGAAGTTGACTCAGCTCTGATCAGAGCCAAATGTCAAGACTTTATTCAGTCTGTCCCAGGACGTTGCATTATGGTTTTATTTTCAATTTGTTCAGTTGGGCATCTGAAACCATTAGTGAAAATGCTTCTATTCTGCATTTTTGATTGAAAAATTAACAACATAAATATTTGAATGAAATGTTGAACTGAAAAATGAACATGAATTTCAGAATGTCTTAATATTTCCAAATATAATCCAAAGAGTCAGCTTCAGTGGAATTAAGAACTGACCAACTGTACATAGGATTTCACATAGCTGTGTGTTGACAGTTTGAATAGGTGTCTCATCCTGCCATTAGAAAAAGCAGCTTTTATATTTTGCCATTTGACTCTCAAATACCCCTTGCAAAACACAAAACTGTGTGTGTGTGTGCGTGTTTGTTTGTTTGGTCCTGTCAAATACCAGAATAATTCCAGATACTAGTAATACCAGAAATCTTTGACCTTATGGGGACATTTTTGGTTCCGTGAGGAAAACAGCTTACAGTACGGACGATTACAACTGCAACAACATAAACAAACGTTACTAGCCCAAACTTCAGCAAAGAATCAATAATAACAGAGTCCCTCTAACAAAATAAATAAGAAGTAAATTACATTAACAAGTAAAGTAAACTAACAAGTAAAACTATGTCTAGCCCGTATTATTTTGGGTTACCAGAAAAAGAAAAGAACCGTTAACGTTATTGGCCAAACTTAAATGCGACAAAGTTACACTAACAGACCCGTTCAACAAAATGTTGAGACAAGATTGTTTTTCTACAGACCTGTCTGATTTACCGGAGGTCAGTCAGTTACACATCTTTGAATGCCTAGTCGAGAAGGATTGTGTAAATATAGGCGTTCAAGGCATATCACAGCTTAGATGTCTATAACAAACACAGATCGTTAACTTCTGGCCAGGCGCGTAACCGTGGCAACGCGCGTGTGTCCGATGAAACCGTCTATAAATCATACAAATTTTTTTTTTTTTTTTTTTGTTTTCTGTGAGGGTTGTGTTTAGGGGTAGGGTTAAGGTTGGTGGACAGAATATAAAGTTAGCACAGTATAAAAATCATTGTCTATGGAAATCCCCATAAGACATGAAAACCCAACGTGTGTGTGTGTGTGTGTATGTGTGAACAAAACTGATGGTTATATACAGCAAGAATAAAAAGAGACTAAGACATTTATAATATTGCAAAATAATTATATTTCAAATAAACACTGTTCATGAACTTTCTATTCATCAAAAAATCTTGAAAAAAAAAAAGCATCATGGTCCACAAAAATATTAAGCAGCTGTTTTCAGCATTGATAATAATAAGAAATGTTTCAGCAAATCAGCATAGAATGATTTCTGAAGGATCATGTGACACTGAAGACTGGAGTAATGATGCTGAAAATTCAGCTTTGCATCACAGGAATAAATTATATTTTAAAATATATTAAAATAGAAAATAGTTATTTTAAATTGTGATAATATTTCCACAATATTACAGTATTTTTGATCAAATAAATGCAGCCTTGGTGAGCATAAGAGACTTCTTTTAAAAACATATAACCCCAAACTTTTGAACAGTAGTGTACATCGAAGTCTTGACTACAAAAAATATGTGTTTGTGTAATTGGACTCAAAACCTTGTACTTACTGACATATACTGTAGCCCATGACAACAATAGCCTCGGTCTCCCCTACAACAAGACCGCATCAAGACAGTTTCTCTCTCTATCTCTTTCATTATTTACACTGAGGAATGCAGACCATGAAAAAATGGCCAACTGTTGACGTGTCTTCTTCTCTTCCAACAAGAACCACGTCCTTCAGGTGTGTGTCTTGACATGGTTCTCCTGAGGGAAGCTGAGCTGGTTGTCCAGTTGAGTAATTATAGTGTGTTTTATGGTACAAGCTGAAGAGTAGAGATGGGGAAGCTGCACACATAATATGTTTTGACAGCTGCGGCAGCCATTGTGTGGCCAAAGCGAGCACCTATCAGTGCCAAGCCCCTACTTAATGATGGGAATGAGAATGGCACACCTGTGGCCCTAATCACAGTCTCACGACCAGACCTGACCAATAACGCTGGCGCGATGTAGCCCTAACACTGGCACACATGGCTCCTCATGGGCCCATTCAGCTCGCTACATTTAGATTTAAATGAGCAGCAATGATATCTGGAGGAAGCAAGAGATAATCAGCTCTGTTATGTTTATTATCACAATTATTATGATCCGTGCTGATTTGTTTATGGCTGAGATGGGATAAAATATTATTAATGCGGGTCATGTGGTACAAGCTAAATGTAGATTGCAACTAAAATGAAATTTGCAGAAGTAAACAGTCAAAATTAAAAGTCTGAATAGGTGCTGAATGCTTAGATGTTTTTTGTTTGTGTTTACAAACTGAAAAAGGCAAAGTTATTTTCTGTGGGAAATAAAATTCCAAATTTGTATGAGTTTCTTTCTTCAGCAAAACACAAAAGATCATAACTGTTTTGCCTATGCAATGTAAGGAAGTTAGGTCTAAAACAACTTTGGAAATTGACTTTAATAGTTTGGACAAAAAAATAAATAAAAATCTTCTTTTGTATTCCACTGAAGAAAGAAGGTTGTAAGGGTGAGAGACAGAATTTTCATTTTTAGGTGACCTATCCTATTAACCTGAATTTAACCTGCAATATTTCTTGAGCTTTTCATATTTTTGCTTGTGCCCCTAAAGTGTTAGAGTGTGAGAAACTGCCTTGCCACCTGTAAGCCATTAGAACAGAAGCTTGTGGTTAGAGCGCTGCGGGTTGAACTCACACCTCGTGGGTCTTATGGGAGTCTGGAGGTACCCAAGCGAAAGTTTCCTTCCTCTGCTCCCCGGAGACATGCCGCATGTGGGAGAGACAGATCACAGGCCTTTACACACACTGGTACCGACTCGCATCTCTGCATATTTGCCTCCTGAGTCACCCACTGGCAGGTCATGAGGTCAGATCCCTCCTTCTCTATGCATCATAAGTTAACATACACATACTCCTTTTCCTCCTACTGTACTTACAGAGAACTTTAAATCAGGTATGTGGTAGTCATAGTAACTTTCATTCATTTTCATTAAAGGATTAGTTCACTTTCAAATGAAAATTAGCCCAAGCTTTACTCACCCTCAAGCCATCCTAGGTGTATATGACTTTATTCTTTCTGATGAACACAATCAGAGAAATATTAATAAATATCCTGATGCATCCAAGCTGTATAATGGCAGTGAACAGGGGTCACAAGTATGAGCTGAAGAAAGTGCATCCATCTACATTCATTCATCATAAACATGTACTCCACACAGTTCTGGGAGGTTAATAAAGGATGAGAATAGATAAGTTTGTGTAAAAAAAAAAATCCACAATTAACAAGTTATTAAGTAAAATATCTAGCTTCTGCTAGACCGCCTTCCACATTCAACGTACGAAGACATGCTACTTTTTCAAATAAGTAACACAAGTTACTTTGTTTTCCCATTTATTGACGGGCAGCTCTCCTGTCCTCATGTAAGTGCAGAGGTGTTGTGTGCGCTGTGTAAACATGATGGTTATTGTAGTTGTAGACTAAAGGTGATCATGAATTTATTCATCTCATTTGCACAAAAACAGATTCAGTATTTCTTGAAATGAATAAAAACAGTGAGATGCAAACAAGCAAGCCCAGCCCAGGTGTGAAAATGTAACCCAAACGTAATGTAACACATTACTTTCCACAAAAAGTAACTAAGTAACACGATTAGTTACTTTTTAGGGAATAACGCTATATTGTAATGCATTACCATTAAAAGTAACTTTCCCCAACACTGTATTATAATATAATATAATATAAATACAAATTTTGGTGGTTCTTTGTACATCCATATATGGCATATATACTGTATGTGTGTGTTGGCTGTCCACTTAAAATAAATCTAAATGAATGTAGAAATTAAATCAATTTCTTTTCCATTTCTGATAGTACTGTTTCAGATTAAATTGTTCTAAGTGTTCTATTTATTTGTTTGCTTGCTAGTTAGTTGACCAAAGTGTACAGTTTGCTTTAATCTTTTGAATTATTCTTATGTATGCTTCACTCTAAGAAAAGTATGTAAACATGTACTGTGTTAATATGAAGGAATTTTCCATTTTTTTATTTTTCATAGGTGTTTTACTCGTATTTTGAATTACACACTGCACTGTGTTGTGTTGAAGAAAAAATCTGTAAACTTAATGGAAAATGTCCTAGCAGAATATTACCAGTACCTTTTCTGTTTTTCTTTTAATTTCTTTCAGTATTGAGGTTACATGTGGTTGATGTTTTATGAGCAAACCCTTCATTATTAATCATATTGTTTATCAAGGGAAGCTACTGAGACTTATATTTCATTTACTGTATATGGGAGCCCTGAGAACAAACACTCAAACAGACATGATTTTGCATTTTATAAATGTACATTTGCATCTCTGACCCAAACTTCAACAAGAATTTATTATATTAGTTTTTTAATAACTGCATTTCAGTTTTTAATTATTCAGATAAGAGTAAACCAATATTAAGAGACAGAGCACAGTGCCTCAGGGGAGATTTGTTAGCTGTTATGAATTTTTTGCAGCAGCATCATTATATAGACATACACACTTTATTACCTGATGTTAGCTTATTTTCTTCCTCCTATAACATGGACAATTTGTTTGCATGAAAACTTTTCAATGAACAAAGCTGTGCATTATTTTTAGGCAAATGCAACTTCAAAAGCAATATCATAAAACGTCACTTGATTAAAAAAAATACGACAAATTCTGCATGTGAATTGGTTGACACTTACAGCCAGCTGATTCCTGAATACAGTTAGATCAATCTGTCACATACACAGATGCCCGAGTCTCATCATCACAGCATCATATGAAAGATCTCCAGCACCAATATGATCAAAGCCCCACTGGAGCCACTTCCATCCTCATTCCTTCTCCCTCACTGCATTTTCATCACCAATGCATCTGCTTCATATGTAATGTTTGCCGAATTTGTTTCTGTCATGTTGCATTTATTTCCATTTAAACATCTCCAGGCCTCTTTGTTAAAACTGAAATGGAGAGGAGAAAGAAGAAGGGAAATGAAATCTATGTTTACCCAATTGAAACTGCATAGTAATTCCAATTGAATGGGGGCCACAAATTTTCTTTGCACCATTGATGTTCTATTCATCTCAGTTAATGTTGTTATTTTGAGAGGCAGAATTGCCTCTCTCAATAAAACTGGATTATGGGCATTCATAAGAGGTTTGCACACACAAAGACACTTTAGAAGCCTTGGGATGTGCAGGGGAAAGAAAAACAATTCTGCCAACTCCTGTTACTTCAGCCTGAGTGTCTTAAAAGGGTTGATGAATAAGTGCAATTCGGACAAACTATAAGAGTAATGTTTGAAAAAGGGGATGATCCTAAGGTAAATTTAGAACCAAATTACAGATTTGACAGAATTACAAATCTGTAATTTAATTACAGATATGACTAAAGTATATATTGCTGTTGTTTTATCAACCTGACTTTGCTGTTCTTCAAAGAATTAATGTTAATTCATTAAAAATACATTACATCACACAAATGAAAGTACTTTTTTATGGGCCAGTGTTGTTAACTTTAATGAAAAAAAACTAAAACTATTAAAATTTGTTTTTTAGTTAATGAGAAAAAGCTGAAATAAAATAAAAAATATTTGATGGAAAAACATTTTTAAAAAGTGTAAGAAATGGGAATTAGAAATGTTGCCTTTGCAACTAACTAAAAGTTTCAGTTGAAGTGATGATTAAAACTGAAATAATAAAAAAAAGTATTAAAATAAATTAGAAATATTTAAACTATTAAACATGCCAAAAACACTAAATGACTAAAACTTAAATTAAAATTTAACATTTTTATTTTGAAGGTCCACTTTAGACATTCTTCTAACTATAAGTAACTTTGCAACTACGTCGACTAACTGATTAGAGTATTAGTAGACTGTTACTGTTAGCATTAGGATTAATAGAATAAGTTAACGTACTTACAAAGTTACTTAGAAAGTCTGTTTCACTTTATTTTGATGGTCCCTTTAATGTGTTCTGTTGACTGAAAAAAAACTCAAAAAAGTCATATAGGATGGCTTGAGGGTGAGTAAAGCTTGGGGTAATTTTAATTTGAAAGTGAACTAATCCTTTAACTACCTGTACTGGTAACACTTTATGTTAGGGTCTTTTAACTAGTTGCTTATTAGCATGCATATTACTAGAATATTGACTATTTATTAGTACTTATTAAGCACATATTAATGCCTTATTCTGCATGACCTTATTCTACATTCTTAATCCTACCCAATATTAAACTTAACAACTAACTAACTATTAATAAGCAGTAAATTAGGAGTTTATTGAGGGAAAAGTCGTAGTTAATAGTTTATATGTGTATCCTATACTAAAGTGTTACCCATGTACTTACTATAGAGTTACAGTTAGAGTCAGGGTTTAGGGTTAATTACTTGTAATTATGCATAATTTACTGTTATTACTATAGTAAGTATGTAGTAACATGTAACTAAGGCACTAAAATAAAGTGTTACCAGAAAGTCTGTTTGGGGGACCATCAAAATAAAGTATAGCAAATATTAAGCAGAAAGCCTACTAATACTCTAATGAGAGTTAGCATAGTTGCATAAGTAACGTATTGTTACAGTAAAATGTCTAATGTGGACTATCGAAATAAAGTGTTAACAAAATGAAAACTGAAAATAAAAAAATAAAAGCTGTTCAACTCATCTTGATACCCCTGCATTATGTTTCTTTCTATGTGATCTGGCTACTAGCATTTCCTGTAGCACCATCTAGAGCGGCACTGACTGTAAACTCACAATAACATGTTGGTGGTATTTGATGATTGAATTGCATTTTTTAAAACAAATAATCACGCTAAATTAAATTGACAGCTCTAGTTAAAAGCGTTAGCTTTTTTTGGGCCTCACACAGGCTTCAAAAGCAAGTGCCAAGTAGGTCTGAACAATGCTTAAACATACGGCTGAAAAAAGATGGAATCAAGTAAAAGTTGGACATCAGCACTGTTGTGTGTTTGCATGGATTTGGGGGAGGTGAGTGTACACGGTCTTTGCCAAATCAAATTGCGCCTTTGCGGGCCACTTCCAGAGCTTTGATAGTCTCAGCAGCAGGGGAGGACGAGAGAAAATGGGCATTTATTCACTGGGCTTTGAAGAGAGCTGTAAACAATCAGCCTAACGGTGTGGCCAGAATGATGGGACCTGGCAGAAGGAGCCGAGTGGTGAGGAGGAGCTGGAAGCGCGAGTCTGCACGAGGGCAGCTGCCACAAAGACTTACGGAGTGCCTGGGGTCCCTAAACACACACACACACACACACACATTGCCCACTCAAAGAGCTGTCTATCCCATTCACAAGCACCCTAATCCTCTCTCTCTCCCATTGCGTGCATGCCTGCCTAAATGGCAGCCGTAGTCCATCACGAGCCAGCCGGGACTCTATTCCCATTGAGTCCTGAAAGAGAAACTTAACTTCACTGTGTTGCACTTGAATGTGCCTTTGGTTCTGTCATTATGAGGAAGCCATTGATTCAATATGGCCCTTGGACAAAGCCTGCCCGGGCTCGGTATTGTCAGGATTGGGTGAAGTAAGTAAGCTCTTAAGCTTGAGCCACTTTTACACCTGGAGTTGATTTGAAGCATATGGGCCTTTGATAGGCCAACAATTGCTCATTGATATCACTTGATATTTGTCCTACACAATATTCAGATTGTTAACTGAAGGAGAGATTAGCCCGGTCATGTCGCTATTGGATAGCACAATAAGGTAAATGATATGGAAATTCTGTGTTCAGTGGGGACAAAACAGTCCAAATTTAATTTGGACACAAAACATCTCACGGAGTTCAGACGAGGGCGTACGTTGCTCCAGCACCTGTTACTTTCTCATCAACACTCTTGACACACACTATAGGTTTCAGTTAAATCATTTACATATCTGTGTGTGTGTGTGTGTGTGTGTGTGTGTGAGACTTGAGAAGCACTGCTCACCTGTTCTGTAGTTTCTGATTCACCTGACATCTAAAGAGAATGTGCATTAAAGGGATAGCTCACCCCAAAATGAAAATTCATTCATCACTTATTCTCCCTCAAGTTGTTCCAAACCTGTATATATATCTCTTCTGCTGAACACAAAAGAAGATATTATGAAGAATGCGAGTCACCAAACAGTTGACTATGGGGGAAAAAATACTTTGTAAGTCAATAGGCCAATCAACTGTTCCGTTACCGACATTCTTCGAAATATCTTATTTTGTATTCAGCTGAAGAAAGAAACTCATACAGGTTTGGAACGACTTGATGGGTGAGTAAATAATGACAGAATTATTATTATTTTAATATGAATTTTATATTTATTTGTTTATTATATTTAACACATAGTATGTTCTAGAATGGGCGAACACACACACGGCAGATTCAAACCCGCATAACTCGCATAAGCAGCATAGCATAACATGTACAGATATAACTGCTGTGCCAGTTTATTGTCTGTTTTAAAGTGTTTCATTATATTGCTATGCTAGAAGGAAACAGCCTTTCTTCTATTTAAAGGGAGGGATGGTGCTATTGTTGGTTAGTATGGTAGTGTGCAATGTTGGCCAGTGATTTACTGTACAATGAAAAATCTTCCAGAAAACAACTGAAATGCTGTTACATGATAAACTTGACTTGCATTTCACTTATTGCATTCCTCTACACTCTTCAGTCTCTTTATCTACAGTATGTTGCTTTGTGTTTGCGTTTGACACATTATTGTTTAGGTGCATTTTATTGTGTGTAATATTCTGCTGAGGGTTAAATCTGCATGTGTGTGTGCGTGTGTGTGAGAGAGTGTCTCTCTCTGCATGTGAGGAGCTTGGTGGCGGGACACATTTGGGGGGCTGCTCATCTACACCGCGCCATGCCCCATCAGCTCCATCAGGATGTGGGAGAACAAAGCCTGTACATTTCCACAGCCACGCGCCTGCAGGGAGAATACTCATCATAATTAGCCCAATGATGAGGCGCTGTGATGCACTGCACAGCAGGTCCCTGTCTCAGTTTCTGTCTTTTTTTCTCTTTCTCTTTTTCTTCTTTTCACTTTTGTGGTCTCTGAGGAGAAAAGGAAGGAAAAGAATAAGGGGAATTTTAACTTGACACTGTTGTTTGCAAAAATCTGTGCAATTTTCTTGTTGCAAAGCCAAATCAAAGTCTTTATGTGGTACCTTTTGCGGTTTCGAGTGAATTACACTGTATGTTGTGTTGCATGATACTGTGGAATGTTATTTCAAGATTAGTTACATGGTTGAATTAGACATAGGCTATCCATTAAAACAAATGTATAATTCTGTTTTGTGTGTGTGTGTGTGTGTGTGTGTATATATATATATATATATGATACATCATATACATGTTACATGTATACATGTTAATTTATGATTGTGGATATTATAATATTAATTGGTCCTAATTAGCCTACTTTCTTAATGCATGTTTATAGATGGTCCATGACATTCCCAATGAAAAACATAGTGTGTCTTTGTAATCTTTAATCAAATTTAAATAAACATTTAATTTCTGCTGAAGTCACGACGCAGGTGCACGTTTGAACGTAGGCCTACCATTTTGCACTGTTTAGTGTTTCCCTCGAGGCGAAATAAAACTTAACGTGTCAAAAAGGTTTTGACCCACAGAGAGCAGTGCTCACTTTAGTGACTTAAAGTCGTCTTATTAGTCGTCGTCCTCTACTAATAACTAGCTCGCGCTAAGTTTGGGATTGAAACTGGACCGGGTGAACAACTGCAAGACATTTACCGTCTGACAAAGTAAGGCACAAATTTCTCCACGCATCTGCTCTAGCTGTCTTTGAACTAAAAACCTTGTGCTATACTTGCGCCCCAAAATGATTGTTTTCAAATAATAATCTTCACGCAGACCTGTCTTGGTAACTTTTAGGTAATTTACGTACCTTTATAAATTTTAATTCATTTATGAATAGCTGTTTATGAACCATGTCCTCATAATAGTGTATTCGATTCGATTTTTTTTTTTTTCAGATTAGCCAGTAGCAACTCTCCATGAACTCCACGTTACCACATTTATAATTGTGTGTGTATATATATATATATATATATATATATATATATATATATATATATAAAAGGTTAATAAAGGCCTTCTGAAGTGAAACGATGTGTTTGTGTAAAAATATCAATTTTTAACAAGTTATGAAAATATCTAATGTTAGCTTCCGCCAGACCGCCTTCCGTATTCTACTTACGAAGAAAGTGTAAAACTCTAGCAGTTCAAAAAGCTTACGTTACGTCTTACGCCTTTCCTATTCAACTTACGGAAAAAGTGTAACTGACGGGACGCCAGTTTACACTTTCTTCGTAACTTGAATATGGAAGGAGGTCTGGCGGACGCTAAATATTTTACTTCATAACTTGTTAAATATGGATATTTTTTTACACAAACACATCGTTTCGCTTCAGAAAGCCTTTATTAACCCCCCCGGAGCCGTGTGGAATATGTTTATGTTGGATGGATGTGGATAGAGACACTTTCTTCAGCTCATACTCATTGGTATCGCTCACTGCCATTATAAAGCTCGGATGCGTCAGGATATTTATTAATATTTCTCCGATTGTGTTCATCAGAAAGAAAGTCATATACGCCTAGGATGGCTTGAGGGTGAGTAAAGCTTGGGCTAATTTGTGAAAGTGAACTAATCCTTTAATGAGTAACAATTTATTATAAAGTGTAATATATTTTTATTATCTGTCAAGATATGAAGTTCATGAAGGTGTTTTAGTCATGTATCAAATGTTTTTCGCAATGAATTCAATAGCACGTCTTAATTTGTTTTTGTTTTTTTTTCATTTCCAGCTGAAATGTTGTATTGTGAAAGATTAGTGTTACAGTAAAAAAAAAAAGACATTTGATTGTTCCCCTAATGTTTTGACTATGACTATTATAATATTATGCACACTGTAATTTAGAGTGGAGAAATGTCAGTAGTTCCTATTTCAGAAATATGCTCTACGTCACAAAATGGCAATGGAAATTTATGTCGATATAATATTATTACATGGTGTAATGGGTGTGAAGCTATTCAGTTTGCCATAATGAATACAGAATTGTTTGTGTTTGGCTCGTTTACCAGAAGTAGGTCACATGTGGAAAACAAACTAATTTGAATGAGTGAAATGTACATTTGGAGTCAGAAATTAGGGCGGGTTTGTTATGGAATCACCTTAGCGATTAGCTGCCTCCCCACCTGGAGCAGTGGCACTATGCCCAAGTGCCGCTTTTGCGGTATGTTTCACTACAAAACAACATGCCTTTCAAGCCTGAAAACGGTGCTGTTTGCACTCATTAAATCTGCATTTCATCACATATCATCAAATGCTAATGGTTTGTCAATGAATAATACAGACGTTATTGTACTGGAAGTCACTTTAGATAAAAGCGTCTGCTAAATGACAAGTAACCAAGCTGCTGATGACAGAGATTGTCAGTAGTAAGATCCACTTTATTGAAAGAGGACAAACAAGACTTTCGGGCAAATCACAAAGCAAGGCCCCTGTAACCAGAGGCATTCAAATCTGCTAAAACACCTCCCTCTATTTTCTATTTTATGTGCCAGTTACATCGTTTCGACAACGTTTGCTTTCCTGGATATATCATTAATGAATTTAGTTCCATGTAATTCATAACTACGCCATTATTTTTGTGTAGTGACTTTTTACTTCACTTGCATAGTAGAAATGGAAGCTGTTATTATGGTTTTAGGTTTACGCGTGGTTTGATCTGAGTTTGATTAATGCTGTCTGGTACCATATGAAAGAGCTGTAGTTGTAAGACAGATCTGAGAGGTGAGGATGGAGTTTGGCTGAGATGTCTTGGCCGTGTGCGGTAGTGCAGAGTGATCCGTGTGAATAAATGTGTCAGGATATCACCAGCTCCATAGATTTTAAACTTATTCACAATGGTAGCCATAATGACACTTACAAATGTGCTTATGGTAGAACAGATTATATTTATTTATTTATTTATTTGTAGTGACATTTTCACCTATTCAGGGTTGATTTTGTGATAAGCATGACATGAAATATTTGAGAATGTTTTTTTAAAGAAATTAATACTTGTATTCCACAAGGATGCATTAATTTAGGGATGCTGGATATATTGGCCACAATATGAGTATCAGCCGATATATGTTAATTTTTAATGTTATCGTTATCGGCCTGATTAAATAATTTGGCCAATATATTAAAGCCGATAAATAATGGATTAGTTCCTTCAGCTGAGACACTTCAGATGCGCGCTGATCGCAATGATGGTTTTGAATTGCTTGAAATATGATTGAAATCACTTCAAAAAGGAAAATACAGTTAAGTGCAACATGTGCAGTGCAAGTCTGTCATATAGGCTACATAAAATTATAATGAGAACATTATAATTGTTTGCTTGGGACATGGCTTTTAATGGTGAGACTTTTGTTTCTTTAATCAGGCTCTCAAAAATTAAATAAAAATTTGCATTTAGATTTATCGGCCAATATATCTGTTATCGGCTTTCAAATATAAAGAATTATCGGTTATTGGTATCGGACAATATTTTCATATCGGTGCATCCCTACGTTAATTTGATCAAAAGTGACAGTAAAGAAATGTAAAATGTTACAAAAGACTTCTGTATCAAATAAATGCTGTTCTTTTGAACTTTTTATTCTTTTCTAATTCTGACAAAAAAGGTATCACGGTTTCCACAAAAAATATTAAGCAGCACAACTGTGTTAAACATTGATAATAATAAGAAATAATATTACATATGATTTCTGAAGGATCATGTGACACTGAAGACTGGAGTAATGATGCTGAAAATTCAGCTTTGCCCCCACAGAAATAAATTACATTTTAAAATATATTAAAATAGAAAGTAGTTATTTTAAATTGTGATAATATTTCTCAATATTTAACTGTTTTTACTATATTTCTGATCAAATAAATACAGCCTTGGTGAGCGTAAGAGACTTTTTTCAAAAACATTAAAAAATCTCACCGACCCCAAACTTTTGAATGGTAGACTGAACATTTGGAAAGAAATAAATGCAACTCTATTGCTAAATGATGAAATAATTTCAGTAATACATAAATCTATAAACAAACAGTTCTTGCAAAAGTTGTTTACACAGACTTTTTAATGACTCTCCACAGTCTCATTAGATTCATTCATTCTTTAATCAGACTACGATTGCTGTGCTGTATAGTGTTGATTCACTAAAAAGAACCGACTCAGAGTCATTCGTTCAGACTGTACTTGTCCTTCTTAGTAGTAGTGTTGCAGAAACTCTGTGTCAGAGCAGTCAGAATGAAGTGTTCCAAAAGCTGTGTAGTAAAAAATTGTATTTGTCTTTCTTTCTCTCTGAGTATGTTGTGATGTGTAGTTAAATAGGCAGGACTTTGCCTTGTTGCAAGGTCAAGACTGTTATTTTGAGCTTTAGTGTATGTCTGAGCACTGAAGCACATGTATTTATGTATTCGTGCATCCCTGCATGTGTGCTTGTGCGTGTGTGTGATGAGCGCGCATCCGCATGGACGGACCATATGGGCCCGGGAGGAGGCTTCTGCTGGGCAGAGCTGACAGGCCACCAGTATGGCCTTGTGCTGCATTCTGGGTCGCTCCAATGCTCATCCGTCCAGCCCCTGCATAAACACACTGACACACACACGGCGGGGTCCTCTCGTGGCCCAGGCAGATGGCACCCTTGCCCACATGCCAGGAAAAAGCATGCAAATTAAAGGTTATACCCAGCAGGTTTGAAGCAGTGCCAGCACGGGGTGGCGCAGCAGCCCTGGCCCACCTGCTTCTCAGCCTGGAGACATCTGGCTCGATTTTGTGGAATGAGCACAACGCTGAGAGGAATAACTGTCATCTGTTCAGCTTGTTCTGAGGAGGCCGTGCTGAGCTTCTCCCTGAGCCACAAGAAGGATGTTTTCACTGCTTTAAAAGATCTCATTAGTTCTCAACTACAGTTTTAGTCGAGCTGTTTTTTGTGTGCACGTGTATTGAGTGGCTCCACTTGTATTTTTGCACAGAAAACATGTGACTTTTCAGATTTTATAGGGTAGCAGTTCATGCTTGGAAAAATTGGGTCTTCTGCCAGGTTGCCTTGTCTGTAAACACTGACTGGAACAAACAATTTGTGTTGTAGGCTTAGCCGTAGAGTTTTGTGAGATCTGTCCTTAATTCTTTCTCAATATGCTCTTGGTGTTTGCGTTAGTCTGTGAGGATTGAAATATTATGACTCAAAGTGAATTCACACATGTTCTGATGCATTTCAAGCTTTGCTGGCTTTAATACCTCTATTACCATGTATCTAACTGAACTGTTTCCAGTGTAACAAGCTGAGGGAGCTGATGACAAATCTGAGCGTGATGCTTTCTCATACAGGTTGTTATTTTGGGGCAGTTGATGTTAGGAGTGGGAATCTTTAGTAGTCACCTCATGATCCGATCCGATTCTGATTCTAGGAGTCACGATCCGATTCCAAAACGATTCTTGATCTATTTTTTGTTTTCGTTTTAATTAATTAGTTTACCGACTTAAAAACCTTAAAATCCTTACATTTACATATCTGGTAACACTTTATTTTAGGGTCTTTTAACTAGTTGCTTATTAGCATGCATATTACTAGAATATTGGCTATTTATTAGTACTTATTAAGCACATATTAACGCGTTATTCTGCATGACCTTATTCTACATTCTTAATCCTATACCCAATACCTAAACTTAACAACTACCTTACTAACTATTAATAAGCAGTAAATTAGGAGTTTATTGAGGGAAAAGTCGTAGTTAATAGTTTATGTGTTCCCTATACTAAAGTGTTACCACATATCCTTACATAAGTAATTATAAGTAGGCCCACTTTTTAAAATAATTACAAATTGAAAAAATGTAATTAAAACAATTGTATGTTAAGAATTTTAAACTAATATAACTTCAAAACATACAAGCAAGTAGCAAATAATAAAGAGGAGCAACGAAACATATTACAACCAATAAACAAAGAATGCTTTCAGTATTTAAGATTATCTGAACATTTTCTTTCTCATGTTTACTGTCGTTTTATTGTTACATCAGCGGGAGATCTAATAAGTTGCATTCACACACGGATCTCTTTTGAAATATAACAAGTAATGCGGTTTGTCCTGTCCATTTAATCCCTTAAGACAAAACTGGCTGTGTTTACATTAATTTTGCTCATAAAACCATTTTGAGACGCAAGTACATTAAACCATTTATACACAGAGTCGCGCACAGCCGCATGCGTGAGCACTCTTCACAAACAAAGCGTCAGCATTTGAAATTGAAAGCAGCCTTCTGTAAGTGAGTTTCATGTTTTAAATACATATAAATAAATATAAATAAATATATATGCCTTCGTAGAGCGTTTGGAAGGAAAATACTGATGGGCGAGACCGCGCACAGCAACATCAAACAAAGCGCGCGTCTCTCACAGTGCATTCTGAAATTCTCCAGAATCGTTGGGGAGAGAGAATCGCGATGCATCGATGGATTGAATTTTTTTCTCCTACCCCTAGTTGATGTGACGTAGTTTTACTGTTATTATTTTCTTTTATAATTCTATTATTTGGCTGGTCCGCAAATAAAACAGATTTTGCACATATATTCATACAATTATCTATTTAAAATATATTTTATTTGTTTGGCAATTTAGAAACTTGTCAAAATGAACAATGTGTACAGAAATACAGTTATAAATAAAAAAAAATTAATATATTGGCTTTATCTAATGTAAGTATATTTAAAAAGCAAAAAATCTAAACTTTTTAAAGCCTTGAACTTGGAAGAAGGAGAGTTTTACTTCTTACCATTAATCATATTTGAAATATTTATGTGCATGACAGCATTTTAGTGCAATGTAAAAAAAAAAAAAAAAGAGTGAAGTCAAAGTATAGAATAAAGTGTTAACATTAAGACATTTAGGTACAATATCCTGTTTTTAAACAGTGTTTTTCAAATTGTATAATATTATTTCAAATAGTTTTCAAACTAAATGAGAGATTATATATGAATTATTTTTGTTTTTCATATATAATATTATATATAATCTGTAATTACATCACCGCTGGCAAGATGGGCTTTCAATAAAACTTGGCTGCCTATACAGTAAAAAGGTTAAACATTTTTTCGGTGCTACCTAGAAAACTGAGAAAAACTGAGAAAAAAGGCTGAAAATCAGTGAAGTTGCACTTTAAGTTACTTAGTCACATTGTAGGACCAATGAATTTAGTCAAATCAGTAATTTGATTTAAAAAAACCTGAACGAAGAAATAGTGACCAGTCAAAGCATCTAAAAACACTTTCACCATATAAATTTTAAGTTTTAACCTGATATCTTGATGTTGGAAAATAAAGGTTTATGTCTATATCCATTTGTCAACGAAGGTCTTCAACATGCCCACTCCTCACGATGCGGTTGTTACAGGAATGTTTGACCCCTGCAGCAACCCCAATCTCACAGGGTTAAAGCCAGATATGTTCCCAGAAAAATAGGCTTCTAGCTGAAGTACTGAGTGTGTTTATATGTTTGTGTAGGTTTGTGTGTGCAATTACCTGCTCAAGTCATGCTGGGGCAGAATGCCAGAGGTCACAAGTGTTTTCTCTGTAAAAGTTCTTGTACCGTTTTTAGAACATATTTTCCATGTACATTTAGTTGAATGTTAGTGTATGCATTTAATCTAGATAAAATTCACATAGAGAATGTTGAAATAGATTGTTGTTTTTTAACTGTGCCACTATATGTTGAGCTATATTTTTGTGTTTTATGTCCATGCATGTAAATCTAACCTAAATTAAAGACAACGCTTTTGAAAATGGTGTGGGACAACAACTGGCAGTGTTTTAGTATTGGTATTTATTTAGTCTAAATGCTCTGTGTAATAGCAAAATGCTCTGTGCAGTGATGCTAATTTTCTGCATGCCCATGTGCTACTGTAACCATATCAAGCACATTACTTATGAGTGGAATGTTATGGTATGGTTTATTTTTGCCTTTAATTCCTCAGACTACTTGTCTCCTTTGGTCTTATCTTGCCTTCTTTCTGATCGGCATTTCTGGATGCACCGTTCGTCTGAAGTGTTATCAGATCTTGAAAACTCACATTTTTAGTTTCTAGTCAAATTCAAATACATACATAAAATGCCTATATCTCAGAATGACTGCAAAGTCAAGTGTCTATTTCATATTTCTCCTCTTATATTTTCGTACTTTGAAAGAGCGGTAATGGCCAAACCCCAGATACAGCATGGATATAAGAGCACTTGTTTGAGATTGAAAAATAAAAGCAAAATATTTTCACAGTGATATAATTACACTGGTTTAGCCCCACATTTCCTTGAAACCTTTTATCATAAATCATTTTCCATGTTTAGATTGCTAACTAGAGCAATCCATCTATTTCATCTCTCATTGCTGCCACTGTTTCCTACCATGTGCTGGCCTGTTTCTCCTCAGTTGCACCCTCTCCACAGCGTATCTTAAGACCACTCTGCTCTATCTGCCTGTGTGCGCTTCTGAATGGATGACATGGGAGATCCTGTATGTGTGTGTTTTTGACAGTGGTTAGAAAGCTTTTAAACTCACAATGTAGCAACTATGCTATATTGTTATATGCTACATTGTAATTTTTGTTGCATATCTAAAGAATATACTACAAAGATAGACTATATTGCCAAAAGTTTTGGGACGCCTGCCTTTAGGTGCACATGAACTTTAATGACATCCCATTCTTAATCCGTAGGGTTTAATATGGAGTTGGCCCACCCTTTGCAGCTATTACAGCTTCAACTCTTCTGGGAAGGCTTTCCACAAGGTTTAGGAGTGTGTTTATGGGAATTTTTGACCATTCTTCTTGGAGCGCATTTGTGAGGTCAGGCACTGATGTTGGACGAGAAGGCCTGACTCACAGTCTCCACTCTGTTTCATCCCAAAGGTTTTCTGTCGGGTTGAGGTCAGGACTCTGTGCAGGCCAGTCAAGTTCCTCCACACCAAACTTCCGTCTTTATGGACCTTGCTTTGTGCACTGGTGCGCAGTCATGTTGGAACAGGTAGGGGCCATCCCCAAACTGTTCCCACAAAGTTGGGAGCATGAAATTGTCCAAAATGTCTTGGTATGCTGAAGCATTAAGGGTTCCTTTCACTGGAACTAAGGGGCCAAGCTCAACCCTTGAAAAACAACCCCACATCATAATCCCCCCTCCACCAAACTTTGCACTTGGCACAGTGCAGTCAGGCAAGTATCGTTCTCTGACAACTGCCAAACCCAGACTCGTCCACCAGATTGCCAGACAGAGAAGCGTGATTCGTCACTCCAGAGAACACGTCTCCACTGCTCTAGAGTCCAGTGGTGGTGTGCTTTACACCACTGCATCCAACGCTTTGCATTGCACTTGGTGATGTAAGGCTTGGATGCAGCTGCTCAGCCATGGAAACCCATTCCATGAAGCTCTCTACGCACTGTTCTTAAGCTAATCTGAAGACCACACGTACTTTGGAGGTCTATAGCTATGGACTCTGCAGAAAGTTGGTGACTTCTGTGCACTGTGCGCCTCAGCATGCGCTGACCCCGCTCTGTGATTTTACGTGGCCTATCACTTCGTGGCTGAGTTGCTGTTGTTCCCAATTGCTTCCACTTTGTTATGATACCACTAACAGTTGACCGTGGAATATTTAGTAGTGAGGAAATTTCACTAATGGACTTATTGCACAGGTGGCAACCTATCACGGTACTACGCTGGAATTCACTGAGCTCCTGAGAGCGACCCATTCTTTCACAAATGTTTGTAGAAGCAGTCTGCATGTTTAGGTGCTTGATTTTATACACCTGTGGCCATGGAAGTGATTGGAACACCTGAATTCAGTGATTTGGAGGGGTGTCCCAATACTTTTGGCAATATAGTGTATATCTTACAGAAAACCGTGTATTACACACCCAAATGTTACTTTTTTCATTGTCTTTGGATCTCACTTAAGCTCTTGGATTTATTATATTTTCCAACAATGTTTTTAATTTTTTTAAACCCAAATGTTATTGAGAGGATAAAAACATTGTAGTGTTCGCAATGTCACTACTGCTATTGTATTGAATACCTATCATGCTTTCAAACACTACAACAACTTCTTCAGTGCTTGTGCACCTTAAAGGGTTAGCTCACCCAAAAATGATTAATTAATCACCCTCATGTCGTTCCAAACCTTTATTCAACAATTTCTTCTCTTCTGGCTTTTTTGACGTAGAACCCGGTAGCACTGCACTGTGTTTGTTTTTTGCACATATAAAGTATTCTCGTCGCTTCATAACATAAGGTTGAACCACTGTAGTCACATGGACTATTTTTACGATGTCTTTACTACTTTTCTGGGCCTTGAAAGTGGAACACTGCAGTCTGTTGGAGGTCAGAAAGCACTTGGATTTCATAAAAAATATCTTAATTTGTGTTCCGAACATTAACAAAGGTCTTACAGGTGTGGAACGACATGAGGGTGAGTAATTAATGACAGAATTTTCATTTTTGGGTGAACTAACCCTTTAAATATCACCAAAATGGGGAAGGTTAGGTTTTCAATTGTATTTGTAAAAAATCTATTTTCTAAATTAAATTTAATTTAAGAAGTAATTTGTTACTTTATTGTATTTGTTTCTGTACCATATTGGTTATTGGTCAATATTAGTATTTTTTTTATTAATCAGTATAGGTTGTATATTTAACTGTGCATGATCATTTCCTCTATTTTTACATTTAGATTAGCTTTGCTATCATCCAATGTTCACCTTTAAATGAATACTGTACATTATAATGTCTTGATGTTTAAATTTAGTTGTAGCATTTAAATTTATTTATTTTAGTTTAGAATTTATTTCAACAAATTAGTAATTTTAATATCGGCTTACTGCTTAACAGTTTGTCTATCACATGAATTCCTATGCTTTTGTTATGTACTTATAACTTGTTCCTCCAACACTGTAGTTCAATAACGCATTGCCTGTGGAAAAAGAGAGAACATGGCTGTCGTGTTGGAGCATGAATGTGTGTGTTTGTGCTCACAGTCAGGGTGTTATCCAATGCCGTTGTCTCTGAGCTCCCAGCTGTGATTGAGGGTGATTGAGCATAGCTTTGATTGAAAGTGAAGTGAGCACTGTGTGATGTCCCATCTCTCGACCCCATGCTACCCTAGTTTGAGTGGGAGATGGAGGGGCTTAACCTCCTGCCCAGCCCCTTGGCCTCTCAAAGAGCTTGCTATCATATCAGCACTCCCGCTATGCACACCCCAGGCCACGACGGACAATTGGGTATGTGTCCGCAACTGGTGTGAAAGGCCATCATGTTTTTTTTCTCATCTGGAGATGCAAGAATCCAAACCCTCATCCTTCACACAGCCAGTGTAAACAGATCATATTCATATATTGAGAGAACAAGGCTATGTCTGCATTATTCAAGATACATTTGAATAGGGATGCACCAATATAGAACTTCTGGCCGATATCGAAAAACCAATAATTTTTTATATTTAGAAACCTATAACTGATGTATTGGACAATGAATCTAAATCTTGATATCAATTTTTCTGAGATTACAAAAACAAAAGCCAAACAAATACAGTGGACCCGTGACTGCAGAAAACAAGGAAACTGCAATGAAATATCTAGATCTTCAACACCCCAAAAAAAAAAAAAACATTTACAGAAAGTAGCTTACTTTGAAATAGCTAAAGATTCCTTAACTTTTAAAATAAATTTTACATTCCCTTAAATTCCCCTTCCCTTTTTTTTCACTGTGAAAAACTCCCACACATGTCGACATCAGCTTCTTTCTAGCATAAACTCTTTTAAAGCACACATAATCTGCTGCGTACTGATGTGTCACATCATGCAGAATGCATGGCCAGCAGCGTGCATCTAAAGTGATTCAACCATCTAAAGTGATTTTGGCTTCAAAATATTGACCTTATTATCAGACCGATAACACTAAAAATGAACATTTATTGGCCGATACCGATACGGCCGCTAATATATTATGCATCCCTACATTTGAAAAAGGCTTTTCCGTTTCAAAACACTCTGTCCACATACCGTTTCAAGCTTTTTCCAAATGTTGTTCATCCACACTTAAACGTCTGAAAACATTTAAATCATACTGTGCATGGGTTAAACATAAAGCACACTGAAGGTGATGATACACGGGGCAACTTTCTGAGCAATGTTGCTGAGCGATATTGCTTGGGCACTTTCCTCCTTGAGAATGGGCAACAAATTTCTATCTAATCCAGATAGAAATTTGTTGTCCTTTCTCATTGCCCAGCAACATTGCTTAAAAAGTTGCCCCATATATCATCACCTTAAGATGACACAGAGACAAGGCATAAAAATATGATAATAAAAATATCATAAAAATATGGGTACAGTATGCGTCACATAACTAAACATGCATCATTGTTTTCAAATACCTCAGTTTTCACAGTCCTCACTGTCTTTACAGTCCTGAGTGTGTGTGAATACAGTTTTTGTGACAGCCTGAGTGTGTGTGAATACAATCTTGGCTGAATAGCGTTCTTTAGGGTTTTTGTCTGATCATTCTGTATCAGCATGTTGGAGAGTGGGCTGAACGCCCACTGGCTATTTAATTTGCTTTAATTGCCAAAAAAAAAAAATAATAATTTGGATTCGCCCTTATCCATGATTGTGGGGATTCATCAGGCCTGTCAGACCACCATCCATCCATATCTAGTCTTTTTGATGATGGCATGCACAGACTGTAAATAGCCTGTGGTGTTTAGGTGATGACATGCTGGAGTCTAGCTGTGCCAGTGCCTTAATTAGGAATGCCACACGCCCGTCAGTGCCACAGGGCAGAGCTGAGCCCTGCAGGCCGAGAGGAGAAGACCGACGGTACATCAGAGGTGGGAGGGGAACGACATGTCAGACTGCTTAAGGGCGCCACCGTTGTCTAACGTGTGACTGACAGATACCAGACAAGATGACAGAAGTAGTTTGTGTATGTGTGTTTGTGTGTGTGAAACCTAATGAAGTGGAGTTGATGCTACATGTGCATGTGTCATGTGTCTATTTTCATACAAGGATTTGTAGCATATACTGCAAAAATTATATTCTTAATAAACATGTCTAGCTTCTCAAAAATATCTATATAAAGATAAATATTAGACAGTCAGAGAAATTTACATGACATCTTCCTTTAGTTCAACTGAAATCAAACCTTTAAAGTGCATGTAAATGTTTTTACACTTTTGGGTGAATAAACCTATGAATGTAATACTTGTGCTGTTACATATTTTGTTGTATATTGAATGCGTTTTTTTTTTTTTTTTTAAATTGGCAGGTTTGGATTTTCTTAAATTTTGAGAGGATATGCTCAAAACAAGTGAAAACAATATGCAAGTAAAATGACAAAATGTACAAAAATGTCTTAAAGTTTGTGGTCGGCAATATTTTTTAATGTTTTTGAAAGAAGTCTCTTATGCTCACCAATGCTGCATTTTTATAAAAACAAAAATACTGTAAAAACAGTTCAGTATTGTGAAAAATTATCTGTTTTATACATTTGTTTTATACTTATTCCTTTGATGGCAAGGCTGAATTTATTCTGATCATGAGTGTCGCATGATCTTTCAGAAATCATTCTAATATGATGATTTGGTGCTCAAGAAACATTTTTTATTATTATCAATGTTAAAAACAGCTGTGCTGCTTGATATCTTTGTGATACATTTTCATTCAGGATTTTTTGATGAATAGAAAGTTCAAAAGAACAGCATTTATGTGAATTAGAAATCTTTTGTAACATGTTTGTCAATTTTTATCAATTTAATATCTCCTTTCTGAATAAAAGTATTAATTTCGTTGAAGTAAAAATCTTACTGACCCTAAACTTTTGAACAGTAGTGTATAGTTTCAAGATAGATTATCTGAATACAAGTATTAATATCTTATATATTTCAATTTTTCTACTCTCGTGAATTTATCTTGTTTTAAATGTTTCGATCTTTAAGATCAATGTTGTCATTGTGATTAATAGAGAACATGTTAAGGATGATGGTATGGTGAGAGAAACAGACACAAAAGAACTTGTCAGTGAGTGGGCTTGGACATGGTCTCATGACATTGTACAGAGTTTATTTTGGCTTGTGCTGATTAGCTGATATGGAGGTGCTGCAGACACACCACTCTGACTTACTGGGGCTTTGCAGACAAAGTGCTCTCCACAGAGCCACGCTGAGACAACACAAGGGCAATGACATCAGTCCGACCACACTGTTCACACACAGATACCTGATAACACCTCCTTCATACAGACTCACGCCCTTCACACACTGATTACATTCAGTTTGAGGGGCACAGCCATTATGCGTTATGGTAGTTTATAAGAACACACTTGAACATGTCTCAATGCTGATTATGTTAACTATTCTTTTTCAGCTAGAATGGTTGGTAGCACTTTCTGTGAAGTCAGTGTGTAATGCACCATGAAGGTATTCTTAAATGCATTTTAAGGCATTCACAAGGCATTCTAATTTTTAGATAAAAATGTTTAAATATTTTAATCTTTATAGATTAATAAATGCTGTAAAAATGATTTGATAACTGATGAATTAAGAAAAATTAACAAATGTAACCTTATTGTAGTGTTCCAAAAACTTTATAATTAGCAGTTGTTTTATGATACAAAAATTACAGCTGTTGAGGTGTTTCATAATAAATGTGAGACGGTGAGTCTTTGGAGTATGTTTCCGCTTTAAGCAAGCTTGAGGATATGACTGCTCTTAGTTAACAATGCACTTAATGCAGAGTTAAGTGCACAAGCTGTTTGCTTTTGCGAAGCCCGTCCTTTCATTATCACATTAAAAGTGCAGCAATACAACTTCCCCTGCCTTTGTGAGTTAATGACATCTGACTGCCCCATGTGTGCCACCACTGGCAACATACCCACTTTCCATTCATTACCCTGTAAAAGGAGAACTGAGCTAGCTCTGGACCAGGTGTTTAAATCTTACATTTATCAAAAGCCCCTCAGGATTGGAGGAGTGCAGCAGCTTCACAAAGACACATTTTATGTGGAGACTGGGTACAATATCTTGCCTTGTAGTGTGCAGCCATGCAGAAAAATAAATATAAAAACTTGTTTTTTGGAACTTGAACTTTACTACACATTCAAAGTTTCACTGTTTGGCCCATCAGGCCATTGGCCTGATCCTAAAAGTAGGTTATATGCATTAACATGGTTTACAGTTCATAAAGTTTTAAAGGCAAAGTACAGTAGTTGAGAGGGATTATTTGAGTCATTCTAGGTGAGCTAAAGTGATTTTTAACTTTTAGGTTTCATGATTACGACACACAATAATTATTTTCAAATATCTGTGATAGGAATTTTTAAAATACTATGTTTATTTAGATGAACAAAATCTTTACATTTTGGGAAAAAATTCTGATAGTTCTTGGCCCAGTTAAAATGGTCCCACCCTTAAGTCTCTTAAGTCTATTAGGGTTGTGTGCAGTTTACAAGTAAATTAAGTGTACGTTTACATGACAACAATGCACTAAAAATGGAAAAGTTATTCCTTTGTGTTTTTCGCATACAGACGACAATGTTGTCAAAACGATCCCCGTTCACACGGATCCACAAAAATGACTAAAACGCTGTATTCTGCTACCAGGCCAGTAGTTGGCGATATCACTTTGTAAAGAAACACTACGAACCTATAGACTGAACATGTAATATGCATTCGCGTTAAGTCACCGTTTTCACAAATTCACATTTTTGTAGTTTACACAGAGTTGATAGCAGTATCGTTTTTAAAACTTGCACTTTGAAACCCATTTTCATAAGTTTGCATTTTTAGTCCCCCAAAACGCTGTTGCGTGCAAATGAATGTCCAAAACGCATAAATTTTCCATTTTTCTTTGTGTAAACTGCCCCTGAAAATGCCTTTTAAATTCCAATCCAGTGTCTAAATTTGAAATGATTTTAAATCAAAATGAACAGAATTGCATTTAGAATTTGAATGTAGGAATTAAAATTAACTGTAATTCAAAGGCATTTTACCTAGAAAAACAAAGTTTCTTAAGACAAACTAGGCAGATAGATATACCAAGGTGGAAGAACACTGCATTTCCTAGAATGCATTGCCCGTGTTGAATGTTTTAAAATTTGCAATTCAGTAAATTCCTCTTCCTGGCAGTCTAATTCAACTTCATGCGGATTTTGGCCAATTCAGTTCAAATTCACACTCATGAACTGAAATGGAGCCAATTCCATATCTATTCAAGTAATAGAAATAGTGCCTTGCAAGTCAAATGCACTTTAATTTTCAATCCTAAATTTAGAGTTTCATGACATGGCATTCTACAGATATGAAAGCAGTTCCAGCAATTAACTAAGTCCAGACTGCTTGGAGAGAGAGTCCTCAGTAACAGAATGGAAAAGTAGAGTCAGCAGA
Organism: Hypophthalmichthys nobilis; assembly: GCA_037950665.1. Taxonomy (NCBI): domain Eukaryota; kingdom Metazoa; phylum Chordata; class Actinopteri; order Cypriniformes; family Xenocyprididae; genus Hypophthalmichthys; species Hypophthalmichthys nobilis. The sequence goes on along the minus strand of CM075483.1, from coordinate 8,364,818 downwards.
CCCTGGGTGCTCAGTCCCTCGCCCTTGAGCCAACAGAAAGAACCAGAACAGCTCCAAGATTAACAGTGTGACTCATCGTGTTCTCCCCTGGTACTTGCCCTAGGTGAAGTGTAAATTAATTCCTTCAAAAAAATCTAGAGAGGATTGTTCAGTGCTCTTTCTGTGGTGACTGGACTGGCCAAGAGCATATGACTCTCTTTGAAAGGTGAGGGGTTTAGGCAGTCACTTCAATGTCACAACGGAAGACTAAACCTAAAGAAAGCTTTGTAACACTGAAAGGTAGAGTGATACTATACAATCTGTCAGACCGAAGCTAGTCTTCAGATAAAGCTGTATAATGACCTTAAGGACACTGGTATATGTAGGTACTTGGCTTTTCAACAGCTTCCATTTCTGGTGTGAACTCACCATAAAACTTTTATTGCAGCAAGAACATTAAGAAGGGAATTCACTATGAAAAAATGGCTGTTTATTTGCATACAGTATCTCCATTGTTTTAGCACCCAATTCAACTAATTTAAACTAATTGTGAAAATCAGGTAAGAGCACAAATGCCACAAAATTTTAAAAACTCAGGAAAGCTGTGTGGTTTCGTCAGATATAATCTCATTAGAGTGAACGCCAGTGTTTCCTGCACGCAACAACCATACACACATCTCCACCATTGCACACAGCTTCATACTTTAGCTTCTTAGCATTACATAAAAAGTGTAATTTTAACATCTTCAGGTAGGCCTACATTAGGTTTAACAACAGAAATTGAATAATCAAATGTAAAAATAAAACCCTTCTTAGTCTTCTCTGTATGAATTAAATATATACTGATTCTCATTAAAGCTACAAAAGTTATTCAGTCAAGATCAGTGAGTGATTTTCTCTTTGTCTTTTGTTATTTGATTAATGTTAAGCACACAGACGGAAGCAGGTTTATTAGGCAGCTGTCACTTTAAGAGCTGCACGGATCCAATATATTGTTACACTCGCGCTTTCTTTCTCAACTCTTTAGTCTACTTAACTGACTTTTTACGTGAATACTCACCAAGATGGGCATTTTGACATAACTTTGTGTGTATATGGCCATATAAACTGCGGAAGAGAACTGAATTCGGGATCACGAGCTGTCTGAGAGGCGGTTTTCTGTGTGAGTGAGTACTTCGCTTATTGCATTTAATAACATTAAGCATGTCACACGTATGTAACTGTCATGTGTCCAGTCTACTCTATACAGTCTGCGTCAACCTAAAACTTGGACTTTTTGTAATCTTTTGGAGTATTAAAAGCAGTTATCGCAAGACATTGCGATGTGCATATCGCGATATGTACATTTGCGATATTTCAATAATTTCGATATATTGTGCAGCCCTAATTCTTAGTAAATAATATGCACAATCTTTGCCTTCGATTTTTAAACATTTGGCTTTGCTTATGCCCGTCTGTCGGATCACATGAGGGTCATTCCAAAGCGTGAAATGAAGTGGAAGTCCCAAACTTATCCCTGACCCCAGACATCAATAGGAACACTTTCCCAGTGCCTGTGTGTCGGGACGCCGCCCCATGGAGCATTCCTGCCCTATCACTGTCCTCTGTGAGCTCAGGCACTGCCGACAGGGCTGGACTGTGTCACTACATTGTGACAGAGAGAGAGACTGGAGCTCCCAGTCCTAATTTGTTGCTGACCAGCGGTCTGGTTTCTGTTACACAACCACTGTGATAAGATGCAGATTCATTCTGTCTTTCTTCTTTTTCCACTCAGGCCAATGAACTCTTTTGTGTCTCTCTCTGAAACTTATGACCCCAGCCAGGCCCCCCTGTGAAAATACTAAAGATAAATGACTTGTCTGCAAGGTGATGCCTGCTGCTCACTGACAGTTTCCACCCAAAATAACGTATGACATGCATTGTTTTGGCTTTGGGCCTGTTAGAGATTGTTGTCTCATGCTTTTTGCCCAGTCAGACAACCTTAAAGAGGACAAGAGATTAAGTCAGGACAGGGTCTCCACTGGGCCCTTGTGCGATAAGTACGTCCTGGCTTCTCAGGGAATACCTTCATGTTTCACATTCTTTGTATGCATCTGGAAAAGAATGGGAATGATTTGAAAACCAAGTGCATTGGGAGCTCCCATGAGATTGTGGTAACTGTTTGAGTAATGACTAATAGACTTCTTCAGATAGAAAGAATATGTGGCATTGAATTAGTCAAAGTGACGGTTCAGCTGTGCAGTTCTCTAAGGGAATAGGTTCTCTTTTCAACCAAACTCTATAGTTGATTAACAGTCCCCATGAGGTTCCTCATTTAAACCAGTAGTGATGAAGATATGAAAGCTGCCTTGTAGCAAACTGATTGCAGCTGATACATGATGTCTACCAAAGTACATATATATACATAAGCATATTTCTACAGACTGTGTTGCATGACACAAAAATATTACTTAGTACCTTGTCCAGATCCCTCCCTTGTCCTGGCTAACATCTTCCCATACTTGTTTACTCACGGTCTGCCCACTGTCTGCTCTCTGGTGCCTCTGGGCAAGATGAACTCTTTATACTTCCTAGAAAGCATGATCTTTAGAAAGATTTTAACTGTTTTCGTTTGTGGAGAAGAAATATGCAAACAGCTAGAAATGCACAACACAGCTGTACCTAATCGATTGTTGGCCTATTAGATTTTTCTTAAATTTTTGTATAGGTCAACAAAATGTGTCTCATTTCCCCTATTTTATTTTATTTTATAGTTTCAATATCTGCCATTTATCTGTAATCAGGGAAAAAAAAAAATGATCGGCTTATATCAATATTAGCCAGAATTTTAATACTGGTGAATCTCTATAAGCTATGCTACTCCATTAACTTCTTGCATTAAATATACTGCAGCCATTTAATGTATACTTTATGTTCTAGATTAATGTGCAGTATTATACTGTAGTTGTGAAGGAATGTAAAAAAAATGAATGGTTAGCTTCGTTGAAAAAACAATATGGTGAATTATGATGGTAAAACAATGTGACTTTGCGAAATGTATATTCCAAATCTCAGTTCCCCTGATTTAGTTCCTTTCAGTGTACAGGGAAAACCACAGTGCAAGGAAAAAGAGGCATTGCCAATCTAAATGATAGGCTTTCCTAGATGGGAGTGTTAAACCTTACAGATCAGACCATGCTCCAATTTACCAAATAATTTCTCATAGAGTGCAGATCCTTCACCCCTGAACTTTTTTTTTTAATCATCAGCTGATTAAGTAGTCCAAGTCTCTGAGATGGAGGAGTCGTGTTATGCTTGGAAAGCCTTCTTGACTTCGGCAGTCTTAAAGAACACATGTGAAGCGACCATGTCCTTCCCAGCTTTTAATAAATCCAGATAGCACTGTTATTTTAGTCTTTTTCTGAGGCTGTGGATCGAAGTAGTGGGGAACGAAAATATTATGGTCGTCCACCATAAATTCTGTGAGCTCTGGAAAGCCACAAAACCCTTTCTTTGTTTCACTGAGTCCATCTTACAGTTTAATGAGAAAATCAGGCTTAGGACTGCCATGCTGGTGGGATCCCTGGACAAGAAATGAAGGTGGAAAAGTTGATACTCTCTACTCTTCTTCCATCCCTCTGTATTTTCATTCTTGTACCCCTTTGCTTCCAATTTTTTATGAACCTACCATATTTCTCAAGCCACCCTTTGGCTCTAACATCAATCTGTGAGTAGTGCACTCATAAAGGTGAAATTTTGTTGCATTGTTATGCCAATAGCATTCTTGTTCATCTCAATGGCTCAGAATTGATTTGTGATGAATGGGAATGCTAATGGATAGCTTTTGCTGGTTGTGATAGACACCCATAGGTTACCAATACTTTATAAATAATCTGGTCATGTGATCTCAACATGGTCACCCCTAATGAGTGTTTCAAAGTGTATTCCATTTAATAGCATCCATAAACACAGGCGCTCCACACATGCACGCTAGAAAGTTACATCCATGTCTAGTGTCCGTGCTATTTTTCTCCAGTTATGAGCGATTTAAAAAATGTTTTTGTGCTCAATTAAACTAGAGTTGCATGTGTCTTTTAACCCCCTCACACAAGTGCTCATCAACACGGCTAGGGCTGCAACAAATGATTATTTTGATAATCGATTAATCTACCAATTATTGGAACGATTAATCGACTAATCGTCAATTATTACACTGATTAATCAGTATGCTTTGTTCGATTATTCCACTTTAGCAATTAGTTAAAATATTGAGTTATACTTTAACTAATAAATAAAAATCACTCCAGCTTTTGAAAGTGTATTTTTAATTAATTTCGAGCCAACTGAATAGACCAGTCTACTTCAGGTTTTCTTTTCTCATCAATGGTCCAACTGTTACAATGACTGGTACTGTGTTTTTATTTAGTCTGGGAATTGTGATAACTTAATAAGAGTAAAAATATGAATATGTAATATTGTGCATATTTTTTGAAAAATACCCCTCTCTAGATTTCTTTTTTTTTCCTTTTTTACTAACTATCGAGTTTATGGTCACTGAATGACTTTTCTGAGGTAAATGTAACATTTTGTGGCATATTAGTTTGCAAGCTGTTTCATTGACGTCTTTCTGCGGTTAAAACTCTGATTAAGTGATTACAGTAGAGATGGATTAATTTCAGTAAGTTGTACTGTCTCTTTCAATATACTTTTTGAAGTTAATTCATGTTTATTTCGTGCTGTAATAGCAGAAAAGAGGACGAGATAATAGGTTAACGTGCCGCTTGACCTGAGGTGTTACAGCAATCTGTGATGCCACATTAAAGAGCGCTAAAACCACATGTATTGTTTGAATCTCGTAGTAAAATTGACAGAATTTAAAAGCCGAGACTGTTTTATATCAAAAGTAACCTGATCTGTCTCATCTGTCAGCATGTTGTCTGTGTCCTCTTTGCTCTGCTATGTATCTTTCTCTGCGTGAGAAAATGGATGTAGCGTGAGAACAGTGAATTTTAATGAGAGATGGTGGCCCTGCATGACAACATTTTTTGTAGTTATGCTAAACGTTATGTCTGTTATGTTTTATGCTATGTTAAACTCCCACAATTTACAGGTTCAACTTTGTTTGCACTATGCAATCCGAAGCATCGTGTCTTCTTCTACTGAATTGGATCCGGGAGGGCTGTATTACAGTATTGCGCTACAGCGCCCCACTGGTCAAACCGCTTTATGGCAGGCCCTTCAAATAGGTCATTTGAGATCAAAAGACTATTCGACAACAAAAATATTTGTCGACAATTTTTTGTTGTCGATAATGTCAACTAATTGTTTCAGCCCTAAACACGGCCATCTATTGTTGCGTCTCCAGTATTTTATTGTTTCATCTCTTCCGTTTCTTTTTTGACTGCAAAGAAATCGAAATATATTTTAGGCTTTAGGTTACCAATCTAAATCAGCTGGTCATGAGGTGACTCACTCAATGTAAAATAAAACCATTTTTTTAGGCCGTTGATATGACTACAGTCTTCATCTCAGACGAGATGATTTTAAACAATTTTCTTCAAATTTCTTTAAGGGTAAAGCTTTTAGTTTCGTAGTGCTCTACATCCTCTGTGACTGACCCAATCAGTCTTTCAGAGAGAAAGGATGTAAAAATCTATGTTGAAAAAAACTAATAGCATTAACCCTAAAACGCTGGGGATCACTAGTGCTATCCAGAGACTAGCCAGAACATTCGTGCCTTTGTGCGTTGTGCGAGCAAGAGCCCCTCTTCACCATGGCTTGGACTTTGATTTAGAGTTCACTATGAATCCCCGCAGTAATTTGTGCAAAAAGGAAAACACAGACATTTACTGTGCTGATCCAGATATGTTTAGTGGCCGTATACCAGCCCATCTGGTTTCATTTTAATCCAGTTGGAGTCACACATGAAATTATACTTGGCTGTCTTCATTTTATTAGTCAGCTTTGATTTATGACCTTCAAAGTAAAAAATAATTGGCCGACATTGGATGTCTTTTATAAGACTTGTTCGGGGGCAAACACGAAAAGCTGGAAAATGAGTCGAAACAGAAGGAATGCATGACGTTATGGCTTGAGAGTGAGCAGAGCTCCAGCCGAGCTTCATTGTGTATTTTTACAACAGGCGCCTCTTTGGCCAGTTATGTTCCGCCATGCCAAGGACTTGTGTACACAGCATCAAACAGGTCATGTAACTTTTGGATAAAAAAACATCTTCATGCGATAGGTCAGCGAGCAGAGCAAATATTCAGCTGTGAAGCGGTTGGGGCCATGGGAGAGCGCTTGGCGTTCTGCTGAAAAAGCTTTATATGGGTGCGGACTGGAGGCATTTAAAATGCTCGTGTCTGCGAAAATTCGCTCCCAGAAAATTTTGTCAGAAATAATGTCAAGTTCACAGATGTCACATCTGCATATGTAATCAATGGGGACTTTTTTCCCAGCCCGTCTCAGATATTTTCCAAGTAATTTCACTTAACTCTGGGCCGGGGGCAGCTTCTGCATTCAGCTCAAGTAACTTGGTTGTACTACAGGCTTCTACTTTTCTCTTTATCTTTTTCCATCTCTCCCTCTCTGACACTACTCACTATGCCAGCAGGCATCAGGACAGCATTATGGGAAGTGCTGGTAAACAAGCGTGCAGAGTGACTGTGTGGTGTCTTCACAGAGCACTGACTCATTGACGCCCAGGCAGACTATGTGACTAGGCCTGTAGTGGGAGGTAAATGCATCTTGGAAGTAGTAGATTATTATTTGATTTTCTTTGTTTGAGATGACAAAGTGAGGGAAATATTTATGCTTTTCAAACAAGGAGTTCAGTGCCTTTGCACTATTCAACCCAAAACAATGACATGCCCACCTTAGAAGCGAAGTTGTTTCACTTCAAGAATGTAAATGACCATTGTGCGTCTGTGTGTACTGCTAACTTTTCATTTAGTGAACAGATGACGTAAATGATGACAGACACTTTGTTTTTGCAGTTTGGTTATGGTCCCAAAAAAATGTTTGGATAGAGAAGAACAACAGGATGTTTTGGCTGCACACAAGCACTATGTGAAATCTTGATTTGCTAGTATTATCTATCACTATGGTTACAGGCATTGTTAAATATAGCAAGTTCATTTTAGGCATTATTTATAATATGTTTATTCAAAGATTTTGTTAACATTTTGTTATCCACTGAGTGCTCTTGTATGTAAAGCCAATTTCCCATTATATCTAGCATTCACTTACAGAAGTACGTGTACAATTGTATTTTGCCCCATAGTGGCAGTTTCACAGAAACTGGTTGTGAAGCAACCGTTATACCCTTCACTTATTCGCATGCCATCACAGTTTTCACAGACTCGCATTTTTGTAGTTTACACAGAGACGATAACGGTATTGTTTCCAAAACTTCCACTTTGAAAACCGTTTTCAAAAGTTTGCATTTTCAGTTCCCCAAAATGCCGTTGTTGTGTAAATTAACAGCCAAAACGCATAAAAAGTTTTCAGTTTTTAGTTGAAAACGGTGTTGTGTAAACTGCCCCTAAGAATACACCACATTCAGCCTAGCAGTCACATATGGTCTAGATGCAAAAGTTCAAATATTTCAATACATCCAAAGCTCAAATCAGATATCACTCCGCACAGCTCCTGTACTATACCATTGGAAAGCAAGCAGTGTCACAAAAAAAAAAAAACTGTTTATAGAGTAGACGGTATATGGATATCATGCAACTAACACAAGCTGATGTAAGCCCATATATCCTACATAATTTACATCTTAGACTGTAAGAAATAAATGGGGCCATTTTAAATCTGAGCTGCATTCATGATTCAGAACAAACAGTGTCTTTAGACGGCATTGATTGAAATTATTTCAGTTGGGACTGGTTTGGATTTGAGGACTGTGTAATTTTTGTCTATAAAAAATATATACACTACCAGTCAAAAGTTTGGAGTCGGTAAGATTTTTAATGTTTTTAAATAAAGAAGTTTCGTCTAATTAAAAATACAGTAAAAACAGTAATATTGTGAAATATTATTACAATTTAAAATAACTGTTTTCTGTTTGAATATATTTTATAAAGTAATTTATTCCTGTGATCAAAGCTGAATTTTCAGCATCATTACTCCAGTCTTCAGTGTCACATGATCCTTCAGAAATCATTCTAATATGCTGATTTGCTGCTCAAGAAACATTTATGATTATTATCAATGTTGAAAACAGTTGTGTACTTTTTTTTCAGGATTCCTTGATGAATAGAAAGTTCAAAAGAATGGCATTTATCTGAAATACAAAGCTTTTGTAACATTATACACTACCGTTCAAAAGTTTGGGGTCAGTAAGAAGTTTTATTTTTATTTTTTTGAAAAGAAATTAAAGAAATTAATACTTTTATTCAGCAAGGATGCATTAAATCGATCAAAAGTGACAGTAAAGACATTTATAATGCTACAAAAGATTATATTTCAAATAAATGCTGTTCTTTTGAGCTTTCTATTCATCAAAGAATCCTGAAAAAAAAAAAATATTGTACACAAATATTTTTTACAATTGTACACAATAAATGTTTCTTGAGCAGCAGATCAGCATATTAGAATGATTTCTGAAGGATCATGTGACACTGAAGACTGGAGTAATGATGCTGAAATTCAGCTTTGATCACAGGAATAAATTACTTTATAAAATATATTCAAACAGAAAACAGTTATTTTAAATTGTATTTTTTTATTTATTTTTTTTTACTGTATTTTTAATTAAATAAATGCAGCCTTGGTAAGCAGACGAAACTTCTTTTAAAAACATTAAAAATCTTACCGATTCCAAACTTTTGATCGGTAGTGTGTGTATATGTATGTATGTATATATATATATATATGTATATATATATATTTTTAAACTGAATTGAATGTCTGCTGAACAATTTTCTGAATACTTGCTTCTGTTCTTGTCCTTGTCCTACTTGGGAGAAGTTGTATTGGGTTCAGCCAATGAATTAAGCTTTCAAAGAAGGAAGAGTGGAAAGAGGGGCCAAAGAGAAGGAAAAAAACAGCTGCATATGCGAGAGATATTTTGCACACCTTCAAAAGCAGAAAGCAGCAGATCGAGAACATTTTCTTTTCCTTTTTTCAGATTTGGAAGGCAGCCTAAAAATGTGCCTGTCGCAGATGTTTCAACAGAAGGTGTTTGCATGCTGTTCGTTAATACACTGCCATACGGGACACAGTATGACCACCACAATACCCAGTAAGTAACAGTCTCTGTGTGTGGAGTGGAGAGCCAACTTTACCTTCTGTTTTTGGGGGAACTTATACCCTGTGGATTGAGACATACCTTTCTGCTGCTGCATTGCCCATGACTGATAATGGCATGTGGGAAGTAATGGTTTGAGGAAGATGGGAGTAGAGCTCTTCCTGGAGTCTGAGAATGTGTAAAGGGCTCAAGTCGATCATCTTAAACATAAGGGAAATGTGAACCATTATAGTTTGTGACTTTTTTTTTTCTTGCCTAGTTTTTTTGATGGTGTTTGGAAGCGAGCATGTTGTGAGTTAATTTCCCCATCTATATAACAAAATAATGGGGGATTTAAAGGAAAAACAACATAAATGATGTATGAGGATTAACTTTTAAATGAGAGGCTCCCTTGTTTTCCACACTAAGGATTGAGGAATCTGTCCATCCTCAACGTTTTTGATTCCAATGCAGTCCATGTAGACAAGCTTCGCATTTTCCTGTAGACGTTGTTTGTGTTATTGAAAGAATTGATGCATTCCTGTTGTAAAATTCATAGGGTGTATGTTGCATTTTCTTTAGTACATTTTTACAGTGTAGAATTTCATATTAATTATTGAAGGCAGGAAAAAAACACACCAATGGGGTGTTTTTTCTCGAATTTTCCCAAAATTCTATCAAAACTATGGTATAGTATATCCACACACACAAAAAATAATATATTATTTGGAGTTTCAGTTGCTGAAAACAGACAAAACCCCTCTAAAACCAGACAACAGCCCAGGCTAGAAGCCCAGGTGAGATGTTTTTTTTTTTTTTTCCAGCAGCTCACAAGAACCCAAAACCATCAACACAGACTTAATCAGCTTGGCCAGTCTAGCAGACCAGCTAACCATATTAGGCTGGTTTAATGGCTAGCCTTGCTAGTGTTTAGGCTTGGTGGTCTTTGAGATGGGCGAGAGGGGAGGAAACAGCTCTGAGCCTGTTCAGTATCGGCATCAATGTTTGCCATCACACTGAGTGGAAGTGGCAAAGCCAGGCCATCACACTAGTTCCCACTGTGCCCTGTTTAGAAGGAAGTCCCCTGTGTCATGACTTGTGCTGAATGACCCAGAGGGGACATTCCCAAGCTGTTTTCCAATACCGACATCGACATGGGATGGAAGTGTGTGAAGTGGGTTTTATAATGCAGTCACAAGCACTCGCAACAGCCTCAGAGGCCACCAGAGACTGTAAAAACGAACACTCCGCCTTTTAACCTAATTCTGCTCCAGTGCATTACATCTGCTTAAACCCACGCAGCGTGCGGCCTGCTCTCAATTACGGCATCTCCTCTCTTTCATCTGCTGAGAGTCTCTCTGACTTTCCAGAACAGATGCAGATATTGAGTAATTGAGACCGTCCCTGAATTCTTGGATGAGTGTCAAGAAGGTTTAACGTGACACAGTGGTTTGAATGTGTTGAAAACGCTTGGCACAGAATACTGAGTGGCACTTGATTGCTTATCTTCTGTATCTCAACAGAATGATTTTTGTTTATTTATGCTCTCCAAACACTAAGGCAAGTTAAATGCTTGAGTCAGCTTGAGAGAGTTTGTCATAGTGTTGAGGAGTAACTAACTAAACGTATATAGTGACACTGCTGCTAACCTATCTGCATTTTTTTTTTTTTTTGAATGACAATAGCTCAGATGTTATAGTGCAGCTTTTCCAGTAAGAAGTTGCAGGGAAGTGTGACAGGGCTAAATCACTATTTTTGGTTCCCCTGTGTATCTGGTCCTACTCACACCTGCTCCAAACAGGATTCGAACTAGGGTCACTGGCACGGGAGGTGGACACACTAACAAGGATGCTAAAAATTGCAGCCTCTCACATCAGTCGCTAGTTTGCCTTTTGAAGCCATTGGAGTGAGGTTTACCTGCACGTTCGTGGCCTAATGGTTAGAGAGTCAGACTGGTAGCCCGAAGGTTATGGGTTCGATTCTCAATACCGACAGGAAATGACTGAGGTGCCCTTGAGCAAGGGCAATAGCTCTATCCATCGTTCTGTCTATCTATCTATCATTGTCATATTGTTAATATTACTAAAGCTTCATATAGCTTTTCTATTTTAATATATATAGACAATATGCAATTATGCAATGTGACAATCATGACAATCGTCATATTGTTAAATATTACTAAAGCTTCATATAGGTTTTCTATTTTTATATATATATATATATATATATATATATATATATATATATATATATATATATATATATAAACTTATCGACCCCAAACTTCAAGCAATAGTGTATTTTGTTTTTGTAAATATTGTGTAGTAAATATTGTGCAAGTATTTCAGAAATTATCTCCATTTGCTGACATTAAATTGCATGTTAATATCAAATTATATTTTGGCCACCCTAGATATCATTGGCCATTAAAAAACTTGTACTGGTGGACCACTAGTTCATAGTTGATTAGATTTTGTTTAATAATGTTACCCTAATGAAGACCCCCACTGTTTCTGCAGCAGATAAATACTTTAAAATATCTGATTGCAATTTATCTATATCGGTCACCTATTTAAAATGATATTGCTGGATAAATGGTTAATATTCAATAAATTTCTAATGTAGTGTGTGGAATACATTACAACATCATTTATACAGCAACATCAAAGCATCATTACTTTTGTCCATGTTAATGTTTTCCGTTATACTCTCTATTTTACACTTGAATAAAAATGTCCTCAAAATGTGACATATTGCATATTTGTTTCTCTGCTTCTCTCATTGACTTGCAAATGCATAGGAGGAGAAAAAAAAAATCATCAGTTATTAAAATTCAGGCAATGTATTCCTGTGTCTGCATTCTATTTGAGAAACGTTATTAATTTCATATATCAAGTTTGGAGCGGCCATCTGTTCGCTCTGCACTGCTGCACCTCCCTCCATCTGCCTGGCTTTAGCAGGAGAATGAGAGGGAGAGAGAGAGAGAGAGAGGAAAGTAGAAGTGCATTTGCTCTGGTGCCACGGGCTTAGGCATCATGGGGAAGTTTCAGCGCGACTTTTTGATTTGTCACTCATCAGAGACCGGCCTTCGCAAACCTGTCCTCGGTTCCTCTATCCCCAGATCCACACTGCTACTCAGCGTCAATAACCAGCCTTGCCACCATCACCCCCTCATTCCTACTTCTCCTTTCCTCCTCCTCCTCTTCTTCCTCTTACCTCTTTGTTTTCGCTCTCCCTTGTCCTCCTCCCCCCTTCACATCCCTCCCTCCGTATCTAGAGGAAGCAGATTGCGAAGCCGGCACAGTGAGATGTGTCCCTGCCACAGTTAATTTAGCATCTGTGCCTCCATGAATATGAATACATTTACAAGTCTTGGATATAATTAGGCACTGAAGTGTGGAGAGGGGCACGCAGCTCCAGGTGGGAAGAAAGATGCTGGGAAAACAGGTTGGACTACGAAGACTTGCAGACAGGTGACCTTTGTAAACAGCTCACATGAATCCTGGACTGAGCAAGATTGGAAACAACAGAGAAACAAAAACACCAGAACGATTGTATTTCTGTCGCTATTAATGTTTACGCAACACAGTGATGGCGTGTTTCACTCTAGTGCATTGTGAGCTGACAAACGTGTGTGTGTTTGTGCGTGTACATATGCTTATGTTTCCATTCAAAGCCTGTGCCTGCTTCACTGGCAGTCCAGAATGAACATTGTCTGCGATAAGTGAGTCAATAAGTCTTTTCTGATGATATTTTATTTACCGAGGCACTCTGCCATCCAGACACAGGGGAGGAACATGCTCCAAAATGGCTAATGTTGTGTAGTTTTACCATATGCTGCGGTGTTCCAGCTTCAGCAAGCTGTAACAGCATTACAGCACTGTTCATTTGACATCATACATAATGTAATCTTGTAATAATGTAATGGGGAATAAAAAATCTGGCATGTTGACTTCTTTTTTTGTCAAAACAGCATGTTCAGAGGAAAGTAGTAGGAAATGCATTTCCAGATATTTGCAGTGGGAATATGCATATTGAGGGCTCAGCAATAATAATAATAATAATATATACATTTCAGATTTGTTTATATTTTATTTTTCATTAAATGTTTTATCTTTAATATTCTCCAACATAATTTGTATTTCTATATTGTAACTTCAAAAATTAATAAATCTAAATTGTTAATTCTAAATAATGTCTAAATTATTATATTTGTTATATTTTTTCTTTGCAAAATAATATGTTAATAGTAAATATTATTGTTCATAACCATGTTTTCAACTTGGTTATATAAAACATGTTGAAATGGCAAATAATCGTCTAATATTTGGTCATTTTGAGTGTACTGAATTGGCCTATAACCGTATCCGCTCGTCAGTTAAATTTACCTCCTAATATTTTCTTATTTTTTTAATGTATATATTTATATTAATGTTGTTTATATTTCTATATGGGCAAACCATGTGCAAATTCATCAGTCAACATCATTGCTGACTATTTTCTCCTTAAAACTGCAGTGTACCAAAGGCAGTCTCAAAAACGCGGTTTGAATCCGGCCCCAACCACAAACATCATGTAACCAATCCTGTCAGTGTGCGGGGTGGGGCTTTTCCTACCATTCCTATCATGCTCTGTGGGCATTTTAACACAGTGAGCACAAGAACACCTTTAAGAAGAGACAGGAAAAACCAGGGACATATAGCAATATAGCTGCTGAAATATGTATATGATGTATATATAATGTATGTTACAATGATGAACTAAATGCTTTTCTCCACTGACTTTCTGTGATGTTCAAAGCTTTTCTAAGGATGCTGATTTTTAGAAGGTGTCTGTCTGACTGTCTGAGATGGTGAACAGGAACATGGTTTGTGTATCATTAGCAACACATTATCAGCTGTTTGATTGTGTAGTCAAGCCAGAGGCATTCTGTTTCAAACATATATGGCTGAATTAAACCAATATTTCTACTTGCCAGTGTGTAGCGTTTGCTACAGTTTGCGTGTGGATCAGGTAGTCCGAGCTGGTGTGATTGAGTGGAGGCGGGGACTAATTTGCATATTCATGTTTAGGAAGTAACCAATAATGTTAGCTGGTCCAGCTAATGTGCACTTCATAGCTTGAACAAACAACATGGAGTTGAGGATTGTAATGATGATGTAACTTATTGAAAAGTATTGCGGTAAAAAGTATTGCGGTTAATACTGACGTGCCTCAGATGAGAACATCATTTGGGCAATTTGAGCTGCAAGATTGTAATTAAAGAGATGTTTACAGTGGCTTGCTTTGAATGGTTATCTTACAGTTCTTTGTTATTGCTCATTAACATACTCTAAAATGATCCAGCAAGACTGGATTAATATAAAATTGACCTTCAGTTGGAAGAAGTCAAAAACAAAGGGAAAAAAGAGGTTAAAGTTAGTGATAGCCTCAGAGTTAGTGCTTGCTCACAGCATGAGATGATGAGAGATAATTGAATTCAGATGCAGCCATGTGGGGTGACTCACTGATAAGAAAGAGTTTTATAGCTGAATTATGTCAAAGCTCTGTAAAATAAATCACATCAAAGTAATAAAATAAAGGCATTAAAAGAGGAAAGGGTACATGTAATTAAAGTCACACACCAGGCCCCTGCTGGAATTGCCTCGATGGGGTCTGGATACCTGAGGAGACTGAAAAATTACATTTGACAGTTCATCTTCGTGGAGGTTAAAATTTATCTTTTAGTCAACTTTGTTTTCTTCCTGAAACTTAGATGATAGCCATGAATCAATTATGAGCAGATGAGTGATTCAAACCGATGCCTCATAGTAGGCGTAACATTTTCTTGTTAATGGACTCGAGTCTTTCTATTTGAACCATGCAATTTAACATCCCTTTGATCACTGTTAGCTCAGGAGCTGATGGCTTCTTTCATCTTCTCAATCTGTAAGTTTTTTCTACTCTTTTCACAATGAATTAAAGCACCAGGGTAAACTCTGAAGTCTTTCTCTGGTTGGAGGCGAAGCCCAGTATGGGGCTGGCTAACACTTAAATGGGCAGATGGCGCCAGTTCAACAGGTCCATGTGGACCATAGTGCCAAGTATCTTGGGCAAGAGGAGATCTGAATGGAAGTAGGTAGTTCTTCCCTCCCTCTCTTGCTCATCCTCCTCTTTTTGTGTGTCAGAAGTGAAGGAGGTAAACAGCAGTTTTTCTGAACCTTATCATCCCATCCCTATTCCCTCAGTTTCCTCCATTCTAAGTGTCAGCACTATGCCAGAATCCTCTTTTTCGAGGAGCCAGACATAAACAATGAACGATTACTGAGTTGGAGTGTTTTCCAGCTTTAGTTTGAAAACCAGCCCATTTCAATTTATTCTGTCCTTCACCCTCGGCACGTCTTTTATACAGTCTTAATTTCTGTATCAATTCATTTTCTATCTCCCATTCTCTCCTGGTTTCACTTTTAGAGTTGCCAACTTCTGCAAAACTGAAGTTTGAGAGTTACTTCTAAAGATGTTCCAAGTATGAGTGTAGCGTTCTTTGGCAGTTGCGACTGGGGCAAGAGGGTTAATGATATAATCTAGAGCTGATTGAAAGAAAGCTAAACGAAACAAGGAGGAGGAGGCAGAAAATGTCACCTTGGTTTAGTTTAAATTGGTGCTTTGTCACTCAGAATTACTGAACTGCTTTCTATATGGAGGACTAGGAGTGTCACTTAAAAATAAATAAGTCAGAAAACTTTCTAACCAGCATGTATTGCATCAAGTCAGGCTCTGGTTGATCTGCGCAGCCCTGCGTTAACTTTGATGATGCATTCTGTCATACTGTCCAATAATGGTCAGTTATACATCTACATAGATTGGTATGTAGGAGAGGTGGCATATCTTAAAGGTATAGTATGTAATATTGACAGCTAGTGGTTGAAATGGGTACTGCAGTCCAAATTAAAAATATTGTAGAGAGTTGTTTGCACCGCCCCCCTCCTCCTCAGACTCGTCGCTCATGCGAGTTGCCAGATTGAGGACATGCAACAGGACAATGGAAGGCGGCGAGCCTAAAGTTGATGAGTTGATTTATCCACGTTTTAATATCGCTCTAGTCATAGAGCTTTTTAAATGGATGCCAAGGCTTTTTAGGTTGGGTAGAATCTGCGATCTCTAACCCAGTTTGTATGTTGGCTTCCATAGCTGCAGTACGCTCTGTTTTCCACCAACTGGCAACGAAATACTATTGGATAAATTGGCAGTGGGCGGGATCACGCAGAACAAAACAAAAACAGACATTCCGACGTGGAACGCAAATTTCAAAGTAGAATAAGTGGCTGTAGCATTGTTTTTAGGAGAAACAAGTATGTACTTGTACAACTTAGCATGATACCTAAATATCTGCAAACATTATATTTTTATGCTTTACTACATTAAAAAAAATACATACAGTACTTTTTATGTTTCAATTATTATTATATTCTAAATTATATTCTTTCATTTTTCCTACATACTTCAGTTCCTCTAGCAGCACCAAACAAAACTGCAAAAATGTCACTTTTTCAAAAAGGTTTCTTGACACGCCCCCTGTCTCCCATTGGTTGGACAAACAGATAGCGCCGCCCCAAATGTATACCATTGGTTGAGCTAATGGTGCTGTGTTGGGCTGGTTAAGATGCTAAAACACATGCACACAGTGTTTGCACTTGAACTTAGGAGGGGGGGATAATCCTAAAAATAGTTTACTTATAGTGGACTCAACATCTTGAGTTGGGATAGAGAAAAAAAAAAATACATATTTCGACTTGAAACTCTATAAAACTATAAAACTTTTAATTTAAACAAAAACTTCAGTTATTTCTACATAAATTTGACATAAAAATGGGTAAATCTAGAACAGGGATGGGTAGCTGGAGGACCACTGTCCTGCTGAATTTGGCTCCAGCCCTAATCAAACACACCTGAACAAGCTAATCAGTGTCTTCAACATTATTAGAAAGCTACAGGCAGGTGAGTTGCAGGGTTGGAGCTATAAACTCTGTAGGACAGTGGCCCTCCAGGACTGAAGTTTCCCATCCCTGATCTAGGAAGTCAGCCAGAGTTTCTAATTGGAAAAAGTTCTGTTTGTGTGTGCTAAAGTGTGAGTGAAATTTGCTGAGTGTTCCAGTACAAAATGAGTGATGAAAAAGGGGTGGGTTTGCCAGCTCGGTGAAGAAGCAGCTCTGACTTTAGCACATTGACATTGACCTCTAGAAAGTTCCTCTTTTGTCCCGGGCATCAGCGGCGTGCCAAGGCTGCAGTCTGTGCCCTGTGAGCTGGCAGTGCCAGCAGGCTGGAGATAGAAGAGGGTGGCACAGGCCATCTGGGATATCTCCAGGAGATGCACGGCACGCCTCACACTCATCAGCAGGTTTGAATTTGCACCATAATCACAAACAGATGCTCTCTTCCTCCTCTACCGCCCTCCTTCTGCCTCCTTTCTTCCCTTGGTTTGGCTCAGTGTGAAACCTTTGACCTTCACCACATTCAGAGGAAAAGCCTGACCTGATCAAGGGGTGAAAGGAAAGGAAATGTTGGCCTAAATTGTTAATGTATTTCATGTATAATCCAACACAATGTTAAAGGAAGTCTGTTTGATGTTATCTATCTTTTTATCTCTCCGCCCGTCTGACCTGCGGACTGTGTTCGATTTGTGTGAAGAGTGAGCCGTCTATACTTCCCTCCACTGTCAGGAGTCTCATGTAGGCCCCACAATGATATTTTATTTTATTATTTTATTTTATTTTATTATTTGCATGAACTAAAAGATTTGCCTTAGGTTTTCATCATTTTACATGTTGAATCTTCAGTTTGAGGAAATCATAAAACTTTTAAAAGTGTATGAAGCATTCCAACAAAAGAACACAACCATGTGTCTTTCTTGAGTGATGTTGTTAAAGGCTTCTCAGGCAATCTGGATCCACAAGAGCACTGCTGTAAGTTGCTGATGATGAAGAGATTCTTTTTGTTGTTTTCTTGCCAAGTGCAAAGTTTACTTTGAGAAACATCTTTGTCTGTTCTGGCCTCATTGCTCCATGCACAAGCAATTATTTCTGGTGGAATATATTTTATTATTTTTTTAAAATGGCAGGCTTATAGTTCATTTCATCATAATCCTCATTGTTATATCAGTATCAATCAACTGATATTTAATTGTGCATGCTCATTTCCTCTATTTTAGATTAAATTACATTTGCAGTCAAGTAATGCTTACTTTAGTTAAGTTAATCTTGTTGTGATGCCTAAATTCAATTTAAAGCAATTTTTAAATTTATTTTTATATCTATATTTATTTCTATCCTGTATCCTGTAGAATTTAAAATTTGAGTTTTTTTTTTATTATTCTATTTTAAATTATTTAAATTATTAAAAAAATACAATTTTATATTAACCTTTTATAAAACGGTTAGTTTCTGTCCTTGATTCTGATTGGTCAATAGAACACGATAGAACCGTTGGGTGAAGCGGTCATAGCCGTGTTTTGTGTATCACTGCACAACACCCTCGTACTTTATTGCTTACTTATCTGTTATCAGCCATAACATTAAATTGGCTGTAATCTCTTTCCATGTTAAAATCCATTCCGGTGTTCTTTAAGTTTTATTATATTCATATTAGTATTTTGAATTCACTTTTATGTTTATAATTTCAGTTTTCGTGTTAATTTCAGTGTAATTTTTAGTAATTTTATGTGCTTTAGTTTTAGTGTTTATTTATACTTATTTCATCTTATTGCCATTGTGACATTTCTAATTTTCATTATGTTTTTCAACTAATATTTATATTTTATTTTATTTCAGCTTTATTTCAATTAACTGAAATGTTTTTAATACGATTGGGTTAAATGTTTGACTAACCTTATAGGTAGTTTTATTTAACCCAACTATTGTTTAACAATTACTATATGGCTGGCTTCAAATTAACCCAAAATGAAAAATCAGACACATAATTACTAGAGGCAACAATAATAATCAAAATGTGAACATTTATTAATAAGCAATTTAATAAATATTTATTGTTTAATTATTATTAATTCAACTTAATAGCAAGCAATACAGTAATTTTAAAAACAATAATTGGGTTAAATAAAACTACCCAGCAGGTTGGGCAAACATTTAACATTTAACAACCCAATTGCTGGGCTTGTCCATTTTCAACCCAACTTAGGTTTTTTTAAACCAGCATTTTAGTTTTAGTTAATAACCCTGACCTATACAACTGAATTCTGCAGATTTTCCTCCAAATTATGCATGTCCAAAAAGTCATCAGATTCTATCAGAGCCTTGACACGGCATCTGCTCATTGGTGGTATAAAGGGTAGCACTTGTCTGATAGTTCTTTATGTACATAAAAAAGTCAATATATTAAAAAAGCACTTGTGCTCAGCAAAGCCGCTTAGCTATCTGTCGCGCCCCACCCTGCTGGTTACCGTAATCGCGTTAAGTCCTTTCTTCTAGCCTAATATCCAGTCGCTCGGCCTTTGCCACATGGGTTTTATCGATCCGGCAAATCTCGTGCTCAATGTTGCAGCACATCCCGTTGCCTGGCTAGCCTAATGCAGTCAATAATTGCCAGCGAAATGGCCGGTGCAGTCGAGACAACTTCATCAGCCACGGGACTGGGGGGCTGTAGCGAGGTGATGTCTGGAGGGAACGGGGAGGTGGAGAAGAGCTGGCACTGTTTCTCCATCACAGCGCAGAACACCATCAGTGGCTCCCAGGGGCCAGGGATTAATGATTTGTGTCTTTCCGCTACAGTGGCACATTGTGCCGGCGCCACTGATAAAAAAAGAAAGCTTCCCCCAACATCTGGCAACAGCCCTGTCGTACCACTCTATATTGGCTCTCAGTAGCAGGAGGAAGCTCCCTCTCAGTGCCAGGGCTGTGGTTAACCAGGGCACGCTCTGGAAGAGGGCTCTTACTAGGAATGCACTGCGCTTATTTTCTTTGCTGACTGGTTTCGCCGACTGCGAGGGTAGTATTAAGTGTACCCACTAAAATGCACAGCAGATGCTGTCTGATGTAGTGTCTTCCTCCGAAATGGAGTGAGGATTTGTAGTTTCATGTTTTCATAATTTATTTATGTAGTATTATAAATTATCTATTGGTATTCATCAAATGGATGAAAAATACATGGAAATTCCAAATGCGAGTTGTTACACAAACTCTATCATGCATGTCTGCATCCAACAAAGGCTGAATTCCCAGCACCACTTCAAAGTCAAATGAAATGTGTTCAGACATTGCTTTTGTTGCCTGGTTATTCAAGAAGTGTTTAAGGTTGCACTACAGGGCCTTTTGTCCTTGTAAGACATATCGATTCATTTCTCAGTTGCTAAGTAACGGCAATAATTACATCTTTTAAGCAGCCAGCCAATTATTTCCCTGATTTCATGATGGCATGATGAAGAGGCTTGTTTATGAATGGTATTACTAAATTAAAAAGAAAGAATAATAATTAATCACATTGAAAGAATAAAAACCTCTAGCGGCATGTATGTTCATAACCATTTTGAAATGACCGTGAACGCATGCACTCGTGTACTTTTGTTAACCAAAATTTGTAAGGGGCTTTGTTGCAAAGTACATAATAACTAGGGTTAGGGTAATGCTGTAGTCGGGACATTTGACAAAAATGTGAGTGGAAACATCTCTTTGAAAAATCAAAATGTCACAGGTTGATGCATTTTTACTGCTAAGTAAAAGGCATGTCTTTATGTTATATATATATATATATATATATATATATATATTTTGATTTTTTTGTCGATATATAAGCAAGAAAGTTACCTAAACATACGTTTACCTTTTGTAAGAAGTTGCCTCCATTGCAGGGCACATTTGTCACAGTGGAAACTGCCATTAATCAGTTAAAACTAGACCTACAGAATATCAAATCATTGTTTTAGTTGAAAAATGTTGCAATCAATAAGTTATATAAGTACACATATATCCATATCTATATACACTATATTGCCAAAAGTTTTGGGACGCCTGCCTTTACGTGCACATGAACTTTAATGACATCCCATTCTTAATCCGTAGGGTTTAATATGGAGTTGGCCCACCCTTTGCGGCTATAACAGCTTCAACTCTTCTGGGAAGGCTTTCCACAAGGTTTAGGAGTGAGTTTATGGGAATTTTTGACCATTCTTCTAGAAGCGCATTTGTGAGGTCAGGCTTGGATGCAGCTGCTCGGCCATGGAAACCCATTCCATGAAGCTCTCTACGTACTGTTCTTGAGCTAATCTAAAGGCCACATGAAGTTTGGAGGTCTGTAGCTATTGACTCTGCAGAAAGTTGGCGACTTCTGCGCACTGTGCGCCTCAGCATGCGCTGACCCCGCTCTGTGATTTTACGTGGCCTACCACTTCATGGCTGAGTTGCTATTGTTCCCAATTGCTTCCAGTTTGTTATGATACCACTAACAGTTGACCGTGGAATATTTAGTAGTGAGGAAATTTCACGAATGGACTTGCACAGGTGGCAACCTATCACGGTACCACGCTTGAATTCACTGAGCTCCTGTGATAAGTATAATTAAATGTGTAATAACAATTAAACACAAATGACAATGTGCCCCATCCTGACTTAAAAAAAATATTGTTGTCCTAATAACATGGTTTAGTCTTTCAGTTAAAATCTGCTTTCATTTTATACTATAGATTGTGGAAAATGCTTGAATCCTCCTTACATGCAGTTAGAAGAATGACAGGCCCTTTCTTCTATTGATCTATGCATTGTCTATGCATCATTCACCATTGGTCACTGTTGTTAATTTAGCTTGATATATACTTGATACATAATTAACTCTAAACCTGCCCAGTAATTCATATTTAATATCATTTAACAGTGCAGCACTCATGCCTAATTGTGGAGTATACTGTTAAGTTTTTTATGAGTCTGTTTTATTGGTTATTGAAATTGTTTGCTCTATACTTACTTGAATGCAAGTGTAATGTGTCGATAATAAAATCTATAGTAACATCTAATATAACTGCATTGCTGGAAGAGCGTTGGGGGTGTTCAGGATTGTCTGCATTGCCGAGGAGTGTAATGGGTTGGGGGAGCAGCTCTCCGTGAGCACGAGGTTTGGAGGGTGATTAGTCTCCGGTGCATTCCCGTTGATACGCGGCGTTTGACAGATCTGCACCCGGCGTGGCACGAAGGAACGTGCCACAGATGGCGTAATTAGAGGAAGCTGAGCCAGGGTGTGAAATTTATCTTTGATCAGCACCTTCTCGCCAGATTGTCATCTATGTTAATATGATGATAGCAGAGCAGAGATGGATGGAAACGCCTCGGCAGCCTGAGGTGGGAGTGAGTCCCTGCTCGTCTAATCTTAATTCTTTGTTCACCATGTAGAGAAAAAAAAAAGATACTTCAATGTATTCAGACCTTGAGCTCTCTTCAAAAGCCACAACACCATCATTAGAGACACCTGTGCTGTTGGAGGGAGCTGGTACTACGCTTGTAAGTTTGGCTTTGGAACGTGAAAGAATGAATAAACATTGATTCTCGTTGTAGTTCTACGGCCCTATGATTTCTACAATGTGGAAAACATTGTCAGAATCATGGAATCCAGTCATTGGATTTGGCAAAATTTCAATGATTAAACCAAACGTTGTGTTGTACAATTAATCAAATTGCGAAATGGACTAGTGTGTAAATATTAAAAGGCATAAAGACCAAATCGATCAAAAAACATTGATTAGACCCCATAGACTTTCATAATATAGACAAAAACAGCTGAAACATTATTCAAAATATATTAAAAATATATAAGTTTTGAATGACATTAGGGTAAGTAAATGATGACAGAATTTTGATTTAAATTGAATATTTATATAACAGTAAAGATAATGAAAGTACTTGATTTAAATATTTGTACAGCAGAGTCAGAGATAAAACTCATGTATCGCTTCGACTAGAGAGGAAAAAGAAAACAAACGGCATCAATGTTTGGGGTTTATTTGCCTGTGTTTCAGTTCTTGGAGCCTATCTGGATGTGGACATGAAGGGAGCAAAGGGACTCTGGAAAATGTTTGGCCCCAGGCCTCGCTCGCTTCCCTGATCGGGGAGTTAGGGTGGGAGTCTGGGGAGAGGAGGGGAGAACAGTTAGAAGGACCAGGAAATGCAGCTCTAGGGTCCTGTCACAGATGAGGTCCACGCTCGGCTTTCATCTGAACGAGCCATTAAGTGTAATGACGTGTAGGTGTAATGGAATGTGCCTGTAACATCTGCGCAGAGAGAGAAAGAGAAGGAAAGGAGGAGAGAAGGGACACTGTTAATAGATTTGCAGATACACTGCTGGGAGAACAAAAGATTTTTTTCTTTCTGCTTTATTGCTCTGAGGTCCATCTGGTGCCTGTGCGCATGTGTTTTGTGTATGTGTAAATGTGTGGCATGCTGTAGAACGTGTGCGTTTGTGTTAAATTGCTAAACTGCATGACGACTATCCCATATATAATTTATGCATGCAGGATGCACAATATATTGGTATCATATGTTATCTGCCCATAGGATTTTTTTTTAATGTATTATTTTTCATATTGGTCGAAATTGGATATTGCAATATTGCAAGCACATTTCCTCTGTTTTTACATTTAGATTACTTTTGACCTAATTCTGAAAAACAATAATAATGTCAACAATTAAAAGTAATGTTGAGCAAAACAAATTTTTAATTTATCAGCTTTAAAAAGCTATCGTTTAAATTTTAGCAATCCTGATTCTGCTTATTGATTCTCAGTTTCAATTACAATAAGGTAAAAAAAAAAAAATTATCAATAAATATAAAACATTTATTCTGTCTTTCTGCAAAACCTTGAACAAAAATCGGCAGCCTTTGGCAACATTTACACATAAGAACTTTTGCCTATGGTTTCTAACAAATATACCACAGCAAAAACATCTAGCTTTCCGTTATGGAAATTGAAATCAAATGTTATTAAAATGTAAAAGATGTGATTTTTCTTTTGCTCTTTGATAAACATTAATGACACAGACAGCAGCAGATATATTAAGCTGCTGTTGCTTTAAGACCGAATGCACGGACGGATACAATAGAGTGGTGCAGGGATGATGTAATTTAGTAGGCCAAAATCCAGAAACGAGTTAGCATTTTAGCACTTCATGTTTCATCAATGAATTTTTTTAATGGGTTTTTGGTTAAATGTTTGAAATAAGGTTTGTGGTGAACACAAGCTCAAGATATTTTCATGTTTTGTTAAATAAAAGTTCGATTCAATTGTGATTATCACGATGAACAAAACGTGTAAGAATCATACAATTTTGTTAGTCACAGACCTTATTTTTCTGCAATAATCCAAAAGCCAATAAAAAAATCCTGTTGGGTTTTTGTTGGGAGATCCAGGGTGATGCTAACTTCCGGGTTGGCCTACAAAAATATGTCATCCGTGCACTACTCTATATACTGATATACTGTACACATGCGTTTTCTTTCTCAACTGTTCCAACCAATTGTGTTAACAAGGATATTTTGACATGATTTTGTGTGTATTTGTCCTCAAGAAGCACAAGAAGACTTGACATTCATTTCGCGATTCCAGAATTGGAATCTATTTTCAATTCCAAACCCTAGTTATAAGTATCGACCACTTGGGAAATAACGTTGTCTCTTAGTGCGCTACGAAGACTCTAAAGGTGTACCTTCTAGGCATGTTCCCCAAACTATACCTTAGGAGGTTGCTTAAGGTATATCTTCTTAAGTGCGACGTTACCAGGTGCTGTCCATGGCGGTGGTGCTGAATTGGTTGATATCGATGGCTCAAGAATCGATAACTCATTCTATGCAGGGGCTGCTTCACTGCATTATGTGAGAAAGCGTTGGTATTTATAAAAGAAGCACTTCAGAAGTAGAAATTGCATTTATCAGGACTCATGGGAACTTATAAAAATAATTCAAATTGCAAACTAAATCTATATTGTAATTTATCTATATTCTGGGGGCTCTATATTCTAGCTGAGCCAGACCAACCTTATGAACGAATGACTTACAGAAGGTATACTTAACTAAGAACGTTTCGGTAAACACATATTAACTTTAAGGTACAGCTTAAGGTACAATTTAAGAACGACGTAGAGTTAAGATGTTTTCAATAAATCCAGCCCAAACTTTAAATGGTTGCAATGCAGTTCTAAGGTCGTCTTAATAGTTGCTGAGTGGTTACCTGGGTGTTCTTACTGGTTGCTCGGAGGTTGCTATGATGTTCTGAATTGATTTTAACATGCTATTCAGTTATTATGGTGTTAATGATTGCTGTGCAGTTCCAAAGATGTTCTGAGTGGTTTTTAGCTTGTTGTTAGGTGGTTACTAAGGTGTTCTTACTGGTTGCTAGATGGTTATTGGGGGTTCTTACTTGTTGCTAAGTGGCTGTTATGTTGTTCTGAGCATTTTTAGCATGTTGTTATGCAGTTCTAGGTTGATCTTAATGTTGTAATTTTGCCATCTACAGGTCTCTATATTGTGATAGATATGAGATACCTCCTGCAATGTCAGTCTAAGATATATTTTTGCCCATTTTTTCATCAGGCAAAAGTCAAACAGTTAACAAGTAACAGCACAGCTTTCCTCAATAAGCCGCATGATTTGAGGTATCATTCATGTTCATAACACAATGAGTTATGTGACCAAGTTTAATACTTATATTTAGAGGTGTGTTTGATTCCTACCCCTACATACAGTATGAGCAATAGTGATGTTTGCTTAAAAAAATTGTTTTATCAATGTTTTTCTATTATTATTTCCTTAATGATATCAGTGGTTGTTAACATGGCCTCCTACACTCCTGTATGTTATCTGATGAAAGATAAATGTGCCGATACTGAAACGCACTGACAGTTTGTTTAACATCGAGTGTTCTTGAATGCTCTGCATATACAATCCCGCTCCCTGATGTGTTTGTGTCTGAGTGAGTGCTCACATGACCCTACTCATCATTCAGATACTGGGCCGCAGCCAAAACGCCCACCCCAGAGCCTGCTCATAATAAGTAATAATGTGATATTTGCTTTCATGCTTTAAGCGGGTGGAATGTTTGGACCTCCCATTTAGACACAACAGGAATTTGGCACTAAATGTGCACAGGTGCACCAAGAGCGCGAGGGGGAAAAAAATCCCTGTTTCAACATCTGTGTCAGTGGCTGTTGCTATCTCCCTAAAAACGCAGAGAAGCTGCTTTAAATAGCTGCGAGAGCTGGTGCCAGGCCAAACATGTGTGCCCTGATCGGAGAGGTTTTACAGGAAGGCATGGAGTATTATTTTTGTTCTCTTTTTTTCTTTTCTCTGTATCTCTTTTGGGGTTGCAGCTGAATCTAGACTGATATGTTGTTGCCACACTCCTAGACTGCGCTCTCTCTCTTGCTCGCTTTTGCGGATGTCCCTCTGTGAAGGTCCATATGTTCTGCAGCTGGTGTGTGTATATATGTGTGAATCAGTAAAGTGTGCTCTGTGATAGTGTGGGTAGACATAATGTTTTTAAAGAATATGTCATCAAGTTTTTCCCAGGTACCTGCTGTAATGTTTCCATGGCATTTAAGTGTTTGACAACCTCGTGTACAAAGCTGCAGGTATACTTCCTCTGAATAAAGTGATTGTGGCGTAGATTGTTCTCTTTGCTGATGAATACCTTAGCCTGCTTTAAGTGGAGATGCACACTGGTTAAGGTTTATTCATGCACTCTGCTGTATTTTCTTATGCTGCATGGTTACTGTGAATATTTAGCATTCTTCACAATTTTTTTATGTACATATAGTACAACTTTTTTTTTTTGGGGAGATATCAACGTAAAGTTTAAAAACATATAAAGGGATATTCTGGGTTAAATACAACTTAAGATCTATAACAGAATATGTGGTTTATAAAAACAAACAAAAATAAAACATGTTTACCAGCAAAATTGTGAAGCTTGTATTTTTGTTGCATTTAATTATATACATATATGTACTTACAACAATCAGGCATTACATTATGACCACCTTCCTAATATTGTGTTGGTCCCCCTTTTGCTGCCAAAACAGCCCTGACCCGTCAAGGCATGGATTCCACTAGACCCCTGAAGGTGTGCTGTGGTATCTGGCACCAAGATGCTAGCAGCAGATCCTTTAAGTCCTGTAAGCTGTGAGGTGGAGCCTCCATGGATCAAACTTGTTTGTTCAGCACATCCCACAGATGCTCGACTGGATTGAGATCTGGGGGATTTGGAGGCCAAGTCAACACCTCAAACTCGTTGTGCTCCTCAAACCATTCCTGAACCATTTTTGCTTTGTGGCAGAGTGCATTATCCTGCTGAAAGAGGCCACCAGGGAATACCGTTTTAATGAAAGGGTGTACATGGTCTGCAATAATGCTTGGGTATGTGGTACGTGTCAAAGTAACATCCGCATGGATGGCAGGACCCAAGGTTTCCCAGCAGAACATTGCCCAAAGCATCACAATGCTTTCGCCGGTTTGCCTTCTTCCCATAGTGCACCCTGGTGCCATGTGTTCCCCAGGTAAACGATGCACACACACCCGGCCATCCACGTGATGTAAAAGAAAATGTGATTCATCAGACCAGGCCACCTTCTTCCATTGCTCCGTGGTCCAGTTCTGATGCTCACGTTCCCACTGTTGGCACTTTTGGTGGTGGACAGGGGTCAGCATTGAGGACAAAATGTTCACTTGCTGCCTAATATATCCCACCCACTAACAGGTGCCGTGATAATCAGTGTTATTCACCTGTCAGTGGTCATGATATATATATATACACTCACCAGCCACTTTATTAGGTGTATGTTAACGCAAATATCTAATCAGCCAATCACATGGCAGCAACTCAATGCATTTAAGCATGTAGACTAGACATGGTCAAGATGACCTTCTAAAGTTCAAACTGAGCATCAGAATGGGGAAGAAAGGTGATTTAAGTGACTTTGAACATGGCATGATTTTTGTTGCCAGACAGGGTGGTCTGAGTATCTCAGAATCTACTGATCTACTGGGATTTTCACACACAACCTTCTCTAGAGTTTACAGAGAATGGTCCAAAAAAGAGAAAATGTCCAGTGAGCGGTAGTTCTGTGGCTAGGCCAGAGATCAGAGGAGAATGGCCAGACTGGTTTAAACTAATATAAGGAAATAGTAACTCAAGTAGCCACTCGTTACAGCCGAGGTATGCAGAAGAGCTTCTCTGAACATACAACACGTCGAACCTTGAAGCAGATGGTCTGCAGCAGCAGAAGACCAAACTGGGTGCTATTAATGTCAGGTAAGAACAGGAATTCAGCTAAGTACAATTCACACGGGCTGACCAAAATTAGACAATAGAAGACTGGAAAGCATTGCCTGGTCTGAAGAGTCTTGATTTCTGCTGCAACATTCAGATAATAGGGTCTGAATTTGGTGTAAACAACAATGAAAGCATGGATCCATCATGCCTTGTATCAATGGTTCAGGCTGGTGGTGGTGTAATGGTGTGTGGGCCTATGCATGTGTGTGTAAAATTACTTTATGTTATTATAATATTATTATTGTTGTTTTATATTATTATTTATTGTATTTAATGTGAAATGTTCCTTTTATATTATTTGAGTGTTTTTTTTCCACCTTTTTTCTCATGGAAGTCTTCATCTTCCTTTCTGTTAACATCCTTCCTCACATTTGCCAAGATGTATCAGACTGCTTATCAGTCATATCATTCAAAGGACGAAGTAAAAAAAAAAAAAAAAGGCCCAGAAACCGCAGCTGAAATGGTTTAGCTGAGCAAATGTTATGCATGCCACTTCTTCCATCAAGACTGCTTATTATTCCACTGCTTTCTGGCTAAGTGGCTGCCATTCTAAAAAGGAAGCTTACGCAGCCCTTAGCCCATCTTCAACTGTAATGTATTGCTGTAGAAGGTATCAGCCAATGAGAGGAGTGCCCTCATGCGCCTTGTCGAAGGGTACGATTTTGAGTCGAAAATTGTGGCCTGTCAGTAGAACAAGCCTTGCCAGGCTGTCGAGTCATTGCGTTTTTGATTTGAAGCATTTGTGACTTCACTGCTATAGTGGCAGAAAAACACTGTGCTTTCCCTTTCATTTTCACCATACTGCAGCTTTTCTATCAACCTTTCAAAGACATTAACAATTTAGAGCCAAAAATCGTATCTTAGAACAGAAATCTGTGCTTCCAGTATTACTAGAAGCTCCTTACTATTTATGATTTACGTGAAATGTTCTACATTTACATACAGTATGATAATATTACAGTATATACTGAATTCAGCATTTATCTAGTGAGGAATTGCATTGAATCACAATTTAACCCAGAGCAGGAAGGGAATCTGGTAATGCAGAATGGATGAAAGCATGATGTAATTTCCGTTTCGCCAGCAAGCCCTTGAAAATCATATGTGGTGTGTGCAGATTTCGGCATTCCTCCTTAAAGTTAAAACTTTTGTCACATATACAGTAAAGTCTGTGGGAAAAATGCACTCATTCTCCCAAAGATACAATTTATTATTATTATTTTTATTTGTTGCACTCAAAATCCATTTGGCTCAAAAATCGGAAGGAGTACATTTTTAGTGGGAATTATGTTTTTGGTTGTTGTTAAATTTTGTTTTCTTTAACATTTTCAACTAATTTTGTTTCCTGGCTACACAGAGACGCTGTTCTGACTGACTGTTTGGAGGCCAGCACTTCGTAGCCAGGCGTGGAGCACTTTTATCAAAACCTTTTTGCCTTTGTAACCCTGGCGACTTGCATGAATTTGACGTGTATTTCATGGTAATAGGGTTGTATTGTCTGGCAGCTGTTTGAGGTCCTGTAGACTCTGTGGCTTGCTGAAACAGTCTGATTGGAGGTGTATGATCAAAGCGGGGAGCGTCTCCCCCGAGGCCAGGGAAACATGCGGCTCGATCCTCGTTATTCTTTTCCGCTCTTTCTGTCTCTTGCACTGTAAGACTAACAAAGCGACTGGAATCTACAAGAGCTCCTCCTTCCTATAAACCTTCTTTTGTGATCAGTGTTGTCCTTTAGAACTGAGTAGCTGAACTGACCTGGTCTGACCTGCAAATAAATTCAAAGCTCAAATTAATGGCCTAAACACGCACAGACTGATGGATGAGCACGCAATAAATCATATATATATGAGAAGCAGTTGTCTCATGCAAACGAGCATATATTTATGCATGCATATGGAAGAAACATCACGTACAAATGAAAACACCCACATGCGTACAGAATGCACAGTGATTCAATATCATTACTATCAAGTTCACAGTAGAGGATGTGAGCCTTTGATTAACATATACAAAATATATCACGTCATTTGGCTTTCGTTTCATGTATGAGATCAACATGGTATCAGATTTGCTAAATTTGCTTACTAATAGTCAATTGTGGTCTTATTTTGAGCGACTGATCAGCTGACTTTTGGTTGATGTCACCAAGCCTGCTTATTTTATTTATTTTTTGGCCCCTCTCGTCACACAACCTGTCATAATTCATTGAAAAACAGTCACTCTCCGTCTTAAGTCCTATTTGCGATAATCACTCGTTTTCACCACCAGCTATCGCTCGCACTTTTAAAAGAAGGAGAGATAGGGGCATTGTTTGTTTTTCAGATCTTTTTATTGATAATTCTTTTGCTAAATCTTTTTTCCGAATTGAATTTACATACTACTACAGGCTTATACAGGTATTTTCAACTTCGTAATTTTGCCAAAACTAATTTCTAATAATTTAATTATTACTATATTTAAAGTGTGTGTGTGTATCTATATATATATTACTATTATACTATACTATATTACATATTACTAATTTTGAGTGTGTTTGTGTGTGATAGTGCTGTCCAGACTCTGTCCACTCTCCATTTGTTTGCCCAGACTCCACAGGTGGTACAAATGACCTTTCATCTGTTTCCCCTTTCGCTTCTCTATTTTCCACTCCCGCTCTTCATAATACCATTAACCTGTCCATCCTCAAAAGGATCACTGTACTTTCTATTATTAAATTCTACTGATGCTAAGCAAAGCGAATAAGTTGCCGATTTTAATGAGGATGTTGTTGTGAATGTGTCCATATATATATATATAAAGAAGGGTCTTTTAGAGTAGATAATTGTGTTTACTGAGAAGGAAAATGTGAAGTATGAAGCTTTGAAATCATTTAACATCACCGGCACAAAAGCAAAGTGACAAATTCTACCAAACTAAGTATCTACAAACCCAGCTGAAGGCCAAACATCACAGTGCATTTTAAAAAATATTTTAATAGCCTTGAAATACTCAAAAGTATCTCTTAGGTAAACAAAATCCATTCAAGGTGGATGAGCCAGCTTGTGTCTCAATTAAGAAAGCTAAATAAGCCTAAATAATTAAATGAACTTTAATCACTAAATGGAAAAACGAAAACTAGTGATTAATAGTATTACAAAAAAAACATCAGTTTGTAAATCTGATTAATATGTTGACCCTCTTTAACCAAGCGTTTCTTTTCAGGCACATCTTATACAAAGAAAGAGAAACGTTTTCTTCTGTTTCGCCAGTGACACTAATAAAAACCACACACTATATCTGTGCACTTGCCAAGAAAGGAAGAAACTTTAGGATTATTTATTTGTTTTCCAAAGGAAACCAGCACTCACCAGTGTGAGGTCTGAGTCATGCTGCCTGTTTATTTGTAATGGGATTCTTTTTCAGCAGTGTATTATATTTCATCTCTCCCAGCACACAGCTCATCTGAAGCGTTGCCCCATCACTGACACAGTATGCAACATGCGTAGCTGGTTCAGATTTGATCCTTAAAGTCAACATGAAATGAAAATTCACATCTATTTTCTAAATGCTATAGATCTTATTGTGAACAATGTATCTGTGCATGTTTCTTTTTTTATGTTTTGACCTCATAATGTTAAAGGATTAGTTCACTTCAGAACTAAAATTTACTTATATTTTACTCACCCCCATGTCATCCAAGATGTCTTTCTTTCTTCAGTTGAAAAGAAATTAAGGTTTTTGAGGAAAACATTCCAGGATTTTTCTTCATATAGTCTACTTCAACGGCTACCAACGGGTTGAAGGTCTAAATTGCAGTTTCAATGCAGCTTCAAAGAGCTCTACATGATCCCAGTCGAGGAATAAGGGTCTTATCTAGCGAAACGATCGGTCATTTTCTAAAAAAAATAAATAAAAATTGATATACTTTTTAACCACAAAAGCTCATCTTTAGTGCTGGGCGGTATACCGGTTCATATGGTATACCGGTTTCAATTTCGAGATCGATATGCATTTTTCAAAAACCGCCATACCGGTGCGTAGCTGAAACGGCTGCTGTATCTATTCAGTGGCCATGAAGCGCTATGTAGAGCGTATAGAGAGCGGACTTCTATTAACTACATACCCTACTTACACTAATGAAAACAACTTTATTACACAACAATAAATAACTCACAAAACTAACTCTCTTTAATACTGCAAATACCATGTGGAGCCAAATGATTTCCGCGATGCAGACGAAATCATGGAATTCAGTCACAATAAGAACTTACTGTATAAAGCGGAACACCACAGAATTTGGCCATTTTTGGATGAATAAATCAAATGTAGGGTTGTACAATGAATCAGATATCAATATGGACTAGTGTCTGTGAATATTAAAACTAAAAAAGACTGCTATTGAAATTTGAAGTCTGTATGAATGAGCGCCGCATTTTCGTCTACTACTACACACTGAAGCACGTGTGACGCTCGCGATAATTTCAGTGTCTGCTGTCTCACTCACTATACATGAACTTCATCTGCAGAGCTGCTCTTAGGGTCACTTTATGAACATTTCACCGTTTAATTTGATAAAACTATCGACATTTGTCGTATAGTATACACAGGAAGTCAAAGGTCTTCACGACCCTGTCAAAATAAAAGTTTGGTATAAATTGAAATAACAGAAATATAGTATTGTACAATCGAGTATACTTTAATTAATAGAGACAATAATAATAATAATAATAATAATAACACCTTTATTAAAACACAAACTCAAAGGTGTTCATTGAAATGACAAATTGCACATTAAAAATGTAGCCTACTTATTAATATTATTATTATTATTAATAATTTAATTAAATAATTAAATTATTTGATTACATTTTAAACTAATTTGTTAGTTTTATGATCTGATTTGATTACATTTTTAAATAAATTTTGTCCTTACAATGTTTATATAATATATTCCCTGTACTCCTGACAGTAAAATATGCCAAAATAAAGGTCCAGTGAAAAAAACGTGATATACCGTGAAACCGCCAGAATCTTAAAAAAAACCGTGATACAGATTTTTGGTCAAACCGCCCAGCACTACTCATCTTACACTAGCTCTGCGATGTACCACGTATTACGTAATCACGTTGGAAAAGGTCACGTGTGACATAGGCAGAAGTACCGAGCAAGTGTTTACAAAGTGAACGTGCAAAGACTAAGTCAAATGGCATTTATGAAAAAAAAAGTAAAACAACGATGTCAGACGATTTTGAATTTGGAGGAGAAAATGAGATGAAGTTTTTCCCCTACCACACATACGTACTTCATGCGTGACCTTTGCAGAGCAGTGCAAGACGGGCATTTGTGGTTAAAAAGTATATAATTTTTTTTTTTTTTTTTTTGGAAAATGACCGATTGTTTAGCTAGATAAGACCCTTATTCCTCATCTGGGATTGTGTAGAGCCCTTTGAAGCTGCATTTAAACTGCAATTTGGACCTTCAACCCGTTGGTAGCCGTTGAAGTCCACTTTATAAAAACATCCTGGAATGTTTTCCTCAAAAACCATAATTTCTTTTCGACTGAAGAAAGAAAGACATTTCTGAAGTGAACTAATCCTTTAAATCAAAATTTAACTTCTCCAATCATTTAGTCGGTATAAACCACTGTCCATACAAACTCGCCTTCCATTCTTGATCTCAAAATCCAATCAAAAACCGATACATATATAGATCCAAGTCCCTGCCCTATATTTTTTTTTCTTTTTTGTTAATCCATTCCGTCACATACAGGAGAAAAGATCTGTTGCTACTTCCGTTTCATTGCGACTCTAATACTGCACCGATGACCCCCTAAAATGCTGTTTTCCTTTTAGAGATCTGTTTTACTTTTGTAGAGAACAGCAAAGAAAGAGTATCTACTTGCGCAGAGATTCAAATCTCTAAAGCACAGCTGTTTTCCCTTTCGGAAAACATCTTGATCCGTTTTAGTCTTCTGGTAACCGTGGATGTTTCTTGATCACATCTATTGTGTTTTCTGAGGGAGAGAGACACAAATAACACGATTCTGGTACTGGTCTACACATCTATACAATACAGTAAGCCCATTGTATTAAAACACACTGTCATAGACATCTCTGCCATGTAGGGTTCCTTTCAGGTAATTGCTCCCCTATTAGTTTCTGCCCAGTGCATCTGACAGATATGAATTGGATCTTGCCATGCAACCCGCTGATTAATGACATTTAAAATGGGGTCTTAATTGTTGGGGAAAAGAGTGAGGTGAAGGAGAGGAGTGATGTTCCTATCCACACACCTGTGATTAGAGAGCGTGAGGTGCGTTTGTGTCTGCCCTCCTCCACACATATAGGACGGATGACCCCGGGGGGAGGCGCAGAGCTCTATGCGGCCTCGGTTGGGCTGAGAGGACGAAGGAGCGGAATTAATACTGTGTGTGATTTAGTGCACACATCTGCGCCGCGCTGCGAAATAGGAATTCTATTAGTGTGCACACGCGGCCATAATTAACCTGATGCTATGCACAGCTGGCCACCTCTGCTCCGAGTGTGGGTGGCATGGCGGCAGTGCTAAATCAATCTGCGCTAATTGCAGTGCCCTTCTGCATTCCGCCACGACGCCCGTGCCACCATCGTCTGCGGTCAGTGGGCTGTATTTCCCTCCTCACATCCTTTGAATTGAAGTGGACCACCAGAACATTCTCTGAGATGATTGAAGTGTCGTTGTCTGAAACTGTGACTCCATATCAGTTTCCTGGAAGGCAGAGACACTCCGTCATTTAGTCTAATGATCAATTGTGCTTGTTCAATCTTCAACTCACCCAGTGCCAGGAATAGTTTTGTCATTATTAAAGCCTGAGCCAGTTTTGATGCCACAGTTAACGTTGAATGAAGAAATGTTACACACCAGCTTCTCTGAACTCTAAAGTGATGTAATTTCCTTGAACGCACTACCTGAAATTTCTCCGGCCTGTGCCGACAATATTTATAACTTTCAAAATGAAACACAACAGGAAGTCTGGATATGTGAACAGATGATCATGCCATACCTTGCTGTGTGAATCATCAGCAGAAATTGACGGAGCGTATCACCGACCTATATGATTCTTTGAATCCACACAGTTTGATAAACTTCACATAGGCAACCATGATTCATTCATTTGGCGCATCCTGTTACGTCAGAGAGCAATCAAATGAAATGCTCCTTGAGACATTATAGCGCTCATAAAACCTCTCATCTCATTAGCCCGGCTCACTAACGGCACGGAATATTCATATGTGATTTTACAGAGCACACGTGGATGGAAAGCGAATGGCGTGACGCGAGGCGCGCCTCTATCAATCACTCATCTTCCTTATGTGGCAACATCGGCTCTGACCTTCCTGTGACAGTTTCTGCTCCGATTGAGTCTTTCAGCGTTATTATCGAAAGGGCCTCGTTAGCCATTATCCCGAGGGGGAGGTACAGGGAGAAATGAAGACATTTGGTGGAGGTCGACCCCATCCTCACACGCCTGTGATGGAGCTATGGATTAAACAGCTGGAGGGGGATCCCAGGGGGCCACTGAGAGAGACATTCTGCACTACAGCAGTAAAAATCCATCACACATATTTCAATTGCCCTGGCAGCATTAATAGACACTGCTGTTCTTTAATATTTGATGAACTGGCTGGTTGGACCATCCAACGGCGAGAAGGAAAGGGTAATCAAGAAAAAGGTAATAGAGAAGTGAGAGTGGTCTTGTCATCCATTTTTAATCCTGACGGGAGAGGGGTAAAGGAAACGGAGAACACAGCTACATGCACAGACGATTGTGTTTTCCATTCATGCATAGCTTCAGCATCATATTTTGTATTATTTTATATATATATATCTGTGTGTGTGTGTGTGTTTGTATATATATATATATATATATATATATATATAAAACGGTTAGTTCCTGTCCCTTGATTCTGATTGGTCAATAGCTGTGTTTTATTCACAATAAAACACGGCTATGATCGCTTCAAAGGTTCTGTGTATCACTACACAACACCCTTAGCAGACACTCTTAGCAGCGTGAACTGTTTGTTCTCAATTGATATTGTTCATTGAAGCTTACTGCATTATGTAGAAGAGTATTGTGAGAAAAAGATCGAGTGAGCGAGTTTATTACCTGCATTCAGATTTAGCATTTTCCTTCAGGTCAGTCCTATGTTAATAATAATACAAAATGTGATTAAATGTCTGATGTATTATCCTGTCCTTTTAACAGTTAAGGGGTTTTCCCATGACTGACAGCGCTAGTCAAAGCATTTGTCAGTTGCGTCTTGTTCTGTGCTCACAACAATTCAGTCTTTTCAATGTAAAAGTCTTCGCTACTATCTGACACACTCATACAGACAGTCTTTGTCGCTGTCTAATTACGTAATAATGTAAATTCTGTTGCTGTTCATGGTCTGGGACTTTTATTTCCCGGCGGAAGGAATGCTTTTAGTAAAAGTTCACTTCATGAAAGTTGCATTGATACATATTTTTGGCTTTAATATTTGTATGTGTGGTAACTGTTTTATAAAAGCAATAAAGTATATATTAATGAATATTAATGAATATATATTAATGAATATTGAGATAAAATATTTGTTGATATTCATTTTACATGTTATGTACGTATGTGTATGATATACAGTACACATATACACCACTAATATATGACAGTTATCACAGGGAATAAAGATATCTGAACTAAGATACGAGACCATTTCTATCTTTCCAGAGTCTAATAATTTCCATGCTTCTGTCATTGCTTTCAGCCTGCCAGGCTTTTTTTTCTTACATGTAACTGCTGCAATTAGGGAAAGAGCAAACAAGGTGCTGGCGAGGACCCGTGTCTACATATGGAACCCATTCTATCCCTGTATGCCGTGCCTGTATACGCTTCACAAATGCTTGCGTCCATTTGCTGAAATTTGTCAAAACTAATATGGAATCAAATTGATTAAAACGTTAACACATGTTCAAAAGATCCAACCGGCTAATCCACGTGCAAATGGTGGCTAGTAATTGTAGGCAGGACAGCAGAGTACACTTTAGAGTTGTTCGTTCTTGACATTGAAGGATGAAAGCCGTGTGACATTTTGAACCACACAAGTATCATCCTCTGGGTTGTATATGGAAGTGTGCAGTACTTACACATGAAGAAAGAGGCACTTGTGACAGAATGTAGTTTTACTGTTTGTCAATTAGCTTTGAGGCTATCTATATGCTAGCATACTATAAATAAAATAAAACAGAATGAAAATGTTGGTTATACTGCCTGCTTATGGCTAGCAATAGTAAATAGCAATCATGCATCTTGGTTCACAGCTTTGACGTAAACTAAAGGCTATTAGCTGTTTTAAAAAGACGTGATGTCTCAATAGGCAATATATCAACAACAGAAATTAAAAAAAAAGGTGTTTGTGAAGTGATATAATGGGATTTTTACGAGAAGAGATTTTGCACATGCTAACCATGCTTCAGTTTTACATTTGTCATAATTTAACCGTGTTAGCCATCAAACGCAAGTCTCTTGAGTGCATATTGTGTCTCCAGTCGATCAGTGCATCCAAAACCGCCCAGTTTCATAAAACATGAAACTAAATTCTGCATTGCTTAAGAACAGGCTCTTGTTTCTTTGTCGGTAATGTTCCTTGAAGACCATTACACCATGTGTGCTGATGGACACAGTTGTTATTGCTTCAGTCTGAGTATTGGTATGTCACTGGAGGCCTGTAGTCTTGTTCACTCTCCCACTGCGTGTATCCGTGATGCAGCTCAGCCTCCGGGAGAGCCTCACAGAATCGGCCTTTCAGGGAGCGTTTATGTAAACCAGGGCAAATTATTCCACCAATTACAGGGTCGCCAGGGTCAGCGCAGCTTGGAAGGAAGCACGGAATCCAGGCCGGGCCGGGCCATGCGTAGAGGAGTTCAAAACATCTGCTGTGAGGGTAAGGATTGGAATAGAAGCTGGAAGCTTTCCATGGCTAAACAGCCAACCCACATGAAGATGCTTTA
Source organism: Hypophthalmichthys nobilis (assembly GCA_037950665.1). NCBI lineage: Eukaryota > Metazoa > Chordata > Actinopteri > Cypriniformes > Xenocyprididae > Hypophthalmichthys > Hypophthalmichthys nobilis. The sequence continues at coordinate 8,326,326 of CM075483.1, read as the reverse complement.
CTTTTTAACTGATAAATCATAGAGGAGGAAGATTTGCCAAAGTAATGACAAAACTGGCTGATTTTGATTCCAGGTGAGATCGGGAGGGGACACAAAGAAAGAAAAGACAAGAAGAATAAAGGAAATGGGGGAAGTGTGGGAACAAAGAAAGTGATATTCCAGAGGAATTCACTAAGAATGAATTACAACCTCCAATAGCACTGTTTTAGCACTTGATTTAGTGAAGCAAGTAACACTGCAAACATGTCTAAAAAATGCAATTTACACAGGAAAATTCCTAGTCTTATGGTTCAGATCTGAGTGCTAAAATTACCAAAGGTGCGCTTGTCTACACCACACATGAATATAATTGACAGAATGATCAGCATGATCCATAGAAAGTAAGGAATTCTGTTTACTGCCTGCTTTCAGTGGGCGATAATAGCGCATGCAACATTAATTGCTACAGGCAAATAGTGCCTTATAGTTCATAAGGCAACTGATTTACATAGAAATGAGATGTTAGAGCTGAAAAGAATAGCTTTTTTATTTTAATATGGACTGGTTAAAACAGTGTTACTGTTAGTACACAATTAAACAAATGGAAAACAATCTATAACCAAAATTTTAAGTAAATAACTAGGAAAATCTCTGATTAAACAAATAATTTTTAGAACTCCACAACTAAGTAAAATAAAATTGGCCATTAAACGGTTTCTTTTTTTTTAGCTATAAAACCTTTGCAACCCACCTCAAACTTGAAAATGGCACTAGATAACAATATGACCGTAACATAACACTGTGCTGAGAAAGTTAACATCATTAAACACGTTCAACTGACACCAGTATGTCCATAAAATGAAACTAGAAAACTATAGTAACATTTAAGTAACAAAAACTAAACTAAATTGAAAGGGCAAATTGAGGGTTACACTAAATTGTGTCTGCTTTTGTGAATATGTAAAGAATTCGCCTTTCTGTTCAAGTGTAATGATTGGTTTCTCACTGCTTCAGTGCTTATCTCCGTCTCTCACTTTTACTCTTTTCTCTTTTGCTCCCTCTCAGCAGCGCAAGGGGAAAATGTGAGAACCAGATGTGAAGCCTTGACTGCAGATGTGCTCGCTTAGAGGCCAAGAAAAAGCTAATTTCAGGACCTCGGAAACACACACTCACAAACCCTCACGAACAGACGCCGAGGCAAGGAGCATCTCTGAGGCAATACTTCATTTTGAATAATTCATTTAGGAAATGATAATAGCACTGCACTGCTGTCTAATAAAGAGCGTCAGTCTCTCGTTAAAACTAGATCCTGCTCACCACATTTTAGCCGCTTCCAGGAATCATAGGAATGAGAGATACTGTATGCTCCTTTATTTACTTAGCAGATGATAACCTCTTACCACACACTCTCTCAACAGAGTTTAAAACATGCTCTCCTCTCTCCCGCAAACAGCCTAATGGGTTTAAATGCTCTCAAATATTAATGCCTGTCCTTCAGACGCTACAAGGCAAGCCCATTATTATAACAAGCAGTGGCCTGGCGGACTGGGACGATGCAGACAGGGAACTCATTGTTAATGAAATGAGTGCGAACGGTAAAGTTATGAAAGGTGTTTAGCCCTGGCGTTTTTCCGATAACTGTATAGCTGTAAATTTTAAATCCAGTTTGTTTCTATGATCAACATAGTTTATGGGAGTTTTTGCCTCTCGGTGGAGAGAGATGATCTTGTTTTATCATTGTTTAAAAGAGAATAAAACACGTTTTAATTATTATTATTACTATTGTGGATAGAAAATAATTGTTATATATTTGATTTTAGACCAGCAGTTTTTACCCTTCTCGCACTGTATCCTTTATATGACTTATCAGAGTCTATAAAATTAAAAAAATTGAAAACAATAATTCAATTATTCATCAGGCAAAAGCAAAATCAGATTATAGTTCCCGTAAAATAACTGATTGTGATTGGTCAATTGTGCTATTTTGTGGTCAAATATTTTAGTAATGACACTAAATTGTATAATCCAAAGCTTGTCCCAGGCAACCCAATTTCCTAAAATAATTTGTGTGTGTGTATGCGCGTATGTGTCTCTTGATCAGCCCATGCTTTTATTATTTTATTTTATTATTTTTATTCATTTTATTGTTTTTTTATTTTATTTATTATAATTAAATAATTTATTTTGTTTTATTTTATTTATTTTATATTTATTTATTTATTTATTTATTTCATTATTTTTATTTTATATTTATTTGTTTATTTTTATTATTTTATTTTATATTTATTTATTTATTTTATTTTATTTTTAATGAGCAGATTTATTTTAAAAAATCTGCTTTTGCATTTGCTTAAAAGTTGATCCCAAAAGTTTAAAGGCTTATTGGATATGCCATGTACAACAGAGCAAGAAGAGGTGTAAAAGTAAAAATATAGTACAGGATTTTAAAAGAATATAAAAAAAATGTTTAATTTTATTTTCAGCCTGCATTATCGAAAAATAAACCCTTTAGAAAATTCAGGATTGCACACAAACTCTAATATATGAACCTATCAGCCCTGTTAGCTCTTATTTATATCGGAAAGAATATTTAAAAAGAGGGGGATGTTTTGATTTAGTTATCCACCATAAACAGGCTTGAAATCCCTGGAAAATGCTCAGTGAGAGAGAAATGAGCCTTCCACCCAATTCTTCTCCCTCATTACTGCTCTATTCATCCTCTCACTTCCAATGAGTATTGATTGGGCCACATTTGCCATGGAGTGTGCACCTTATGCTGACAGGCTGCCTGGTGTGTGTGTGTGTGTGTGTATTGGTTTGTATTGGTGCGTGAATGTTTGTGTGTGTGTGAGTGAGTTTTGTGGCAGCTGTCAGCTGGTGTCTCCTCAGGATGAGCTCAGCACAGCACAACCCATCTCCAGGACCCTTTGACCCCTGCGTTCTCACCGGGGACCAATAACACGTCCCTTGATTTAGTGCAGGGAGGTTACATGGTACTTATGTTTAATAAGCAGCACACAGAGCTGGGCCTCCCCAGCAGGACTTTGGGGGTAATCACCTCATATCCATCTTAGGCTGGTTTGGGAAGCGAGGACACAGCCAATGAGAGCTCCTTTGGTGGAGGAAGCAAGCTCTTTAGGTTATTGGATATTTTATGATTTTGGTAGAAGAAAGTTATTTATGGTCAATTATGGAAATGATTAATCCGATTTCATCATCCATTTCCATAAAATAAGTCTCTTAGAAATAAGTGGGAATGTAATTTGAAGATTGTTTCCTTTAGAAATTGTGTTTGGCTTAATTGGAATTGTTTTATGGAGCTGGAATTTGTTGCATCCTTCTGGATACTGGGATTTATGGAGAGGAACCCTTGACTCTGAGTTCTTACAACAAAAAACTGAAACACAATCAATACATCACACTTTCACTCTGTACCTCCCAATCAACTCTGCACTTGTTATCCTCGATATGACCCCTCTTTGCACGGCACTCCCTGTCGGCCAGAAACAAGGTGTAATTTGTAAATATGGCTCTTGTTCCAATAATCTTTTTGGTGATTTTCAATTTAACACATAACCAATCACTTACACAATACAGTTCTATGAAGATAATGCTTTTATGTGTGCGTTTATATGTGCTTTTGTTTATATGTGTAGAGAGAAGGTGAGCTGGCTGATCCAGTGTTGAGATCCGGATACCTCATATTGTTAACATTGCCCAAGTGTAACATTGCATAACTGTCCTAGCCAAGAGATACATATTTGGTCTGGTTTATTGCATTGTCTCGTTTTTCCTCCATTTAATGAGCACACCATCAAACCTAAACTACTTTCTTACAAACTCAAATATCAATCTTGAATAGATAGATAAATACAGGTGGAGACATTTGGAAAGAAAGAGGTGTGGTTTTGTATAATGATAGCCTGACAAAGGTCGTAATTCTGCCTAGTAGCATTCAGAGAAATTAAGTGCTCTTTCAAAAATACCAGTCAAGCCAACATTCAACGTTTTCTGGACAGATTTTCCTTTTTCTTGTTGTTTTAATTATTTGGATTATATGAATTTCAGTTAATTCCAATTCTGTTTTCAGTTTTAATTCCTTTTTTGTTACCTCAAATTCAGGAATTTAGCTGGAATTTAAAAAGTGTTCTTCATTCATTTCGGAATGGTGCACAACCCTTCTACCGACAGCCTTAAAGGGTTAGTTCACCCAAAAATGAAATTTCTGTCATTAATTACTCACCCTCAGGTTGTTCCACATCCGTAAGACCTTCATTCTTCATCTTCAGAACACAAATTATATTCTTGATGAAATCTGAGAGTTTTTTTTATTCCCCATAGAAAACCTCATATTTCATCAAAAATATCTTAATTTGTGTTCCGAAGATGAACGAAGGTCTGGGTTTGGAACGACATGAGGGTGAGTAATTAGTGTCAAAAAACAGTTAGTGAACATCTCCTGTTTTAAAAAATTTAGTGAATTTTGAGCCAATATAGTTTAAGTCTTAATTTCAATTAATTGTATTTGCTATAATCAAAGAATATTTTACATATCTTTATTATTGACCACCCTGCTCTCTAGATATCAGCATAGACCCTTAAAAAAATTCATATTGCTAAACCACTAGTTTGTATTTAAGCCCAGTTGCATGAAATCAATTCAACTGCATTGATTGCCACAGGCTAATCAATGCTATGCATCATGCTTAAAATATTAACTCAAACAAGACTAAGTCTGGCTTATAAGATGCTGGCTGACACGTGTAAATACATGGCTGAGACAAGACAAAAGGCATATCCAGCCTTATTAAATGCCTTTTCAAATCCTGACAGGGTGCTGATGTTAAGAAACACCTGCTATCTGCTAAAACACATTACCAAACTCCACTATATATCATCATGAAGACTCCGGCTCCAATTATCAGATGCAAAACCCAGTAATAGCATTAATGAGCAAGATTTAATTGTGCTAGAATAGGATTTATTTGAAGAAACGTCTTGATTATGATAATCATTTTTAGTTTTATGATAAACCTTTTGTTTTTGCCTCAGAGTTTGCAAGAGAACCATTTTATAACTCACATATTCATTATTTGTGGATAGTGGTTGTTTAATTTTGTTGTTTAATCCCAGCTATAAAAAAAATGTTCTAAGAATGTTTCGCTAACGTTCCCATTAAGTTATAAAAACTTATTTTTGAATGTTCTCAGACGGCTTAAAACGTTCAGGTTTTTTACTTGGTTATTCAAAGAGAACATACGTTTAAGAGAACATTCAATTTGATCATTTTGCAAACAATATGGGAACGTTTCAGAATGTTAAGAGAACATTCAAAAGTAACAAGTATAACATTTAAAAAGAAAACATTAGATGAACATCCAACTAAAACGTTTCAGGAAAAAAAAAAGAAAAAAAAACATTCCATGAATGATATATAAATGTTTTTGTTTAACATTTTGAGAACATTATTAAATATTAGAGAACCTTTCCAAAAGGTTAGCCAAAGTTTTGGGATACTGTTTTGGTTAGCATCAACATGTAGCTTTATATACAGTAATATTACTGATCAAATGGTAACACATGGCAATATTGAAGTTGTTGTCCAGCAGGTGTTGTCAGATGCACAAACAGGCCTGTGTATCAGCTCTACTCGAATACACCCAATGTCACCTTTCGCTGAAGCCCATGTCAGAGGGGTGGACGCTGGTATGAGGGGCTGTCATACACTGGACAGTTTTGTACCAGTCACCTTGTCTTTTCTTTCAGGAGCTAGTGAGCATTTCCTTTCTCCATGAGTGCCTGTGCTTGGCCTGAGGGAAGCCTAATGATCCTCTGTCTCTTTTGGTTTGTCTTCTTGTCTACACCCCTCCCTAGCTTCACCAGAAACCAAAGCTTTCCCTGCACCATTTCCAGCTGTAATGCTGCAAATTTGCCTGACCTCTCTGTGCCCTTGAAAAACAGGGCAGTTTAGTAGATAATAGCACGTTACATTAGAAAAAGCATTATTTATGTCCTTCAAAAAGAATCAAACTGGAAACACAATTTCTATTTGTAATTATATTTTTGTAATATATCTTGAGAGTAAAATGCCTCTAATTTCATTTTATTCCAAGTGGAAGACATTTTTTTTTCTTTTCTGGAGACAAAAGAATGGTAAATAGGTAAGTGTCTTGAATTGCCGTTGTTAGTCGAGCTCATATATGCAGATTTAAATGCACTTATTACTTCCATTCTGCTCATTTCAACTGTCTGACTGCACTTAATTAAATCAGATTGATTAGACCTTTCCTAGACGTCCCCCACAATCAAGTAATTATGACAAATAGAGGAGTTGATACAAACTCCGGGTCTGAGGACTTCTTTCCTAGTAAAGTAATGGTCCTGGTGTCAACTTGTGCCACTGCAGAGGAGACAGCCAGACAAGTACGTCTGGTATGTTGGATGGATAGGCTAGTCTTTGACTAGCTGCATCTCACTGCTTTTTTGGTGCCTCATGCCGAGGTCACACTAGACTTTGAGTATACAAAGTTTCTTCAGACACGGCAACGGACAAGATTTGACATAATGCTCTGAGGTGCCTTTTTTAAATCATAAATTTAAAAAAGCAAATAACATTAAATCCAAAATGTACCACACTTTTCTGCAATGCTGTAAACCTACATCTTTAAAATTTGTGTTCTTTTAATTCAGCTAAAAGGTCCTGCTGTGATGTATCAATATGCTATTAATCACACGTCTTCCTGTCATACAAATTTGCAGGTCTAAGTTCACCAAACTTGAACCTTTGCATGTGTTTGAGTTTCCGGTCTCACATTTACAGTCAATGCCTATGAATGGAAGTTAATGGAATGAAAAGTGTTGTTTGACTGTCATTTTAAAGTAAAAAAAAATCTCAGTTGTTTCTCATATAAAGAAGTGAGATTAAATGGCAAGCAAATGGAGAATGACTAATCGTGTCTTTCAGAAGAGATCTCAAAAATGTGTCACTCAAATTTGCAGATAGCAAAGTAAAATGTAATGTATCTCAACAAACTCTTTCAAGATTAAATGATCTATTACATTAATTTCTATACTTTTTATGTACTGTCATATGTCAACAACTCATATCTTTCAATCCTTTAGGAAAAACTGATTTGTGTAATCAGAATAAGGACTCAAGGGTCTGCTCAGTACTTCTGCTCAAGTACTTTTGATGCACACTGTTATTTTTTTGTGCAAAGAGGCTTTGAAGGACGTTTATTGTTCTCGAAATAAAAAATGCCCTCTGTTCAGCATCCTTTAAATTTATGATTGAACGTCAATGTTGAGGATATTAACAGGGCATTTTGCAAGACAAAATAAAAGAAAGGATGGGTTGGCAAAAACCAGAGGGATAAAAAGTTCCCCCCTAGGAGCCGTTGAGTTAATATTGTTGCTGAAGTGTTTCGGCAGCTTTGATTGCAATTTTGAGAGGAAATTATCTCACTGGGGGGGTGGCATTGTCCAACTGTGAGTACTGTTCACATTAATACAATCTCTCTCTCTCCTCGCTCTTCGCTCCCTCTTTCTTTCTCGTGTTTTGTCCTAGTCAGACTCTGATAACATCCAGCTGGAGAACCATGATGATGTGACTAAGTGTTGCATGCCTCGGATATTGACCGCATTCATAAATTGAGCTCTTTGTAGAAGCTCTCTCCTTATCTCCCTACTGCACAGCTCTCACTGCATGAAATGGCCTGATCCACCAGACCAGAGAATAAAAGTTATCTGATAAGAGTCTGAATGCTTTTCTATCAATTCATTCATCGTGTGCGGCAAAGCAATGTTTGCCTGCATTGTTTCACACAGTCCACATGTGGTTGTATAGGTATGGCCAGATGTGAGTTGTTTGCATTGTCGTTTTAACCTTGGCCCTCAACAAACCCGAAAGTCCTCGCTCAACGAGAAGCACTTGATGATGTGGAGAGTTCATTTTTCAGTCTTTTCCACCCTCCCCCATTGATTGGACAATAAGAAAATTATCACTTTGTGAAAATGACTTTCTCAAAGTGGCATGGACACTTGGCATTCATATTCGTTTAATTACCGAGTGCATTATTACCTTCAAAGCATTTTCCACCCTTCTAACATAATGGCTTTTCACCGATTCTGATGACATTTCCTTTCATAGGCGGCTGCACCTCCATAAATTGCTCAGGCTGTCTTTGACAGCTCAAGTCTCTCTGCTCACATGCCTGATCAGACAAATCAGCCATGCCTTAATTGCAACACCATCGTACTGACACAACCTGAGCATGCCACACTACCAGTACAACTCACCTTTTTTCACAGCATTATCACTCCATCTCTACCTGTTGTCTGCCTAGATCTCTTTTTCTCCTATTTTTTTTTATTTCTTTTTGATTGGATGAATGCGATTTGTTTTTTAAAGCAAAGTTGAGATGAATTAAACTTATAAATGTAGACACAGTCCAACAAATACAATACCAAACATTTAAATGATGGTGTATTTATAATATACTGCGATGCCGAGCAGGTGTTTTCACTTCGGAATGGAATACTAGATTAATATTTACTGAAAGCTGTGCAGGGTAACACTGTGTACTGCCTACTGTTTTAAAACTGGTTATGGAAACAGTAATCAAACAACATACAGTATATGTGGTATAAAAGTTTTGCAGCCCATCCTCAACCTAACCACAGGCTCTACTCTTACAAAACTAACATAACAGAACTCCCTGTAAATCCCAGCATAACACAACATTAAACACTAACTTATGTCTCTCTATCTTGTGCAAAAACACACAAAATAACACTTAATTTCAATATTTATTTTCCTTATACAATCTGGGAATTAGAAATCTGCTGCAAATTAGTCATATTAAGTTCAGCTTACTACAATCAAATTTTGAGTTCACACAACTTTTTCCTATTAAGTACAATGAACTTTCATTATTATTTGAGTGAATTAAACTAATTTCATTTAATTAATTTCACTGTTTGGTTTTACAGTGAATATGTTTATCATTTGATTTCATTACAACGGGGGAAAAATGGTAACCTAAAAATGGCAACATCTAAATTAACTGGTTAAATTAAATTCAAAAATAGTATTTGATATTACTGAATCAACCTAAATACATTAATTTATACCAACAAAATACATTTTTATGGTTTAAATACCAAGTTCTGTCATGAAACTCTAGATGGCACAGGCTGATGCGCCCTTAACCTGCTGACAATCACATTGTCAACTACACGGCACAAGCCGATTGGTTCCTGTTGCGTCTGCAGCCAGTGAGCTTGCTGCTCAGCATTTAAATAGTTGGTCAGTGTTTGCTGTAACAGTTTGCAGTGTGCTTTTAATCTCTCCACCTGTAAAGATCTGCTACGGGCAATTTCATAAATACTATTTGTGCAGCAGCAGTTCATGTTGGCAGTAGCAAGTTTCTGTACTTGCTCTGCAGCAGCAGCAGCAGATCTATTCTGAAAAATGGGTATTGGGTTTTTAATCCATTTTTTTTTTTTTTTTTACATTTAGCAATCTGATTAAATTTGCTAGGATAATTTAAGAAAGATGCTAGAATTCACAACTGATGTTATCTCTGTTTCATGCATCACACTAGAAATTGACTGTCAGGTTGAGACAGACAGTTGAGGCATTGTGGGATACAGTATGAAATGCAATAAAAAGTTGTATACTGCGCATTTGGACAAATATCATAGGTCACCAATGTATTCTTTGCATACAGAATATTTGCATATTGTGCAGAGTGTAGAAACTATATACTGATGCAATAGTAAGGTATTATTTTCTGAACATAAACATCATGTGCTTTTAAAAATAATTTTGTTGACCATCAAACAACACCTGTAAAACTGTGACTACTACTACAGTTTGTAGCATACAGTATCTTACCTGCAGTCCATCTGCCCTCTTTTTCACCTGCTTTCAAATGCATTTCATACAAGTGGGGGGAAGGTAGAGAGTCCACAAATGTGAGCCATTTCCTCCATCAGACAGCAGACAGATGACAAAGGTCTGTGAATGGTTGGAGATGAAGCATTTGTAAAGGTTAAGCAATGATCCGTGACAAAAAAGCTCTTTTCTACATAGTTAAAGCCTGACATCAGATAATGGAAGGACAAGGACAGGGAGGAACGTGCAGCTCGGGGAAGTGTCCTCATTTCTGAGAGCAAAATTAGCTTTTAATGTTAACATGAAATTTTTTTTATTAAAAACAGGCTATCTGTACAATTACACAGGCTGAACCCAATTTGCCAGCCGCTGTAATTAATGCAGTATTGATCAACTTCAATTGGCACTTTGATGTTATGTGCTCGTACGAGTTTGTTAGCCTGTATGAGTCAGTAATAGATTAAAACGCTAATGATATTGTGTTCAAAGAAGGAGACCAAAGCTGATCAAATATACTATTATTCGAGGCAATTCACATTTACCAAAAAGGTTGCCGTGCATGTAAGCATACACATGCTTTTAATTGGAGTTTTTAATTAACTGTAGTTAAGACACTTATTTGATTTGTAGACATTGTTGCTCTCAGAATACTTGAAGCAATGCCAAGCTTAACTGGGTAAAGACATTCCCATTCAAATCAAACAAAAGTTAGAATCCTCCACAAATGGTAGTCATGGTTACCAGCAACCACTGTCTCTATTAGATATCCACTAAGGCCTCGCCAAGGTCATAGAAATAAACAAAGCTCTCACATAAAATGTTTGTGAACTCAGTGATGAAAAACTGCAGATAGCGGCGTTGACTCTTTTTATTAGCTGAATTCATAGCTGAAATTGTGTCTTTATGAACTCCTAGACATGTGTCATGTTCACGCTGTGTTTAAGTATTGAGCAATTGCGTTTTTCATAAGCAGCTCATTCGGCACAGTCTGATATGGGTGGGTGTGTGTGTGTGGGTGGGTATCTGAGTGGTGCTGTGATGACCTTTCCGTTGTCACTTTTAGTGTTGTGACCTGACTGTACTCATTAAAACCAGTGTAACGGATCATTCCCCCTAATTGTTTTTGTTGACAAATTAGTCCTCAGACTCAAGGCTTCCACAGAGCCTGCAGCAGAGCTCCAGCTAATGAGAGATCCACTATACAATGTGTGTGTGAGAGAGAAAGAGAGAGAGAAAGTGACAGATACAGAAAAAGAGACTTTCTTAGCTCTGTTCCAAAACCTAGAAAGTTGTCTCACTGTCAACATAGTCAGCTGTCTTCTATCATGAAACATCTTAGGAGAGAGTTTGAGAGCACTGCTGTGAACTCGACTTTCAATAGAGTTTTACATTAGCATGTTGCTAAGCTAACTGCATTTTTAAAAAACAGTGAATACTCAGTAAAGACGAATTAAACTGATCAAAAAAGACTGCAAAGACATTTATAATAATAACGAAAAAGTGGTTTTTCATGGTTTCCGCAAAATATTAAGTAGCAACTGTTTTCAACATTGATAATAATGATAAATATGGTAACACTTTAGTGTCCAATTCTCACTATTAACTAGTTGCTTATTAGCATGCATATTACTAGGATATTGTCTATTTATTATTACCTTTAAAGCACATATAAATGCCTTATTCTGTATGACCATATTCTACATCCCTTAAAGGAACATGTGCCAGCTTAAAGTGCCATTTTGTGGGCCGATATGGCTAGGAACTATACTCTCATTCCGGCGTAATAATCAAGGAACTTTGCTGCCGCACCACGGGTGCAGCAGGCGCAATGATATTACGCAGCGCCTTAAAATAGTCCCCAGCTAGGTAACTTCCAACGTGACCGGCACTAAGTTTGTGTAGTTGTGTTGACTGAGAAGATAGCACATCATGAATATAATGTTGAAAATGCATGCTGACAGTATGCATTCTAAATCTTTGAGTCATGCATTGTAATGATTGCAGGAATCACTTTCTCTAGCGATAGCTGGCCGTCAGGTCCACTCAGCATTCCAGTTTATTTTGTCAAACTGAAAAAAAAAATCGACCACTGCAGGATGCAGCATTACTGTGAAGTCCTCGGATGTTGCAACACATGCCACTTCCCCATCGATAGCAAAACCTGGTCCCACTCGCTACAACACAGGCACTCACTTTCAGTCGGCATGGGTTGGCAAGCCTCACACTTGCACCACCAGTTCGAATCTGCTCTCCTCCTCCTTTCTGCCCCAGTCTGTTCAGCCGCAGCAAAGTTCCTTGATTATTACGCCGGAATGAGAGTATAGTTCCTAGCCATATCGGCAATACCTAAACTTAACAACTACCTTACTAACTATTAATAAGCAGTAATTAGGAGTTTATTGAGGCAGAAGACCATAAATATTTTTTGAGCTGCAAATCAGCATATTAGAATGATTTCTGAAGGATCATGTGACACTGAAGACTGGAGTAACGGTGCTGAAAATTCACCTTTGACATTACAGGAATAAATTAAAATTTTAAAATATATTAAAATAGAAAACAGCTATTTTAAATTGTAATAATATTTCACAATATTACTGTTCTTAAAGGGTTAGTTCACCTCAAAATGAAAATTCTTTCATTATACTGACCCTCATGTCGTTCCAAACCTCATGTCTTTTGTTCATCTTCAGAACACAAATGAAGATCTTTTTGATGATGGCAACTGAAACTTTGACGCTTCAAACAGTTCATAAAGAGATCAGAAAACTAATCCATATGAATCAAGTGGTTTAGTCCAAATTTTCTGAAGGGACTCGATCGCTTTATATGATGAACAGATTTAATTTAGGCTTTTACTCACATATAAACATTGATCAGCGAACATAAGCAGAAGCTCAACCTAACCTGAATGATGCACAAGAAACAAACCTCTTCCGGAAGCTCAAACGTGCTGCGTAACACACGAGAATAATCCTCATTGGTTACGCAGCACGTTTGAGCTTCCAGAAGAGGTTTTGGGGTGAACTAACCCTTTGTATTTTTAATCAAACGATTGGTGAGTATAAGAAACTTTCATAAACATAAAAAAATCTTACAGGTCCCAAACTTCTGAAGAGAAGTATGCAATGCTGCATAATTAAGTTGCCTATCTTTTAGAACAGCTTTCACATATGTTGCCTTAAAATGCTGCCTCAGTAGGCGGCTAACTAGGTTTTTGAACAGAGCATCTGCGCCTGGTTTATTTTGCTGAAATAAACTGCAGTTTTTTCTGTGCTTGACTAAAGGACAGTAATGATTATTTATTTGTGTAGGGTTGGTGTGCAGCTCTTGGGGTTCTCAAATCATTGGTATTCAAGACAGGAAGCTGTGTGCATTTTTCTATCCTCCGCTCTGCTTCAACCTTGCCCCGACTCCACTACGCATGAAGTCACTCCATCTCTCTCTCTCTCTCTCTCTTGCATCCACCTGTTCCATGGTCCAGTGGAGGGCTGTGAATGCTATCAGGGGAGAGCGTGGTGCAGTGCAGCCTGCCTGGCTCTAGTCCATCACGGGTGCACTCAGGCTACTTTCCAAGCCCGCCAGAGCCGTGCCGCACCGTATCGGGGGCCCAGCTGCAGACCCAACTGCCGCATTACAGCATGACGGATGGCTTCATATCAGGTGTTTAAACCGAGTGGCCGCTCCATCTGCTGAAGGATTTGGGAAGTCTGGAGTTCCTGTGTGATGAATGGTGAGAAGTGATGCTGCCAATCAGGCCTACCTTTGGCAGTGTCGCTCCTCTGCTGTCGGTCTTTCTTTTTCTCTTCTCTTTTCCTCAGCCAGAGACAGCTCTCTCCTCCCAAACAAAGTCTCTGTTTTCTTTGCTTCTCTTTTCTCCTGTCTACCAGTGGAAAAAGTACTCTGGCAAGTTTAAAGGGATAGTTCACCCAAAAATGAAAATTCAGTCATCATTTTCTCACCCTCATGTTGACCCAAACCTAAATGACTTTCTTCCATGGAACACTTTTTGATGAATATCCTGGCTACTCTTTATAATATAATCGAAATAAATAATAATAATAATAATAATAATAATAAAAAAAAAAACACCAAAAATTATTGGTGGTTGATTCAGTTCACAAAATTGTCTGAGTGATTTGTTAAAAGCCTACTGAAAAATTATCAGAGAATAATGAATTTTAGTCTTTGCCTCACACAAAACTATCGTATGACTTCAGAACACTTGGAATATAGTGTGCAATTCATTTGGGCTACTTTTTATGATACTTTAATGATGTTTTTATGGTGCTTTTTGGAGTTTGCCGGTCCCAGTCCTCGTTTACTTTCATTATATTGAGTGGCCAAGAGTGGCTATTTTTCAAAACTTCACCTTTAGTGTTCCATGGAAGAAAAGAAAGTCCAACGTGTTTGGAACCACATAAGGATGAATAAATAATGACAGTATTTTCAGTTTTGGGTGAACTATTCCATTAATTGTATAGTGTGGGAAGTCTTGAGCGGTCAGATGTTCTCTACACATAAATCGTCTGCAGACTTCATTTGTTCCAATGGCTACTGTGCATAGCCACCATCACGTTAGAGTCAGCCAAGGCAAGTTCCGCCTAAAGACTTGTATTAAATTACCATTTATGTTCTTAGCAGACACTTTCTTAGCAAAGTGACTTACAATACTAGACTGAGAATCAGACTCATGGAGGTCTATAATGCCTGGAGAGAGCCATCCATTGGTATTACCCATGCATCCCAAGGCATAATTTTCCCATTTTTGGACAATGCTAACTGTTGGACAGTGCCAAACCTTGCCTAACCTTGAATCATAACACTTTATTTTCTTTTTAACTAGTTGCTTATTAGCTTGCATATTACTAGAATATTGGCTGTTTATTAGTACTTATTAAGCACATATTAATGCCTTATTCTACATGACCTTATTCTACATTCTTAACCCTACCCAATACATACATTGTTCAGTCATGAATTTCACAGGCTAATGGGTCCTAATGCAAGCTGATGATAATTACAGCATTAACTACTTGGCACAAGCTGATTGGCCCATGTCACTTCTGCAGCCAATGAGCTTGTTGCTCACACATTTAAATGGCTGGTTACATTCACTATAGCAGTTTGCACTGCGCTTCAGAGTTCCTCTAAAACCCTCCACCTTCCCCAGCTCCACCTGTATAGATCTGCTATATGTGTTTATGTTTATGTGAATTAAGGTAGCCCAAGCCTGTAAACACAAACTCAAAATACTCCCTTGTTAAAAACATATTTGTTAATATCCCTTTTCACTGAGGTGATTCTTGTATGTTGATGTCTTCCCCCGATGCAAACAAACACGATTCCAAAAGCAGGCCTTAGCTACCTTAAATTATGTTTGTCTAATGTGTTTAATGTTTGTGTGTGTGTGTGTGTAGTGGGTGTCCTCATATGTACTGTATGCCAGAGTGTTTATGCTTCCTCTTTCTGGCTTCTTAATTTCTCTGCTTCACAGACAGGCTTGTGATGTGTGGGAAATCCATTTGACTGAGAGCACTTGCAGTTGTTGAAACAAGGCAGGTCTGGGCAAATCAATACACTGTCTTTCATTCTCATGGCATGACGACGGGGACGTATTTCATGGAGAGGGGTTCAGAAAGACTGTGTGAGTCTGTATGTGTGTTTATACATCTGTGACTGACAGGCAGGGCAACGTTACACTTCATATATCTTGTCTGTCAACTTTTATTGCTGATGGGAGCTGGGCTGGTTGAAGGCACTAAGATGTGTTTTTCACATGTGTGTACTTCAAAAAGAACTGTACAGATCCCAGCGCCCAGAGGACGCCCCCAGATCCCCAGACTTCAGCATTGAGAGACTTGTATATCTGCCACTTTGGACTGATCTGCCTTACGAGATACCCAAGAGCTGGACTGTACTGTATTGCTTCCCTCCATATTTTCATTTACACAAAGAGAGGTCTGTTGGTTGATTTATCTGAGGAACTGTCTGAGGGAATTAAAAAAATAAATAAATAAATAAATGTAAAGGCAAGTGTGATTTGTTGATTTGTGGAGAAAAAGGAAGGTGTGAAACAACATCCAGTAATATACGGCCTTCTGACAAGAACTTGGTTGGAGAATTAGGTGAAGCTCTAGAGAACGGCCCGCTAATTACATTATCGCAGAGGTAGAAGCGCTTGTCAATTTCTTCCCACTTAGATTCTCCCCTTCACTCTCAGGAAAAGGGAGCTGCCAGACGGAATTTGAATTCAATAATATGCCAAGTGAACCGTGAGCCTGCCGTACAGATCCAGCACTCTCTGTTTGCAAGAAAAATCTCTTATGAAGTCATGACTTTTGCAGAAACAATTTTGTTGCCGTAGAGTTAACTTGTGCATCCTTGTCAATGATAAATTTCATTTGCTTTGCAAAACATTAGAAAGTGCAGTGCAAACTTTAAATGAGCGAAAATAGGACACAACAGTAAAGTGTGCACTTTCAGTTTATATTGACGTTATTTTCCATTAAGGATAATAGCAACTACAATGGAGGATTAAACTGCATGAGGCACTCTGGAGTTTTAAACGTTTTAAAAATCCAATATTTCATCACTCTGCTTTTATTCTGTTATTTTGTTTTGTGCTCTTTATTGACTAAGAAGATGCCTACATTTTTTTTTTTTAAATAAATAGTTTTTTTTAAGGGTTCACAGCAGAAATGCTACATGGAGAAATAAATTTTAGTTCCTCTGAAATCTCTCAATCATCATTGTATTGCATTGCATTCTGTTGAAAACTAAGTTCATAAAACTAAGAATTTAAATATTATCTTACTAAGACAAAGGCTGATATTGGGAGATGACAACTGATATTTATATGCATTTTATGCAAGTAGTCTGTTTCACTGTTATAAAGATTTCATTGATCTACATTACAAGATATCAGAATTTCGTCTTTTTTGCCCATATCAATCAGGAAATAGATTCATTTTGTTCACGTCTTGCTTTTTCTCAATGCCTAATGAAAAATACTCGGTACAGGACCCATCTTAATATAAGAAGTCATATGGTTACATTGATCACATGATAAAATCACAAACCAAACCAAGACAGAACAACATATAGGGCCAGATTTAACGTGAGAGCGCAATTCCACAAGTGCACCGATGGGAGTAGCAAGTTTTGTATAGGTACATTCACATCATGTTGTAATACCGTAATTACGAGATTTGGTTACACTTTATTTTAAGGTGTCTTTGTTACACTGTAATTATACATTTAAGTACTGAGTAATATTAAGTAACTACCTGTACTTACTACAATGGGTTTAGGTTTGGTTTGGTTTAGGGTTCATTTCATATAATTATGTACAATTTATAGTTATTACTATAGTAACTACATGTAACATATGTAACAATGACACTGTAAAATAAAGTGTTACCTGACATTTCAACTTGTAAAAGCATTCACGTCCTTGTAAAGCTCGTAATTACATATGGGACTTTTCTAAGAGCTCTTAACTTTACCATGTGACTGCTGTACCACCTTACTGCTGCAGATTCATTTAGGCTTTGACAGTGTTGCTATAGAAACACTTAATTCCCAGTCCGTGGACATGAACTGCCCCAAATAGAATGTCTTGTGTTGTCATCTAGAGGCTTTGGTAATTACAACATGGCGTGAATGCAGCATATCTTAGTTTGGTTTGTCATGTGATTTTTTTCATGCGATCGTAGCTATATGACTTCAGAGATTGCTCCTGTGCTGAGTATTGTTCATTAGGCATTGAGAAAGGTCACAACATTGTTTTTTGCCGTTTCCTCATTTATAGAGTGTGCAAACTCTTTTGATTCTTGTTCCTGTTTGGATTTTTGGCCTACATACCTCACTTTGACAAATGTTTTTTGAGGCGCTGGTTATTCTTCAGTTGCCCATATCAATAACAACAATTGCACCAAATTGTACATTTTTGCTCAGTTTATGCTTCTAATAAAAATGAGTATGAGCTCCATATTATCAAATATCATACTATATAAAAAAGCCTGATGTATCAAATATAATACTAAACAAAAACACATATGCAAGCTATTTTGTTGTGGGGTTTTTTTTTCAGTAAAGTGTTCCATTTAAAAAAAATTAGATTTTTTTTTTTTTTTTTTTTTAATATTTCAAATGTCAGGCTTTACAGGGTTAATTCACTTTCTGTTAAGGATGTGCATTATAATGTGTGTTGCAACCATAATGGGTCAAATGGAAGACAACTTCAAACAAGTTACTTCCTTTTTAAGATGAATCGCTTTGTTGTATTCCTCATTTGTATAAAAGTGTCTGCTAAATTAATTAGTAAATATAAATGAGTTGCACAATATCAACATGCACCATTAGCGTCTTTTTTACTGTTGTTTTAGAGCTACAGTGGCTTGATTCAGCGTTTGCATGCATGCCACAGGTGGCTGACCGGTAGGTGGGGAAATGCAGGAAGTCTGTGTGGCCGTTTGTGTGTGTCAGACCCAGCATGTTTTTCCCTCAGCAGAGGCGAGGTATCCTGTGTGTGTGCGGCCCGTCGCCCAGGGCGGCTAACTTTCAGGAACCCCAGCGGCAAAAACAGCACTGTGTGTTTCCTGGTCTCTTGTTCTGTTATCAGTGGACACGACACCCGCTCGTGCCCCTGCAGGTTTCCTAAACCACCATCCTTTTTGCCTCCGGTGTCAAGATGTTGCCCTGTGATTGCCACAAGAAGCTTTTCTCTAACGCACGCTGTGCACAAAAAAGATCGGATTGAGTCCTTGTGATAACAGAGGGTCGGGTCTGTTTGTGCTGATCTGACACAAGTGTGTTTCATTCAGCCGGCAGCTCGCAGGCTCCCAAATTGAGAGGCATCTCACCGAGTTGTCTTTGTCTGAGAGGAACAAAGGCTCAAACCTGCACATCACGAACTCTGGTGAGAGAAGCCTTGTCAGAATTCCAGACTTTTCATCATCTCTGAGAAACCGTAACTACTCAAATGAGAAAATAAATACCCAGAATTAAGCTCATTCTTTGCAATTACACAAATAAATCTTCATTTGAACAACTGAAACAAGAGGAAAACATTGAGTACAAGACATCACATTTTGGGCTGTGACCAAGTTAATGGTAGCTGCCAGAATGATTTCATAATCTTGTTGCAGAACCTTATTGTAAAATAAGCCCCTCTAAAATATACATATCTCCTTTGAGGCATACAACGTATGGGTCGAGTTGGGGTTAAAAGCAAGATTTGAGAGAGAGAGTCTGCGACGCATTAACTTCATGAACGGCGTCTGTGTGAAAGAGGCTGTTATCATCGGGCTGTAAATGGCGCTTCTGCTTTTCCTGGCTCGGCAGGCTGAGATGAAGTCCAGATGGTCGGGGAAGTGTTTGCCCAAGGATCTAACCAAATATTCCAGATTGAGGGGGGACCAAATGTAAAAGTTGAAGAAGGGGTCATTGAAAAACTCATATTGATTGACTACAAATCTATCTTGTTTTTTTGGCTTGGGGAGACGTTGCGGATATCCATAGCAATGTTTAAACCTAAGATCTCGAATCTCGGGTGATCCGATCAATAGTGGTCAGCTGAGAAACATTGGCGTTTACACCTGGAACCAACATCTGTTTCCATGTCTCCTTTGAACACTTTCGTTTTGATTCATCACAGGGAGGAGTACCTGTACTGAAGAACATTTATTATTTAAGTGTACTTCATTTTTATTTTTACAACTACCGTTTGCGCACAATCAAATGCATAGGCTCTCATAATATATTTGATAGCAAATGCAGTCGTCACACGCACATTGGAAAGTTTCATTGTTTAGTGTCTGCACTATTTCTCTCCAAAACTTATGAATGATAAATGTCTTTGTACTCATTTAAACTAAAGTTATGAGTATCTATCCAGTATTGTTGCAGTCTCCAGTAGTTTGTTGTTGTTTTTGTTCTGTCTCCTCTGTTTCTTTTTTGACTCTGAAACAATGGCCAGTGTTACAAATTAGTGTACAAAATTTAAGGTTTAAAAATAAAAAACTTACAGACTACGCGTGGTTAGAAAATTCAGTACTGTACTGCGCTGATGACAAAATTTTCATCACACGCATTGTATGCATACACTAGCATATACAGCATATACGGAAGTATACTTTGGGCTTTACAGCATGTATAACTAAATTTAAATCTTTTTTTTTTTTTTTTCTTGGAAGTTTCCACCTCAGAGTAAAGAGTATTTTTTTTTTTTACTCTGAAGTGGAAATGGCTTCCGTAGTAACCTATTTAGTACTGTCCTAACAGATGTTTATATCAGGTGTAAACAGGGCCGATGGGCCAGTGTTTGCCTTAAGACACCGCAAGCTGTGTGACAGAGAGACTACAACAAACCTTATCCATTATTATTCCATCCTTTTTTCATATAATCTCGTTTGGCCCGCTCTATATGCTGTTTATCCCATAAACCTGTCTATATTTATATTCATGCCTGTTGTGTCAGGTCCCGCCCACCGCTAGAGAAAGCTCCGCCCACTCTGCACCTGGGTTTCCCGCCGAAGCTCGCCGACTAGAGGCAAAGTACCACAGCTTCTCCAAGCAGCCGGGCGGGCGATAGAGGCTCTTCGGAAGAAACCGTTTTCATCACTTCTTCGCTGTTCTCGAAATATTCCTGACTCTTGTCGCACACCAGGATCAAACGTTTTCGTGTGTTTCGTTGTTCATGTACTCGGACAGTTGAAGGAAAACGCCGCACTAAATGAGTTGAGCTCGAGACACACACAGCATCATCCGCTGGTCAGGTTGAGCTTCATCCGAGCCTCGAGCTCACTGCCCTTCAGCACACTGGAGCGTTTCTAGAGCTGTGCCCTGGAGTTTGACGGACACATTTTCTTCGTCGTCTTGGAAGTACACGTTTAGGACTGAGAAACATCACTAATATATCGACCGGAGTCGAGGACAGGAAATTAATTTTTCTTTCACAACGCCGTTACGCATGGTGGGAATTTCTACCTCTTTTCAGTGTAAGTCGCGCAGTTATCTTTATCTTTTTTTCTCGTGATATAAGATGAATACTTAGTCTTTAGCCACGTTTATTAATTTTATTAGAATGTTTTATTGTGCGTTTGGGTAAATGACAAACACTTTATTATTTTTCTTTCGCAGAAAATTGAATTAATATTCTGTTTTGCTCACATTGCTTAATTTAATATTAGCCTATTCACAACGTAAAGCGTGTATCACCAACAATAAATATTAATATGCAGTTAATCAAATTTCCCCCTAAAAAGTTAAATGTTATGGTTCACTGCTGTAACGTTAAATCTTAACAAAATTGACGTTTAACACGGTTTGACCACGTTTAACTCTATTCGTAAACAATGAATAAACAACGCGCTACAAAGCGTTTTATCTCATGTTACGCGTATTAATTTCATCTAAATTTTATATCATAATACATTTTTTTCTCACTTTTGTTCTGTAACTAAAGGAACAGACTGTGTAAGAGGGGGAAAAGACTGTATTCGTCGCTGTAGATTGTAATACTGTATTAAGATGTTTCTTCTTGTGAATATGGTTAATCTGTCTACAATCTCACGTGCTCAGTAAATTTATTATCTTAGAGTTTATAGCCTAGCAAATCCAACACATCACAAATTTTAATGCAGGTTTTAGATTTATTATTTGTCATTTTCTTTTTCATAGGAATGTTTTTTATAACAGGCATTTAACTTTATTTCTACAACAATTCATCATAACATCCATAATAATATATAAAGTCAACCAGTCAAACATTAACTGACGATCAGCATGTCATCTGTTGACCGAATGCAATATCACCTCCGTCTATAAACACATTAACGGTCTCTAATAAGCTTGAGGATTGTTTCTGGCCAGTCTGCGAGCTGCAAATTCGATCAAATCAAATGTTTGATTACAAGCACAGGTAAACATCTGGTGTGAGACAGGCAGAAAATTGTGACACCACAGTGGATTTAAAAATCTTGATGAATCAAGTGTGAGAAGACGCGTTTGGCAATTGGGATATCACTTTGGATTAAGAAGCTGTGTTTAATTGTGATAGAACAATCAGTCAAACAGTGATATAATTTGAGGAGATTCATTTACAATTGTGATGTCGCATTTGACAAGTGTGATATCAAATCAGCTTAAGACAATGTGTTCAACAATTGTGATATTAAATTTATTGAACAGATCCATTGACAACTGTGATGTGACACAGAATTGACAAGATGTGTCTGACAATTGTGATATCACAGTTGATTGAGAAGCTGTATTGACAACTGTGACATCACAATGGATTGAGAAGATGCGCTTATCAGTTGTGATTGAGCCAGCTTTTTAAAAGCTGCTTCCGTCACAATTGTCAAGCTCATCTTCTCAATCCAGCTTGATGTGAATAGTCCACTCTCGGTGCTTAAGCTCTCTCTTGACTGAAGAGTTGAGTTTCTGAAGTTTAAGTCTGGGTGGTTAAAATGAAAATGAAAATGAAATGGACGATTTTTATTTCCATTGCTCTCAGGGGCAGTCCGTGTGTATTTAAGGCAAAAAAAAACAAAAAAGATGCTGTTCTCTGACGAAAAATGTTCGTTCTCACAGCTCGTGTTGCTCATGCCACAGATTTATGCATTTTTTTAAACAATCAGAGTTGTCTTGTACACATTCTCATCGTTCAAGTAGATCTCAAGAAGATTGACATATATATATATATATATATATATATATGATAGAGAAAATGGAGGCATGACATTCTCCACTATGATTTGGTCATCACCTCATTAAGGTCATTGCCCTCTGTTCCTGTCAACATGAGATTCGAACTGGAGACCAAAGGACAGTGCAGGTAGTGAACGTACCTTGATTAAAGGCAAACATGGCGTATGGTGGCTGGAGGTGAGGGTTCAGTAAGCGATAAGCACTGTGTGTGTGTGTGTGTGTTTGAAGCCAGCATTAGCAGGCAGCAACATCCTCTGGCTGAGGCCATCTGCACAGCCACCAGCCTGCCTGCCTCACACCTGTTCCCCTCTCCTCCACTCCCACTGGCCTCACACGGGTCAAACGCATGAAACCAGACACTGCCACAGCATAATGAAGAGATGACTCGGCTGCCCACACCAACACGCACAGCTGTGTGTGTGAGAGAGATATGGAAATACTCGTCCTTTATTTTCTAATATGCCTGGGAGATGTTTACTCGTAATGGTTTAAGCGTATATTTTATTTAATACATATATTCTGAATGGATGATGCATCATGCATCACTAGAATTAATTAATTAACCATGCATTATAAAATATTAGTCTTTTTTGTTTTGGTTGTGTTCATGAAAGACAAGCATTGCATGTTCCTTCACTGATAAATGTGCTTCTCATTTACCTTAAACACAGAGCAGCGTAAAAACATTTGTAGTTAAGTGCTTACTATGTATTTTAAATGACGAACAGCAGACGTTCTGGCCGAAAGCCAAGCGTGTTATCATTGCAGTAACTCATTTCATTAGTGATGTCATTAACCCCATACATAAACTGGCAGACATTCTCACCAGACACTTGCACAAATACACAGCATGTCTCGTTGCTTCACAATTTCTCTTTCATGCACATTTAAATCAAAACACGCTCTTATATTATATAAAACACGCTCTTTGTGCGTAAGGATACAGAAACACACTGTAAATTTTGCAGCCTGGTGCAAAAAGGTCTAATCTGACAGACCATATAATTTCTCTGGATGAATAAAATTGTAATAACAAAAGAGAAGAAAAACGAGCAAGTTCAGTTGCGCGACATCAGCCAAGTGCATTATATGCGCTCTTAATGTTTCAGCTCTTAAGGGAAACATTCCCAAAATGCATTAGCGGTATTTCACTCGCATCTCTTTCCATTGAGCTTTATCATGTATGAGGCTCTTTATATTCATTGAGGGCTACTGTTGGACTTGCTGACACACTCAATCTTGCGCTGTAAATAAGCAACGTGAGTTGTTGGGATTTGTCAGAGGGGAGAAAGGCCCCTTATTTGCGAGGGCTGTAGATTTGACTCGACATGAGTCTCTGTGGAGAGCGGGCCATGAATGATTGAGGCCGCCACCATCTCCCAGAATCCATGCTTCAGATCGATAGGGGGCATAATGGCTACAAATTTTTCAACAAGGGGAATTTAGCGTGTGGTTATTGGATTTCATAAAGCATGAAAGTATAATGTGAGAGAAGAGGATGAGTGGTTTTTATTGTATGGTGGGGCTGGAGTGTACAATATAATGAGGCAATATAAAGTCAACGGGGGATATGTAAGAATTTACATGGGGCTTTTTTACAAATCAAATTCATCCTAGATATTAATTTGTAAAAATGTATGGGATAAAAACAACCCAAGTTGGGTTGTTTTAACCCAGCGGATGGTGTAAATGTTTGCCCAACCTGCTAGGTAGTTTTATTTAACTCAACTATTGTTTAAAAAAATTACTGTATTGCGTGCTTAAAATAAACCCAAAATATGTTAGAAATTAACATTTATTAATAAGTTTAATGAATAATAATTAAACAATAAAGACTTATTAAATTGCTGATTAATAAATGTTCACCTTTTGATCATTATTGTTGCCTCTAGTAATTATGTGTCTGATTTTTAATTTCCAACCTATTTTGGGTTCATTTTAAGCCAGTCATATAGTCATTTTTAAACAGTTGGTTTAAAATGAAACTGCCCTACTCAGGCAAACATTTAACCCAACAGCTGGGTTGTTTTAACCCAGCATTTTTTTAGAGTGTGTGTGTATATATATATATATATATATATATATATATACACACATCTATTTGAACCTGAGCCGTCTTTGTGGTCCAGACCAGGGTTAACTAAACAAACCACTGCTCCAGCTGACAGGTGTCCAGGCTGCCCAGCCTTGCTCGCTATCTGTCTTCCTCTCTCATTCACTCTCTCACTGTTAATCCAAGATTCTCTTGCCAATTAACTTCTCTTTCTCTCCCTTCCTCTCTTATTCCAACACATACTCTTTTTCACTCACATCTATCAGCCGCACTCACACACATACACAAACGCAGTCACGCGCACCCTAAACTACCTCTCTGTCTTCTGTCTCTGTCTCTCTGTCTCTCTTTCTCTCTCTCTCTCTCTCCCCCTCTGTTTATTTTCCTGCCTCCATCTGGACCAGGCTGATATTGTAATCGCCCTAATGCACATTGCCTTCCCCTTAGACACACACACAATGTGCCATCCTGACAAGCCCCTTTATATTTCAGATAAGCCGGGGATGTGTGTTTAATGAATACAAAGCCGCGGTGTGTCGCCGTGCACTCTGCCAGAAGGTAATCTTATTGAATAGGTGCTTTTCAGCGATGCAGAAGACGATAGCGGTGCAGGAGTGAAGATGTAACCTGTTATCTCATGCCTCCTCTATTTTCCCGTCATAGAATTTACATTTAAAGATTAGCTGTAAAAGGGTAAAAGATTCAGGGTGGTGAAGGTGTCAGGATGGGTATGTGTGAGTGTCGAGGGGTGGGGGGATGGAATGGTCGAAGGGAGCGTGACTTTAGCAGGAAGGAGTGAAGGAGAAAAAACACAGGGTCTGTCGTACAGGCTGTATCTGGCCTACGTTTCAGCCTTGCGGCATTGCTATCTCTCTCCAGACCGACTCTCTGCTCCCTGGGAACAGAGATTAGCACATTGTTATCTGTAATTGGGTTTTGTCTGTGGATTCAAGGGCTGCTTTTGCCAAGGAGAAGGTGAGAATGGCACATGACCAACATTACGCTTTGGCATATCAGTGTAAATGCATGATTGATGGAGAATATGGACTGTGTAATGGCTTCATTAGTGTTTACTTCTTTTTATGAGGTAACAATTGCTAAGGGATGGACTCGGCTCTTGCTGAAAGTCTATAAAGCTCCTCCATAAAAAGGTGTTTGTCAGTGACAAACTGCCAAAGAGACATCAGAAAAAACCTTTTTAGTTATCCTTTTGCTTCTTTTACAGTTGCTAGGGTTGGGCGTTATGACCAGTCTTTCACGTAATATAGTATTGTAATTTTGCAAGAATTAAAAAAAAAAATTATTTATATATATTAATTACCCATGTCATAATGCATTTTATTAAATAATATTTTTATTTATTTTTTTTTTAAATGGCCTAAGTTGTCTTAGATTGACACCACCCAAAAGCAAAAACGTTTTCATTTGATCGATTCCAGTGTACCTTTAATTACTTAACAAATGAGTGGCACTTCAACTTATTTGATTATTTTTCGTGATGCAAATCAAAAGATTCTTAATAGTAATAGTAATTTTTACTGAAACTGGTTACTCTGTGTGCATGAAATAGAAGCTGGCACAGTCTAAATGTGTCTTTGAAAAAGGTGTTGATTAAACATCACTGTTTTGGTCAATGATTTTGGCCCTTCAAAACTATTTAAAATGAAACAGATTCAAAACAGATATACTAACATTATAAAACAGATCATTCTGACTAAATCAGATCTGGGCTGTTGTGAATAAAAATACATTATGTCTGAAATACACCCAAATGAATCGGAATCAAATCGAAATTTGAATCAAACCAGATCTAATTGAATTTGGGAAATCTGTATCTATACCCAGCCCTACTTACAGCTATTACTGCATTCTCAGTTTACATGGAGCACAGATGCATTAAGGACTACCTTTTGTCTGAAATTTATGGGATCAGAGTGGGAATCTGTCAGCTGTATCTGTTCAGTCACTAATGTTTGATTCATGGGCCGCTCATGCCCATTAATTTTGATTTATGGATTCTGATATGTATTTATGAAAAGGGCAGCCACTCGAGTGCCGCCTCTGTGGCCCAGTAAAGAGGAGTGTAATTAAGATTTGTTTTGAGCCTAGAGGCTCAACTTCTTCAAGAGCTATGGATCAATAGGCAGAGACAGTAGACCCCTGTGTGTTCACTACACATATTGACACGCTCAGTCAATTAGAGCTCCCGAGAAAAGGAGAGAGCAAGCGAGCAGAAAGACGGCGAGAACAAGATGGATCGGTAGAATTGTATTCAACGCTCATACGGTCTGAATAAATGAAAAATAATGTAGTATGCAATTGTGTAACGCAGTGATTTTCCAAAGCACACAATGCCATATGGTGTGCATTCATTATAACGTCTATAGTTTCTTACACGGCTAGAGAAAATAACACCTGGTATTCAATAGCTTCTTCATAAACTGAGTATACAGACTATTTCAAAAAGCATTTGTGTGTGTGTGTTTTGTTGTCTCTGAATTAGTCCAAATTGTATTGAGGCTATAGTTTGGGCTTCCTGTTGTTGGCAGTTAGTGTCACAGACACTGTGGTGGGACAATAGCTCTGTGGTGGAGCACACTAGAAGATTGTGTTGTAGTTGAACGATCAGCAGGTGCCTTCGGGATAAACGCTCCGTGTCAATTATTTCTAGAAGAGGTGATTCATAAGACGGGGCTGAAGTGTAGAAGTAGAGGAAGACAGCGCGTGGGGGAGCAGGTAAAGAGGAGCATGGGCCTGGGTGGATGAACCTCTTCGTTTTCAATGCGGCTTCGCATAAAAGAGTCATTTTGTTAAACGTCGTTGCATCTAAGCTTTTGTTATCCATGAATGGCGGGGGCACCCCTGGCGCATTAAAAGTGTTTGGAGCTGCAGAACAAATGGAGAATTGGGCTGAATTACTTGACATTATCTCCCCATGTTACCATCATCGCCATTGGAACGACTAAAGGAGCCGCTTTAACACAAAAGTCAAAATATACCAACATATGAAACACTGAAGAAAAAGACGATAATGCATTGATTACTCAATCGCTTTTTTAAACATAATGCTTTTTTCCCCATGCTAAATTATGGCAGCTAAGACAGTACCAATGGAAGTTTCCTGACAAATGTGGTTCATCTGATAAGACTCTTGTATGCAGACTTCATAGAAGCTGTGAAATGAGAATGAACCTTGTCTCAGATCCTGTTTATGGCCGTATGGATGTGAGTGTGTTTTTTTTAAAAACAGCTGGGAAGGAATTCACCCTGCCAGGAGCCATTCCTGGTCACTCAGGACTTCCGCCATTAGCAGCATGGCTCCACTGCACGCCCATGACCACAGAATGAACCCACAGATGGGCACTGGTCTCAGCTGCCACAGACCACCAACATGTCATTCACATTTCAAACTCCTCTGAAATAAGATATTGAAGAAAATCATCAAGCAGATCAAGTCGAGCTAAATGATGTAGTCTTCATGGTTATGTGACTTGTGTGCAGTAGTTATGGAGGAGCGGTTCATTACGGATCAATAGGGTCTGAGTTGAGGGGGTCGGGAGAGGAGAGCAGTGATCCGTGCCACTTCAGTTTGTGTGTCATTAATCTTTATGTGTGGGACACAGCCTCTAAGGACCTGAGATTCTGCCTGCAAGTTTGTATTAATGATACACCAATTAATTAATAAAATAATTTAATGTTATGGCTTATATTAGAATTCTGTATTATGTCTATAAATGAAAAGTAATGCATTAAATACTAAAATCAATTGTTATAAATGCTATTGAATTTAGGCATTACAACATTATAATGCACAGTATGAAAAAAAATTGAAATTCATTTGCGATTTGCTAACAATTACATTTAACGGTCTTGTTAAATTATTAATGTTTTTAAAGATTAAGCAAATGTTTTAAATTGAAATCTAAAAGTAGAGAAAATGAGCATGCACAATTAAATATCCAATATCGACTGATAAATTAAAAATCTCTAATATCATCTACACTGTAAAAAACAATTGTTGGTTTAACTTAAAAAAGTAAGTTACCTGGTTGCCTTAAAATTTTGAATTCATTGAAATCCAATGAAGGCAAATGGTATAATCAGCAGAAACTTAAAATATTAAATTATGCGCCCTTAATTTGTATTTGGGTGGACAATGATATTGACTTTTATGATGCATTTGGATTTACAGTTGAAAAATGTCAACATAAAATCAACATTCCTTGATTTGATTTTTTTAATGAATATTCCTGGTTTCATTGTGACTCATCAGTGCATGTTATTCCAAAGGAATAATCTTTCATAAAAATGTAAAAACTTGCACCGTCTCAGGGACGATATTGCTTTCCTGCTGACATCACCAAGGCCATGTGGATTATTGAATAATGTTAACCAGTAGGCAAATAGCAATTTAGGCACTGTTTGAGTCCTACTCAATTTTTTTTTTTTTCACAGTTTCTTGTTTGATATTCTACACCACATATGTTGCACATGCCATTTTATGTTGACTTTAAGACATGTAATTGCATGAGTTTGCATGAGTCCCGATGAAGTGGTGAGTTTTTTGTATTTTTTCAGTTTGGCAGAAAGGTTTCTGAACAACGTTGCCAAGCATATAAAGGGGTACGTATTGATTGGAATAGCACTATGTGGTATTTCATTGCGCTGTGGTCTCTCTCTGATTTATTCCTTTCAAAATACACTTCAGCGCCAGTGTTTTAAATAGCCTCACGTTGCGGCGAGTGGCGCAGCTATGGCAAAATCAAGACCCCTTTCCGAAAGGGAAGGGGTCTCATGGAGCAATAAAATGGCAGAGCGTATAAATCCATCTTGCCTTATAAGGTCAGAAATGTTTTAAGTTGTTTCAGGACAGTTGTGTGTGCCAGTAATTGTTCTCCCATCTGTCTTAATGTGTCTTTATCAACATCTGGTTTTGTAAGCTATACTTCAGTAACAAGTATCCGTTATGTGTCAAGGGTTCCCAGTCCTGCTAGCGCGATTAGCCTAGCCTTGACTACCGCTCTGAGTGCAGCTGCACATATGATTGCCATTACTCCATACCATTGACAAAATGTAATAACTTTTCAGGGGAAAGATGTGTGCATGTGACTGTTTTTCTTCTTCTCTTCACTTTTTCCATAACTGTAAAGAATTATTTTGGTCTGGTTTTAATGTTCCCCTGGTGACTGGACAAATTACTGGCTCGCAGGACATTTAGGGCTGCATGAGTGAAACGTGAATGGCTCATCCCTCTAAGCACAACCCTGTCTGCACCTCACTGCATACCTTACCAACAGAGAAAGCGAGAGAGAAGAAGATTCACCCATCCCCTCATCCGAAGCTCGGGGCTCAGAAAAGTGTGCACACTTTGGCAGCGATGCAAAGATATGATCTTAATCTGCTATTTCCTCTTTGGCAGTATTAAATTGTCCACATAATAATTCACAGCTGCACTGGGATCAAATATAATGGTGCAGCTGTAATTTTATGTTTGCGAATTTTAACTGTTCTTTCTTTCTCTCTCACCGTCTCCCTTCAGCCCCTCCTCCTCCCGGCACCATATGGGAGATGCTACAGTCATACGAAAGGGGTTTGTGCGTACGATATGGCACAGCGTTATGTGCGGTTGAAGCCACCTTGATGGTTAGATTGTGTTGCAGTTGTGCGCAGTGTAGCATGCCCTCTCAATAGAGGGATTAGGAGCTTTTCATGGTTTCATTCACCCTGAGACACTTAATTCCAAGCATTTCTGTCCTCCAGAGACCTAATCACATCTAGAATTTGCATTGGCCAAGTTACGGTCTGAATGCTCACCCTTGTATAGCTACCTACAGCTACGCCTGCGGTATTTTTGTTATGTGCAAAACAATATATTTTTAAGTTGACAACTAGTCTGAATGACTAGTTGAGTAATTGGTCTTAAAGAGTTGGCTCACCCAAAAATGTTAAATTCTGTCATCATTTACCCTCATGTAATTTCAAACCTCTATGACTTTCTTTTTGAAATAAAAGATGCTAAATATATTAAAACCAAAAGTCAGCAAGGTCCAATCATGTTATTTTAGTGTTATGCATATGCTACTGTTAAAATTGTGTTCCAGAGAACAAAGTCATATAGGTTTGGAAGACTTGAGAGAATAAATGATGACAGAATTTTCATTTTTGGGTCAACTATCCCTTTAAAAAAAATGTTACATTTAGGCTGGTTTTAGGTTGTTTAATTGTTAGGTTTAGGGCACAATTTGAAGCCAAAAAAATGCATCCATTCATAATAAAAAATAAACCATTTAGAATGTATTTAGAAAATAATCCGGCTACAGGGGGTTATTAAAGGCTTTCTGAAGTGAAGCAATGTGTTTTTGTAATAAAAATGTCCATATTTAAAACTTTATAAATTAAAATAACTAGCTTCCGGCAGATGACCGTACGCATACTGCGCAAGTCGACAATGTATGACGCAGGATGTAGGAGTATTGTAAGCTTAGACTCCTCTCGCGGTTTAAACAAATAGGGCTGGGCTACAAACTCAAGATCCTCTTCTCTTATATTGAAATCCTCCACAACCATTATAAAGCTTGGAGGAACAAGGATATTTTTAAATATATCTCCGATTGTGTTTGCCTGAAAGAAGATAGTCATATACACCTAGGATGGCTTGAGGGTGAGTAAATCATGGGATAATTTAAATTTTTGGGTAAACTAACCCTTTAAAGCACAGTTTATCTAACAGTTAAAGCACATCATGCTAATGAAAGTACCACTGCTAAAATAACTATTTGAAAAAAGACCTCCCAAATCATTTAGTCAGTTGATAGACAACTAATCAACCATTGTGATCCTATCCTATTTTTAATACGGTGTCCAGATATATCCTGGGGTGATTCGCCACCATCATTGTGCACAGCATGGAAGCGTGGAAGACGGCACTCGTCACTGACAAGGAGGTCCTTCTGGACGCAGCCTCCCCGAGCACTTATTGCCAAAGAGATGATTTGTCATGCACGGCCTCAGGCTATTGCTTTTAATGACAGTGTAAACGGAAAAGTCGGCGGCTGATTAGAGAGCATGCACACACAGCATGCTTATTCAGATCTCACTTTTGGCTCCCGTCTGGTGCTCCCTGTCACTCTGCGCCAAACACGATTCTCTTAAAAGGCCCCTTGCATCAGCTGAGCGCTGGAGGCGCCTGTATGTGTGTGCGTATGCGTGTGCACGCAAGATGGATTAATGCTATAAACAGAGAGTTGAATTTATCTGCGATTGGCACCACGTTTTTCTCCACGAGGGATTTGGAGCCCGAAGAGGAGGAGAGAGAAGAGAATGCCTTTATTCAAAACAACTGTTTGTGAGTAATTAACATATGAAAGGAAGCTTACAGTCTGGCAAATCCCTGCTCTTGTTTTCAATTATTTATCCACATTCTGGGAGCGGGGAAGGGGGTGATGGAGGTGGGTGTCGATCGTGGAGGGAGGGTGTCGGGTTATCTGGAACCATGAAAAAAGAAAAGTGATTTTTTTTTTCTCTAACATAACCAGAGGGCCTCTGGGAATATGCTATCAGACATGATGAGATTAAAATGGTGTTAAGCCAAAGAGTGGATTATGAGTCAATGCAAAACGAAATCAGGGTGGACTAGAATTCCAGATCTACATGATTATTGGATACACCTTGTCTCGTGCTTGCTGTCCCCCTGAGAGAACGAGGCATTGATCTGACGGAGTCGGACGCCACCGAGCAAAACAGATGGGAAAGACAAGGGGCCGGGGCCACAACTGACCTCAGGACACAAGGAACGACAAAGATATAAAGAGAAGGACTGGATGGAATAAAGTTTTCACAGGCATTTGTCAGGGTGGGGCCTTCCTGTGTTCAACGATGCCACAGGCTGGAGATTGATGAGAAGGGCTGCGGGCCAGGACTATATCAGCACCGACCAGGACCAGTCTGGACGTGGCAGAGGAAACCAGAGGGAGGAGGAGATCAGGCAACCCTGTAAGAGACCAGAGAGAGAGGGAAGATTGAGAGTGGAGCTCAGAGCGATTGAACAGACGTAGAGTCACTGTGCCAGATGCCACAAACTAAAGAAGCAGGAAGAAGTGAGGGAGGAATGAAACAGGAGGAGATGGTCTGTACAGCAGCACATTCAGAAGCATCACATAGTATCATGTTTTAATGTGCAGATTTGATTCACTCTTGCAAGCTGTGCTTGTTCGCCCCTAATCACTAGCTTTATTTATGATGGTCTGTGGAATGATGTTATAATCAGATCGTCTCGTTTATGGATAACGCAGGCTGTAATGTTATACGTTATACAGAGCAACGTAACCTTACAGATTCATGTCTTTTTTATTAGTGTGATGGTGTAAACCAATGCAAAATATTTCAGTAGAAATGGTAGAAATGTTGCATTTGTAGTAGAAGCATGTAGCTGAAGGCTATAGAGAGTTCGATTAACTCCTGCTGTCCTCATTCTCCCAGATCTTACTTGTTCAAAGACATCTGCTTCTGTGCATCTGTGCATGCCGTTCATTTCAGACTCTGACTTTGGAGTGCTTGACAGTGTTATTGATCTGCTCTCTGCATCTTGATCTCTTGAGTTTCAGCAGAGGGATTGTTTGGGTCGTTTTTTTTGTTTTGTTTTGTTTTTTTCTAAAACACTTTTAATAGTTGTGTTGATGTGGAAATGTGTTTACTACCCGCAATTCACATTGCACGTGTCTGTGTTTACTTCACTGCCCTACTGTTATGGATTTTTGGCTGTGCGGGGCTCCAGACTGAAAAATGACTTAAGGTCATGAATTACTTTGCCAAAGGACTTTTTTTTGCCAAATCACAGAATCACTGGAAATGTATATTTGATTAAACATATTGATAAAAATATGTCTGTCTGTCACCAATGTTGATTCAATTTTAAAATTTAAAAAAATTTAAAAAGTATAAATAAAATACACAATAAAAAATAGTGCCCAGAGAGATATTGATATTTTTTTCATCATGATAAAGATAAATGTAATTTAATCATAACAAATTAGAATATTTTTTAAATTTTTTGTTTACATTGGTAATGATATTTCCTGTAGCTCAGTGGTTAGAGCATGGCACTAGCAATGCCAAGGGCGTGGGTTCGATCCCAGGGATTGCACATACTCAGATAAAAATGTATAGTATAATGCAATGTAAGTCGCTTTGGATAAAAGCGTCTGTCAAATGCATAAATGTAAATGTAAATATTTGACGACAAAATATTCTTTATCCATATGGCTGTTGGTAGATTTGGTAGGAAATATTACAATAAGAAAAAAACACTACTGTAAATTGCTGATATATTTTTTTCTGTCACTAAGTTCTTTGGGAACGAGAGTCCGTACACAACACAGTAAATATATATTGTATATAAATATATAGTGCTTTATTTTTTTCAGGCAAGTCTAACAGAATTCAGGTACATAAATTGAATAATCAAATGAAAAATAACACTGCATAGTCTTCACTGTATAAATTAAATATAATTATTCTGTGTTAAAACTACAAAAGTGATTTTTCTCTGTCTTTTGTTGTTTGATTAACATTCATGACACAGAAAGAAGCAGGAATATTAGGCTGCTGTCACTTTAAGACTGAATGCATGGATCCAAAATAATGTTTTTTTCTCAACTGTTTAGTTCACCTAAGCCATAAGCAACTGTGTTTACGAGGATATTAAATGTTTTACGTGCATTTTTACCTTTTTTTTTGCATGTATGTGTCCATTCAGGCATAAATAGACACGGAAGAACATGGCATTAAGTGTTCACTTGCATCTGTGCGCATGTTCAGAATTGAGCTCTCTTTCGGGTCTTAATGAGCTCAAATATTTTAAAGTCGCTTAAATATTTAAACTGACAGGACCTAAAACTGATAAACTTTCATTGTATGAATCACATGCGTTTTAAACAGTGGTGTCTGGTCCGTACGGATTAACGATCCCTATACCACGGATGCGCACATCGCGATATCGATGCTAAAACGATATATTGTGCAGCCCTAATATAAAGTGAGGAAACCTCCCCCCCCCCCCTTAACTTATTATTTGCATTTCTTTATTCAGGTGGTGAGGCTCTTATGTCCCTGGCTTTCCTTAGCTGATAGAGGAATGTAAACCCTGAATTAAGTGTAGCAGTTGTTTAGCCCCCTCTCTCCTTCAGTGCCTCTCCTCTCCCGTCTCAGGCTTCATGCCATCTGTGGGTTTGATTTAGTGGCTAAGAGGCTTTCTGAGCAATGGACAAGTGATGTTAATAGCACACATATGCCAGAAGACTGTTTTAGTTTTACGGCTCTGACATGAGACAGTTTTTATTCAAGCGAGGCCGAGCATAACTCATCCACTGCTGCGCTGTTCGCCATATATTTTAATAACAGCAATGAGTTTCTCTTTTATGTCCTCTGTATCCGTTTCTTTTTTTCTCTTTCTAGTAGTGGCAGTGACTTTATTTAGCATGTACTACACACACAAAAGCACCTCTGCAGGTTGACAGGCTGCTCACCTCACAACATATCTGCAGTGCCCGTTGTCATGGCAACTGCAGCAGCGGGCTTCTGGCGGTGCTTTGTGGTTGGAGGTGTGCTGAAGTAGAGCAGTGCTGACCAGAGGGATGCTCGGGGTCTGCCCGGGACACCCAGGGTCAGCGTGCCACAGAAACGCAGCTCTCTGTCCTCACCTCTCCGGGGCTAGTGAATATTTCATGAGGATGCTGGGAGTGTTTTATCCTAATCTGTGAGTATAGAGTGTGGACATTTATCCATTCCATACCTCAGCTCCTCCTTGAAAGTTAAAGTGACATGTGAAGGCCAAGTATGGTAACCCATACTCAGGGTTTGTCCTCTGCATTTAACCAATACAAGTTACTGCACAAACATTAGGAGTAGTGAGTAGTGAAGACATACACACTGCAAACAACACACCCGGAGCAGTGGGTTGCCATTATACTGTGGCGCACAGGGAGCGATTGGGGGTTAGGTGCCTTGGGGGTCATTTCCTGCTGGTACTGGAATCGAACCTGCAACCTTTGGGTTACCAGGCAATAACCATTAGGCCACGACTGGTGCTTGAGGGACTTAGTATTGTTTAGAAGACAGAAATACAGAAAGACACAAGGGTGCATAAATGATGACAGAAGTTTTGTTTTTTGGTGAACTATCCCAAAGGGGAGGAGCATGTATAACTTTATGAATGTCGAGCATTTGATTTTTGTAGAAATCTGTGTGGTTTCTGCCATTAATTTGTTTGCTGGGTGTTCCTCAAGAAGGGCAAGAGTGCGGCGGATAGCGGCAGCTTGTTGATGCCCCAGCCGTGGCTTGCGGAAGCCTGATAGCGGGACCAACCTCTCGACCAGGACAGTGGAGGTCAGGCCATGAGCTTGCCCGCCCTCAGGGCTTTCCGACTCTAATTACCTGAGGAGCAAAACATCCCGGCCTGCCGGTGGGGGAAGAGTGTGTGAACGTAGGATATCGGGGCCGCGCAGTCCCGCAGCAGCGACATCCTGCCCGGGAAGGCCGGGCCCTGTCCGTCCTGGTTCCTGACAGTGGGCTATCTCTGCTGGGCCCATGGTTCCTTCCATTCTAAAGGCCATTGTGTGGAGAAGGGCAGGGCCAGGAATGACTGGTTCCTGTTGGGCTCAATCTCTCGCTCAGCCAGCTCCGGTCCCACTGACAGATTCCTCTTGTTTTGTTTTGCTCTCTCTCTTTTTGTGTTAGTCACTCATGAGGATACTGAAAGTAATGTCAGAACTGAGAAGAAGCTGCATTGTGCTGTTTCTTTCCTCTTTCCACAATATGTTTGCATTACATAATCTAAACATAAGCTAGGACAGCTGGTATCCTCACTTTCAAAAAAGTTGACAAAAACATTCTAAAGCAGAAACATCTTTTTTTTCTCTTTAGCATTTGCTGGTGAATCTGTCAGTGCGCATCTGGACTCGCCTCTGAAAACCGAGCGGCTCGTGATCAGGATTTAGAAATGAGACGTAGGTGTTTTTGTTCATTACCTAAATGCAGAGCCAGACACAATGAATCTGTCACACTGTACGTGTTGGTGTGTGCGTGTATGTGTGAAAATGTGATATCTGAAGTATGTATTACTAGCACCACCTAGTGTGCAAACACTAAAGGATGTAGGTATCTCTACTTTCACGTCCCTCTCTCTGTTATTATACAGACAAAAGGTATTAATCTCCATTGCCCAATGAAACATGCTCTGCTTTCCACAATGAGAAAGAGTGCCTCAGCTGTCAGACGGTGCCTGGACTGGGCTGAGACTCTGGCTCAGGTCTGAATGAGGGGGCTGATTTGTTAATGACGACATGCTTTTCATGAATCAGCACAACTGCCTGTTTCACTTTCTAGAGTGAGCCGCACATTCAGATGATACTTGCGCACATTATAAAGACTAAAAAGAGGGATCATTCTGCTGTCACTGGGGGTGAGGAGGGGGGTCTCTTTGGACCTGGTGACAGTTGTTCAACTTGATTGGCATGCACTGTGTGCCACAGTGATGCTGAAAAGGTGGAGTGGGAAAATCATGAATAGCTGTGGAACACAGATCTGGCCCCGGCCCTCAGCCACAGCTTGCTCTGGGACTCAGGGACAGCAGAACGGACAGATGGCTCAGGACTGGACACACACACACACACACACTTGCTTTTTCTCTTCTTTTTTCATGTAGACCCTTAACACTAAGGTGACTAAAAAAGCTATGGTGCTTTAAAGATACACACAGAAACCAATAGTGATGCACCAAAATTTTGTTTATTGCTTTTTGATTTTATCTTATAGTACCATTTAGGTTGACAGGAAAGGAGAGGGTTAATGGGATTGCTGTATAACATGGGTCATCCATTTATAATATTTCCTGCATTATATAGATAATTCATCTATGGCTTTATATTAAAACAAGTGCGAATTGACAGCACAAGATCAACTGAGGCATTTCCAACCTGTTTGAGTCTTCATATTTGTAGCATCTGCATGAGATGAAACACAGCTTAAATATGATGTTAGCTGAGTACTTTTTTTGCTGTGTTTGCTTTTTGTGTCCAGTGTTTTGCTCCTGCAAGGAAATCTTCATGTAGTTTCTCTTGTCTGTTGTGGCTGAGAAACATTTACACCGTGATTCGTACCCTCAGTCGTGCCCTTTGGGGTTTCCTTTGAGAGACATCCTGGCTGATCTAATGATCGTCTTTTTTCCCACAGTTCCTCCCTTCTTCCTCTGCTTCTCTTTTTCTGTCTCATTGCAGCCTCTCCAGCTCAGCCACCCTGCATATGAGCAGATCATCAGAGAGCTCTAATGACTTCCATCTGTGTGGAAGATAAAGCCCTTTGGGTTGGGTCGAGAAGTAGACTATGTACCCAAAAAAAAAAAAAAAACTAATTTGGGCCCTTTTTTTAGCGTCAGCAGACCACAAAAGACACGATTCCCCCTGTGTAACCTGGCCTGCAGCACAAGTCAAGGGGCTGAGCATGTGGGGACACTGCATGTGTGCAACTCCATCCTGCTTTCCCAGTTGGGACCTTTGCAGGAAAAGACCCTGCTGTAGAGGTATCTGTATGCTCACTGGCTTTTTATGAAACTCTTAAGCCCGTAACAAAAAAAATCTGACACTATTGATTCTTGGAATGCGAAAGAAGTGGAATCCCTTAAGCTCACAGTTTCCTCATTTCGCATTGTCTCGTTCCTGCTCTTTCAGTCTGTTAATGCAGCCAACTCATAAAGCAGGCCTTTATCAAGCTGGGCTGGAAATATATTCTCTTCCTACCGGCTCTGAAAGGGTTGTCAGATTGGTTTAAGGGGAGGGAGGGGACGGAAGGAACCCATAGAAAAGCCTGAATATTTAGTTTGCTACGTTGCCTCTCAATAAAATCATAGATGTAGCGGATTTTGAGAAATTTACTCGTTTAGAGGCTAGGGGAATTGATGAATCTGGCTTTGTGCTGAGTGGACATGAAGGTGTGTAAGTGCTGACAAAAAGGAAGTTGAAAGGACATTTTCTCACACACCCCATTGCAGGATATAAATGCAGCAAAGTTTTGTTTTATACCTCATGGTAAGTGATCATCCTAGAATTGTTCGATTATGTTTACATTTCCTGAAAGAGCTTCACGAAGTTTGAAAGCGTTTCTTTCAGTATAGCAGTGTAATTTTTTCTTATACCTTGTTCCGCAATTTGCCTTTTATGACTTTGATAACTGCACTGCATTCTGCTTCAGTATTTATAGCTGCAGGAAAAAGCAAATGAAGAATTCTAGCATTGTTGAAGGTTTGGTAATGTTCGTAATTTACAAGTGAATGCAACCGCTGCCAATTAAAACAAATCAACTTTGTTTGACGCTGTGCCAGTAAGAATTTTCAGAAAAGTCATTCTCTTTTTTTGCTCATGATTGAACATTTAAGGTACAATTATCCCTATTGTATTATTACCCATCTCTGTGAGACAGTTGGGGTGGCAAATCTCACTGCCATTGGCATTGAAATGTTTTTTCGCCAGTGCTGTTTATCTCAAAAGTCACATTCGGACCAACCCCCACAGTGGAAGGACAGGTTGGAGGCAAATGCAGAGAGAGAAGATCCACCACTAAATGTGCAAGAAGAACAAATCTGTCTCTCCACCCCTCATCCTTTCCCCCCTCTCTCTCTCTCCTGAGTGTTTCCTCCACATGGAGCTCATCTGCTGTTTAAGGCGGCTGGGAGAAATGCCTTCAAGCTGACAGGGGCTGAAAGCCCAGACATATGTTAATCACATGCAGTGATGGCAGTCTGTGAGAGGAGAGAGAGAAACGGCAAATCTGAGAAAGAGAGCAGAAAAAGAATGTGTGCGAGGGGTGGGGGGGAGGGGGGAAGAGCGCCACTCTAGAGACTTAAAACACAGCAGTAGAGGCAGATGCATGCCTTTGTTTGGACTCTCCAAATTGATTTTTCTTGGTTCTAATGAGGTTGTTCCCGCCGCTGCTTGCAAAAAAATGGTGGAGGGGGCTGATTGATGCAGGCAGTATGCCGGCATTTGGGATGGATCTAAAGCATTTAAGATTCCACACAGTACATTTTGAGGTTGATAAGTGAATCTGATCATCTGGACATCACAAACATGAGCAAACACACTGTTCATATTTTTCATCTGCTATGAATGTAGTAGTAAAATATGAAGTGAATCTGGTTAAGCAGAAGCAGATGTAAATGAAATCAGATTGGCCAGTTGACCAGAAGAGGGTTGTTTTTGTAAGACTGCACTTAATTGAGAGCATATGAGAGGACATATTCACAGCACAAATCTATCATTCTGTCTATCTTTGTATGTATATATGTATATATGTATGTATTTGTCATTCAGTTCTATCGATCTATCTATCTATCTACCTATCTGTCTGTCTGTCTATCTATTTCTCCCAACCCTCTGGCTTGTAACCCCCCCATTACCCCACCACCCCACCCCCCACTCTCTCATACGCGTGCTGTGTTTTGTGTGGCTGCCGCACATCAGTTGGGAGGGGTCAGCGGAGGAGGCGGAGAGCGCGTGTGTGTTCGCATTTGCGTGCGCTCTAGCTGTCATTGTCTCAGTCTGCGGGCTCAGGGAGCAAGCGTGTGCAGGATAGCGCGAGGCCCCAGCGGCCACACGTGCCCTCGTTAGTGCAGGGCATCCCTGGAAGCAGAGCAGAACGAGAGGCAGGTCTCCATCTGTCCCTCTAAGGCTCTGAAAGCAGGAGGACAAGCTGCTCGACTCTCCCGTTTGGACCTGGTGTACCGGCCCTGGGGTCCTGTGCCACCCCCGTGCACCTCGCAGAGCACAGAAAGACGCAAAGAGACTTTGGTTACAGGGAAGCTGGTAGAAACACCCTGGATTATTTTTTAATAAGATTGTCTTCATCATCTATGATGCCAGGTGAGATTGGGAAGCTTTGATTGTGTGTGGGAAATTGTGCATGTGCATTTTGAATGTAAATATTTAGTAAAATATAGAATTAGACTATTTAAGGCAGCTTTTACTGATGTTTTTACCTTTGTTGACTGCTCTTGGAAGAAACAAATGTGCACTAACCTTATTCAAATGATGCTATATATTTTCATTACGATTAATGAATTGAGATTGAGATCTTAACTGACAGTGTTTTTGATATACAGTTGATGACTTTTTTTGATTAGCTTAGATGAATAGTATGTCTGCCTGTGCAAGGGAATGCTGGTAAACAAGAAACATAAGATATGATAGAAGGAATAATACAGGGCTCAATAATAAATATTGTTCAGGTCAGTAGTTCACATTTCTTTTTCTTTTTTATTTTATTTCACATTAAATATTGTGCAAAATGTTTCTATTTTGCAATAATCGCTGCAAATTCTGCCTTTATAATATAACTCCATGAAAGCTAAATCCATCCAATCCTGGAAAATCATATTTCATTAAAACACAACTTTTGTACTTTTTACAACCTTTTTTTAGTAAGGCTTCCAAGACTATAACAAAGTCATTATCTATGGTAGCCTTATGACTTTACCTCTGTCACTGATTTAAATCAGCACAATTTGCAACATTTCATTTATCACAGAAAATCAAACGTTTAGTATGTTCGCGTTACATGAAATACAAGCCCAAGAATTGTAAGGTGTATTACCAATACAGCAATGGCCTGACAGTACATCAACTGGCCTTAATCTCTCTCACATCCTTATTTTTGAGCCCTGTTCAGGAAGATCAGAGATCTGCTATAGAAACAGTAAAATCACTGTACAGGAGCATGAAAGTGAAGAAAGCAGACTGAAAGAAAGAAAATGAGAGAGGAGAGTTTCAGAGGGCAGCTGGCGTGCTGTGTGTGTGCAGGCTGCAGGGAGATCTCAGTGCTGCTCTTCACAGATGGTGTTGTGAGACAAGCTCTGTTGGCACTGCTGCTCTCCTGTGTGCCATGGCCACTACCTCTCTGCCAGCCAACCCGTCTGGTGCCCACCTCTGACTCCCCCTCTCCATGCACCCAGACTCAACTTCTCTTTCTGTTTGTGTCTAAACTTGCAAGTGTAACATTGTTGGCTGTGTATTTGGCTCAGTGCAACTGTGGTGGCGTTTCAAACTGGAGTTTGAGTTAATACCATATTCAGATTTTTCAGGATGGTTGCATCTCTACATTTGTGCTTTATTTAGGAACGGTATATATGGAGCAAAGTGTCTCTTTCATGTTTTTTTCTTACCGAACATTGCAGATTTTCAAACGGACACTTAAAACGTGTTTGTTAACATTGGCCTTTGTGTACAGTGTGTGTTTGTGAATTGTGTGTGCATGTGTAGAATTGTTCTGGGAAGCTCTGGAGGAAGCAGCTGTAAGCAGGCGCGTGTGCCAGGTCAGGGACACTTGAGCAGAACTGACACTGGGTTATTTCGGACACCCATCTGCACTGGAGCTACCGTTCCTCCAGGCCGCCGCCACGGACAATCTGTTCACTCACTGGCAGAGTGCCAAACACAGTGCCGTCCATCTGTGGCAGGGACTGAAGCTCTCAGTGCTGAGCTGAGCTTGGCTCCTTCCTCTCCGCCTGTAGTTTTATAGTTTTTTTTTTTTGTTAGCGAGAGTGTTTTCGTACAGTGTGTTTATAACGCATGTTCTCAGTTCGCAGTAATATGCTACTGTAATGAGATAAAGGTCATTCTATTGGGTAATATAGAAAGCTTTTTTTTGCTACCTACAGTATTTCCATACAGTATATGCATTTCTTAGTTTGCAGTATTTCAGTTGCAAGTTATGCTCTTCCAACAAGGAAAAATTTCATTTCATTGTTAGTATGGAAAAAAGGGTAAGCGCCTGTACTTTTTTTTTTGTTTTTTTGTTTTTTGTTTTCAATAAGTTGAAAGTTATAGAAACAAGGCTAAGCGTCCATATATATTTTAAAGTGTTTTCGTACAATAAGTCCCCCTGTGGTGAAAATCAAGTTTTTAATGTTGTTTATATGTCTATGTGGTGTTTTTAATATGCTTTAAGACAAACCATGTGCAAATTCAAAAGAAGCCAGGTTTTCCTGATATATTTTTCTGTTGTAAAATCGGGTAGATTTAGCAATATAGTGGGTGTATTACGATGTTATGATGAGCTATATGCCTTTATCCACTGACGCTCTATGTTGTTCAAAGTGTTTCTAAGGATATTAAGTTTTAGAAGGCAGCTGTCTGACTCAGAGATGGCGAACGTTAACATGGTTTGTGTGGCATTAGCAACTATAATAATGCATGTAGCATTATTAGCTGTTTGATAATGTAGTCAAGCAAAAGGCTAATCATATTAATTACCGTTATGTGTCCAACGTTGTAAATAGCATACCATTGTGCAGCGTTTACCTCAGTGAGTTGACCGAGTGGATCTCTGTTGAGCTCGTGCGAGTGAGTAGAGGCGGGGCTAATTAACATATTCATAGATCTTCGTATGCTAAATGAAACAAGGGTGTAGAGTTACATTCAAGCTATTTTAAGGCATGAAGAATTTTTTTCACAGGAAAAAAAACTTTTAAATGTCATTTTGGTGATCAAAGATGAGTTTTAAGGGATAAAATTTATTGACTACGGGGGAACTTTAAACATACTTTCTTAGTATACAATATTTCACTTGAAATTAAAGCTACTCTAACATGATACAAATAGTTTTCTTTGTTAGTTTGGAAACAAGGCTAAGCGCCTGTACCTTTTTAGGGTGTTTTTTTTTTTTTTTTTTTTTTTTTTTGCATTTTCTTAATTATGCTTCTGTAACTAAAAAAATGTTACTTTCTTAAAAAAATACCTTCTTAGTTCAATATTTTGCTTGAGGATTAATCTATTGTAATGAAAAGTCATTTTTTGTATGGTAACAAGAGTAAGTGCCTGTATTTTTTTTTTGATGCACTTTATCAGTTTGCAATATTTTACTTGCGTTATGCTGCTGTAATGAGATAAAGGTTGTTCTCTTAGGTAATATGAAAACAAGTAGCATATTTCTTACTCTAGCTTTGTTACTGTTTTGTTAGACAGACACTGTTTTTGGTACAACATGTTTCCCATGCAATTTCCCTATTCTTTTGGTTAGTATGGCAACAAGGCTTTTGACCCAAGTTTAAGCATTAAAGACAGCCTCTCTAGAGTGTATTTAGTCATTAAGAAGCCACTCAGTAATGGCAGCCAATCGGTTGAGAGGCAGTCATTGCCTGGAGCTACGCCTCAGTTCCTTGTACTGAAAGCCATTAGCAAACTGTGGCCAGTGCCACAATCATGCGCACACACACAGAAAAGCGCTCAGGGTGGAAGTGCCCTGACGTTAGGTCATACTCCACCATCTCCTGCGTCTCCTGCCTGCCAGATGTGACTCGAACAATTTTTAAGGTCTTGTGGAGAGAAGGAGGAGGAGGGAGAGAGAGAGAGATAGAGAAAG
This sequence comes from Hypophthalmichthys nobilis, assembly GCA_037950665.1. NCBI lineage: Eukaryota > Metazoa > Chordata > Actinopteri > Cypriniformes > Xenocyprididae > Hypophthalmichthys > Hypophthalmichthys nobilis. The sequence goes on along the minus strand of CM075483.1, from coordinate 8,282,275 downwards.
AGACAGTTTGTGTATGTGTGTGTGTGCGCGCTGTAATTGGGCAGGGGGTAGGGGGTGTAGTTGTTTTCTGAATCTGTTTCTACTTAGTAAATCTCCATGCAGGACTGCGTTTCATAAATTGTCGACATATTTTTTCTGTGCAGCGGACTTAACTCACTCTAATTTTGAACACATGGCTTCTGTCATGTGATATTTTCAAAACACTTGCAGACAGAGGTCCCAGCAGAAATAAACCGTCATTCTGCCGCCAGGGTCTTTCTTTCTTTTTTTTTTCGCAATCACCCCCCCCCCACCCATGCCTGTCAGTTATTCTTTTATCACGTAGCTGTGTTTTCAGTTAGCGAGAGCAATTTATTATTAGCTCACATTTTTGAGTGTAGTAAAATAGTGTTTTGTTAATGTAAAACATGAGCCTCTTTATTATCTGTCGAAAATTGATTTGGCATCCACTGCCGTGGGCTCGACTCGTCCTAGCATCAGAGACTTTGCCACGCTTTTGTTGCCAAGCGTGGAGAGACGTCCGTTCATAGCTGCCACAGCCAGAATAAGTGGCTGAAATGAATAAAGTGAATAAGTGGATAAAGGCCTACAATTTGCAGGTTTGAGTGGTGCTGAGGGCAATGAGCAGAGTGCAGAGGTAATTGCAGTCTGCTTGAACTGCAAGAGAGGACAGGAGCTGTATACGGATATGGATGAAACATCTGACGTGTGTTTCTTAGAATTTTGACAACTTCCAGGGCTCTCTGTGGGAACCTCATGAAGTTCTCTGGGCTCTTTCAATCTAGACTTCTGTTAGGTTGTCAGTAGTTGCAGTTTGTTGATCGATATTGGTTATTTGGTGGCCAATATGTTGCTGAGATATTCATAATATTATTTAAGTTATTTAAGTTGCTGAAATGATATGGCCACTTAAATGACCAGTCAAAGCTTTGGACACATTTGATGTTTCTCATGATCTTAAAAACACTTTTAATCTTATGCTTCAATGTTTGACATTAGTTTTGTTAACAAATACATTTACGTATTTACATATTTTCTTTACAAAACAAAAATTTTATTACGTAGTTTTATAAAAAGTGTCATTTCATAGTTTTGATGACTTAACTCTTAATGCTAAAATGTGGACGAACTTTTAATTGGCAGTGTATTTCCCAAAGGAATATAAGGTTATACATTTCTTGAACATTGCAATTATATCTCCTAGATGACATTAAATGAAAAGCAAATGAAAACTTTTTCTTCTTTCTTCACAATTAAAAACCTCAATAATCTTCTAGATATTAAAAGATCTCAACAATGTCTCAAACTGTGCTCAGATTTGCCAAGATACCAAAGACTGTGATGAAAAATCTGATCTAATTTAATCACAGTAGAATCTAATAATGAGAAATGTTTGAGTTCATATTGAAATCTGTGTTTTTTCATGACAGTTGTGGTATCTTGACTAATCTGAGCACAGTTTGAGACATTGTTGAGATCTCTTCTGAATCTCTAGAGGATTATTAGGCTTTGTCTCAGGATATAAAAAGTGTGAGGAAGAGACCTAGAAAGTCATTTGATAAAAAGTGTGAGGTCAAGTCTCAAACATTGTTCAGATTTCACAAAAACAAAATGTTTATAAGGCTGATTGTAGATTCTGGAACGGATGCAAGGGGGAAGTACCACTTCTGTTAATCCACCAAGCAGGCACAGTTATTATCTCAAACTGGCCAAATACCGGTCAATATATTTATCGCATCACAAGTTTTGAACGTCTACTTTTTCTGGCTGTGTTACATTCTGTTTATGTGATGTTGTTTTCACCAAACAAACTTTTTTTCAATGACAGAGTGTTGCTTGTGGACCAAGCACAAATCCCACAAGAACGTGTGTGACTTTAACCTACACGCTGCTAATGAGGGACACAGTGAAAAACACAGCAGTGTTGGTGGATAGCCAGTTAAAGCCATGTGTCTAGGTGCTGAGCCATATTGCATGTGCCATCTTTCTCTGTTTCTCTCTCTTTCTCCCCACTTTTCAGCTGGCATCTGCTCATGCCAGGAAGCTGAGTGAGTCATTGACTTGAGAGTTGGACGAGCTTCATACTAGCGTTTGAGAGCACTAATCTCAGTATGAAAGGCCTTTTATTGAAAAATGCTCTAATTCTGCCTCTCTAGATAAGAAGTCAGTAAATAATTATTTACTGTTTGTTCAAAAGATGCTGAAAATTGCAGTTGTGCTCATAGTGTAATTGCAAAACCTCCATTGTTTCTATTTCAATTATGATTGTCTGTTTGTAGATGAGGCACGAGAGGAGATTACAAGTGTTTTTTTAGGCGAGTTCCCCTGTGAGGTCTTACACTCTCACAGCCTTTAAGGATTTATCCTTTTCCTCTTTTTTTTAAAGTCTGGCAACAAGATACCACACAAATCTCTGCGATTTCAACGGATGCGTAACGGCAACCGTGAATCACTTTTATTGTTCCTCTACACTTGTTTTCTTCCTCTGCGCTTCATGCCAACGGGGCCTTATTTCAACAGATGGTTAAAACAGACGTTAAGATAAATCCATTTTGAAGAAGAGGACGAAAGGAAAAAAGAGTGACTTCCAATATAAAACGCTGCATCTGTTTTATTGGTCAGTCCTTTTTTTCCTTTGACGCAAGACCATATTTTGAAATGGATCAGCAGATGGCTCCCGGCCCTTCCTATTTACTGCAGAAATGCTCCAGGAACGCATTATCTCACATTATAGCCACACTGTAAAACTAACAGTGCCCACTCGTCAGTGTCCACTTAAGCCAGCACGACTGGCATCAAAGTGGGTAGCTATAGTGTGAAATCACTCTCTTTTAAAGGTTACTGCCATCGGTAACTGATGATGGCATTTATGGTGCGTTTAAGAGGAGAAATGATTCATACGTCTGTTGTAATCCAGAAATAACATCTCAGTTGGGTGTGCTGAGGAATGAGCCGACGGAAGAGTGCAATCTCTTTAAATATCGGAGTGCACAGGTTGCTGTGTGCTGCGGTTGGTGGTTGGGTGGGTTGGTAACTCTTGAGTGAGCACAGACTGATGCAGGTCCCTTCAGCGCGCGTCATTTGATGGGATGGAATGGAACGTTGGCACACCACCTGCCGCCGGCCAAGTGGGGCTCGGGAAAACAACTGCGCCTGGGGAGAAGCCTTGAAAAGTGAGGGCTCGGGGAGAGAGGGAGCAAGATGGAGAGGAAGAAGGAGATCCAAAGGGACAGGCTTTGTTGCAGGGAGAATGAGCGGAATAAGTGTTGGGAATGAGTTCCAGGAGGGTGGGGGCATCCATACATCTTCCCTGACAAGCCGGCAGGGTTTGATGGGCCACGCTCTGTGCGCCGTTCCATCTGGCGGAGATGATTGCATGGTGCATCGGCGTGCACAAGTTCATAATGTATTCATACCGACGCAATGCGCTCTCCCTGTTCACCCTCGGCCTCAGATACCTGAGACGGCATCTGAATTCCAATTATCCAAAGAGTCGATGTTCTCTCTCTCTCTCTCGTTCTCACCACATTACTGACTTCATTATCTTTAATGAACGGTGGCTCTAAAGCACAGCAGCTGGTTGTAATGCCACCTTCGTCATCTCCTTTCAAGGCGCTATCTGTCCCGCGAGATGTCTCCTGTGAAAGGTGCTCTCTATCTTTGCTTTCCTCACCTTGTGACCCTGATCTGATGAGCATGAGGCCACTAAAAGCAGCCTTCTTGTCAGCATTAGTATGCAGCTGATTGGCATCCTGTGGCTTTTGCGCGTCATGTTTCACATTACTGGTCACAGCTTTTCTCAGAGGAGAAAAAACAATTTTCCTATGGAGAGAAACCCTCTCTGAACTTCCTGCAAACACATAACTGTGGGGATTTATGCATTGCTGCAGGCACTACAGAAATATAAGGCTGAATCATCACAGCATATTAGGATTCACAAAGCTTCTAAAGTAAGTCTCTAAGTGAATAAGCAAGTTTAGCTGGCATGTGGGAGGATGAATGTAGTTTGAGCTTTACTGTTTTCACAATGACACAAAAGCGGAGATGCACCAACGTGATTATGATTTTAAATTCGTAATGTGTTTGCACATGGGATAGGCTGCTTCAGAAACATCCTAGGATTTCTAATACGCAACAAGAAAATGAATGAGATGATTCGTGACCTTCTTTTTCCTCACGTACTGGATGTGTACACAGATAGCTGTTTTACTCACCCTGGAATGAGCCGAACATTACCACTTGTGCAGTGAGTGATGTAAGAGACATGTAAGTCGAGCTGTGTGCATCAAACATACGATTTTTCTGCTCACGTTATCAGAAGAAAAGATCAAATACAGGGTGCATGTATGAAAGGAACAGACCAAAATTATGGATAGAAGATGTTTTTTAAAGACTGATGTTAATAGCTAGAATACAAAAGTACAGACTTTAAATTAGCTTGAAGCTTATAATATATTAAACCTAGAAATGTAATTTGTCATTGTCTGTTAGTTCAGTTTTGTATTTGTGTGTAATATTCTGTGTAGATTGTATCATTTTTAGGCTAAATGTCTAAGGCTAAAGAAAATGTGTAACCCATAATTCTATTCAGATTAGACCTATGTAGTGTCACTGGTTCAGGCATGTTTACTATTATTATTATTCAATATAAATACTTAGAAAACCAATAAAGGATTAGTTCACTTCAGAATTCAAATTTCCTGATAATTTACTCACCTCCATGTCATCCAAGATGTTTATGTCTTTCTTTCTTTAGTCAAAAAGAAATTAAGGTTTTTGAGGAAAACATAGCAAGATTTTTCTCCATATAGTGTGGATTTCAATGGCTACCAATAGGTTGAAGGTTTCAGTGCAGCTTCAAAGGGCTCTACATGATCCCAGCCAAGGAATAAGGAACAAGTGGTCATTTTCCAAAAAAAAAAAAAAATTGATATACTTTTTAACTACAAATCCTCTTGCTCTAGTTCTGCGATGCGCCATGCATTACGTGATCACGTTGGAAAGGTCACGCGTGACGTAGGCGGAAGTGCCGAGCAAGTGTTTACAAAGAGAATGTGAAAAGACAAAGTCAAATGGCCTTTACAAAAAAAAAAGGTAAAACAACGATGCCGGACGGTTTTGAAATTGGAGGAGAAAATGAGATGGAGTTTTTCGCCCTACCGCAGTACTTCCGCCTACGTCACACGTGACCTTCCGATGTGATTACGTAATGCGTGGTGCATCGCAGAGCAGTTCAAGACGAGCATTTGTGGTTAAAAAGTATATACATTTTAATTTTTTTAGAAAATGACAGATCGTTTTGCTAGATAAGACTCTTATTCCTCGTCTGGGATTGTGTAGAGCCCTTTGAAGCTGCATTTAAACTGCAATTTGGACCTTCAACCCGTTGGTAGCTGTTGAAGTCCACTATATGGAGAAAAATCCTGGAATGTTTTCCTCAAAAACCATAATTTCTTTTTGACTGAAGAAAGAAAGACATAAACATCTTGGATGACATGGGGTTAAGTAAATTATCAGGAAATTTTAATTCTGAAGTGAATTAATCCTTTAAATAGCCAAGAGTTGCTCTTTTATTCACCTTCATAGAAGACTGTAGAAATAAACAGCACGCACAGCTGACTGTTTAGATCATAGAGGCGAACTGACTAATTGACCCTGAAGGATGTGACTCAGTTCTGCACCAAATCATGCTGGTCTTTAAAAGTGGTCTCATAAAAATAGTGTGAAAGTTTGCGATTTCTCTTTGACTTCTGATATTTGTTTGTGCATGCAAATTAGTGATATAAGCACAAAGACATAAGGAGAGAAGCTAGGAGAGCCAGTCACATCCTTGCAAGATATTCAGTGCCACTGTCGGGTCATGAAAAATGACCAGGCGTGGAGTGAAGATGAGCGAGTCTGTGCTTTCTAATGCTCAGTTTGGTGTGCCGTTTAATGGCGATCCATATTACTCGAGAGCTCTTTTGAAAAGCAATAAAAGACCTTGGCGAACAGGAAAATGGAAAGCACTTCATCGTCCTTCCTGGGAGCCACATTAAATCTCTTGCTGCATCAATATCCGTGGTGGCCTGCCTAATATTCATCTGTGCCGTTCGTCTGCCAATTTCCCGTTTTGAAAGGCCAGGTAACTGCCAAACAAATGCACTCTGTGCGTTAACTCTGCGCAGATTAACTTTATGAAATCAAGGCAGGATGGATGTGCACTCTGGTATGTTTTTGAGCCTGTTTAAAATGCAAAATTGCTTCTTTTCCACTCCAAGAGGGAACTCATTTGAATTGAGTTATGCATCTCTTTTTTTTCCCACAGCATATTTGCGCAGTCTACCACTTTTAGGTGGGTTTAATGCTGCTCTTGTACAATGCATTTTTATTGGCAATCCTTTTGGCTTTTACTAATAGGAGATAAAATATATAAAAATTGTGCATATGTACCCTGCACTCCATATTATGTATATAACACCTAGCTTTTATTCCAATACTCTTAGTCTAATGGAAATAGTGAGATTATAATATAAATAGTAGAAAACACTTCTATCAGAATGGTTTTTTTTTTTTCTTCATTTTCTTCAGATGGGTTTTTACAGTCATTGATTGTACTTGATGTGGAATTCATCCATCCTGCCAGTATAAAAGTGAGATGTATTATGGTGATTTTATTTCACTCAAACACTGGATGACGCACACTATGGAAGTGCAGTACTTTTAAGTTCTCTGGTGTGTAATATTCCAGCAGAAAATAGTGAAGGAAATATGAAACATAATGGATATGTTGTGCTGACAGATCCTAATGGAGGATGTTCCACATTCACAATACTTTTTCACATTCAGAATCTTAGCGTTCATGTCGACATGCTTGTGTACATGCACATGAAAGTGTGCACACAGATTACAGCCTATTCTCTACCTCCTATCATCCATTTCTGTTCGACAGGTAAGGAGAGAGGATGAGGTTTAGATGCCTCAGGGTTGTTTCTCTTTTCTCGATTCCCAATCCAATCCCAACTTTGACCCAGATGTTAATCCTCAATTACACATGCAGATCCACAAGCTGATTTTTAGGTTGCCCTGGGCTCCTTCTGAGACCAAAGCCGAATAAAAGACTTTCCCATAGACCTTATCCGTCTTGGACAATTAATATAATTTTTCACAATTTCGTATGATATTTTCCAATTATAACGATCTGACAGGCATATTGGTTTAGAATAGCTTTCGCACCAGTGCTTGGGCTATTTTATTCATTTCAGACTTGTACTGTGGCTCTCATAAATTATAGTGCCTGGACTTGTCACGTTGTTAACATTTCAAGGTAATAACTAACCCCATACTGAGATTTTAATGTTGAATAAAGCTACTTTGCTTTGCCTCGTCCCTTTCACTGACTCAAGAATCTTTCATTTCTATCATTGTGTTTTTGAATGAATATTATAGACCGAATGCAGAGTTGCCTTATTAGAAATAATTGTCACCTTGACTTTACTAGCATTGTTTTTTCTCAGTAGTCTGTCCATCATCTCTACATTCTTTATATCATTTGCTTTTTTATTTTATTTATTTATTGACAATACAGATACAGAACTGTTAATCAGCACAGGTGTAGGTGTGGAATAAAGACCCCCGCTCATTATTCTGTCATAAACATGTAGCGCAAGCTGGGATAGATGGATCTGTATATCGCTCGAGCTTTGTTTTTAGAACGAGTGACTTTTTATCAATAGGGGAACAGATTGAGAGTGCAAAGAGAGCAAGAATGGGGCAGATTAAGCTTGACACATATGTTTAGGTTCTGGTGCACACATACAGCCATAGAGGTGCCTATAGGGAATGGGAGCCATACAGAGCTGAAATTCCCACCCTTTTTATCTCTTCTGCTTTAGAGCACCCACCTTTCTTTTTAGATCATTCTGCAATGTGTACATGGCTAGCAAGACAATAGCTGATATCTCTAGCTGTGAAGCATCTTTAAAGGGAAGTATAGCCATTATCAAGTGACTATATTTAATATTCCTCTGTGGAGTAAGATGTGCTGAAAAGAGAGCAGTGAGAAAAAGAGACCCTGCTGTTATCAGAGTCAAGGGGACACCCAGGACAGTTGTAATCAGGAAAGTCAGGCAACATGTCCCAGACGTAGGGCGGTTGCTCGCCCTGACACACAATGTTCCCACAGCTGGTACAACACGTACATGTCTGTCTATATGTAAGGAACAGAGAGAACGAGGGTGATGATGGGTCAGTACAGATGCTGATATTGTAAAACAACTAAAATGAGATTGACTTTGCTATCATAAGTCTGATAGATAAGCAGGCTTTCAAGGTACACTGTTATAGCAGCTAAAGAACACTGTGACCCCAGCATTAGTCATGACCTTCTGGAGTAAACAATGTCTAGATGTCATGTTGTGCGTTATCATATCAAGGATTTTGAAGAACAAAAAAGCATGCACATGCCCTAAAAAACATCAAAACTACGCAAAAAACAAAAAACTAAACCAAAAAAAAAAACCGAAATAAATCAAAAGAGATGGTAGAGATGGAGACCTTTCCATCTCTACCAATGACAGAGAGAGAGATGCTGACCAGTCTTGTTAGATATTACCCTTAATCAGCTTTCTATTTGCTAAATATTTTGCTTTTTAAAAACCTAAATATAAACTTACTAGAGCTATGTAAATTCTTAAGGACATGAATGATACCGCAAATCATACGGTTTATTGAGGTCTGCTATTGTTTTTCTAAGCAGTCCGATTTTTGGATGCCTTGGCAACTAACTGACACAAAATAAATTGAAGTTGAACCATGTAGCAATGCTCTAGAAACCACTCACAAATCCTAGTAACCACATAGCAACACTTGATAAACCCCAAGCACTGTGACTGCGAGTTTTGCACATGCAAGCAAATGTACAGTAAAAATTAGCTTATTTCTGTTATACTTAACCATAATTAAGTGTAGAATGGGTTGACTGACTATTTAATCTGGAGGAACAGGGTATTTTAGACATTACATGTCTGTTGAAGATGCTGGAGATCTCTGTGGGGTTCCTCCAGATTTCTGAAACATTTTAATGAGAGTATTGCCAGTGTCTTTGATCATTAGGGAAATGGTGATGACAGCTGGAATTTGACTGGTGCTACTATCTATGAACTCTCTAAAGGCGTATATGTAGCTATGTGTGTATATCTTACAGGAGCTCAGGTGCTGTGGAGAGGCAGCTGTTGGGATATCACTGAGGTCTCACAAGAACTGTTCCACTTTTTCTTCTGCAGATCGTACTGAGAAGCGCTCCACCATGCCCGACTCACCTGCTGATGTGAAAACACAGTCCAGGTTAACTCCGCCCACCATGCCTCCTCCCCCCACCACACAGGGAGCTCCCAGGACCAGCTCCTTCACCCCAACTGCATGTGAGTACTCGTTCACACTGTGTTCGGCCTATTCATCAACACCACGGCAGAAGACCAATGTATCTGAATGGCACAAAAGTATAAAATATTCACAAATATTTTTTTTATAGCAAACCTTTCATACTGAATCCAATTCTGTTCTCTCTTAGAAAGTGTGGATAGCTAAATAAACTTTCAGCATCCAAACTAACCAAGTCAGGCTAGCCAGATCATTGCAGTGTGTTTTTTGCATTTGGTTTACAGAGATGCATTATTTCATTTTGAAATAATGATATTTGGACTTCCAATTCATCTTCCTGCATTTTACAGTTTGCGATGTGTCAGAATTGTTGACTAGTTGGTTTAAAGGAGATGTTCTTACAGCAACTCAGACATCAAATAATAAATAAGTTGTGTTTGTGTCCAATAGAGAGAAGTACGGGAGCTTTGGTGTTCCTGTCATATGCAAATGTTGAATTTTGATTTGAGCTTTGGGTGCGTAAATTATTTGACAGCATTACTTTCACGGTTAGACCATATGCAACTGCTAGATCGGACATAATGTATACTAATCAAAACTTTGAGCATGAGATGAGAATTACCAATATTTCTGCACTGCAGTGTTATTCTTTAAATGTGTTAATCGTACACAAATGTCAGAGAATATAATGAATATGTAGTTTTGCATTTTCTTCATTACCGCCGTCATGTGTTCCCATCGCCTTCTGACCTGCAGATTTTTGTGTCTGCCCGCTGGCTGATGCCACAAAGAGCATCACACATGGCAGCTCAGGGGAGCGCTGGAGTGGCTTACTATCAAAGCCATCCGTGCCACAGCCTCCCAGCACCATGTCAGTGTAATTGAGCAGTGGTGTGCTGTCAACAGCAGTAACACATTCCTCTCTCTGATGTTACATCCCTAAAAACAGATCAGTTGGACTCTGCAATTAGCGCTTATGAAAAAAGAGACAAAAAGCAAGCAGAGTCTGAAGCAATCCGGAGCCTTTTTAAAGGCAGACTCTAATTATACATTCTGAAGGTTTAACAAAGCAAGCGCTTTGATTTCCCCTCCATGTAATTGTTACCAGATGCAGCTCAAGTATCTCGTTTCTGTTCTGTTGGAGGGAGGCCAGGCAAACGAGGCTATCACGCAGCCTAATCTCATTAGAGAGACGTTGATTCCAAGCTGCATCCCTCCGCCACGTATGTTTCTCATCGTGGCACGGGGGGCACTCGACCACATGTATTCTCCTCCTCTGGACTTAATATGTCTGATGTATGGAAGCAAGAACGCACGGCTTCCTTCTCAAAGCTGCCGTGGCTGATTCAAAACAAATGTTTCACTGTCACAAGAGCCTCGTTCAAGCACCGTCAGTCACAGGCGTTACAAAGCCAGTGTCATTTTTGACAAAGGACCCTCTTGCAGCTTCTTTTTGAGGAATGTTCCTGGCAGTGTTTAATATGAATTTTTGGGTTTAGATCATTCAGTATACTTGGGTTAAAAATAAATGCCAATGTTCTCTTTGTGGCGTGTAGAAATAATATGTTTCTGTTTTCCAGTAACAAATGGCACCAGTCACTCTCCTACTGCACTGAACGGAGCTCCATCTCCACCCAATGGCTTCAGCAATGGGCCTTCATCATCATCTTCATCCTCACTGGCCAATCAACAGCTGCCACCGGCCTGTGGCGCAAGGCAGCTCAGCAAGCTCAAACGCTTCCTCACGACACTGCAGCAGTTCGGCAATGATATCTCACCTGAGATAGGAGAACGAGTGCGTACGCTGGTGTTGGGGCTTGTGGTGAGTCTGCTATTACATACTGTTTCACTTGGTGGCTAAAGTCAGCATGAAATGAAAATTCACCCAATCTATTGTGTAAATGCATGGTATTAATCTTATTGTGAATGATTAATCTGTGCACAGTGTTGGGAAAAGTTACTTTTAAAAGTAATGCATTACAATATTGCTTTACTCCCTAAAAAAGTTACTAATTGCATTACTTAGTTATTTTTTTATGAAAAGTAATGTGTTACATTACTTTTGTGTTACTTTTCCTCACCCGGGCTGGGCTTGCTTGTTTGTTTTTTTAATAACAACAAAAAAAGCTCTATTTTTGGCAAATGTTACGGCTCTTTCACACCAAAATTGAATTGAATAAGCCTCAGTTTGAAGGAAATGCATATTTACGCCTGTACAGTAGAGGGCACAGCTCAAACAAACCTTTCAGCTGTGCTGCCATTCTGGATTAAAGAAGAATAGGATACAGAAGTTCAAAACTCTTATTTCTAAATCTAATAAAGTAATTTTTACTTAGAAGTATGGTTGAATTAGATCATTGAAGGTCAGCAGCAAAGACATTGGTTAGTAAAGTGAGATTAAATGCATCAAGTATATTTGTGTAATTTAATATAGTTAATTATTACAGGTTTGCATATAATTCCGAGGTTGCATTTCACTGTTTTTATTCATTTTGAGGAATACCCTCAACACTGTCCGTGCATTTGTTTTATTTTTTAGTTCTGATAATTTTTAATCAAAATGTTAAAACTCAATCTTATTGTGAAATGACAGACTTTTCTGTGGTGATGTATGCCGGACTTCTCCAACCATGAATCTTGCTTAAACCCCACCCCTGCAAGCTCACGTTTATCTGCCTCTGTTTCTGAGTACAATGTCCATATCTCAAAATCCAATCAACAACCGATGAATTGAACCATGCCCTACACCCGTTTTCTTTTTCGATAAGCCGTTACTCTCAGATGTACATCAATTAACAGAAGCAAAGATCTGCCGCTACTTCCATTTCATCATGATCTAATGGGGAAGAATTTTGTAACGGTCTATTGTTTATATGTGATTAAAAAATGTGAAGAAAAAAAAAACGGTGATCTCAGTCAGGATAATAGTGATTATTGTGTCTCCTGAAAAGTTTACAGACAGCTGAAAAGGATATGTTTTGGTTTTTTGTCACCAAAAAGGTTTTGCCACCAAATTTTATTTGGCTTTTATCATAGAAAATAAAGGCTTGTCCAACACATCTGTTGCTAAGCATAGCAACATAACTGTGGGGAAAAAAAACAAAAAAAAAAAAAGATCCACTTGACAAGATGTGCACCATAAGCTGTACACAGCGTTATTTTCATTAATATGTAGTTATGGAATAAACAATGGTGAAATAGCAGCCTGTACTAGAGGAGGGCTGCTTTAATTAACCATTCCAAAGGAAAGCTCTTTTTTTCAGCGGGCATTTGTTTATTTTTCGCTGTGTCTACACGCAGAGGCTTCCTTGTGTCCCCTTGGCTTCCATGGCTCTTTTTAATTCGCTCCCCACTCTGCCTTATTGAAAAGAGTGACACACTTAATTAGCGCCGCCGATGCTGGAGAAAAGCTCAGGAGGCTTTCTGGCTGTCAAAACAGGCCGCTGCAATCTGGCCGAACAGATGTAAGCCTAATGTAACAAAATTCAGGTCTGGGAAAAGAGGGGAAGAAAAAAATCCTGTTTTTTTTTCTCAAACATACGACTCTCCGCTCTCCATCCCATCTTTCCCTCCGCTAGCTCTCTTAGAAATAACATCTAGAAAATTGAAAATAGTGTCCAATCAGTTCTATCAGTCTGTTAAAAGACGATAGAGCTGAGAGCAGGAGAGATAGAAATTAGTCATTTCTCTTTTTTTACACTGCCAAGTTTAACAGGGGTGATATATATATGTCAGTTTGGTAGGGAACAAGACTTCTTCTGTGTGCGTTATGATGTTTATGCCATGTTTTATCTCGCAGAGCAAGCTGCCTGGTGTAATACTGCATCTGTAGTTGTGTTTGTCTACGTATTTGTGTGTGTTTGTTGATGCAATGATGATGCGGTCAGCGCGTGCACATGTGAAAACCTCCAGATCAAACTTCCCCATACAAGGCCTTTCACCACAGCCATCCATATGCCTCCCATTACAGTCTTCAAATCATTCAATCTTCAGCAGGATATAGTTTTGCCTCCAATAAGTAATATTATCACATAATGTTTTCCACATGTATTCATGCGTGCACCGTCTTTTTTCCTCTCTCCCTGCAGAACTCCACTCTAACCATTGAGGAATTCCACTCCAAACTGCAAGAAGCGACCAACTTCCCACTCCGACCTTTTGTCATCCCGTTTCTGAAGGTATTGCACAAGCAAGCAATCTGGAAAACATTTAAACAACTGAGGCACAGATGTACATATTTCTCCCAGCTTTAGACGCTTTTAAATGGCCTAAATGGATACATGTTTTCCTCGTGAGCAAAGAGGCATCAGATTTCTTGGTCACTGGGACCTATTTTTTAATTTCTCTTTGGAAATACATTACTCAGTGTAACAGCACCATACAAGACTGTCCCACAGCACAATGTCTCTATTTATTCATACGTGTCGATGGACGCCCTTGTTCGACCGTCGTTTTTCTCACACACTGAATTTCGGAGGGCAGGGCACATCTGAAACCATTACCACAGTAAGACGATCTGTTGTCTGGGAGAATATCAACCTTTGCCCTCTCTGCCGCCTATTTGTCACTACAGCCCTTATTTCATTACAGTTAAATGTGTCTCTGGGCCTGTTTATGTTGGAGCACTTAACATGAACCATTCAAATAAACACTCTGCATATTATTCTTTCGACTAAGGGAAGTATTTGAGTTACACATGACACATTTTTGTATCACATTATCGTGTTCGAGATTAAAGTGATTGTAGCCTGCGGAGCGGATGTATAATTTGTTAATTTATGACATATGTAGCAAATTGACATCAGCGCTTGATAGAGATTAAATTCTCATGAGCTTTGATCCATATGGTGACTGCTGTATCCATCCACTCACAATCGTTAGCCATTCGTTTTCATCTGCTAGTAAGTGACAGCTATTACGCACAACGCACCAACCTACCCCTCCCTCTTTGTCTAACCTTCACCCCCTCCCCCTGTTTTCCATCTTTCTCTCTTGCTCTGCTTTCCTCCGTTTTCCTTTCCATAATAATAAAATAAGCGACCGGTGGAGATGGATCAAATCTGTGTTGTTTACTCCATTAGATGATGATGGAAAGGGGTCGACGGTTTGATTCGGCCGCCGTTCTCGTGGCGTGCCGTTCGAAGGCATTTCATCTTGTCCACTGCTTGTCTTGGTCGGCTCTGTCATGCAGAAATGTCCCATTAGGGGTTGCGCCGGCCGCTGACGGATGCAGAGAAGCATACAGGGACACTTCCCTGACTCGCTTACTCTCACACAACTCCACGCCATATGGTTACTGTATCATCCAGTCAGGAGGGGTGGTATCAAAGAAGCAACTTGTGTTTTTTTTCTCGCTCCCTCTCTCCCTCTCGTCTAATTTTAGTGGTTTTCCTCAAAGGAGCCTTTAATGACAAATACCATATGGCTGTGGGAACAGGGGCTTTTATAAGTGTGCAGAAGCGCAGCTGCAACAATGTGCATTAGCAGCATTTTTTCATTAGGCTAATGTTGTCTAGCGACCCTCCCGTCAGAGTTGGGTTTTGCGGGGAAGTGTTTACAGGAAGGGCAGCGTGCATCACGCTAATGATGTAATCCGAATTTGACGCCAGCTGACGGCCTTTGTGCTGATGGCTTTTGTTTATGATTTCTCCAAATGGATTCCTCATCAGATAAATTTGTAATATTTAGCTGCCGTTTCGTTCAGCAGGCTTCATAAAGCCTGTAAGCACATGTGTTCCTCTGCGGCTCTGTGCCTCATTGCTCAGAGACGTACTCAGCGTGACATAGTCGGTGCTTCACCACATGCTAGCAGTGCAGAGGAAGTGAGGATTACATATACATGGCAAACTGCTTTGCGGCTTGTGTTTGATATGCTGGTTTCCAAATAGCTGTGTGCTAATGGACCACACAGGAGCTGGAGAACACACTCAGACATAATCGAAGCAAACGTCAAATCATTGCATGTTTATAAAGCTACAGGATTGTATTATGAAAAATACATGATGATGAAATTGTTTTTACCGCTATTATCCAAAATGTTTTTATACGGAGTTGCACACAACACAAATTAGACTGTTGTGTTAACATTTTCTGATGAATAAGCTTTTCTCATTCATTCTCTGTAAATACACAGCAAAAATTATTTTCTTCCTCATTATTTTGTCTTGTTAACTATCTAAACATTCTTTAAAATCAAGATGAATTAAGATAAAAGCAAAATGACATATGTGACCCTGATTTTTTTAAATTGAGGTTTATACATCATCTGAAAGCTGAATAAATAAGCTTTCCATTCCATAGGACAATATTTGGTTGAGATTTGAAATTATGGAATCTGAGGGTGCAAAAAAAAACAAAATATTGAGAAAATCGCCTTTAAAGTTGTCCAAATGAAGTCCTTAGCAATGCATATCCACTCACAAAAATATTTTTTTATATATATTTACGGTAGGAAATTTACAAAATATCTTTATGGAACATGATTTTTACTTAATATCCTAATGATTTTTGGCATAAAAGAAAAATCAATAATTTTGACCCATACAATGTATTGTTGGCTATTGCTACAAATATACCCGTGCAACTTATGACTCGTTTTGTGGCCCGGAGTCACATATTAGGTCTTGTTTTTTTAAAAAATATATATATATATTATATATATATATATATAATGGTTTAAAAATATCTCCCAATGGGGTAAAAAAAAAAAGTTTATTTTTGCCATTTTATTCCTCAAGAAAATGTATCTTGGCTTAAGAATGTTTAGATATTCATACTGGAAAGCGAGAAAAAATACTGAGTAAGAAAATAATTTTTTACAGTGTTTTTTACAGCCACTGTATGTGAACTGTCACTAACTATGAGAACCTCCATTTAATGAAAGTCTAAGGTCACTTAGGGTCAAAGCAATTTCACTGCCTCTGGTAATTATCACCATAAACTACTAACAGACCATTACCTCATATAGCTGGCAACCAAGAGGTCCTTTATAAACAATCCATTCTTTAAAAATGAATCAAAATAACTTTTATTTATTTACATTCATTGTATTTTACTTTTTTGTATTTTTGGCATTTAATCTGTATCATGACCAATGGCTAAATGTTTTGCCATGCTTCCTTTAAAGTCTATGCTTTCATTGTGCTTCGTTCAATATTCAATCAACGCACTGCTCCTAATTTTAGCCATTACATCACTGAAAAGGCACACTGTGGGAGTACACTGAAGAATATTCCAGAGCTGAAAAGATGTCTGATTATAGTCTTAGATCAGAGTCACAGGCCAGAGAGAAAGAAAGAAAGAAAACCGAAATGAAGAAAGCACAGGAAAAAAAAAAAAAATTGACATCATCCTCCAACTAACACCTTGTGCTGTTTAGATGCTGCAATAGTCCAACTGTTGCTGGATGGGGATTCACAAAAACCTTTCATCTGCCGTGAAAATGCTCCTCAGTGTGTCTTTGAAGTGGCGAGGCCTCCAAGTGCTTTCGGAGAAAGCCAAGCCAGCTAGTAATCATGACGGAGATGCAGAGGAAATGAGACAGAAAGAAAGCAAACGTTGCCCCCCCACCTCCAAACCATCTGCTTTGAAGATGTCACTTTCTATGTTGACCATGATTGCTCATATCAAGGGCCCAGGGCACTAATGCATGTTTCAGGTCACAATAGAGTGCTGCTCGAAACGGCGTGAGAGTGTCTTTATTTTGGAAGAATGTACCTGTAATAATAATAATGAGTAAACAAAAAACGGTGTTTAGAGCCTCTGGCTGTGGACAGCTTCATAGTGCCACATCTGCTCAGCACAACCTGACCGCTATCTCCCCCTACAGGCCAACCTGCCGCTATTGCAGAGGGAGTTGGTGCACTGTGCACGGCTGGCCAAGCAGAACCCGGCTCAGTATCTCGCCCAACATGAGCAGCTCCTGCTGGACACAAGCACCACATCACCCGTCGACTCTTCTGAACTCTTAATGGACGTCAACGAGAATGGCAAGAGAAGAACGCCTGACAGGTGAGCCAAACAGTAAATTGACGTCGTTATCAGTTAGTCTTGTTGTTTTTTTTGGTATTTAGACAGTTACACTACATTTTCAATTGCCCCTACACAAAAAAAAAAAAAAATATATATATATATATATATAAAACATTTTATTTCCTTTGAGACAAAAATACAATTTATATTTATATTTTTCTATAATTTACACAAATATAGAAAAAATGTAATATTTTAATGTAATATTACTGTATGTATTCTTTTATCAAAATTTACAACAAACTAATTAATGTTTACAAGGCTAACAGAAGTCATTCTGATAAGTGTGTTCAATTCATCACACAAAACCAGGTGTTTAAGTTTCCAAGGAATAAAAACACAATCAAGTAAGTTGTAAAGACGATGCAAACTTTCTCACACTGGCTTCAGGTCAGTGGGCCTTTTCTTATTGTTGAGCCCAGATAACGAAAACAAAGAGCTCATAGTAATTAAAATCTTTTTTAAAAGTTATCAAATTTTTTTGATAGTGAGTGGACTTTAGGCACCTAAATATATAGACTAGGAATACATGCTTGTAAAACAGCCGGAGGGATGTAGAAACGTTGCAGCAGGTTATGAGTGTCTATATTGTCATGCGTCATTTGGATTCTCATCCTTTAATGGAGCAGAACCTAGAGGAACCAGACACATCTGGACAATGCAGATAGATTCTTTGGAGACTTCCTGTTGAGATGGACATGAGTGAGAATTAGCACTGTAAAACCAGAGCAAATCTACAGTCTGTGGACTGAGAGAAAATCTATATAAATGTAAAAGCTTTTATATATCAGTTCAGTCCCAGGAGCTCAGAATTGTTTCCCTTTTTCAGTGAAGAAACATAATTTTTAATATGCAATCTTATATGAATACATATCAGCTCAGGTCCCTGTGGTTATTAGGGAAGAATATACAGCTCTCTGTTTTTCTCTCTCTTTCTATCTCTTTTTTTTTTTTTTTTTTTTAAATGTAATACCTGCATTTTTGCGTGAACTCTAATGTATGGCTAGGTGAGCCTGGGGACATGGCTGATAACACATACAGATGAGACTCAGCTCAGATACGGCTGGCTAAGCGCTTCTGTTTCTGCTTAGCTCGGCTCGGCTCGACTCGACTCTCCACGCTCAGAATGAGGAGGTGCAAGAGAGAGAGAAAGCAATATTGGAATTTGAAAGGGAGCTATGCTGTCCTTAATCACAGAGTACAATATACGGTCACTTCAGTCTGATTAATATCAAAGGAATCAGGAAACTACGGCTACAGAGAGGAGCGCACCCTACAATGCATTCTTAGTACGCTCTCCTCATTTAGAAGAGAAATGTGTGCCGAGACTTATTTGAATAAAATATTCCATTGTGCTGCACAACCCCTATATATTTGAAAAGAAAAAAAAAAAGGTGTTTCAAAATGAGGTTCAGATTCAGTTCACAGCTTTCAGTGATCCTCAAAACCTAATTTAAGACATTACCTGGGATTTTAAAATGCTTACACGCAATGACTATCAGTGGGATCTTACATGCACTTGTATACACTACTGTAAAAAAAAGTTGTGGGTCAGTAAGATTTTTTCAGGTTTTTTAAAAGAAGTCCCTTTTGCTCACCAAGGCTGCATTTGTTTGGTCAAAAATACAGTAAAACAGTAGTTTTCTAGGTAATATTCTGAATTCCAGACCTGTGTAATAATATAAAATAAAATAAATTGCAATGTAAATAAATAAATGAAAAAAGAGTTTTAAAAAAAATAAATGTTTTGTGGATGGGGGAAAAAAAGCAAGATGGAGAATTACATGAAAATCATACAGTACCTGAATCAGAGACACAAGTCCATAAAGAATGGATAGAATTAGAATTGGTATTAAAATGTATGAGACTGGGGTAAAATAAAGGCAGCTGTGTTTTGGAGGTGTGGGTGGAGGAGAGAGGTTGCTTTGAGGAGCATATGGACGGTGATGGATGCACATTAGCAGCTCATAAAAGCAGCTCATTAGGAAGTTCAGTCTCTTTCAGAGGTAACCAAGGGACGACCGCCTCACAACACACACACAGTGACTCACACGAGTACCAGCATCTGCGAACACCTGGACCCGTGACACATGAAAGTGAAGGGCAGAGCAATGTGAAAGCCCCAGGGTTTAGGTGCGCAGAGTGAGTCCTGTAAGTGCACATCTCTTATGGTCCTCATGTGCTCTGTCAAGACCTCTTTTTATGGACAACAAAGTGCTCGGAGCCATAGTAGCTGCTTTTCTACTTAGCACATTAGATGACAGACTCTTACTGCCTCAGGAGCAGTTTCACATTCTCCCCTCGACCAACAGCGAAGGAAAGTACATTACATGAATGAACACACTGTCCTCAGAAGACATCTTAATGTCAGACAGTGTCTGTCTCGTTGGAGTGGTTAAAAAAAAAACTAGTGAGTCAACATTCTCCTTGACATGGAAAGACAACCAGTTGTGTAGAAGAAGAAATAAAAAGTGTCTGTATGCCTAACTATCTATCTATTCTATCGTTTAACCTGTCTGTCTGTCTGTCTGTCTGTCTATCTGTCTATCTATCTAACTATCCATCCATCCATCCATCCATCCATCCAGAGCCGGTCTTCCCTATACACAAAGTACACAAGTACCTCCAAACCACCAGGGGGCCCCCTTGCTCTCAAGAATGATTTAATGACTAGGGCTGTCTTTCAGTTTTGTTTTTGATTTTGGTTTCAAACGGTTGTAAAATCACGATGCTGCGTTCCTCTCCTTTAAAGCGGTGCACTGTCACCCTTTCTACGTTACACCCAAATCAGTCAAATCATGTAACATGTAAAAGAGTATTGAGCTGCGAAACAGACGCTGTTAAACAATTTGATTTGTACAAAAAATTTATGATTTTCAAATGAACCTCATTATAAAGGTCCACCCCTTACCCCGCCCTAAACCCTACCTAGCACTGGGGTTTAAACAGATCGTATGAAAGTGTACAAATGAGGTTGTACGAAGTCACACAACTTAGCCATCAATTCAGCAAAATGTAAAATAGTTGCGAATTGCTGTGAGATTGTGTTGGGTTTTTATGAATGCACTGACAGGGGCCACTGAAGTTTTACTTAGGGCCGCTGGAAGTCTAGGACTGGCTCTGTATCCATCCATCCATTTTTCCATCCATCCATTAGTGTAACCTCAGTGCAACACTTCTCCTTCCTTTCTGTCCTCACTCTGAAATCTTCTTTCTCATTCCAGAACCAAAGAGAACGGCTTTGAGCGGGAACCACTCCATCCCGAGCACCCCAACAAGAGGCCCTGCACTATCAGCCCTGGCCAGCGTTTTAGCCCCTCCAATGGGCTCTCCTACCAGCCCAACGGCCTGCCACACCCCACCCCGCCCCCTCCACAGCACTACCGCCTGGACGACATGGCCATCGCACACCACTACAGAGATTCCTACCGCCACCCCAACCACCGCGAGCTCCGCGACCGCCCTCGGCCTCTGGGTAAGAGAGGGCAGATTACAGCAGCATCTGGGGACAGTCATTAATAAGAGCGTTACTGTGCTGTGAAAGATTGTTAGAGCCTGAGACATGCAATATAAGCCGCCTTCTCCACGGCTGTGGTCACCAGTGCCTCCAATCCTCAAACTTTGTGAATAATATATTCCATTTTGATGTAAGACCTCTATAAATTTGGAGGGTAAAAACAAGTTTCAAATAAAATGAGGCTCAAATTCAGTTTATGGTTTTTAATAGACCCCAATAATATAGAAAGTCATGAATAAAATGTCTTTCTTAGAGGAAAATGTGCACTTGATTAAACTGTAAATTAAATAAATAATAACAATAATAAAATAATGATAAGAGTTCAGATGCAAAAACCATCTGACGTGTTTTCTTTTAAATGAGCATTTTTTTACCAGGCTACTATGTTTAGGTTCAGTAATTTCACTTTAATGGCAATGAAAAGGTTATTAGTCAGCCTTATTTTCAAAAATGTCACTTCAGTCAATTCATTATTTTTTAACAATTTTGACTGTCTTTTGCTGCAAAACTAAGTCCATGTGTTGCTTTTTTTTTGCAAAACCTCTAAGTCCAACTCTTTGGACAACAAGACATAGTAAAATGTCTGTTTCTGTCAGTTTTACAGCAGCAAAAGGAACACTGTTGTGTTCACTTGCTACTCACGAAATCCTGTCATTGCCACTGTAACGATGGACAAAACATGATAAAAACTTGCAGCTCTGCAATTGAAAGCCGGCTCATTAACCCACCATTATTCATCTTGAAATCGCATGATTCAATTTGCGTCTTTTGATTGGTTCTTCTGTGGACTTAAAGGCTTTTGCTGACAATTGGAAGTGCCGTTTAGCAGTTTCTGCCAACGAACCGGTATTTCTGAATGGGCTGACAATGGGATTTAGTGAATTTGAAGCAGAAGTATTTGATGAACGTATACTATGTGTGGAGAGCATTCGCTTAATATCATTATCTCATTTTTGACGGAGGTGGCGTTTAGCAGCTTTTGCATCTGATCTCTTCATATATATATATATATATATATATTTGAAAAAAAATAGGAAATCTGCATTTATTATTTTAAATATATTTCTCAAGTTAATTTAACACTAAAAGCAATATGAGCCCCATTCTCCAAGGCTGGGTTTGCCAATGCCTCAAATCCTCAAAAGTCCACTGCGTGCCGCTCAGACTCTTAGAAGTTAAACCAGGCGAGACTCAGTTGGATCAGGAACATAAACTCCTTTAAAAATGATTTGAGGTTTACATAAAGCCAACTCGCCATATCAGGTTTAAATGTGCTAAAAATACTCAAGCACGTTAGCCGGTGATATATGCACAAGATATGCATGAGCCTGGCAGCTCTGGTGTGGTGTGGAGAGAGGGAGAGAGCGTGCCCGCAGGCTGCACAGGAGAGCGGAGTGAGGGATGAGAGCATGTGAGGAATGAAGAGTGTGTGAGCGATGGAGGATGTCAGGAAGAGGGTGAGCTATGGCTGTGAAACAGACGGGCACGACATGCCGCTGAGGGCAAGCAAGAGAAATGGAAAACCAAGGCCCAAATAGTAACACGTTTAACACTCGCTCTCTCTCTTTCTCTCGTTCTGTCAGGGATGCACGGCAGCACACGCCAGGAGGAAGTCATAGATCACAGGCTCACAGACAGAGAATGGGCAGAAGAGTGGAAGCACCTTGACCATGTAAGAAAAGTAATAACATTTTTTATTACTATCCAAAGTGTATGTGTGTGAGAGAGAGAGTGAGAAAGAATACAACATGAGAAGTGTGTTTGCTAGTACATTTCTGTGTGTTTGCATGTTTTTTTGCTTTATCACAAAAGCGCTTCTTCTAGACAGCAATGACATTATATTGAGCTCAAATGGTGATTTTAAACTGTGCAAGATACCAAAGTCTGGAATAAAAAGTCAGAGATTTTAACATGAATGCAAACTTTTTTAAAAAGTTGTTAGGATCAGAATTTTGTGAATAACTGCTTATTTGTGTCTAAAGACTTTCAGGAGGAACATCTGAGATGGTTGTTATTTAAGTTGTAATGTCTCCTGAGCTAAAAAAAAAAAAAAAAGAAAGAAAAAAAGAGCAACCTCAGAGCATTAACTTTTTCTCAGGGGTTGGCATCAGTGTTTTAATGGCTGTAAACATACAGATATGTGAGTCAGTATTCAATGTAAGCCTTTTAACTTGATATTTTTATATCTAAATTTGGCCAATTCTATCTAGAGGAGATGTTGTGTTGATAACACTCTGCCTGCTTCTCCCCCACAGCTCCTGAACTGCATCATGGATATGGTGGAGAAGACACGTCGCTCGCTGACGGTGTTGCGGAGGTGCCAGGAGGCTGACCGGGAGGAGCTCAACTACTGGATCCGTCGTTACAGTGATGCTGAAGACCTTAAAAAGACCAGCAGCTCCAGCAGCAGTCAGTCCAGACAGCAGAGCCCCGCCAGCCAAGAAAGCAATGCTTTAGGTAACACATATTCAGCACAAGATGTGTGTCTGAGATGTCTGTATCACCCAGAAAGCATAATTTCCTATTCAACTGACCTAGTCAATTGTTTTGTTGACAATATAATGTCAGTTATTTTGACTGGGAAAAATTGAGTTCATTGTAAATGAAGTGTCCTTTGTTTTCTATTTTACAGATATCCATAGGGAGCTCCTTCACAGACCAGTATCTGGATATGTACCTGAAGAAATCTGGAAGAAAGCCGGTTAGCATGCTGTCTTTGTCGTTTTTTTTAAACATGTACACATACTCATAAGCACAGGTGGAAAATCAAAGCTAAATTATTCACACAGAGCTCTTTCAAAGCTCTCTGAAGCTCTCTGAAATTCAATCAGTCAGTCAGTTAGTTATTTGTATGGAGAGTCAGGTGAGAACCTAGTCGGTGTCACACCAAACTCTGGTTGTTTTCCTGAGATCAAGGCTGTTCTTGAGAAAAATCAGGGGGAAAATGTAATGCACAACAAATGATGTACACTACCGGTCAAAAGTTTGGAATCTGTAAGATTTTTAACTTTTTTAAAAGAAGTTTCGTCTGCTCACCAAGGCTGCATTTATTTAATTAAAAATACAGTAAAAACAGTAATATTGTGAAATATTATTACAATTTAAAATAACTGCTTTCTGTTTGAATATATTTTATAAAGTAATTTATTTCTGTGATCAAAGCTGAATTTTCAGCATCATTACTCAGTGTCACATGATCCTTCAGAAATCATTCTAATATGCTGATCTGCTGCTCAAGAAACATTTATTGTGTACATTTATTGTGATAAATAATGTTCTTTTGAACTTTCTATTCATCAAGGAATCCTGAAAAAAAAGTACACAACTGTTTTCAACATTGATAATAATCATAAATGTTTCTTGAGCAGCAAATCAGCATATTAGAATGATTTCTGAAGGATCATGTGACACTGAAGACTGGAGTAATGATGCTGAAAATTCAGCTTTGATCACAGGAATAAATTACTTTATAAAATATATTCAAACAGAAAACAGTTATTTTAAATTGTAGTAATATTTCACAATATTACTGTTTTTACTGTATTTTTAATTAAATAAATGCAGCCTTGGTGAGCAGACGAAACTTCTTTTAAAAACATTAAAAATCTTAACGATTCCAAACTTTTGACTGGTAGTGTATATAGAATTGCAGGTTAATCTCTGGCAATATATATATATATAAAATAAATTGACCCATATTTATAAATAATTGAACAAATGATAAATAAAATATAATAAATTAATTTCTTTAATGCTTTTAAAAATGCTTTTTTAAACATAGAATTGTTGAGATGACAAAAAATATAGAAAAAAATAAATTGTAATTTTATTAAAAAATGACATTTTATTAAAAATAAAAATGTTTTGTCATCATGCATTTACATTTAAAACCAACATTTAAAAAAAAAAATCTTCAGAAGCACAAATAACACTTGGAGTTTAGTAGGTCTTGGAGCTGTAGAGTGAGTTTTGAAATGTCTGTCTGTTTTTGTGGCATTTTGTTTGACTCCTGTAATGTCCCTGAGTTGTGTGTTGGGCAGTTCAGTGATTGGCTTTCACTGGAAGCACCTCTACACATTCCAACAGTGATGTCAGATCATAAAGCTCTTTTATTGCTCTGGCTGAACAGGACACATAAGTGCTCCCAGCCTTTACAGCACTCCAGCACTCTTGCCATTAGCTGTGCAACAGGCTCTCAGCTCTCCACGGCACTCTGTTTTATCACAGCAGAGGAGCTGGTTAAAAGACGGATAAAGATATTAAAAGGCTTTGTTTAAAGAGCAGTTGATCTGTGTGAAATATGACAAGTGATGGATTCTGTAATAGCAGATTTGTTTACCTTGGCTTCGGCTTGCTACTACACGACAGACGCATCTGCTAAAGCAGTTTGTGTTCACTGTGTGGTCTTACCAAAGGCTTTATAAAAGCAAACAAACCTTGCCACGAAAGTGACGTTACAAAAGATGCTTGTTTCAGCTAATACATTGCCTTTGCAACACAAAGGCGGTAGTAACGCCCTAAACAAATCACCGCAGATTGAAATTCCATCTAAATAGTCAAGTATAAATGCAGTAAAACATATCAGGGAATGTGGTGCATTTTCCGTGACCTCAGCCCATCAAGAGGACGACTCTGTGCACCAAACCACCATGGTTTTACAATTCAGTCCAGTCTTGATGAAAATGTCCCTGGCTCTATAATCCTTCATATTTAAGACTGGGGTCTGCACAACCACAGCCATCCATTTCTGCAAAACAAGAGACTGCAATGACAGTTTAGTCTATTAAAACTCCTTAAGAATAGTCTTTTTGTAAGCTATTGTACACCTCTAGTGATGGTTACACAACCCAAGCTAAAAGTGTTTAAGAGTCAGAACTGCCTTAAAGCGGTCTTCACAACTTGCCCCAGTGTAAGTGGTGAATGTCCTTTTTTTTATTTTTTAGAAAGACTGTGTACAGTAGGTGATGAATATTCAAACCCTTTTCTCACACAGTGCCATATCCTGATCTGCATGGTCCTTTGGGGGCGCAATTGAAATGCATAATTTAAATATAAATTGCCCGATTTGCATATGCAATTAGTCAGGCTGCAGCCTTGAACAATGAAAACAAACAAACACAAAAAATCCCTAGTCTGCTCTTGAGATGGGTTTTCCAGCCAGAAGTATTTATGGTTAATGGGATAACAATGTAAAAGTAGAGATAAAATGCAAGTTCAAGGAAATACATTTATACTTCGGAGGGAAAAATATCAAGGATTACCTGTAATCTGTCTTGTGCACTACAGTAGAGTCTTTGGTTTGAGGCTAAACAAAAGCATTTTATTATTGTTTATTTGTATTCAGCAAACACAGAGTCATCTGAGCACATTAAAATAAAAATTGATGTTTCTAATTAATCCCCAGACTAATCTCTTAGCTGCTTTTGAACAAAACAAACCAATAGGATCAATTAAACAACGTTAAAATAGTTTTCCAAATGCAGAATCATTAGCTGTTGAGTTACTTTGAATGAATAAAAAAATGTAAGATACTATTGTTTTTATTTTTAAATTAGAATTTGTATCTATTAATTTAAATTATTAGGTAATTGTATTTTTATATAAATATTTTAATAATTTAATTCTTAAAAAAATATTTTGGCATAAGCTCTTTTGCTGAAATTTTTTAATGTGTATGACACACATAACATTTGTTTTTGCAACCATTTGTGTGGTTTTCAATTGTTTTTTTATGTAAGCATGCCATAGACAGTCTTTGGCTCTGAGATGTCATGTCAACAGTTTAGCCAGAGATTAACCTGCAATTCTATATACACTACCAGTCAAAAGTTTGGAATCGCTTTTAATGTTTTTAAAAGAAGTTTCGTCTGCTCACCAAGGCTGCATTTATTTAATTAAAAATACAGTAAAAACAGTAATATTATGTGCAGTTGTTACCTTAAAAGGTTAGTTCACCCAAAAATGAAAATTCTGTCATTAATTACTCACCCTCAGGTCGTTCCACACCCATAAGACTTTTGTTCATCTTCGGAACACAAATTAAGATATATTTGATGAAATGTGAGCCTTCTGGCCTCCGATAGATTGCAACACAATTACCACTTTCAAGGCCCAGAAAGGTTTCATCAAAAATATCTTAATTTGTGTTCCGAAGATGAACGAAGGTCTTATGGGTTTGGAACGACATGAGGGTGCGTAATAAATGACAGAATTTCCATTTTTGGGTGAACTAACCCTTTAAAGAGCTATTTCTACCTGCTCTGACCCTTTAAATTTACTGAATGTAACACAATGTAGACAGGTTGATTAAGTCATATAAAATAATATTTGACTTCAATAAAACCAGTTAATTTCAATGTCACCATATAAATCATATGTTTTAAGTTACCTGTCACATTTTCTGCAGTAAGCAGAGCTGCAGATTATATTTGATCCATACATCAGTTATTTTTCTGTACTATTTTCTGTTGCTGTTGCTCTGCCATGGACACTTAAAAGCACTGTGCTCTTTCTTTCAGAAGAGGCTGTGAATGAGGTGAAGAGGCAGGCTATGTCTGAGCTGCAGAAAGCTGTGTCAGAGGCTGAGCGCAAGGCACATGAGATGATAAGCACAGAGCGAGCCAAGATGGAGCGCACGGTGGCCGAGGCCAAGAGACAAGCGGCGGAGGACGCGCTGTCAGTCATCAACCAGCAGGAGGACTCTAGTGAGGTAACAGCTTGTACACCTACCGCACATTGTTATTATATCAGCGAACAGCTGCAGCGTTCACATACTGCACAATGATTCATTGGGATGGTAAAATATTCCATAATTTATTATATTTTGCATTAGATATTATCTTGGGGATTTTCTTATATTTTATATGATTTGTAAATGACTGATTTACTTGGTTGGGTGGTTTTATTTCCATGACTTACATTTGATCTCCTTAGTATGGAAATCTGTAGGAAAACATGGAGATCATATGAAAAGCACAGAGGGAAGAGAAAGTGTCCCAGATAATTCCTCATGCAGGCTGGTGTCACGCTGAGCCGAGGAATATAACATTGCATTTATCACCTCAGGCAGAGCGGTGCTTTTCCTCCACTAAATGAAACATGTGGACAGTTAAGGTGGTACTGATTTGGATGAGGGAAATTGGGAAGGGAGCGCCGAGTGTCTGTGCACAGCAGGGGTACAGCTCGTTTAATCAGTTAGCAGAGAAAGGCGGCACGCATCTGAGTTTAATTGCACGAGCCATGTTTATGCACGTCTCCCCGGAGGATTGCATCGGTAGCCGTTTATAACTCCGGCTTCTCGTCTCTGGGACACATTTGAGACTTTGTGATAATTGCTCTTATTTGGCCCAGAGACAAAACACAACGAGGCCACAGTGGTAACCTGAGTTTCTGTGTGATCTTTGAGCGTTTTGTAGTTAACCTGTTACAAATGTGTCCTCACATAGCGCCATGTGGAACTGGGTAAAATGACTGCGTTTTTCCCCAGCTAGCTCATTATTTCCATGTTTTCAAAGCAGGGAGATCCAAAGAAAAATAAAGCAGAATTCTCTATTTACACTTAAATTCAAATGGGAAATGTTTGCTGCTAATGAGCCGAGACTTTCGCTCACTTTTCTCAAAGGTCTAAGCATCTATTATTTCCTAATTGGAATAATACCCATGGAAAGAAGTGCACATTTTTTAAAGGGTTAGTTCACTCAAAAATGAAATTTCTGTCTTTAATTACTCACCCTTGTGTCGTTCCACACCCGCAAGACCTTCGTTCATCTTCAGAACACAAATTAAGATATTTTTGATGAAATCCGAGAGTTTTTTTTTAATCTCGCAGTGCAGAGCTTCCATGTTCTACATCATAACGCCGACTCTGTATTGGCTGGCTCCTGTGTCAGCATCACATGCATGTGTCGTGCTGCTCACGTAAACAGAGTCAGCCAGTACTTAGCCAGCATTTGGACGTAAACACCGAAGCTCTGCACTGTGTTCACTGCATAGGAGACTGACAGAGAAGAGGAAAAATTGTTGAATAAAGTTGTTATTTTTGTTTTGTTTTTGCACACTACTACTGTCTTTACTACTTCTCTGGACCGTGAATGTGATAATTACGTTGCTTTCTACTGGAGATTAAAAAAAAAATTTAATTAAAAATATCTTAATTTATGTTCTGAAGATGAACGAAGGTCTTGCGGGTTTGGAACGGCATGAGGGTGAGGACTTAATGACTCATTTTTGGGTGAACTAACCCTTTAAACCTTCCTTCCCCCTCTTTCCCATGCAGAGCTGCTGGAATTGTGGGCGCAAGGCGAGTGAGACCTGCAGCGGCTGCAACACGGCGCGTTACTGCGGTTCCTTCTGCCAGCACAAGGACTGGGAAAAGCACCACCATGTATGTGGCCAGACTCTGCAGGCACAGCAGCAAGGCGAGGCCCCCGCCACCGTCAGCTCCTCAGCCACCCCCAGCAGTGGAGCCGGCAGCCCAGCAGACACACCGTCCGCCGCCACTCCCCGCTCGGCTACGCCCGGCACGCCCTCCGCCATAGAGAACACGCCGCGCTAGAGTCCGAGCGGACCGTTCCTGATGCCTCAGCCAACTGGGGACTGACTCACCTGCCTCACTCGCTCCAAAATGCTAAAGCTAGCGCACTAACAAAGAAAGAAGACTGTACTTAGGGCGATCACCCACAGGAGGTCCATTTCGGGTCATATTGACTTGCCATGATAGAGAACGCAAAGATATTCTTTGTTTGAAATTCTCATTGTTCTTTATTGTTACTACAGCTATTATCGATTACTGTTGGTAATGTCCTTTATTGTTGTTGTGGCTCTCTTGCATTCTTGTAAATAAGAAGACAAATGGAGTAGACAGCCAGGACCTCTTGATGAGTATAATTGACCTCCCCTTCATTTTTTTTTTTTTTCTCCTTCGTTCTGTTCTCAAAGCTCTTTATCCAGTAGCTGGGATATGAAACTATTTGACCTCATTCAAAGACACTTTAAATGACAAAAACCAAGGAAATATTTCATAGCTGATGTAAGCAGAGACTCTGAATATTATTAGGACAGCATTCCTTGTAAAGAAGACAACGAAACGTTGTTGAGAAAAAACATGCCATGAAGGGCATCTGTGTCGGACGTGGTGGAGTAGACGGCGGACACCGTTTTTCTGGCTCACGTGCTGAACTCTGCAGATGTGCTGCAGATTGTGAAGGAACGCAGATGTTTGTCCCTCTTCTAAGATAATATCCAGGTCAATGGTCTGAGAAATAAAAAGCTGTTTCACTGAGGAATGCAGGGGCGAGGAGGGCCCGTGCTGGATGTTGAGTACCACACGGCGTAATGAAGGATGCGTTCTGAGCCCTGATCCCAAATGCACTCCATCAGCTCCCAAAACAGGAAGTGAAGTCATCAGCCCACCAGAGCAGGACTGTCAGAACCTCACTGTGACAGCCTCTGGGAAACGAAGGGCTGAGAAATTACCCATAAATCACTGGCTATTGGAACCAGTCCAGAGCCCTCTCCTGTCCTGCCTATCTCTAACCCCACCATCAGTCCTCGTTCTGCTTCTTTTTGCCCTTCTAGCTCTCATTGTGTTAAACACTTGTGTCCTGTGCCGTCTCCAATGGTTATTTATTGTACATGTGCTGGACAATTGTGACGACGCATTAATAGTTTAAACCATGGTCACAACTTTTTAGTCTTTCTAGGTGCAAAAAGGAAGAACATATTTTCTCTTTTTATCTCTCTCTCTCTCTCTCTCTCTCTCTCTCTTGCTCTGTCTTTCTCGCAAGCTGCTTTTCTATTTGTATGTGTTTGTGCTAGTCCCCTTGTAGTTCTTTAAGAAGAAAAAAAACACTTTTCCCATTGTCCTCGAAAGACAAACGCTATCTCTCAGAGCTGCTACTTCAGTCTCATTCAGATGTTTTTTCTGAGAACTAGCATGTTACATGGAATGCTAACATAAATGTTTTTGTACATGGGAAGTACATAAATGTATTTGCACTGTCACGGTTTCTCTCGGCATGCTTCTTTTGGCAGTTTTTTTTCCATAGGGAGCCTCACTTCATTGGTTATCTTTGGAGTGCTTCGTTACATATCTGTGATTTTAATTTCTTGTTAAAAAAATGAAGAAAAATGTATGAAAAAAAGAGCAAAAATGAAAAAAAGACAAAACAGAAGTATCACAATCTGCTTTTGTTAACATTTTTTTCTAAACATTTTGCTTTGAATAGTTAAGGACAGTGCATGCACATGCATACTGAACGCTATGGTATATGTTGTTTTTGTTTTCTACAAAAAAAGAAGAAAAATGTACAAAAAAGACACTAAGAAACTAACTTTCCAAATGCAGAGGTGAAAAACAGACAGCTTTAACACTGCAGAGCACCAGGATACACAGTATTACAAAAGAATTAACATGGAAGACAGCCAAAGACAGACATGAAGGACCAAAACCTGATTTTATCCAAGATTTAAACATGACAAAAGAGACTCACTCCAATGCATTCTTGTTTTCTCGACGTGTTTATCAGGGGAAGCCACATTGAGCAATGTTTCCATTCGAAAACCTTTAACTCTCCCCTGTCCAGAGCCAAGACCAGCCCTGTTCAGCTCGTAAGGAGGAGGAGCCACTCAAAACCATGTAGCAGGTCCTAAGGAAAGAGGGTTTCACGTGTGGATGATTGAGCAATAACTGAAAAGTTGGATCCCATATCTAGATCCTCCAGGGCGAGGTTTTCACAACCGTTTCATTGTCATTCTTTTTCTTTCCGTAACATTCCTCGAAACGGATCCGT
The DNA here is from genome assembly GCA_037950665.1 of Hypophthalmichthys nobilis. NCBI lineage: Eukaryota > Metazoa > Chordata > Actinopteri > Cypriniformes > Xenocyprididae > Hypophthalmichthys > Hypophthalmichthys nobilis. The sequence continues at coordinate 8,250,577 of CM075483.1, read as the reverse complement.
CGTAAGAACGTCACCCCAAAAGGCTACCTGCCCGATTGAAGCGAAGCTCTTCTCGTTCACGAACGGCGCATAACCAAACCTTCAAGTGTTTCAGCTCAAGATTAAAAGCCATGTGAGAGTCTAAAACTAAACGAAACAACCTCGCCAATGGCTTAAGAGGAAGAGGGGTCTAAACGAGCACTTAGCTGCACTCTGATGGCTCTCTCCCAAACCATGGTGCTAAACGCTGTGCATTTGACCTCTTAGGAGGAGGGTCTGGCCCTGGACGCACTCCCGGCCTCCTCCGGCATGCTACGGTTAAATAATCCAAAAAACAAAGGTGTAAGACACCTGTCCACATCTCCAGAGAACCTGCCAGCTAAGCTGTCTTAAAACACTAGTGTACTATTTTTGAAAAATACATACAGTTAGTGTAGTAACTTCGATCAGGGTGACCTGAATAAAATAAGCACGGACAAAGCATTAAAAAACTCCTCCTTCCCACTCTAGTACGTCTGTTTTGCTACAACCTTTTTTCCTCGGTGGCAAAAAGTCTCACTCTACCTCTGACAGCACGTTAGGAGCACCAGTCGCCGAGCGGACACTGGTCTAGTCAAACCAAATGGGCACATGAGAACAGGACTTAAACCCAAAGTTAAAAGCTCATATAGCTGCAAACCATATCACTACTTGGTAACAATGCAGACCTCATGAGAAAAAAAAAAAAAAAACTTAATAAATAGAATACGTAAAATGAAAAAATGAAAAAAAAAATGTTATGTTCATTTTAAGTTTGTCACACGTACAAATCACTTTGAGTCAACTCAAAGTAAAAAAAAGATTGCAGAGTGTTGACTCGATTTGATATACACTATAATTCAATAAATGGTCAAAGATGAGAAATGTGATATATTCCTATTGCCCTCCTCTTCTCCTGCACCCCCGTTTATGTCTTCTGTTGTGAGACACGCTTGGCCGCTCGTCAGTGTCATTTAAGTTCGTGTTAATGAGGGATTCGCACCAAACGTGAGCGAAAAGTAACGGCTGGTGAATTTGCGCATGCCTTTTTTGCCAGGTGTTCTTACGTTTTTGTTTTTTTCTCCAGTTTGTAAAGTTAATTAAACTTTGGGATAATAAAGGGACAGTGGAAACTTAGTGAAATGAATTGGTGGGGTGGGTTCAGGACGGGCAGTCATAGGGTTCTTCGAAAATCTTTATTGTGAAAAAAAAAACTCATGAAAGTTGTTGTGCAATACTTAACGGAAACATGAACCACAGGTTACAGGTGGGCTGGGAGGGTGTGGTCTCTCGTCACACCGTTTCAGTATACTCTAGGGTTTTTGAGTCTACTATGTCAGAACTGTGGTTTCTTGTTTTATCTGTTTTCTTTATTTTATTCTCTCATTTTTGGGGGCTGTAGTAAATGGTCTGTCAGTCTGTGAATCTTTGCAGTATGATTCTGGTATTGTTGTACTCTTTACTGTGTAATAAATATGTTCATACCTGCATTGGAGGCTGTGGGTTAATTTTTGTACCTGTTGCATGTCACTGGACAGAATATATTCTGTTTGGATGCATCATTTACATTAATGTTTATTCATTTAGCAATTTAGAAAATGAGAAATACAACAAAGTGGTTTTTCCTTAAGATGCAGTGACATGAGAAGTTCCAAGATTGTTCAAAGGTGTAGAGACTAGAATAAAGATAAACGTAAAAAAAAAAATAAAAAAAAAATAAAAGTATAGTTTTTCTTTCATTATTTAACTTTTACAGCATGTGTTAATCTTAGTCCATGTTAAGTTAAACATTTACTAATACATTATTAAAATCAAATGTATTTGTTAACATTAGTTAATGCACTGTGAACTAACATCAACAAACAATGAACAACTGGATTTTTATTAACTAATATTAATAGAGATTAATAAATACTGTAACAAATGTATTGCTCATTGTTAATACATTGACTAATGTTAAATGAGACCTTATTGCAAAGTGTTATCTTTATTTTTTACATTATTTAAAATGACAGGATTCCCATGGTTATGCGAATCATAATTATGACATGAAAAGTCAAAGTTGAGATAGAAAATAATAATTATGTGATGAAAATGTCGAAATTCACATACTAAAATAATTTTCAGAATTAACTTTTGTCATTTGACTTTGAATGTCATTATTGTTTTTGTCATAATATCATAATTGTCATAAATGTCATAATAATGACTTTTTATTTCATAATTTCAACATTTTTTCCTGTAATTGTTTTTATGTCATAATTTTTTACTTTTTATCCTAAAATTGTTTTTGTCATAATTTTTACTTTTATGTCATAATTATGACATGGCATTATGATTTTTGTACTTTTTTATGTCATAATTGAGTATTTTCTCAGTTTTGTCTCTTCATTGACTTTTTATCTCAACTATGTCTTAGTATCTCATCATTTTGGCTTTATGATTATAATTATGATTTTTGTGTCATAACTATGATTTACCAAGCATGATTTGGAGTGACTGGAAAAGCCATGGTTATTGGTCAAAAGGTGTGGGAATTATAGACTTCTAAGCATTTTTAAACTCAAATGGCCTTTTTACAAAAATGTGTCCAAAACTAAAGCTATACTGCAAATAAGAGTACTGTTAAAGGTTGAGTAAATTGTGATTCAGTATGTATGTATACATGAACCAAGAAAAGCTTGAAGTAAAATTATGCTTTGAAAGGCCATTTTAAATGCCTGCTACTCCCAACATAAGTAGCCTTGGGAACTGAAGAGTAAATGCTCTCTGAAGGGAAGCTATTAGTGTGGAAGGTCTGTATTTAAAGTGTCACTTAATTCCCATGTCCCCCATTTTACATTTTACCTAATGTTGAAATGTTAATATGTGCAATATTCAGCCCACTTTGTCCTGAAATGTGACAGCAACATTGACAAGGCAACACATTTAGTCCAACAATTACCTTCGTCCCGGCCGAAAGGCTTTATAAATGCGTCCGCCCCCCACGCCACGCCAAAATGAACCCTGGGATTCGGCGATCGCTCAGCCGTTACAAAACCTTCAGAGAATCGCACGACTCTTCCAAGAGGTCTACGCTTTTGTGAACCTCTTACGCCCCTTATCTGCTTTTATTACCATTTAAGAGATCATAAAGCTAAGGATAAGTTGAAACACTGTGATATTCCTGCCATTTACCACCTTTCGCGTTTCAACTCGCATTTTTTATCAAGTGGCGAGAATTGACAGACCCTCAATTAAGCGAGGTCTGGAGAACTGTTCTCCGCCGATAACAATACAAATGGATTCTCTCAAACAGAGAAAAACAGCTGTCTCTATTATTTGAATGCTTCACCTTTCCCCGCTCCATTAATTGGGTCTTTGATCACAGGCAGAGGTGCAGAGTGCCTGATAAGAAAAAGGTTATTAGTAAAGTAGCCCAGAGGACCAAACCACGGCCTAGCGCGGGCTGCGCGAGATGAGATAAGCCCATAATGCCCGTGTGTGCATGTGCTCATGAGCGATAGGGCCTCCGTCTGCCCTCAAAATGCTCATGCAAGGAAAAGAGCAATACTCCGACGAGCTAATGCAGGATATAAATTCGGCTTCCAGGGATGGAACGTAGGATTAAACTCCATAAAGAGTTCGCCTCTAAATGGTTTACATTTTTTGCCTCTAAATCAAACTGTGTCGCAGAATTTCACCGTGCTTTTTTGAACCCGATATGCGGCGAGGAATATTACTGTAGGCCTACAGTGACAGAGGAGAAAATAACACTCTGCCTTTGAGAGTCGGGCGAGAGTGTCTCTTTGATATGCAGCCGAGCTAAATTTGAGGATTTAAATCTGATTTCATCTAAGCCTGTTTATAGTCGCATGTCCACGGATGAGGCGCTGAGTGATTCGAAACACCTCATTGAGGAATCTTCACGAAACTCTCTTGTAATAGGTTTTTTTTTGCTCTGCAACCACAGAGGAATACAACTAGGGGGTACGAGAGCATATTAGGCCTGTTATGGTGGGGGCAAAGTGACTCTATGGAGAAAACATTTTTGATTAAATTACAGAACACAAGGTTATCTTTCTCCAGCACATGCCTCACTGCCCCGGGCCTGGATAATCTGTTAATACCATTCAAGCAAAATGACATTATTAAGGAAGTGGAGTACTGCATCTCCACCCAGGCCTGAATGATGCATGTAGTCGCCTCTCCATCATCTTAGACAGAGGATGTGGGCTGTGATGGAGAGAGAGAGAGAGAGAGAGAGAGAGGCTGCCTGGCAGTGACAAAAGCACTGCTTAAATGTCAGCTAATGGTTCCACGGCACCCTGCTGATGAACAGGGCAAAAAAGAAAGAGAAAAAAGAACAGAAAGATATCTACCGTTTATCTCCAGGGGCCAAAGAGCTCAAGCCTATATTTATCCAGTGAAAAATAAAACAACACTGCTCTTTCTCACACCGTCTTAAAACCTGCTACACAGAGAAAATGTGTAATCCATTATAGTATTTGGTGGACATATAAACTCTGGTTTCAAAAATGTGTAAATCTAGGATTTAGGTTGAGTAAATAAATTTCTAATCTAGGTTATAAATCTACAGAAAGGTACAAGTACAGCTATAGGCTATATAAATCTTTTTATTAATATGTAATTACAAAAACAATGTTGCATATTTTTAAACATATGAACAGTGATATTGATTTAAGATTCACGAACCTGAAGTTTGTTCAGTGAATAATTCATCAGACCAATTAAAACTTGTGAGTCTATTTGAATAGTTTGTTAAGAGAAGCTGCTCATATCTGTCATGAGGCCATTTGCTGTCACTGAGAGTAATGATAACTTGCAGTTCAGTGAATGAGTCATCTGTTGATCCAGCGCTTATGTGATGGATTCAATCAGTTTGTTCAGTGAAGGATTCGTCAGACCAGTTCATGAGTCTGTCTGATTGATTTGTTAAAAGAAACAGCTCATGAGAGCCATTTGATATGAGGGGGAGAGATCTGCTTGGTTACAAATATTCTTCCAAATATCTTCCTTTGTGTAATATATACTGTGAGAATTTCTGGAATATATTGAAATAAAAAAGAAACAGTAAATCAGTCTATGGTTAACCCATATGACGAAGCATGCTACTAATGGGGTGTTACATGTGAAAACTTAACCCCTCTGGTTAACCCGCACTGCTCCGAGTGGGAGGCGGGCATGCTATAAAGGATGCTAAAGACCACAGCCTCTAGTGTCAGTTGCACCTCTTGAGGCCAGGGGAGTGAGGTTTACCTGCACAGCTCTTTACTAGCTGGCCTCTGTACACTTATCCCCCTAAACCTCACTCCCATCTGGGTCACAGCACCAATGTAACCCCTCTGCAACCCTTTGCACGTTGAACTGTCGTTTACGGCATGGGAGGCAGGGGTTCTAACAAAAACACTAAAGACCACAGCATCTAGTATTAGTCGCTAGTGCGCCTCTTGAGGTCAGGGGAGTGAGGTTTACCTGCACAGCTTTTAACTAGCTGGCCTCTGTTACACTCACCCCCTTAAGCCTCACTCCCATCCGGGTCACGGCACCAATGTAACTGGTCCTACTTGCACCCGCTCCAAGCAGGATTCGAATCAGCATCACCAGCGTGGGAGGCGTACACTGACAAGGACGCCAAAGACCGCAGCCTCTAGCATCAGTCACTAGTGCGCCTCTTATAGCTAGGGGAGTGAGGTTTACTTGCACAGCTCTTTACTAGCCGGCCTCCATTACATTTATCCCCCTAAACCTCGCTCCCATCTGGGTCACGGCACCAATGTAACCCCTCTGCAACCCTTCGCACCGTGAACTGTCGTTTACGGCATGGGAGGCAGGTGCTCTAACAAGACACTAAAGACCGCAGCATCTAGTGCGCCTCTTGAGGCCAGGGGAGTGAGGTTTACCTGCACAGCTTTTTACTAGCTGGCCTCTCTTACACTCACCCCCGTAAACCTCACTCCCATCCGGGTCACGGCACCAATGTAACTGGTCCTACTCGCACAAGCTCCAAGCAGGATTCGAACCAACATCACCGGCATGGGAGACGTGCACTTAGAAGGACGCCAAAGACTGCAGCCTCTAGCATCAGTCGCCAGTGCGCCTCTTAAAGCTAGGGGAGTGAGGTTTACTTGCACAGCTGTTTACTAGCTGGCCTCCATTACACTCATCCTCCTAAACCTCACTCCCATCTGGGTCATAGCACCAATGTAACCCCTCTGCAACCCTTCGCACCTCGAACTGGTGTTGTGGCCAGGGGAGTGAGGTTAACCTGCACAGCTCTTTACTAGCTGGCCTCCATTACAAAAACACCACATGAAACATCACCAAGATCAGTATTTCTCAATTCTAGTCCACCTCCCAGAATGTTTTAGATGTCTCCCTATTTAACAACACTAACAAGCTGATTTGAGAAACACTGACCTAGATAGTGTGCATAAATGAGGACAGGTCAGGAGCAGAAACAGAGAGAATGAGAATGAGATGAAACTAGAAATGCAGAGATTAGACACCACAGGAGAATCACCTGCAGGCCTCCTGAAACTGAACTGGAGCTGGTTTGCGAGAAAAGTGCCGACATGCACACTGCCAGAAGCCCAGAGCTGTGGGTCTTACCCAGCTGAGATGACTGATGGCTAATGAGAGCAGAGTGAGGACCAGGCCGACTGCTACCCACTGTGTGTTTAAAGCGTGATTGATGCTTTTCATAGCTCCCGAGCCCCCTCTTCACAGGAACAGCTTGCTCTAAACACACAGGGCAGCACTTGCTGACTTAAATACAAACTTTGTGTTTACGAGAGCCAGCCTAGTGCACAATAAAACTTTAGGAGGCATATGGAACCCACAACTTTCAGACCTCACTGGATGTGCTCCGCATACTGTCAGTTGGCTAGGCTTGAAACTAATGAAGCTGTAAAACAGGCACGTGGCTCATCTTATGACCTTGACAAAGAATCAGTGTAAAACGAAGAAATGTGTGGTTGAGGCCTTGGTAGTAATGTTTCGATCAATTTTGGGGCAGTTGAATCATCATAGTTCCCCACCAGGATTTTGGCACTAGAAACGTCTGAATTCATTGAGTGGGACTGTGTTATCCATCATTCTGTTAATATAGTCTTCCACAGAGGATTTCTCATGTGAGATATCACACAAACACGATCCAGACTGCCATCCTCGGAATATTGCAGCCAGCTGATACATTTTGGTAATCTGTTTTGTAAACTGTTTTGAAAAACACTGCTAAAGAGATCTCAGCGGGCAAGTTTCAGAGTAAACAGAGATGCCATACACTGTGTTTTTCCAAGTGCTTATTATGTTGATAAATGGTTCCAAATAAATGTGACTTTCAGTTTGCCAGCAAGAGGCGATGCAGCTGAGCAGCTGGGTCAGGTGCTGCCCGACATATGTGTTCTCCTCTTTTGGAGCCAAATGTAAGTTTTATTGTAATATCTGAAATAAGCATTATTTATTCCTCTAATTGATTTTAATTATATTTTTGATATGATTTTTATACAATTATTAAACACATAATTATTATTAAATGTGTACTTATTATACAAACAGTTAGTTCTGTGGCGTTCCGACAGTGCTGAAGTGATTCTTTTTTGCAGGTTACATCTTTAAGGCCCGTTCACACCAAGAATGATAACTATATTAGCTCCCACAAAGCGTCTACTGCAGGGGTGGGGAACGTTGATCCTGGAGGGCCATTGTCCTGCAGAGTTTAGCTCCAACCCTAATTAAACACACCTGAAGCTAATCAAGGTCTTCATGATTACTAAAGTTACAGGCAGGTGAGTGTTTTTTTTCAGGGTTGGAGCTAAACTCTGCAGGACAATGGCCCTCCAGGATCAACGTTCCCCACCCTGGTCTACTGCTTTAAATGCTTGATATTTTTAAATTCAGGTAAATTCTAAATTGGCTGTCAATGTTTTTATCGTTCATCAGCTGGAAAAAATTGTTCTGATATGATTCCTGTGTCTTTGCTGTTATAGCTTTGGTGTGAATTTTTACTATTCTCACAGAATTAGAAAGACTATTGAAACTTTGTAGTTATAGTTATCATTATAGTTATAGTTTCCATGACAGAGTTCAAGAGTTTCATTACTATGTACAAACCTTAATTAAACAATTTATTAATCAATTAAAAATAATTTATACCTGTATGATATTACGGAAAATGGATGGATGATTCAGCTGCGGACGCTATCTTTTGGCAAGACACTGGAATTTATTCGGCAAGACCCTCACAGTGCATTATGGGTATTTATAGCCATTGAGTGCACTCTATAACATCCACTATGGTTTCAGACACCACTACAAATGGCTGTTCTCTCAAATAGTGCCCTATTTAAGGGTATAGGGGGCGATTTCGAACACAGCCATAATTAATGTGTCATTGAATCATTCACCCAAACGATTCCTTCAAAAACAATGATTCATTCAGGAAAGAAACTGAAAAGTAAGTTACTCTATATTAACGTTTTTGTTCATTGAACTGTTATTGTTTAAAAGCAATATCTTTTTCGCAATCGTGATGTTAGTTTTGTTTATAAAGAATCAAACAAACTTAAAGGAAAGCATCTTTGTCGAAGTTATTACACTATTTCCTGTGAATGTGCAATACTTGCAGTTCATTAGCCACTATACAGTAGGTAAATAACTAATGTATAGAATAACAAAGTGAAGTAAATGGTAACACTATTAGTTCTACAAACCAGTGTGTTGATGATAAATAAAATAATATGATAACAAATACTAGTTTCAAGCAGCATGCTGTTTTTGTACAGCTAAAATAACTTGAAGCGGCTGACACTGAATCTTCATACCGCTCCTACGTTTAAAGTGGACAGATTGTTGGGTTGAATTTCAGAGCAAGTCAACCACAAGTCTACTTCAAATGTAGAGTGAATTGGTCGGTCTTATATCCTCGTTGGATCCTTACTCAAGTTTCCTCTTTGACACACACGACTGCACTGATCATTTAGGAAATGGAGGATGTGAGAAATTCAGTGTGGCGAAGCTGGTGATGTGCCTTTCATTCCACCAAATAAACAACCAGAGAGAGGTCATAAATCAGTAGGGCTCCGTCTGGCCTCCCCCACCCCCATCCTTCTCCCTACTGAATGCACAGAGTAACGGCATGAAAGGAGGAGGGCAGCAAATGAGAAATATAGAGCAAAGGAAAGCTAACGTAGAAGAGAGAAAAAGCAAGAGAAGGATTGGAGGTGAATAAGTGCAGCTGACGGCCAGAGGAGTGACAGGACACACCTGAGCTCCTGCGCATGATTAATAGTGCTAGAGAGACACGCCGGTGTTAAGTACCCAGAGTTCCTGCGCAATTTATAGCTCCTGCCGCGCTCTCCCCCCATCCTCATCTCTGCCGTCCCCCCACCACAGTCTTCCCCAGCTGTTCCACACCTGGACGTGGGCCCGGGAGAGAGACGAGCCATCCATCTCTCATAGGCCACAGAGGGAGGGGTGAGGGAGCGCGAGCACCCAGCAGGTGCTCGATGGAGTTAGGATGGAGAGAAAGCATCAAAAACGCACGAAACAAAACAGCATTGCAGGTAAACGTTGTCTGGGTCTCAATGCAAAATGATGCAATCATGCATTTGCCGCATTTGAAATTAGCAAGCTCTCAAAGTCTGCTTATCAGGCCCCGAAATCATATTTCATGCTGACAAGCGTCATAGCTCAGATTCCTATAGAGTCTCCGGGAAGCGAATAAACCGCCTCCCTCAGTCACACTTTGATGAGATGTGATAAAAGTGGCCCCTGTTGGAATAGGAATCTGTATGGATGGCCAATGCTTCAAAATGTGGAATTGATTTTTCAGTAAATTAAATTTTTATAGCGTTGAGACTTAAAAGGCACCTTATCTTCACATGGGAATCCCACCCAAGACCCTCAGATGATTTGAAATCACACTGAAATATGCATCTGAGCTCTGGGCCCTCTAAAAAAAAAGGGGGAAAAAAGAATTAATTTCAAGCTGCAAGATCATCGAGAGCAGATGAGCAAGACATGTCAAGATTGGCACAGTGTCGCCCTATTCACACTCATCTTGATCAATCTAGTGGCAGCGATGACAACCTCATGAGACAAACCCAGTCTCGCATGCCACAGTTATTTCATCTTCATCTTCACCTTCACGAGCATAGATGGATGATCTCATCCTCCAAAACCTCAGAGGGGCAAAAACTACTGGATTTTTACATTTTCTAATGGAAATGTGAGTGGTACTGGTGCAGAACTCACTGGAACAATCCTAGAGTGGTTGCTTAATGGCAGTGTTATCATTAAGCCCAAAGTATACACAAGGGTCAGCATACAGTGCGTGTGACGCAAATTTCACCACCGGGTATGGAAGGCCAAACGGTTCAAAATCACTTGAATTTTAACGTCAACAACATGTAAATACGTGTATTTTTGCATGTATTTAACTCGTATTTCACACGTATTTAACACAAATTTCACGCGTTAAATGTTGTTTGTCAAATACGCGCAAATAACACATATTTAACATGTTAGATACGTGTGAAATCTGTGACTTAACTAAAATACGTTTTCAAATCTAACTAAAATCTAAGACTCCAAATCTAACTAAGAAATGTTTTTTAAAGTTTTAGTTTAGTTTGATACAGAATATTTTGTGAAGTTTTTTTTAAAAAAATCATCTGTAGTAAACATAAAAAAACACTAGATGGCCCTGAGAAATTTAATGCTGCTAATTTAATTATCATTTAACACACTTTACTTTGGCAGCACAAAAATATTAAAACTTAAAAAAGAAAAGAAAACTATAAAACACTGAAAAACAGAACTAATAACAACAGTTAAAACCAATGACAACCAAACAAAATTAAAAGAACAAACTGAAATTAAATAGAAATAAAAAAAAAAACCCAGAGCCCATCTGGCCTATAGATATGGCTCTTTTTTGTGGGGAATTGTGGGAACTATATAATTTTATTTCTCTTTTTTTTTTTTTTATCATCTTTTTCATAATTGTCTGATTGGTTAGAAACATTATTTAATACTTAAAGTCGCCATGAAATGTAAATTCATTCTATTTTATAAATGCATGTTATAGATACGGTAGCACTTTATTTGACAGTTCTGTTCCCCATGTACATACTATGTGCTTATTACACTTATTACAAATACTGGCTAATAACTAGGTACTAACCCAGAACATACCCCTAAACCTCATCACAAATTTAAGGTCAGGGACTGTGAAAATTCAATCATAATTTCTGGTCCGCATGTTTGTGACATTGTAACAGATCAAAAGCTGTATTTCCATTGGTGAGGAAGAAATGCAGAACATACTGTGGCATACTTAGTACATAGTACCTGTAGGCAGTGTAGGTCTGCAGCTGTATTCAGCATTTGCCCTACGGATACAAGATAAATGTGTGACACTAGCCCATGTAAATGAGACTCTGTGCCAACTAAACCATGTTCCGTTCTCTCCCCTCAGGCGGATCGTAGCTGCACCCTCACATTCAATGTCATGCTTGCCTTAATCATGCAGATTTACTACCCTCTATAATTTCTTCAGCATTATACATCTTTGTTTTTCATACCCTGCACTTCCCTCCAGCAGTGAGTCGCTGGGCTCAGCAGTGAGATTTCCTCACCCTCTGTCCCAGCCATCCATCTACAATGACTGATGCCACCCAGATCTAAAACAAATGTTTGACCAAGCTGTTCCACTGTATTATTCAGCTGTGTGAAGAACCTGACACGTTTGACATTACACATTTGCCCGTTTAATTATATAGATTCCAGATAAATATTTACAGACGGTCTTTTGTCTGTCTCTTTGTCTGTGATTTATTCGGATGTGCCGAGGAGGTTTCTGCCACCTTGACTGGCTTGAATACATCATGGATGGAACATGCTGGAATTTCCTTGTGCAGATTTTTCCTTTCCGTTGATCATTTGTGAGGCACACATCAAGTTGGCATTTCAAGACAGCTGTATGGAGATGATTAAAATAAGGAACATTTTTTAAATCAGGATTGTTCACACATGATTTTATTGTCCATGCAGCATCTGATAAAAAGAAACACTTTTTGGACTTTTCTATTTACTCTTCCAGTAAATTAAAAAAAAAAAAAATCAAGAAATGAATGGTATCACAAAGCTGGTTAGTCTAGGTTTTTTTGTTTTTTGTTTTTTTTAAATCAAATAATTTTATTTATTCCTAAACCTTCTGTGGAGTTTGTACAAAAATTGGAAATAATAATAATAAAAATCAATAATAATAATAATAATAAATATTAAATAAATAAAAAAATACTAATAAAAATCAATAAATAAATAAATATAAATACATTTATTAGAATTTTTCTTAAAATCCTTAAAACAAAATTACACAACATATTAAAGGGTTAGTTCACCCAAAAATAAAAATTCGGTCATTAATTACTCACCCTCATGTCGTTCCAAACCTGTAAGCCTTTTGTTCATCTTCGGAACATAAATGAAGATCTTTTTGATGAAAGTGGAAGTTGCATGGACTGTCAATGGAAGGACAGAAAGCTAGATCTATTTTCATATAATATATCTTGAAGTCTGTCAAGTCTATGTTATCCATTTTAAGCATATAACAAAATTTTGTGAGGTTTATGCTTAAAACAAGAAAAACAATTTGAAAATGGGATAAAGAATTTTTTCAAATTGGTTTTAAGGATATTTAGATATTTTTACTGAAATACTGATTAGGATTTTTTCTTTTATTTTGCAGTGCAAGAGCTTTATCTGAAATAGCCTGCTGTAATCATAGACAAAACATGAGTACACTCATTAAACACATCATAACCTTTAGTATGCCGTTACTGTACATCAAAGAACGTATTCAATTATATTATGTGCTTTGGCTCTTAAAGAAGGAACTTCAAAATCACTTCAATGGTGCTCAACCCTCCACTGTTCAGGACATAATAATACAAAAATTGTTCAAATGATTCATTAGTCAAAAAGTTTCCAATCAATCCATGACGGAGCAATGACCTACTGGTGAGCATGTCACACTGAGTCATGGTGCTCATGTGGGTGACACCTTGTCCCCTATAATTTTATGTCATCTGTTGATGAGTAATAATTTAAAGTGACAAAAAGAACAAAAAGTATTGGAAAAATAAGGACCTGTCTTAGTCTATTCTAATGTGGTATGGTATAATCATGAGAGATGTGGAATCAGCTCTCTTGAATATGGTCTCAAAAATATGGCAACTTCATCTCATCGGAATTTCTTTTTGCTACTAATTCCTAACTAGACAGTCTGAATATCAGTCTCAATGGGTCACAGTCTTCATCATCTCATTTTAGAAATGTTCCTCGCATTAACAGAGCAGTAGCATTAATGGGTGGGTTGAGGAGGTTGACTTAAGCCAGGTGCTTCAATTAGGCTGGCTGTGTTCCAGCACATACGGCTGCAGTGCCGCCCGTCACCAGCATTCGGAGCGCTTTCCCTTCCACAAACACACCTGCTGGAGCAAACTCAGCCTTTCCATATGCTGCAATAGACCAGCACCATAAGATCTAATAGATTCATAAGTATGCATATTCTACATTCAGATTTATTGAACAAAAACCTGGTTGAAAATCTGTGACTGACATCGAATGACCTACTGTGCAATAAGAGAAAAGGGAGATTGATATTGTCTTTACAGATGCCATATAATCCAATGTCTTGATTTTGTTTTTGGGGTCATCCAGAATAGGTTTTCATGCTTAAATGTTCAAAAAAGACATTCTTTTTCACATATTTTACATTGTTGCAGCACCTCTCTTCCCAGTCTGTCAGTAACGCTCTGTTAAGTTCCTGTGTCTATAAAGCCCCTCCTTCCAAAATGCAATGTGCTCTGATTGGTCAGCTTGGCTAGACCAGTGTGTTGTGATTGGTCAACTGCTTTAAGGATCGGAAATGTAATGCCCCTTACCATAACTGTGAGTTTCAACACACTAACGCAACTCAACCAGGCCTCACCCCTTTTTTTTTTACCTATTTGTATTGGGCGGGAATTATTTAAATGAGGAATATTGTCATGTGTATGTTTCCGGAAGAAAACTCAAGACTACACTCGAGGTGATACAGGGAGTTCAGAAACAGAGATATCGAGAATAACTCCCTATGTCTATAATAGGTCTTCTTTAATAGATCTGTTATCTGTGTAATGTCAAAATCCTGTTGTCATTTTAAGTCTAATCACGAATGCACATATGAGCCAGACATATGGCAATGTGATAGGGTAATTGTAACATATGACGAGGCAATGACTGATGCTGTGGTGGAGAGTTACTGAAATAGAGAGCGAGAGAGAGAGAGATTAATGAATACAGCGGACATATTCCTCAAGGGCGTTGCTCCTGTCCCTCCATATGAAACAGATGTTGAGCCGGTGGAGGTAGAATGCCACAGGCGTGGCATGTTCCAGAAAAATCCTGCGTGCAGATGCCTCTACCTGGGTCGTGCTGGTGTCAGCTGCCTCTCACATTGAGCATGCTCCTCGGGCCATGTGAACCATCAGGGAGTAATGGAGAAAACAGACCCATATTACTGAGACACAGACAGTAGACGGCACCTACACTGGGATGGTCAAGACATTATGCTGACTGGCAAAAATGACATACAACACTTCCACGAGCAAAGGAAACATTTATAACAAATGTAGAGCTATTTTTACACAATTTTTAAAGGAACATTTCACTTATATAAGCGTAAAAGTCAACAGTGCTACCCATTTTACAGTATGTTGTATCTTACAAAATGTGAAAGAATAAGGTTTTAAGCTTCACAAGCATGAGGAGCGAAAGTCTATTGACAATGATTCTTTATATGAAGAATAATATTAAATAAATATGATGACAAGCAAAAATTATTATTATTATTTTTTTATTTGTGGACATATGCAACGTTTTGTTGTGTATTTTATATTATTTTGATGATGAATGTATCTATTAAAACAGTTGCTCACCTGTCTAATAAAACACATATTAAAGCGTCTTTGGAGTTTCCATGGTTTCTAAAAAAATGCTATGGAAATCGAGGGTAACGCGGGTATGATGTCATTGATAGGCGAAGCACGAATCATGCTTTTTTTTTTTTAAATCAATCTGATTTGTAGTGTGGATAAACATACCCGATCTTTATATATATTTATTGCCACGGAACTTTTTGTTAGCTTTGACTTTAATGTGACATATTTCTAGGTGAAGGATATTCAAGGAGAGAGAAAAATAGGACTTGGAAGATTACTTTCATCCTGAAACACCACTGACATTCACCTTTGAGGAGGTCAAGTTAACCCTCAAGAGCATCATGACGTTCCCCAGCAGTAACACTTCTTTTTAAAATCTATTTTTATTTACTGTTACCACTGTATAGTTTATCACATTAATGTTAAAATAAGCATTAAATTACTACTGACACGCAGTAGTGCCTAAAAAGCTAAATAGCCTAATGCCTAAATAGACATGTGGTATTGGTTAATATTATTTATTTGGGCTTAGGTGACCAAAAAATAACCAAAAAAATCAGAGGTGGAGATTACAAAGACAAAATTTTGAAATGTCTTGAATAATGTGCACTGAGAATTATACACTATGTTTAAAACAATTCAGTTTTGATCTCATAACTACTTTAAAAAGAAAGATGGACTTACAGAAGAGAATCATCACCCTCAATGCTCAGTGTCTGTGCACACAATTTGCTGACCTTTTTTCCCTTTTCTTTTTCTTTCAACCAAGGCGCATCAAAGGATTGTTTGGTTCAGTGCATCCGCTGTAGTTTGTCTCAAATTACAAAACTTGAAAACCAACTTTCCGAGAAAAACAAAGCCTCTCAAAAGTATGAGAGGCCCAGGTTTATAATTCCCTATGGATAGTCTACAGTCATTATTGTGACTACTGAAACTCTCAAAGAGCACGAAACAAGATTAAAGCTTATTTGCTCTTTGAAGTTTTTTGCTTCTTCTGTGTTTTCTTGCTCTTAACAACATGAGGTGTTTTTTACACTTGGAAAAAGGGGAGAATGACCCAAAACTGCCACAGCGAAAGGGCCTTTCTGTGGCGCTCCAGCTAATGAGAAGAGGGCCAATGATGGCATAGCCTCATCTTCACCTCAAAGCCTCTGCGCTTCACTCTGTCTAACACTTACTTTCATATGTTCTGAGCCGAGACAGAAAAACAAAGGCTTACATGGCTGGGATTCTTCTGAATGCACTGTCTTTTTCTTTCTTTTGAGGAAATCAATATACCAAAAGAAAAATGTTGCTGTGGAATAATATAAAACATTGGATGCACATTTTCTTTAAACGCCGAATACTAGCTTTGATTTGGGTACAATTATATATAAGAATAAACTTGACAATCTACAAAGCTTGATGCTCAGTCAGACTAAAACAGCGCCTGAAATCCTATTGTCAGTGTTCCTGATTATTTTCTGGTTACATTTTGGCACATCTCCAGTCCTCCTCAGCCATTTTGTTTAGTGTATGGTATTCTCATCCTCTTAGATGCTTTCACAGGCTCTGCTTCAATGCTTTTCAATCCTGAGCGCTGTCGAGATGTTTACCAGAGAGACACAGTGCCCCCTAGTGGCGCCTAGAAGAAGTGCGACAGATTGATTGTGGAACCATCATGTTGACAACGCCTTGGTGCCATGCCAGCAGCTCAATAGGAGAGCCCTCATTCAGCATAAGATGCGAGACAATAGATTTCCCTGATTGGAGAGTGCTCTTCGTAGCTTGACAGTGGTTCACTGCGTGGTATTGAGTAGCTGTTTTTCCCCTTCTCAGAAGCAGTCCAATACACCAATCAATGATGCTAATTTTAATACTTGAACACAGAAGATAACAGGTCTGCTTGTAGGACTAAAAATCGACCCACACCAGTCATATTCAGAGGGGTAGGCTTATTCTCCCTAGAGATTTGACATATCAAAAATGAAAGACAAGCATTGATGTATAAAAGTAATGAATCATTACAGAATGCCAAGAAATAAAATATATAAAGCCATCATTTTAAATGAGTGAAGATAAAACCTTATGACATTCAAATGATTTTTAAATAGCGTAAGGGTGAAGATTTGTCACAAGAATTATTTACATTTTCATAAATCTGACAAAGTGTGCTTATATGTAGAATTCAGAAACCCTTAGGGACACCGGTGGCCGTTAAGTGAACTGCAGCCAATAACGTATTGCTAGTGCTCGCACTCGTGCACATGTATCAGACAAGAGACTGACGCTGCTGAGAGCGACGTTTATGAATATGTAAATATGTGCCGCGTGCCTCTCAATAACAAAATAAACACACAACAAAGACAGCGGTGAGAAATCAGCAGTTAAGAAAGCATCTGATCATACTAATGTGAATATGACCAAGCTCTGCAAATCGCCTTTATCATGTTGACAGAGGAGGTAATTAAAATGACTCTGTTATGATTGTTTGATTTTAAAGTAGGCCTATATTTGAGACTGAATAGACTATATAGATCTGGCTATATGAGACTGTAGTTTGAGTTAATCCTTTTTCTATGTATGACGCATTGGCATTACAGAATAGCTCTTTCGGCATTGTTATCATTTATCATTTGTGTCATGGAACAAACGTCACATCCTTTTGATTTTCCCGGCAAAAACGTCCCGAGTCCTTCACATAAAAATCAGTCTACAGGATTAGACAACAAAGGAAGTCGGGGAAGGTTTCGTTTTTAAAGTTTTTTTGCAAGCTGTTCACACATTGGCAATAAAAAGGCGATTAATACATGAAAATTCTTCTATAGTTTCTGTAAAACATTACACTCAGCTCGCACTGTATTCTAATAAAGTTTATGATTGATAAGTACTTTTTACAAGTAAGCTAAAGTGTACTTCTTTTTTTTTACAAGGGCTGTCATTAAAACGCTGTTTGTGCTTTGTGAGGCAAGGTGACATAAAAAGACTAAAAAAAAAAAAAAGAAAGAAAAAAAAGGATAAACAAATATATAATAGTCTATTTTTACTCTTTCAGTGCATATTCTTACAATTAAACAGGGTCAAATTTTCTCACTAGCACAGAAGGACTTTAAGGGGTATAAAGAGACTGGGATGAGCAGGGATGCCTCTGGCAAAAGCACAATCAAAGCAATATCATTCCAGTTACTTGCGTGTTAGAGATTATGAAAGCAATATGGTGCAATGAAATCTTGTTTGGCTGATCTGCCAAAGTCCAAGGCGACAATAAAGCCCTCTGAGTGGCATCTTATAAACAATTCATGTTGCATAAGCTCGATATAGTGACTGCAGGTAAATAAAGTAAATACATTATGCACCTTATTACTGCTGATTTTTAAGTGTGTAAAACCCTATTTTACATAAGTGATGCCTTGATGCATTACGCTGAAATCTCTGAAACGGGTCAAACGAAACCCAATTAAAGAGATCTAATCTGTAACGTAGCTACTGAAGCATTCTTAATGTGCACATGTTTGTGTGTAAGGGCTTGATAGGAGCTTAAATAGTCTGACAAAGGAGAAATGTAATAAAGCTCCGGCTTTCCAATAGATCATCCTGAGTGAATTTGCCAACATTACTCTTCCCGTTTCAAGGCTAGTAAATTAAAATTTATGCACACCTACTTTATCTTCCTTTACGTTCCCCATGAGGTGGCGGGGAGATATTCTCACCATAGGCAATATTCCCTTTCAGTAATTATATCAGTGTAGACTTCCTAATTAACATATGGCATACATGTTCAGAGTGTAGAGGCATAATGCACTCAGTTCTCCACAGTGTCTCCCACTGTGTGATATTTTCTCCACTGACAGATATTCTGCATTGCTATTAATGTCAATCAAACACATTCTCTCTATTCAGGCGGCACAAATGCCCACAAATAGGGGATCGGGCACACCAGACGTGTCGTGACATTCCCACATCGTTGATGTATGAAAACAACAGTGGAGTGTTTGTGTGAAACGAGGTTAGCAAAACAAGAGGAAAGGCTGGGCTCTGTTTTAACAAAGTGGTCTGACAGAGGAGAGCTGCTCACGCACATATACACATCCGCAAACACACACACACTGACACCAGACAGGGCCCGAGGCGGTCCTGCTGCTCCAGGACCCCAACATCTGCTCTCTGGAATAATGCATGTTTCATTTCAGATGCTCCCTCTCTTTCTAAAATGGAGCGGTGATCTGCCTGTAATGCAAAGGCCACAGATCATGCGGTAAACTCTGCTCTGGTAGCCTCGAAGCTGTCCTCGGGCACTCACAATCCAGCTACAGAGATGGAGGAGACTGGTGCACCATTTGTTTCCAGTGCACTGAGTAATGGCTGCCACTGGGCTCTGCCACAAAGGCAGACTGTTTCAGTCTAGACGCACAAAGAAATACTCAGGCTGGTGTGCTTCCTAATGTACACATAAATGTAAATTAACACAAACAAATTAACAAAAAACCCTCTAGCCTATATGTATTTTTTAATCTTACAATACGAACTATAAAAATATATTGTTGCACTGAGATTTATGAGTTCTCTCAATAATTACCTTAATAATTGCCAAATGTCATTGCCATACAACAAATAATTAACATTATTCAAACAGTTTGTTCTGTTTCTCAAATTTGATTGGCCGAGCTGTGTTTTTCAGTGACTCTTTTTGCTGTTTACAATTTGTCACTTTATTGGCATGATTGTGTACATTGCCAAAGCATTATACAAAATGGTCAAGTCATGACAAGAAATAGAAATATACAATATTAAATAACAATAAGGTGCTAAGGAAAGAATAAAATAAGATAAAAAATAATATATATATGCAGCTGAATTTTTTTTTTTTTTTTTTTCCTGCAGTTAACATCTGCATTTGATCAATTTCTGAAGAACTGGAAAACATGAGGTTTGAGAGTTTATAGAATTGTTTATCTCCTTCCTTTTTATATTTACTTACCACAATGAAGGAGAAAGTGTGCATCTATATCGACCACACCATGTTTGCCTGTGTCTGTCTTGTTACCCAAGTAGGTGGCGTCAAGTGAGTGAGTCACTGAATCATTCACTCAAAATGATTTGTTCGAAACACTGATTCATTCAGTATAGACACTACTGCGGTTTTACTCGGAAACACGTTTAATTCTGCTGTCGCTTCATTTGGAACTTATTTGGAAGAGCACAAATAGACAAGCTAAACAGAAAAATGTTGTCTAACAAGTAAGTAAGTTGCTGTCACATTATCGAAACTTCGCAGACAAGAAAGTCTATTGTGTCAGTGTAGCGATGTATGAGGTACCGTTCACACAGAAGTAGCTTTCAAACCAAGTAGCTTATGTTGGTCCAATTCCCGATTAAGTGGATTCCTATATAGACCTTATGTGCCAGAGAAACAAGTGTGCAGTCATCGTTAGAATTTTGTGTTTGAATTTATGTTTTTGCGGTAGCTCTGTATATTCTATGGCTTCGCTGTCGAAGAGTAATTACCTGGTGAAGTGGATTTACTTATTCTAGAGTTACAAAAAGTTATCATGAGCATTGTAATTTTTGAAGCGGATGTCATAACAAAGGTCAGAGACTGGGATTTTAAAACGAGCAATTAATTCATTAATCCATAAGATCTTACCTTCATGCTGTGAAAATAACCGGAATAACCGGTCCCCTGGTAAAATCGCATCCCATGGGGTAAAATCCAAGTTTTTTAACGGGGTACCCCAGGTAAAATTAGCATTCCAAGGGCTAAATATCACGTTACTGGGGTCGCTTCAAACCACAGTCATGTGAAATTACCCGCGGCAACACTGTTAAAGTAGCACAACGACAGGGTTGCCAGGTTTTCACAACAAAACCCGCCCAATTGCTCCCCAAAACTAGCCCACAGTAAAAATCACTTTCCGGGGGGTAAAATTTGCGTGCCCCCCTGGTAAAATTCGCATTCCAGGGGCTAAATATCACGTTATTTTGGGTCGATTCAACCAACGGACATGAAAAACAACCCGCGGCAACAGTGTAAAAGAGCCGAGCGCAGCGCTGAAAAGGGCCGGGGCTCGATAAGGTCTAAAGTAATGACTGGATTTCGCCAGCAAAAATTTGCCATACAACAGTAAGAGTGAAATTTACTCAGCATTAACTTGTTTGTTGAACTGTTGCATAAAATCAGTATCACACTCAATTACTGTTCTGAATAGCATAATATCTCTGATTACCTATGGCCTCGTGCCATGCATTTGAATAGCATTTCTCTTGTTGTGATGCTTCTTAAACAGCATGAAAAAAGCAACAGCTAAACAATAATCTTTTAATGGTAACTGCTTAATTTATTCATGCATGTTGAGAGCCCGAAATCAAAAAAGAAATCAACAAAATCCTTCAATATGAAATTGTTCGTTCAGACAACAATCTAAGACTAGTTGGGTTTACATTTGGGAGGAATATTGATGGTCTAACAAATGTAGATTCACATTCAAGTCATTCACATTTTGAGTATTTGTGACTCCATCAACTTGCATGCTGGATCAAATGTAACTGATTTTTCATCAACGTGCCAAACCATGAACAAAAGGTCTGATGATTTACAAAGACAGTTGAGATCGTAATACATGGGATGGTTCAGGAAGTGCTATATTGAGAGCCTTGTCTTGTGACTGATTTGGTTGACGTTAGAATACAATACAGTCTTATCATGGCCGAGCGGGCGGCTCTCCTGACAGCTTTCTGCTTGTTGGTGCATTTGCCTCCAAAGAAAGTAATTTAGTAACATCAGACTGAAACAGACTTGTTTACACTATCTCCTCTCCTCCTTTCACAGGGAGTCCATATACCATTTGTGAGGCGCATTAACGCCCGCCAAGTGCACAATCACTTGGAAATTGAGGCAACTGCTCTAGAATAATGGCTGAGCTTGACTGAGGGCTGTATAATAAATGACTAAGTCTCATGGCACTTTTCAGTGGACATCCACACAGTCACCATTAGTTTCCTAAGTGCACTTTTCCCCGCACTTCTAAATTGATTGAAACAAAATGTCACAATTATGCCCTGTAGCTCAAGCTTTAATTATTCATCAATTAGCGTTTTCTCCCCCCTTCTTTTTTTCTGAACTGATTTTTCATTCAGTTTGCAGAGATGTATGGTTCCCCTGCTGTTAACCAGTCCAAAGTCATTAGTTTCTGGCTTTGCAATTAAACCTGCTGCATTATTCATCAGGCCCAACTCGGTAGACTCTGCTCTGAGCTCAGGAGGCCTGCATGAGAAATTAATTTGGAGAGATGAAGTTTCCTCTCAGGTTAGAACAGATGCCATTGGCCCAAACGGAGGGTAGGTAAGGAGTGCATTCATTGTAGGGAATTATAATGGCAAGCATAAAGCCAGACTATAGAAAGGACAAAAATACTAATGGAAGTTTGGCGGAGCGCTTCAGATTACTTAAAAAATCTATTTGGGGAAATGTATAATGACTACCAATAGTCATATTGTGCACTTAAAGGATTAGTTCAATTTCCTGATAATTTACTTACCCCCATGTCATTCAAGATGTTTATGTCTTTCTTTCTTCAGTCAAAAAGAAATTATGGTTTTTGAGGAAAACATTCCAGGATTTTTCTCCATAAAGTGGACTTCAACAGCTACCAACGGGTCCAAATTGCAGTTTCAGCTTCAAAAGGCTCTACATGATCCCAGCCGAGGAATAAGGGTCTTATCTAGCAAAACGATCAGTCATTTTCTAAAAAAATAAATAAAAATTTTATTTAATTTACAAATTCTCATCTTGCAGAAGCTCTGTGATGCACCACGCATTACGTAATCACGTTGGAATGGCGTAGGCAGAGTGTTTACAAAGAGAACGTGCAAAGAATATGTCAAACGCCCTTTACAAAAAAAAAAAAAAAAGGTAAAACAATGATTTCGGATGGTTTTGAAGTTGGAGGAGAAAATGAGATGGAGTTTACGTCACGTGTGACCTTTCCAACGCGATTACATAATGTGTGGCGCATCGCAGAGCAGTGCAAGATGAGCATTTGTGGTTAAGAAGTATATAATTTTTTTTTTTTTTGAAAATGACTGATCGTTTCACTAGATAAGACCCTTATTCCTCAGCTGTAGAACCCTTTGAAGCTGCATTTAAACTGCAATTTGGACCTTCAACCTGTTGGTAGCCGTTGAAGTCCATTATATGGAGAAAAATCCAGGAATGTTTTCCTCAAAAATCATAATTTCTTTTCGACTGAAGAAAGAAAGGCATAAACATCTTAGATGACATGGGGGTGAGTAAATTATCAGGAAATTTGAATTCTGAAGTGAACTAATCATTTAAATATTATTAAAATAGAACATTTCTTTTCACTGTAATGACATTTTTTTTTTTTTTTAATGTAAAGGATAAAGAAAAAGAAGTTCATGGCATTTTAATCTAGTATGGAAGGATACTGATGTGCATTATTGTGAGATATTTACAAAAAAAAACTAATGATTCACTTCAGCAGATCTGACAGTCAGATCAAACAATGTCAGTGATCAAATGTTGCCATCTGCTGGTGTATCGCAAAATCATCAAATATTCATTCTATATAATAAACAGAGGTTTAGATCATGATCAGTCATGGGGTAAAATAAAAAAACACGTTTTTAATTTTTACAATCGTACAAGCCCATAGTATTGGTGGTCATCTCTGTTGAAGCAGTTGTAAGAGCACAGCAAAACTCTCACTGGAATAGACTGTGAGCTTTTCATCCCCATGTGCTGTTCAAAGACAAAAGAACAGATTCAGATTACTAAAGCAAAGTCTAATATTCTGTTGTACTTTTATTGACATGCAATGTGGATCATGCAGAAAAAAAGTAGAACCAAGTAATATTTTGTCATTGTCTTTTGCTAATATTCACTTATTCGGGGACATAAGTTAAATTGTGACCCTGTTAATCTGTTGATTCAAACAGCAATGTCGTTTATGCGCCTGATAATGTACTAAAATCCTCATCAAAAGGCCAGTCTTAACTACAGCACCACTTTTTTTTTTTTTTTTTTTTTGCATTTATTGCCACAGGCACTGAATGCTGAACATTGGTGGTATGGTAAAGTGATATTCAGAATGAACTGATACCTTCTTGGTGTTGATGAAATGCACACACTCCAGCCAAGTCGTGAGGAAGGGCTGTGAGCACAGGACACACTGGCCCCATTGAGACAACATGTCCTGCAGCTCTGGGTATGTTGGCAGAGCTCTGGACACCACTGAGAACCTGTTAGTGCTCTCCTGGAGGATGAGTCTCGCTGAGAGTTCCTGAACACATTAAACTATAATCAGCACCAGTATGGAAAAGTTATGATTAAAACGAACAATTTTTATTTAATTTTATTGATTTTCTGAGGGGGAAAAAGGTACCAGGGTTGTTATAGTTAACCAAGGGTGTGTTCACACTTGTAGTGTGGTACGGTACTCTTGGTTGTTTTGGTACAAACCAAAAAAGAAAATGATACATTGGTCTGAAGGACCCTAAAAATGCAAAACAAACAATAGCAAAAAAAAAAAAAAAAAACTTTTAAGATGTACATTTTGCGAACAATGTTGTGTGCTGGGCTAAATGTGCTTGTTATGTGCGTACATGTGATGGTATTTTTACCAGTTAAGAACTCACGAAGAGCTTATAAAATGTTTTAAGGAGTCAAAACAGAGCCAGGAATTCCTCTGTTACACATACAAACGAAGATCTGCTGCATGGAGACATGGTTTCGATGTTTGTACCGTACTGTAATGGGCAACATCGCGACAATGATAAACCAGGGCTGTGTCTGAAAGCGTTGACTTTGACTTTGCAGGCAGTGTTTGTGCACGAAGGTACCTCACGAAACTGATTTCGGACAGACTTCTGAGGCACTTCTGTAACGGTTTAATGATCTACAACAAAATAGAACTTTGGTGATAACTAAGCCAATATTTAATTACTTTAATAGTAATTTCATGCTAGACATGACATCAAAAGCAGAAAACATTGGTCAAAAATGGGCATTTACTGTACAAACAAATTGACCTCCAACGATTTTTTAGCTCAACAGTCACGGAATGGAACACACAGGATTGTGGGATATCAAAGACAGTGAAGGATACATCTACAGTATGTTGCCTACAAAAATCAATCAGATGAAGATATCCCAGCAGACAGGAGGTGAAGATAACTATTGGATTCAGACATGCCTTGATGCCTTGGAATGTGCATCCTCAGAAGGCAGCATTTGTCAGCTTTCAGACGCAGCCCAGGTGTGCTTGAACATTCTGTCCTTTTCAGGATCGGATCTTGTGACATCACATCCTGTTTTTGGTTAGTTTCTTTGTGTAACGCTCATATTTCAGTCGAACCACACAAGAGTTTGTTTGAAAGCGAACTTTTTTGGTGCGCACTAGGGTTTGGATGGCAACGTTCACACTTATTCAAATGAACTGCCCTAACAAGAGTTTGTTTTAATTTAACCAAACCTACCAAGTGTGAATACAAACTAAAAAACCAAAACCATAAAAAACATTTTCATTACTTTTCAAAAACATAAAACAAAATTACTAAAAATTTAACTAAAATTAAAATGAAAACTGGAAATATACAAATAAAAACAAATTCAAAATATTAATGAAAAATATAATAATATCTCAATGATAACACCACAAGATACAACATGCCATAAACATGGTACAGCAGTACAAGGCACTGACATTGTTCATCAACAATCACTACTCTTAAAAAAGGTAATAATAATAATCATAACAAAAGTTACTTTTAATGAGAGGACTTCTTCCTCTTGAATGGACTCCATCAGTGTGAATTGAACTAAACTGTTTCCTTCAAAGAACAGTTCCTCCAATGTGAGAAACTGAAACTAAACATTAAAGAGAAAAACATCATTAAAATATTGAACATTCAAACATTGAACAAATATTATAAATAACAAAAACTTTTAAAGAAACAGTTACACCAACTTACACCAACTGGAAACACTGATAAATGATTTCCGGCAACATCTAAGATCTTCAGATTTTTCCATCCAAGAACACCCTAAAGTAAAGAACGGACACATATTAAGCTAATAGACATAAGAATGGGTAAAGTATGGTGAAAATCATCGCTCTTGCCTCTGGTAGTTCTGTCAGGTGGTTTCTGGCCAAGTACAACTTCTTCAGCTGTGATAAATTGTAAAGCTGCTGTGGTATTTGAGTCAGTTTATTATTAGTGAAGTTAATCTCAGTCAAACTCTTCATCAAGCCAAGTTCAGCTGGGATCTGCTGCAAATAATTGTCTGTGACACTGATGCTCTTTAGACTACACAGTCTGCAAATAAACAAGAAACATTTTAAAAAATAAGACAATTATCAAAGTGTAAAATATGTCAGACTTGATTCATCTTACTTTTTAATTTCTGCAGGAATGACTTTGATTCTGTTGTGGTTCAAATTGAGAAGCACAAGGTTTGGTAGACCCTCTGAAAATACATAAAAACAGTACTAAAACCCAGTTCAATAAAATATATATATAAAAAATAAATCTTAATAAGAGTTTCAACTTACCCAGCACCTCTGATGACAAATGGCTGATTTTGTTCCCATATAAATAAAGTTTTTTAAGACAACAGAGGTGTTTTAACACAGATGGAATCTCCTCAAGAACATTATTTCCCAGATTGAGCTCTGTCAACTGAAGATGCACATTAATAATGTACAATATAAACTATGAAAACATTAAAACTAATTACATTATCCAGATTAAAATACTATTTTGGCTTTGCAATAATTCAGTTGTCATGGTCTTTCTAATTACACTGTTTTATTGTTGGTTAAACTTGTTTAACCTATTCTATTGCTCAACATTGGGTCACAATTATGACTAGAAACTTTACAAAAATGGTGCGTTTTGAACACATTTTTGGCTCTATCACAGATTAATGATATATTAT
The DNA here is from genome assembly GCA_037950665.1 of Hypophthalmichthys nobilis. Classification (NCBI taxonomy): domain Eukaryota; kingdom Metazoa; phylum Chordata; class Actinopteri; order Cypriniformes; family Xenocyprididae; genus Hypophthalmichthys; species Hypophthalmichthys nobilis. Next base: position 8,223,655 of record CM075483.1, on the reverse strand, counting down.
TGTTAAATCAATGCTATTGTACAGATGTGTCTGAACTCACCTTCTGTAAACACACCAGTTCAGACGGCAGACTCGACAGATTATTGTTATTCAACTTTAATACAACAATCCATGTAAGCCTCGCAAAAACTTCTGGAAGATCTATAATTTTCCTAGAACTTAAATTAAGCGACTTTGATTTCGTTTTTAAAGCTCTGATAATTGAATCATTAGCCATTTATGACATCGTCACCTTGAACTTTCCCTACGTTTCCATGGAGACGCACCGCAACTTGACTGAGGCCACTGTCGCCGCCTGTCGGACTAACATGAGTATAACATGCTGTCATTGGCGCCTCGATACTGACTACAGAAAATTAACAAGATGTTTGGCACTTTCCACGAATATTATACAAAATAGGTAATGAAACGCTTTTTAAAAGTATTTTATCTTTCAGCAAATACTCAGTGAAAGGTTATCAACCTTCCTGACAAAAAGATTGTCAAGAAAATCTCAGTGGTCAAAGTCAAACTAAATGTATAGAACATTTTTATTTTCTACTCATTTTTACGGGCTTTACGATTTGGACATCCTAAATAGCTAGACTGTTAGATCCCTTAATTTGTGTGGTTACATTACTGCATTTTTTTTTTTTTTAGCAGTAAACCTTAAATAAAATATAACAGAATGACATTTTAATCATGCTTTTTGAAAGTGTCCAAATAATGTTATTTCTTCATAATTTTAAGGAATTGTACAGGATTATGAGCAAACACAGCTTAATATTACATTTTTAGTCATTAAAATTAATATTTGTTATCATAAATAGTTTTCACTACAATTAACTGAGCATCCACTTATTAGAATGTAAAAAAAATCTTATGAAATTAAGTGATTTTGAGTGTTGGCTACATTCCAACCTCTAGGCCTGGTTTCACAGACCAGGCTTAGATTAGGCAGGGTTGCCAGGTCAGTGTAACAAAACTAGCCCAATGGCTAATCAAAAATAGCCCAAAAGTAGCCCAATGACCATATCCCAAATATCAAAACATGCCATCCTCATACCTAAAATACCTATTTTACTGTCACTGTTATGCAAAATGAAAACCGCTATTTTGTAGTGATCACAAAACTTAACATCTAGCAGTTTTATCATTGGCAGAATATAAAATATTTCAATACAAGAATTTCAGTCAAATTTAATTTATGGTCGGTGCCGGTAGCCTCGTGGGCAGCACGCTGACATATAGTGTTGCGCTTCGGGCAATCTGATACATTTAAGTAACTTTTATAATGTGCCTTAGAAAAAAAAAATTACTGGTGTCCATCTTGAGACAAAACAATGGCATTGACATATTTTAAGATACATTAGTGCAAGTTTAAAAACATGCATTTTAGTCTGAGACTAATCTTAAGCCTTGTCTGTGAAACCGGTTACTAATGTGTTTTTCTGTTTGTCCAAATCCCTGTTTTTAAGAGGAAGACTGCATTTGTCTAATGTGGTGTGATTTAAGACAGAAGTTTGTTGACTTTGAAGTTCTTTTTATTCAGTGAAGTAAGCATGACCATGATCCAAGCACCTCTTGGAGGAAATTACTTGCGGATATGCAGTTTTCCAAGAACAACACAGAGCACATAGCAGTTTATTCATAAATAACACTATCAATCCAAAACATGGACTATTTCATTAAGCTTGTCCACTGCAGCTGAAGTCACCAGCATGTGTTATTTCAGCATCTTCTATGAGCAACCTGACTGAACAACCTCAATTCCGCTCATCCTAGCAAAATGGAATCAAACTCCAAAAGGTCTGTTTCTACAGGGTAATTATGCACAGATGCATATGTTAATGTGTGTCAGTGACTGGGTCAGCCCTCTTCCTCATTTGCCAAATCTTTCAGAGGCTCCACAGAGTTGTAGTGCTCACCAAGACCATAAGCATGCCGCATGTAACTGAAAGAGAAAGTGAAACAAACTTTAGTACAGCAGTAGGGATTGTACATAATGCACAGAATATTAATTTTAAATATATAAAAATACCACTTGAGTTATTTACATTAGTGTGATTGGTGGCTTGTCATATTCTTCACCGATAATAATAGAGGGGGATTCTGCCTGAATAACTTCTATCGGTAGCTGGAGGACCTGCGAAAGGGCTTTTAACTGTCATGGAGAAAATATAAAAATATTAATCAAAAAATAAGCAAATGGCTGGTGGATTATGACTTGTTAATGTTTGTTGTTGGGATAAATGGATGGTATTCTTACCTCTAACTGTCCACCCCAAGCAGCTGTGTCTGCAACATCATTGCAGTATTTCTCAAACTCATCTAAAGTAAAAAAAAAAAAAATATTCAGTTACCAACAGAATGCAACAACAAGCATTTATATATATTTTAAATTATATAAATTGTGTCAATCAAAAATTACAGACATTATAGAATAAATGCTGTTCTTTTGAACACTCTATTCATCAAAGAATCCTGGAAAAATCAGCAGCACAGCTATTTGCAACATTGACAATAAGAAATGTTCCTTGAGCATCAAATAAGCATATTAGAATGATTTCTGAAGGATCATGTGACACTGAAGACTGGAGTAATGATGCTGAAAATTCACATCACAGGAATAAATTACATTTTAAAATATATTAAAATAGAAATTAGTTAAATTGTAATAATTTTTCATAATTTTAGTATTACTGTATTTTTGATCAATATCTATCCATCCATTGAAGAGTATGGCATTTACCTGCAGTGTACATGTCTCCTGAATTGGGGTCAGTGAGGAACGGCAGGAAGTCATCTGCATGGCTCCTCATGTACTGAGCTGTTTGAGCCCGGAGCTCTTTAAGGCTGTGAGAGCCGCCCTGCTCCGTCAGCTGATCCTCCACAGCGCGGTACATGCAGTGACCATCAGAGGAGATCTCTTTGATCTGCAGGTGCCTCTCCACCAGCTTCTGTCTCAGCTTCAGACCCTCCTGATGACGGGAGCCTTTGAGATTCTCCACTTCCGCTTCAGCAATCCGGACCTCCCGCTCCTTCTCAAGAGCAGCCTTTTTCTCCTGAAAAAAAAACACGGAATTTTTACAATGTTTTTTAAAATAGACTTAAGTACAGCCACCTAATATGACAAAGAACTCACCCGTTTCTTCTGGGCTTTAGATGTCCGACTTTGCTTGCTTGGATCTGTTTTTTCCTCATTTGCTAAACTCACAGAATCCAATGCATTTGAAACCTCCTCCACCTTGGAACAATCCATGATATGAGAATGAGTGAACTGCAGTCATGTGTATCTGGTGTCTAGGTAGGGTGTAACTACATGTAACAACATCTTCATCATTTTACTTACCGAGGAAGAGTTCTGAAGTTGTTTGAGCTCATTTTCATGTTTTTGATTGAGTTCAGCCTCTAGTTTGGCGATGTCTTCTGTCAGCTGTTTCCTCCTCTTCTTGTCATTTTTGGGAACAGCATTTTTCATAGTTTGTATTTTTGCTATGACATGAAAAATACATTTATATTTGGAATCGTTTCCACTTTTGTGTTCGTTTCTTATCGCATACAGTGTCATGCATTTTGTGGTATTTCAAAGGGAAATGAGGCATTAGTCTAATAATATTTATATGATAGTGACATGCTGTCTTACCTTGCAGGTCTTTCTTTTCCTTGCGATGCTGTTTGGCTAACAGCTCCTCTGCTGTCTCCACTTCCTCCATGTCAAAATTAACTAAATATTCAGAGCAATAAAATACTTGCTAAAATGGATCTAAACGATAAACACATTATTCGTTTCCATCAGTTTTACTTATTTTGCAGCAAGGACTGAATTAATTTCTGCTCATAGAAGTCAGTTGATTTTCATTTCAATTGATCTGCATGTCAAACGCATGGATTCAATGGGAACACAGAAACTGAACACATCCGGAAATGTAACATTTCAAAATAAAAGTCTTAGAGCGCTAGACCGTTTTCCTTTCGGTATTTTAATATAATGGTATGATATAATAACCAGAAATTTACACTAACCTAAACCAGTAATTTACACAGTACATTAAAACGGTGTTTTATTTTGCACCTAAATATTTATTCACCGCTTTTTTTATTGATAAATGCAATTATTTTGAAACCACTGTAGAGTTGCTAAAGTGTTGCCATGACTGCGTAGTATAAGCAACTTGGCGCTTGTTTATTAAAAAGTCACTTATTAAAATAGATACTCGTGGGTTGCAGCTTTTTGAAGCTTTTTTTCCAGAATAATTTGTTATGTGATTAGTCGCCTTTGGGACTTGTTTAATCAGTCTTTGTTGCTTGTTTTTCTAGTGAAATTTGGCAACACTGCGAGACGCAGCTAATCGAAATGGTTCGCTTTAACAGTGCATACGACTGATCGATACACTCCATAGGCTTATAATGTCTGACGTGCAATTCATGTTGACAGTTCTAGCATGCTGAATTTAACACCACAAATTAACTTCAATAAGGGATAATTTTGTAGCGAGGTTTCTGCAGCCTTGCAGGCAATGTTGGGAAGCCAAGGGATTCAACCTGTCACTCTGGTCTTCAATAACTCCAAGAACTGCTTTCTTCAGCTGTCATCAAACTTAGCCACTCATCTCTGTCTTCATGAGGTTCGTGTCTAGATAGCTGCTTTATAATACATGCCAATACTAGTCCGCCACTGTACTGTATGTTTATGTTCCATCATATGTAAAGTTCTGAATGTTTTAAGAGTCATGTATCACTAATGTGATGTCAGAACCAGATCCTGGAGCTGTCATGGGGTGTTTCTGCACCCGTGTTCCTCAGCTGGACCAGGTCCAGGTCTTCAGGTCCAGAGGACAGAGTTGAGATCAGCAGACAGCTGGGAGAGAAACTTGGGCTCAAGGAGGGAGAACAGGTTTGTCGCTGGTTAAGATATGTTGCATACGTCCAAGAAGTGATTTGATGGAGCGTGGCTGTAGATCATTGGTTCTCAACCAGGGGCCGGGGCCCGCAAGGGGGCCTCAAGATGATTTAAAATAAGACAAAGCAAGCATTAAAATAAAACAACTAAAAATTAAGATATTTGATATTTTCTTTCAGTTTTGTATGGGAAAACCTGTATATATGCCTCATTTTAAAAGTGTGATTTCTAGACCTGGAAAAGCCATGCAGATTAACTCCATGGGCATTTTTTATATATTTTATGAATATACATTTTTCTAGTTATGCCAAGCTCTAAAACATTTTAACAATCCTTATCCATAAGCCTTATCAATTAAATAATGAACAACTGGAAAAGTCATGAGGCCTTTGAATATTGCTGTGGACAATGAGGGGCCTTGGAGTCAAAAAGATTGAGAACCACTGATGTAGATACATATAACATGGTTGTGATGTGTTTTAGGGGTATCTTCGGCCATGTCATCAGGTGCAGTCAGTGCAGCAGGTGTTCGTAGAGCCTCTGTCTCCAGATGACTGGGAGATCCTGGTGAGCCACAGTGGAATCAATTACCTCTGTCTACAGTCCCTCTGAGATGTTATAGCGATATATGTCCATTATGATGCATATAAATAGAAATTACACATCTTTCAAAGCCTACTTGAAATCTAAATGGACCCTATTTTCTTTCATAATACATATTGCTGGCTCAATTTTGGTATGAAACGTCAACATTTCTTGACCCGATCAATTCCATGCTGGATAAAAAATGTCTTGTCCTATATTTGTTCTCACTGAATACCCTTTTTTACTTTATACAAATACATTAGATCAAGTAAAATGGGTTGTGAATGCCTTTTCAGTCAAAAATTTGATTGAATTTTGTTCCAGGAGCTGCACAGCATTGCTCTGGAGCAGCGACTCCTGGATCAGATCCGAGTGGTCTTCAGTGATGGTGTGTTCCCTGTATGGGTGGACCAACACACTGTCATCTACATCAGGATAGGTCAGTCAGCCCTATTTTAAAAGTCTGTCATATTGAAGTTGTCGTTGGGAATGAACTGATTTTTTTACACTAATGATTCTTATATTTTTAGCATCCCTATCTCCATCTGTTCCTTACGGCCGACTGGAGCAGTTCACTGAGCTCATTGTCTCCCCAAAACTACATCCAGGAAATGAACAACTCCACCAAACTCGATCAGTGGAGCCAAGCCAACATCTGCAACACCAGAACGTTGATGTCACATCTTCCTCCAGCTCAATCATCCATCGGGAAACCCTCGGTGATCATCTCGAGAGTCCGAATGAAGGCCACTGGGGAGGTATAGCTGATCTGAAAAGCTTTGTTAGATACCTGTTTACAAGAGGATTTGAGCCTTCAAAGGAGAATCTCGCAGTTCCTACAGTTCCCACCATCCTGAAAGACTGTATCCTCAGAACATGTGGAACCCCTCCTAGCTCTGTCAGCCATTTATGTTCATGTCATGGAGATGTCCATATACTGCCATGGAACCTGCAAGAACAAGAGAACTGGAATCCAGGGCAGTCTGCCTTAACATACGGTAGACTTTCAAAGATCCTTTCTCCTAAAGAATTTAGGGAGAAAGTCAAGCAGGCTATGGAGAAGAAGAAAATCAGAGATGGACCTCACAAAGGGAACGACGCAGAGGAATGTAAGGAGAACGCTGTTGTGGTCAGGATGCTTTGTCACAATATAAAAAGGCTGCAGGAAGACCAGAAATTCAGTAAATGTGAAGAAATTTACTCTGGGAAGGTTTGGGTATGTTATTACATTCCAGTTCAGTTATAATGTTTCATAGAAATATTCTTTATTTTGTATTCAACCAATACAAACACATAAAAAAAATAATATAGGCTTAATAAACAATATAGTACAGATATACTGTGCATCCCTAGTACAAATCTAGTTACATTTTTTGTCGCTGTAGATCCCAAAGGTGCTGCAGAGGCGTTTGAGGATAGAGCCTCATTCGGCTGTTAGGATTCAACCTTTGAAATCATTGCCAAGAGTAGCAGAAGCAGTCATGGTTCGACCATTACAACCGTTGGTAAGTTTTTCTTTCAGACTAATGCTTTATGTTGTCAGGTAATGAAAATAGTGTATAAGTTATTCCCTGTTTTTGTCCGCAGGCAGAAAATGAAAAAGAAGAAGATATTCAAACTGCATTCCTCAACTGGCTGCATGCTCAGAGCCATCAACCTCTGACCTGTCTGACAGGACGCTCTAATGTTATTCTCTTACCCTGTGCTGAAGGTGTGAGGAAGAACCATCAAAATGTATGTTTTCGATCATAATACAATTATTACAGGCTATGCTGGAAATTTCTCTCTTCTCAGGAAAAGAAGAGTTTGTCTTGACTGTGCTAAAACCAGAGCAACAGCAAGAGGACGAGATGTTCTTTCTATCATCCAGTTTACTAAAGAAAACAGAAGTGCAGGTATAAAGTCACATATCGTTTTTAGAATTATTTTTCATTTTCTCAACAAACCAGCTCGATCTCTGTTTAGATTGTCAGAGAGCCTCAAGATTCTGACCACAGTGGCTCTGATGATGATGATGATAATGAAGATCTGTATCTTGGCTTTCCTTCCCTCTGCTCTCTTGGGTATGCTTGTATTCTTTTTAAAACAAGAAATACCAATGTGTTTTTAATATCCATAGCAGAATTTACTTTCTGTTGAGTCAGTTGTTGTTTGTGATATTTGAATCTGTTTGCTCAGTGGGGTAGAGGACATCAGCAGGTCTGCTTTCGAACACATCTCTCACGCTCTAATGGGAGGTCCTCTGTCGCGTGAGCTGGTCTCCACAGGACGTGGACTGAGGGGTGGAGCTCTGCTCATCACAGGCGCAAAGGTAACCTTCACACATGTATGCTGTGGTCCTTCAGAGTCAGATGTGGGATACTTCTACTTAATATTATGCAATATTTGTTTTTGCAGGTGTATGATTATCACCAGAGAACATTTATTAGGATCATATTGATAGGTTTGCTACTGTTCAAAAGTTTGTGGTCGGTAATATTTTCTAATGTTTTTGAAATAAGTCTCTCATGCTCACCAAGGCTGCATTTATTTGGTTAAAAATACAGTAAAAACAGTAATGTTGTAAAAAATTATTACAATTATAAATAACTGTTTTCTATTTTAATATATTTTAATATGTAATTTATTCCTGTGATGGCAAAGCTAAATTTTCAGCATCATTACTCCAGTCTTCAGTGTCACATGATTTTTCAGAAATCGTTCTAATATGCTGATTTGCTGTTTAAGAATCATTTCTTATTATTATCAATGTTGAAAATAGTTGCTGTTTAATATTTTTGTGGATACATGGTGAAATCTTTGATGATTAGAAAGTTTAAAAGAACATCATTTATTTCAAATAGAAATCTTTTGTAACATTATACGTAAATGAATTTACTGTCATTTTTGATCACTTTAATGCATCGTTACAGAATAAAAGTATTTATGTCTTTATAAAATCTTACTAACCACAAACTTTTGAATGGTAGTATACAGTTGCATCAAAATTCAGGGATAAACATTTCTGCATGAGTTGTTAGTTCAACTTCGGGTGACGTTCTAAGTAGGAATTTTAAAATTCCACATTGTTGAGTGGAGAAATGTAGCAATCGCTCCAAAATTTTGGTCAAATTTTGTAACTTTTTTGGAAATTCAGATATCAATCAAGGACGTGTGTTGACTTATATTGTGAAAATAATGAATGAATGAATGAATGAATGAATGAAAGAGGGTGTATGTGATAAATTTCCTGCTTTTCTCTGTAGGGCAGTGGAAAATCTTCTCTATCTAGAGCGCTGTGTCGAAAAGCCAGTGAAGAGCTGGATGCCCACATTCAAGTTGTGGACTGCAAGGCACTGAAAGGTAGGCAAGAAAATTAGACTGACCTGTTTTGCTATGTATTCCAACTTTGATAAAAGACAAAAACATAATCTATCATATTTCTCGAAATTATGAATTAATTTTTTAGGCAAGAGAGCAGACACAATCAGACAGAGGTTGGAAGAGGTTTTCGAGCAGGCAGTTTGGAGACAACCCTCACTGGTCCTGCTGGATGACTTGGATCACGTGACCGGTGCTGCGACCTCACCTGAGCATGAGCATGGGCCAGAGGCCGTACTGCGGCAGCACATAGCACAGAGTAAGACATCATAACAGACGTGTCTGGCTCTACATGCATCTCTGTGAGGAATCATCTGATGGACATCTTTACTTTGCATGTTCTTCTCAGGTCTGAGGGATTTGGTGGATGAGATGGTGGTGCGCTCCAGCCTCATAGCTCTGATGGTCACAGCACAGAGTGAGCATTCCCTTCATCAGACTCTGACTGTGGTTCAGGGTTCACACTTCTTCCAAAGCTTCTGTAAGATCCAAACACCAGATCAGGTGGGTTCATGAAACTGCAATCCAGGACTGCGCGATTAGGGTACAAAAATTTTGATTTTCCTGAGAAAAATTGCAAATTTGATTTAAAAAGTACCAGGTTTACCGTGCTAGGGCTGCACAATTTGGCCCAAAATTTTGTGATTATATATCAATATGACTATAATAATTATAAATATAATAATTATATTCAACAACAACAACTATGGTAATAATAATAATAATTATTCTTAAATAAATATATTAAAGGAAATTCAGGTTTATTTAGATTAATCATGCAATTCTACTGAAATATAACAAACAATTTGGACATGCATTCCCAGGTGGCTACAATGGTCACTATTTAGAAGAGAAATTCACTGTATTTGATCAAGTTTGTGATGTTCCTCTTATTGAATCCTTGCCAAAACAAGCTGCAGTGTGGACCAGACTTTATGCTTATAGTGAAAAGTCTGACTGACTATACAAGACTAGTTTTCCTGTATGTTTTTTTATTTGTTTTTGTTTTTTGAAGAAAAAAAAAGACTGTAAAAGGTTGGTTTCTCTTTATAGGCTCAAAGGGTTGAGATTCTGAGGTCTTTGACAGTCAAAAAGAACTTCCAGGACTGTCAAACTGCTCTTGACCTGGACAGTGTTGCCAAAGAAACAGAGGGATTCATGGCACGAGACCTGAACCTGCTGCTCGAGAGGGCCATCCATGCCAACACTCTACACAGCAGAAACAATGGCAACTCTGAAGGCAAGTGCTTAATTTAGTTATATCTTTCTGTGATTCAGCTGTTTTTTTTTTTTTAAATCTAAGCTTTCTGGTTCAACAGATTTGAGCTATAAGGACTTCAAACAGGCCCTTCAGGGCTTCACCCCACCCTCGCTCTGGGGGGCTCAGCTGCAGACTCCCACTGGGGCCGGCATGGAGCGTATTGGGGGACTTCATCAGGCACGTCAGCTCCTGATGGACATCATACTGCTGCCAGCTAAGGTATGACAGCTATTGTGCACAAAATGTCTATTTCAGAGTAAGAAACAAAATACAAAAAAGGTGTGAACATCCAAAACCCAAATTGGGCTCAGGTGCAGGACAAAAAGATAATAATAACTAAACAAAGAAAAATAATGTCAAATTACAGCTTGTTCCTGATAAAGACCTGACTGGTCAAAACGTTGCACTGTTTATAAATACATTTTGCGGGTTTAATTTCAGTGTGTAGACATTATTATTTTTTTGTTCATTTCAGTGTAAGACCAGATTTTCCCAACTAAAAAATTCAGTTTATGAACAAGAAGATTAGGCGAATCAACTAGACTGGTCACAAATCTGTGGTAAAGGGCAGTGTCTAACTTTAACATTTTCAGTCTGCTAGTAAAAAAATCTAAAGTCATGAAATTGTTTTGATTCAAAAAGTTTCGAGTTTTGCTCTGCTGTAGAGAATTTTTTGTGACTGCGTGTCTTGCTAACAAGCCAGGATGATAATAATGGTCTATCTGTTCTCAAATCTTAGGACCAGTGTCATTAACATTGACTAAAACCATAAAAAAAAAACAAATTCCATTTCTTAAAACAAAATAAACATTAGCTGAAATAAAATGAAATATAAAATAACTAGCTGCCAAGGAAACATTTATCATTTTCATATAGTTTTATCTTAAATACTAAAATAATAATCTAAATAAACTAAAACTAATCAATAAAACTGAATAAAAACTATATAAACACATTTAAAAAATGTGACGTGAATGTTAAAAAAATGACAAACACAACAAAGTTAATAAAAGTTTAACAAAAATTAAAGTTAAAACAAAAAATATATATAAAAATAAATTTTAAAATGAACAGAAAGTGTAATAGTATATCAATGATACTAAAATAACACTGCTCAGGCCGTTTTTAGTGTTATTCGAGACCATAATAAGTAAAATTGTTTAAACCCACTAATTCAAAATATTAATTCATCAATAAATTCATAAATACATTCAATAAACTGATTTCTACGACAGAAACCATTTATCATCATAATGACTGGGACGGACATAGAGTTCACAGTTTTTAACCAAAGAATTTCTATTATATATATCCCTGTTCATGTGTGGTTGAAGTAATAGTCTGATGTGTCATGTTGTGTCCAGTACCCGCTGCTCTTCTCCAGTCTGCCCTTGCGTCAGTGCTCCGGTGTGCTGCTCTATGGAGCTCCTGGAACAGGCAAGACTTTATTGGCTGGAGCTGTGGCCAAAGAGAGCGGCATGAACTTCATCAGCATCAAGGTAAGGAAAAGTGTACATACAGTATGTGTGTTGACAAAATTGAAATGCACTGATGTATTGTGATGTCCTATGTGTTTTTCCAGGGTCCCGAACTCCTCAGCAAGTATATTGGTGCCAGTGAGCAGGCAGTTAGAGATGTGTTTCAGAGGTCTGTCTGAATGCTCTTCCTAATGAAATAAAGTAGCAGTTTACTAGAGTCATCATTAACAAATGTGTGTCTGTGTTGCTGCAGGGCTCAACAAGCTAAGCCGTGCATACTGTTCTTTGATGAGTTTGACTCTCTGGCCCCTCGAAGAGGACATGACAACACAGGGGTCACTGACCGTGTGGTTAATCAGCTACTTACTCAGCTGGATGGAGTGGAAGGACTGACAGGTACATAGGACTGAAGATCAAGCGCTCACACTTTTACCTGGGGTCAACCTGAGTTTGTTCCGTTTTTATCTGCTTCATACTCTCAGTTTGTTGATCTGTGAGTAAATGGGTAGTTGACAAAATAAAATGTCCATGAACTGTTTTTTTTTTTTTTCATTCAAAAGATTTTAGGTTAAGGTTTATATATACACCACTGTTCAAAAGACTGGGGTTGGTAAGATTTTCTTTTTGAAAGAAGTCTCAATCTTGAGTCTCAATCATTACTCCAGTCTTCAGTGTCACATGATCCTTCAGAAATCATTCTAATATGCTGATTTGGTGCTTATGAATCATTTCTCATCATTTTCTCAATGTTGAAAACAGTGCTGCTTAATATTTTTGTGGAAAGACGTTTTTCAGGATTCTTTGATGAATAGAAAGCTCAAAAGAACAGCATTTATTTCAAATAGAAATCTTGATTAGACTTTATACAAGGTGACGTAGTTACATTGTACTTAGTTATATTAAGTAAATACATGTACTTACTATAGAGTTACATTTAGGTATTTAGGTTAGTTACTTAATTATGCATAATTTACTGTTATTAATATATTTAGTACATGTAGTAACATGCTGTCACCTTAAAATGAAGTGTTACCGAAATCTTATGTAACATTATAAATGTTTTTACTGTCACTTGATCAATTTAATGCATCCTTGCTGATCCCAAACTTCTCAACGGTAGTGTATGGATATGATAAAGTCACAAAGTTTTTCCACCATTTTAAACCAGCCTTTTGCTCAGTAGTCCTGTAGTGTGACAAATTAATTTTTAAAAACATAAAAGTTATTCTAATAAAAACTTTGTAATTATATTACAATTTAAAAAATTATAGTATATAAAACCAATGAACACTGTTAAAACAGCTTAAAATTTCAACTACCCAAGTGCTTAATGTTTGCATGTAATGTTCATTCGAGGACAACTGTGAGAAGTTTCAGTTTCTTGCTTTTAATTCTGCTGTGGTTATTGCTTATACTGTAGCAACATCATCAATATCAGTAGATTAACTTAAATTATCTTGCTACCATCTGATCTTAAATTAAATAAAAACTGTTTGTCACAAAGACACCTGAGACTGTAGAGCAAAGCCAATTGTGTGACTTCAGAATTGTTGTTCAAGGTTGTTGTGAAATATCTGGAGTAATTTTTTGATATTTGAAAGATTGCATTGTTGTTTCTGTGAGATCTCTAAAATCACTGCATAGTTTCTTATTTCCAGGGGTGTATGTGTTGGCTGCCACCAGTCGTCCTGACCTGATTGATCCTGCTCTCTTGAGACCTGGGCGACTGGACAAGTCTCTCTACTGCCCTCCTCCTGATCAGGTCAGCATGTTGTTTTGGTTCACATCAGTTTAACATCTTTACACCTAAAAGATCTACAATATTAATTCACTGAAACATATCTGTTCTTCAGGAGGCACGGCTGGAGATCCTTAGGGCTTTGACACATTCTGTGCCACTGGCTGCAGATGTGGACTTGGAGCAGATTGCTGTGGCAACAGAGCTGTTCACTGGAGCCGACCTGAAGGCCCTTCTCTATAACGCTCAGCTAGAAGCGATCCATAGCAGCCTGGGGCCCAACCTTCTGCATGTATGTTACACACAAACTCAAACATTGACCCATACATTTACAAACCTAATCACATGGTTAGTGGTTGACCTACATGGGTTTTTCAGTGGCTGATGCCCATATCTAAAGACCAGCAGCCAATGGTCAACATATACACTCAAAAGTTCAAAAGTTTGGGGTTGGTAAGATTTTGAAATGTTATCGAAAGAAGACTCTTGTGCTGAAAATACAGTAAAAACTGTAATATTGCGAAATATTATTACGAATTAGTTAAAATAACTCTTATTGCGAATTATTACAAATTTTAATATACTTTAAAATGTAATTTATTCCTGTGATGGCAAAGCTGAATTTTCAGCATCATTACTCCAGTCTTCAGTGTCACACTTCAGAAATCATTCTAATATGCTGATTTGGTGTTCAAGAAACTTGTCTTATTACTATCAAAGTGGAAAACAGTTGTGAAAAGAAGTGTTGAAATTAACATGTACACAAAATTCAAAAAACATGAAATCAACACTGATAATCTCAAAATGCTCCGATATCATCTGAATAACTGGCCTGGTCGATATACGAGTCTATAATTAACTACCCTAGATATAGAAATGATATAAAAAGTAGTCAGTACATCAGGGCTAAATTTACAGCTTGTGTGTGAATCAGACTCTCTCTGCTGTTTTTATAGGATTTGGGCTCAGGGTCAGACAGTGATGTCAGCCTCTCCTCCCTGATCTTCTTGAACCATAGCAGCGGGTCAGATGACTCAGCTGGGGAGGGGGACGCAGGGCTGGAGCACTCTATGGTTCTGCTGGACCCCAGTGAACTCCCACCTGAGGACCCACGTCACAACATCTGGCGCCTTTACTTCGGTAGCTCCTTTGAGTCTGAACTGGATAACCAGTCTCTGTCTGAATTGGTGAGAAATTTACAAATGTTATATTTACAAATAATTAATTATATGTCATTCCAACTACTATGATTTAATACTTTTGGGCTTCTTTTGAGACTGTCACATTCTGTTTGTTCTATTCCCAGAATTCTCAGTGCCTGTCTGGACCCAATTCTACCGCCCCCGACCTGACAGGGGCATCAATGAGGGATCCAAGCTCCTGTCATGCCCCCGTTTTTATGTCCAGTCTCCAAGAAGGCTTTCAGGAACTGACCCATGAGCAATCCGAACGCCTCCGAGCAGAAGTCAGCGCTGTTAAGAATAGTTACCGCAAAAACACGGTCTGTTACCTTCCTCGTACATTTTCCATCTATCTATTTATCAATTTAAAACTAGTTTTCCTGTCTATCCGTCATTATATCCATCTAGTTTACCCATTCATACATCATCTATTTATCCATTCATTCTATCTAGTTTTCCCATTCATCCATTCATTCCTCCATCCATTCATTCAGCCATCTAGTTTTTCCCCTACATCCATCCATTATCTAATTTTCCCATCCATCCATTCAGTTTTCCAATCCATTGCTATATCCCTCTCGTTTCCCTACCCATCTATCATCCATCCATCCACAAATCCATTCATGATTCTATCTATAGTTTTCCCATCCATCCACCCATCCATGATTCTATCTTTAGTTTTCCCATCCATCCATCCATGATTCTATCTATATAGTTTTCCCATCTGTCCATCATTCTATCTAGTTTTCCCAGCCATCCATCCATCATTCCATCTACCTAGTTTTCCCAGCCATACATGATTTTATCTATAGTTTTCTTATCCATCCATCCATGATTCTAGATATATAGTTTTCCCATCCATCCATACATCAAGAAGACTGTGTTGGAGTGTGTAGCTGCTCAGTAGATGAGATCTGCTGCTCTTCTGTGTTCATAGGATGAATCATCTCTGGTGCAAGCTGGCCCCAGTAAGCCTGGCTCTCTCATATGCCAAACTCACCTGACTACTGCTTTGGCTAACACTAGAGCATCTGTCAGCAGAGAAGACTGGAGGAGATACACTGAACTGTGAGTTCACTGTTTTTACACATTTCACAAACACACTTTTGCTTTACTCAAATAAACCACCTGAAATATATTGTAACCACGTTCACACCACTGCATTGCTGAATCACATTTTTGTGTTGGTTTTCTCCTTCTGTTATGCAGATATGAGTCTTTCGGAGCCTCAAACGAAGGCAAGAGAACTGCTTCGTTTAAAGCAGGTCAGCGGGTGACCTTGGCGTAATGAGAGCCTTGGATAAATTAATACAGCTCAGGGCATTAGAAGGCAAATTTTTTTGCTGAGATTTTGGTGTGTGTTACTGTCGACTGGTATCACACATTCTGGGCTTTTCTACTTTTCGCCTCAAGAGCAAATGTATACTTACAATGTTTTCATGCTAAGTAGAGGGATGTATCAAGAATTTGACTTGAATTCAGTAGCACTGAGCAAATAATTTAAAGATAATTTTGAAGTTTATCAAGTGACATGTTTGCTAAATTTGCTTAGCTGCTTTCGCAATATAATCTAAAGAAAGCAAATGTGTATATATGCATTAAATATGTAATTAATTAACTTTTTAATAAATGACA
Source organism: Hypophthalmichthys nobilis (assembly GCA_037950665.1). Taxonomy (NCBI): domain Eukaryota; kingdom Metazoa; phylum Chordata; class Actinopteri; order Cypriniformes; family Xenocyprididae; genus Hypophthalmichthys; species Hypophthalmichthys nobilis. The sequence continues at coordinate 8,207,535 of CM075483.1, read as the reverse complement.
ATTCTTCTTGGAATGCCTGTTTAATTTCTTCAGTGCCTCAGATACATTGCACATGCCTGAGTATATAGATGGATGGGACAGCTATAGATAGAATCATGGATGGATGGATGGATGGATGGATGGGACAGCTATAGATAGAATCATGGATGGATGGATGGATGGATTGATTGGAAAACTAGATAGATAGAATGATGGACGGATGGGAAAACTATATAGATAGAATCATGGATGGATGGGTATATCCAAAAGTAAATACCAATAGATAATATAATTATTGAATGCTAGTTAGTGTTTTTATGTGACAATGTTGTTGCTGTTTCCCTAGCATCCCTATCAAGATATTTTTACCATAACCAGTTGGTGGCAGTATATTCCTACTATCCGAAAGCCAATTGTGTTGAGAAGTCCTACATGGATACTTTTCAATCTGTATTCAAAAACCTGTGTGTCCTTCTCTTTTTAGAAGAGAATAATCTTTTATTTCATCAACCGTAAATGCCTCCGGCTTATTCTGTGGATAACTGATATCTGCAGACCCCCAGGATCTGAGTTCTCCTAAATTGAATTTTTTCATACTCTGCTTTAGTCCCCCTTAGAACTTGACTTGGAGCTACAGCTGTCTCTGCAACTTTGGTTATCATTAATTTTCCCAGTACATTCTCAATTTTGTGTGAACTAGATATTCCTCTCACAAATCGTTAAGCTGAATCCAGAGTTGCCGCAAGATGCACCATGGCCTTTACATACACAGCCTGATGCAGCAGTTTCTGCTGAGGTAAATATAGACAGCCTTTGTTCTGGCTCCTGCTGTTAGTATTGTATGGGCTTACGCGAAGGACCACGGAGCTTGTAAGGCCCATTGAACCATATCTCAGCCACAACAGAATGAATACAAGTGACATCATGGGACTAGAATAGAATAAGTCACGGTACTGGCATTGTGGGAAAAAATAAAATGAGACAAGCAAAATTGCTCTCAGCAGGGCACATCAGTTCAGTCTGTAGATCCAGCCTTTATTATACACTCAACATAGTATCACATCAGTATCAAGTATAAATCTATATTAACAAGTTGTGATTTAAATTCTCTAAGTACGACATTAACATAAAAGATAAGCATTACAGCTTCAAATATTACTAACCAGATAGACTTTATTTCTGTCATTCATCTACAGAAGTTCTTATTGAGAATTAACAGAAGTTTAATGCTAATGTTTATTTTATTTGAAGTCACCATACTTCATTGGCATTTCCATTAGTTGGGCTCTTAACTCATATGTTTTTCTTCTCTGACTGCTATGACAGTGTGTTTGTCAAACACATTTGCAGTAGCAAAGAAAGCTAAAATGCAATCAAATTATGATTTATTAGTTATTGATGGTTTTATAATCATTGTGAAATAGCTGAATCATTGATGTCATTTGATTGTAATAATTGTTGTACCATTAATATATTTGAATCACAAACCCTGTTTTACTACAACCTGAGATCACACCATATTGTTGAAATCAGTTAAAAGTTTCAAGATCTTTATTTAAATTAAAAAAAAAAAAAAAAAAAAAAAAAAGACAGGAACAGAACACAGCAAATTACAATGACTAACGAAGATATGAGCAATCAGTGTATGAATCTCAACAATGGTGACAACAAAATATTCAGTCATATACAATCAGATCAACTCTGGACCACACAAAAGCTAATAAAAGACAGAACAAAAACCACAACGTAAAAATAAAAGCAAATATGTAGAATTAAAGAAAATAATAGGACAATTCAGCTGCATCATTTATTCATGCTGTGATGCATGCTGGGAGTTTTGCACTATTGTTCCCAGCATGCATTGCGGCATGACACTTTTTATTATCACCTTGGTTGAGATTTATGTGCTGATTCTTGATGTCTTTGTGTTTCATCTTAGAACAACTTTTTTTTTTTTTTTTTTTTTCTGGGAACGTTACTAGGTGACAGGTTACCCCGCTATAAATTTTATGTTCCCAGAACATTCTCAGAACGTCTCCACTGGTGTTAAGGACGTTGTCTAGTAATATTCAGTACGTTCAGACCGTCACGATGTGGAGTTCTTTTAAGGGTTGGGGGACGTTATTTGGTGGACCTTCAGGGAACATTCAGGACGTTCTGGGAATGTTTAGGGGACTATTACTATAAGACGTGCTGTTAACTTCCCAAATGTTCTCTTTGTAACGTTCTCGCGCGACCATAAAATAACCAAAATAGAACGTCCCCCTAAACTCATATCGGGAACGTTATTAAATAACCAACAGAGGACCATGTGGGAACGTTCAGTTAATGTTCCAAATATCCTCTTTGTAACGTTCTTATGTGACCATAAAATTAACCAAATTGGAATGCCCCCTAAAGTCATATAAGGAGCCTTGAACTGCAGCACTTTCATTACCAAAAGAGGACGTTTTAGGAACGTCCCGAATGTTCGGTGAAGGTTTAGAATTTTCGTCACCTTTAGAGAACTTTTAGGCAACGTTGCGCAAGGTCACGAGAACGTCGCCTTCTACGTGGGTGTTTTATAGAAAATAATAAAGTTTGAAGTCACCGTTATGGAGGTGAGCGTTTGCTTTAGATTGGCTCTTGATTCTTTTAACGTTAGATTTTCTCTGGCTGCTTTGATTGTTTCCAAAACATGCTTGTTACAGCAAAAATTGCAAGAAAAACTGATCAGATGAATTTGGTTGTTTAATGGTGGTGATTCAGTCATCATGTCCTGCTTCACTGATTCTCTCCAGAGTCTAATCTCTGAGTGTATTTACTGTTTTTTTTTAAAATTATTATACAGATAGAATTTTGTACAGTGCCTTTTAGACTCACACAGACATCATGAATCAGCGTATGAACCTCAACAATGGTGACAATAAACAAAAATCTTTTTTGTGACTAGTAGCTTGTTTTGTGATGCTCAGAGTTGATCTGTTTATCTGAAAATTTTGTCACCATTGTTGAGGTTCATACGCTGAATCTTGATGTGTCTGTGGGTGTCTACAGGAACCTGTCTGAATAATTTCTGCACAGTGATCAAAACTTCCAAAATATCAAAGCAGAACAAGAACTACAACATTCAGAGGTCGCTGAATAAGGCCGCTGTGTGATTATGAAATCATGCTGTTTTGTAACAATTTGTTTTTAGAAACACACTCACAACAATTGGGAAAAAAAATAGAGTTAAAAGGTCAAGAGCTCCCAACTCCATTAGTCCAACTAAAGCAAGCGCTTACCTCCATAATGGTGACTTCAAACTTTTTTATTTTTAAATAAAACATCAACACCTCATTAAGAAGTTTTGAATGAAAGAAATAAAGTCAGACTGGTTTGTAATAAGTGAAGATGCTGATATCTAGAGAGATCTAGTGTTTAATGTTCTGTTTCTGTTATCTGAGTTTTGTGAGGTTACCATTATGCTGGAGAGTAGAGCCTGTGCTTCAGTCAGTGAAGAGCTGAGAAACACTGATGTTCTGCTGCATGTTGCTTTATTTAAAGGCAGTAACTGTGTAGTTACTGATGCAGTGATACAGTAGTTCTATTAGCTTATGCATGTGCTGTTGTCAGCTAATGACTTACTGCAAAGGATTTGCATTTAAAGAAAAGCTTTCTTAATAATAATCCAAGAAATACCTGTAGAGCTTTTTTTTCTTTTGTAAAACATTTAAGAAAAATTAGTTTTCGTTTGAACAGCCACTTTTGTTAGTCAATTTAGCTCTAATTTTCAATTCAAATTTTTCGACAAGGGCAGCAGGGACGTTCTGAGAACATTTCCAAATAACATATGGTTCCCTAAACGTTCAGAGAACGTCCTGAATGTTCCCTGAAGGTCCGCCAAATAACGTCCCCCAAACCCTAAAAGAACTCCACATCGTGACCGTCTCTGAACGTACTGGGAACGTTACTAGGCAACGTCCTTAACACCAGTGGGGACCTTCTGGGAATGTAAAAATTCTAGCGGGGATGGTTGTTGTTTTTTCATTACAAGATTTCAAAGACAGTGTTTTATTTTGTTATGAGAGCTCATTGATGGTTGGTTTTAATTCTTTACGAGTTCTCAATGACGGTAGGTGTTGTTCCTTAAATCCTTTACGAGATTTCAAATACGGTCGGTTTTGTTTCTTTACGAAATTTCAATGATGGTTGATTTTGGTCCTTTACTAGATCTCAATGACAGTCAGTTTTGTTCCTTTACAAGATCTCACTGGTTGACGGTTTTGTTTTGTGATGAGATTTCAATGATGGTCAGTTTTATTCAGTTACGAGATCTCAATGACAGTAGGTTTCGTTTTGTTACAAGATTTCAGTGACAGTCGGTTTTGCTCCTTTGAGAGATTTCAAAGATGGTCAGTTTTGTTCCATTGTTCTTTTACGAGATTTCAAAAACTGCTGGTCTTATTCGGTTACGAGATTTTAATGACGGCCAGTTTTGTTCAGTTACGAAATCTCAATGATGGTCAGTTTTGTTCCTTTACGAGATTTCAGTGATAGTCGGTTTTCATTATCAGTCAGTTTTGTTTAGTTATGAGATCTCAATACGGTATGTTTTGTTCTTTTACGAGATTTCGAAGATGGTCGGTTTTGTTTCGTGACAATTTTTCAGTGACAGCCGGTTTTCCCCGCTAGAAATTTTACGTTCCCAGAACGTCCCCACTGAGGACGTTGCCTAGTAATGTTCCCAGTACGTTTAGAGACGGTCATGATGTGGAGTTCTTTTAAAGGTGCTGTAATGTAGGAATGATGCCCAGTGGTCGAAATAGGTACTGCAGTCCAAATTCAAAATATTGTTTGCCCCGCCCCCTCCTTCAAAGACGCGGGTTGCCAGCTTGAGGACGCGCAACAAGAGGTAGCGCAACTGACAATGAAAGCCGAGGAGACTTACACACTGTAAGTTGATGAGTTGATTTATCTGTGTTTTAATATGCTGTCATTCATAGAGATTTTTAGATGGATACAGAGGCTTTTTAGGTTGGGTAGAATCTGCGATTCTCTGACCCAGTTTGTTTGCTGGTTTCCATGGCTGCAAAACGCGGTGTTTCCCGCCAACTGGCAACCTGTGATGTCGAAATACTATTGGATGAACTGGCAGCACACGGTTTCGCACAGACCAAAACAAAGACAGACATTCTGACACAGAAAGCACATTTCAAAGTAGAATATCTGGCTGTAGCATTGTTTTTCTGAGAAAAAAGTAGGTGAACTTAGCATGTTTCCTAAATATCTGCAAACATATTGGGGTATTTTTATGCTTTATTAAAGTGAAAATCTTACATAACACCTTTAAGGATTGGGGGACGCTATTTGCCGGACCTTCACAGAACATTCAGGACATTCTCTGAACGTTTAGGGAACCATATTTTATTTGGAAATGTTCCCAGAACATCCCTGCTGCCCTTGTCAAAAAATTGAATTGAAAATTAGAGGTAAATTGACTAACAAAAGCAGCTATTCAAACAGAAACTAATTTTTCTTAAATGTCTTACAAAAAAAAGCTCTTTACAGGTATTTTCTGGATTATTATTATGAAAACTTTCCTTTAAAATGCAAATCACTTGCAGTAAGTCATTAGCTGACAACAACACATGCATGAACTAATGTAATTGCTGCATCAGTAACTACACAGTTACTGCCTTTAAATAAAGCAACATGCAGCAGAACATCAGTGTTTCTCAGCTCTTCACTGACTGAAGCACAGGCTCTACTCTCCAGCATAATGGTAACCTCACAAAACTCAGATAACAGAAACAGAACATTAAACACTAATAGATCTCTCTAGATTTCAGCATCTTCACTTATTACAAACCAGTCTGACTTTATTTCTTTCATACAAAACCTCATAATGAGGTGTTGATGTTTTATTAAAGATTATAAATTTTGAAGTCACCATTATGGAGGTAAGCGCTTGTTTTAGTTGCGCCCTTGACGTTTTAACATTATTTTTTTTCCATTTGTTGTAACTGTGTGTTTCTAAAGCACATTTATTACAAAACAAATTGTGAGAAAAAAATATCTGATTGTTGATAACTTCATCATATTATCCTCATATATCCTTATTTACTGATCTCTGAATATTGTATTCCTTTCATGTTATTGTAACCCTATAATATTGCAAACAATCCTGTCTTGCTTTGATATTTTGAAAGTTTTTAAGTCATTATGCAGAAATTATTCAGACAGGATCATGTAGACTCACACAGACATCAAGAAGTCACAAAAAAAAGATTTTTGTTTACTGTCACCATTGTTAAGGTTCATACGCTGATTCATGATGTCTGTGTGAGTCCAAAAGACTCTGCTCAAAACTCTGTCTGTATAATGAATTTTTTTAAAAAAAGGTAAAACTTAATTAATGCAAAACTAACAGTTAACACACTCAGAGTTAAGTCTCTGGAAAGAATCAGTGAATCACCATCATTAAATAACTAAATTCATCTGATCAGAACTTCTCTTGCAATTTTTGCTGTAACAAGCGTGTTTTGGAAACAGTTAAAGCAGCCAGAGAAAATCTAATGTTAAAATATCAAGAATCAAGAGCCCATCTAAAGCAAACACTCACCTCCATAACGGTGACTTCAAACTTGATTATTTTCTATAAAACACCTACGTAGAAGGCGACGTTCTCGGGACCATTACAAAGGGGACATTTGGGAAGTTAACAGAATGTCCTATAGTAAACATTCCCAGAACGTCCTGAATGTTCCCTGAAGATCCACCAAATAACGTCCCCCAAAACTTAAAAGAACTCCACATCGTGACCGTCTCTGAACGTACTGGGAATGTTACTAGACAACGTCCTTAACACCAGTGGAGACGTTCTGAGAATGTTCTGGGAACATAAAATTTATAGCGGGGTAACCTGTCACCTGGTAACATTCCCAGAATGTTCAGAGAGGTCAGTTAGAGCGTGGTGTTAATAACGCCAAGGTCGCGGGTTTGATCCCTGTACGGGCCAGGTTTGTTTTTCCTATCCATACAATTTGTTAAATTCTATACTAGTCAGTATATTTATGTGTATATATGTACATATATGACAGTAATGTTAAAAGTTTAAATGTTAATATTGCCAACCTGAAAGTAGTTGGTCTTCTAGACCTATTTCAAAATGGCACAGGCTTTTTTGAAGAATTTTTGAAAGTGGGCTTCCCCTAATTATCTACTGACATTCACTGCCTATTTACAAGCCCTGACATTCTTTATTTTAGTGTATCTAGTTCTTTTAAGGGTTGGGGGACATTATTTGGTGGACCTTCAGGGAACATTCAGGACGTTCTGGGAATGTTTAGGGGACTATTACTATAGGACGTGCTGTTAACTTCCCAAATGTCCTCTTTGTAACATTCTCTCTTGACCATAAAATAACCAAAATAGAACGTCCCCCTAAACTCATTTCGGGAACGTTATTAAATAACCAACAGAGGACCATGTGGGAACGTTCAGTTAATGTCCCAAATGTCCTCTTTGTAACATTCTTTTTTGACCATAAAATAACCAAAATGGAACGTCCCCCTAAAGTCATATAAGGAACCTTGAACTGCAGCACTTTCATTACCAAAAGAGGACGTTTTAGGAACGTCCCGAATGTTCGGTAAAGGTTCGGAATTTTCGTCACCATTAGAGAACTTTTAGGGAACGTTGCGCAAGGTCACGAGAACGTCGCCTTCTACGTGGGTAAACAAAGGTGACTTGACTTGAATCATTCGTTCACATTCGACAGCGCTACTTCTGAGCTTTGATAATCCGTGTATAACGACTAAAATTTCGATCTGATTGAATATAATAACGCACGATCGTGTAGACAACTTTAAAGTTGTTATGGGGATTTTGCTGAGGCTTCAGTCACTTGTTGGAAAAGACAATCTTATTAATCGTTATCCATTGTAGACATTTTTGTAGAATCTATTCCCAAATAACACTTTATTAAGACGTCATTAAGACATTATTATTAAGACATCATTTACGTCATTTATAGTAAAGCGACAGTGAACTGAATCACTGCAATCACTCATTGTTCTGAAGAAATAGTGAAGTTGTTCACATTGCGCGATAGGCCGGTTAGCTCAGTTGGTTAGAGCGTGGTGCTAATAACGCCAAGGTCGCGGGTTCGATCCCCGTACGGGCCAGGTTCGTTTTTCCTATCCATACAATTTGTGAAATTCTACACTAGTTAGTATATGTATGTGTAAATATATATGTACATATATGACAGTAATGTTAAAAGTTTAAATGTTAATATTGCCAGCCTGAAAGTAGATGGTCTTGTAGACCTATTTCAAAATGGCACAGGCTTTTTTGAAGAATTTTTGAAAGTGGGCTTCCCCTAATTATCTACTGACATATTCACTGCCTATTTACAAGCCCTGACATTCTTTATTTTAGTGTATCTAGTTAATTTAGTGTATCTAAATTATAGACAAGCAGTGGTTTAAGATATCCGGGTGAAGTTTCAACCCACTTACAAACACGTTCCCAAACATACACATCCATAACGTGTTCTAAATATTTATGGTTCTCCTTTTTTTGTCATTTAGTTTGGGAGCATTTTTTTTTTGCCCACAAGACCAGCATCCCAGAGACTCTTTAATGTTGTAGATGAACCTTCTGCATATACACACTATTCAGTGTTCAGTAAAATGAGGGCCTGTTGACAAGACACCATTTAGTTGTCCTCTTGCACAAGTTCATCTGAGCCTTCCACTTCTCCCTTTGTCCATTTTAAATCCAGTTTACTTTCATATAAAGACAGTAATGTACACATTCATGGTATAACCTTCATCTATCAGCAGAGAGCGGTACAATTAACTCTTTCCCCGCCATTGACAGAATTTTCCATCATTGAGATAACGCTTCCCCGCCACCCAGGTGAAAAAATACTATAGTAATTTATAGTAAATACTATAGTGTTTTTGACCCATACTATAGTAAATTGTAGTATACTGTATATATTATAGTATTTACAACACTTTGTTAATGAATGCTACAGCATACTGTAGTATTAACTATAGTGAACTGATAAACTGTCATAAATACTATAGTATACTTTAGTTTTTACTACAGTAGACTTTAGTGGATATTGTAGCATTATCTACCCTATAGTTGTAGAAAACTTATTATAAAATGATTAGTTTCTGTCCTAGATTCTGATTGGTCAACAGCTGTGTTTTACTCATGACAAAACACTGCTATGACCGCTTCACCCAACGGTTCTGTGTATCACTACACAACACCCTTAGCAGACACTCTTAGCAGCGTGAACTGTTTGTTCTCAATTGATATTGTTCATTGAAGCTTACTGCATTATGTAGAAGGGTATTCTGAGAAAAAGATCGAGTGAGCGAGCTTATTACCTGCATTCAGATTTAGCATTTTCCTTCAGGTCAGTCCTATGTTCATAATAAAACATCTCCGATGTCCGATGTATTATCCCGTCCTTTTAAAAGTTAAGGGGTTTTCCCGTGACTGACAGCGCTAGTCAAAGCATTTGCCAGTTGCGTCTAGTTCCGTGTTTACAACCATGTAAAATGTCTTTTCAAAGTAAAAGTCTTCGCTACTGACCGACACACTCATAAAGACAGTCTTTGCCGATATCTAATGGCATAATAATGTAACTTCTGTTGCTGTTCACGGTCAGGGACTACTTTTTCCGGCGGAAGGAATGCTTTAGTTAAAGTTTACTTCATGAGTTGCATTGATACACATTTTTGGCTTTAATATTTGTATTGTGTGGTAACCGTTTTATAAAAGCAATAAGGTACTCGAGGCTAGTGCTGTATTGTGAATAAGTCACGGCTGAAGAGCGTTGTTAGCTTTTAGTAAGCGTTGATCAGATTCAAGACCTCTCTAAATGTTCAAATACAGCATATGCTTGAAACCTTGCATGCTAATACATAGGTGAATTGTTGAGGTAGAAACAGCCATCAGGTGTTAAAGGAGGTTGCGGTGGCAGTGAGGAGGAGGAAGTCACTGTAAATGCTAGTTACACAGACCAGCAGACTGCAGATTATTGCCACCCTGGCCCTGTTATTAACACACAGAGCTGTGAAGAACACTCCTGGACGCCCTGAGTCAGCAGAGTCAATCACTGAAGGCAGAAGGCTGTGATGGCCAGTGGTTTTGTGTTTGTGGGTAGTTATCCATGTTCCTAGTTGTGTAATAGGAGAGGAAAGTGTATATACTGAACACTTCTTCTGGAGACCACCACTCATAGAAGGTGATTCCCACAAATACATAAAGAATATATTAAGAAAAATATAAAATACAAGAAAATATAAAGTATAATACATACAAACGAGAGGAGTCCAGTCCTGTTTCTGGAGGGCCACCTTCCAGCAGATTTTAGTTCCAGCCTTAATTAAACACATCAAAAACCAGTTAAACTCAAAACTAAACTCTTCAGGAAGGTGGTCCTCTAGGAGTAGGATTGGTCACGCCTGATATAAAGTATGCAAGACAACATGATAAAGAAATGCTGAAACTAAAAACTGAATTGGAATCCATCTTTAATGTAAACAGCAGGATGTTGCATTTTTAAACCTATAACAAACATGAGGGGAGAAAAATCATAAATCATAATTATAATACCCACAATCTTAAATTAAATTAATCATGAAAGTTCAAATGAAATTTGACGGCCCTGAAAAACAAAAATTTATAATACTGACTACTTGGCAGCAATCACGAATATCACAAAAGTTTATACCAGCTTACAAAAACAGAAGCTCAATATTGCTTTGGAATGTTACAGCAGTCTGCCATAAGTCTGGTTGGTGTCAAGTGAAGGAAAGAGCTATATCTACACGCCTGCGTTATAGTCAGACAATGTACGCACGAAGCAGGTATGGTTTAAGACAAAAAAAAGGCAACCTCTTGCATGAAGCTGCCTATTTAATTTAACAGTCTACAGTATAAGAGGCATGAATGGGATACTTGGAGAAATCATTAAGAACAAACTTGGACTTCGCTAGCAATATAGCTGCCGCTTGTTGGAGTGAGAAACATACTACAGTGAGTGCTACATGCCACAATCCCCTAGACTTTTTGCACACTCTACAGGGAGCATCCCACTCCGAACAGCCAGAAATTATGATGGGACGAAAATTCTTGACAACCATTTTTTAACCAGAGAAGTGGGCTTGTTTGAGGAATGTAACTGTTTGAAGAGATGTCTGGAAATGACTGAGACAGGACTAGAGTGGTTTAGGACCTGAGGACCAGTTTGTGGTGGTTCTTCAACCAGACCAGATGGTTCATAGGCCTTGCAAGCCAAGTCCATTAAGTTCAGCGAATCCATTGTGATGAGGCGTATTAGAGAGCCAAGTTTTAGCAGGAAAGGGTTCTCCGTTTTTTCATTTCTTTAACTTTTTAAGTCTTTCTTCCAGTATGCATTTACGAAAAATCAGTCAGTCCAGTGAAAGGGGATTAGTTGCAGTCATAAACAAAGTCATAATTGCTTGGCTCTTTGGGGATTGGGGGAGGAACTTCAGGGATCTGGATGTTCTCCAGGTCCAGGAGGCGGAGCTTCATTTCCATGTTAAGAAGAGTGTCCATGTCTGAGCGAGTGAACTCACTGGTCATCTCCTTCCCCAGCAGTGCATTCAGCCCATCTGTCCACACACAGTACTGAAAAACAGCCAGAAAATATGACATTAAACCACAGCATGCACAAAGTCCAAATCACACAAGGAGGTGCAATAGCTACCACTTTATAGCTTGCAGTTGCTGGTTGCTCACCTCATGCTTGTCAGGGGCAATGAAGTTTAGATACTCATCAGACTCGTAGAGGACAGAGAAAGCCAGCTCCAGCACCTCCTAAAGAAGGAAAGAGAATTGACACAATCTGTCAAATGCTAATGGGGCTGCTGTGTTTGTGTGCCTCCTATTGCGTGACTTTTGCAGATCCTCTCCGAACATATTACGACAGCAGATGGTCCAATCTGTTGTGTGTGTGTATGTATACAGGCCTCTCCTGCTGAGCACCAAGAGACAGCAGTAGGATGATCAGCACAGGAAGTACATCAGTGCTTTACCATAACAAGATACTTCAGTCTCAATGACTCTACACAGAAAATACATGGAGTCGTTTTTGGGGTTGCTCTCAGGAAAGGTATTCAATGCATTTGGCAATTGTGTTTGGTAACAACCTTGTCGAAACTATGGACATGCCAGCAAAGTTACCAATTCAAGTAAGAAGAGGACTCCTTGTTCAATTGACCCTTCGCCGGGAGTTTGATTGACAAGCGATCTAACCAATCATAACGCCAAATCCGCCATTTTGTCCGACAAAGCAGTCAGGAGTTAGAAGATTAACCTCAGTGGACTTGAACTTGAAAAATGGTGTGTACTGACGTCTTTCCGCGTTTAAAACAACATTCCTTCTCATGTTCATTCATGTTTATTTGATGCTATAAATTAACTAGTGGGAAGAGATGATCGGTTCACGAGCCGTTTGAGCTGAGGCGCTACGTCACGACACAAAGAGCCACACAACGGTTTTCATTGTTCGAATTTCTTAAAAAAATTACACAATTTGAAAGCTGGGACTTTGTTTAATATCAAAAGTAACCTGCTCTGTCTTGTCTGTCGACGTGTTGTCAGTGTTCTCTTTGCTCCGTGATATATTTTTCACTCTGTGTGGCGTGACAGTGCCATGGCTTGTCGGACAAAGCAAAAGTAACTAAGGGGGGCGGGTCTTTGCGAAGGGTCAATCCAAGGGCTCGTTCACACAGAACGTGTTTTGCTTTGAAAAACGTGAGACGTGGGCAGTGGAATTGGGAAAAAACCCAATGTCTCGAGATGCGTTTTCTAAAAGTTGAACTGATGCCATGTTTTTAGAACGCCATGTCATGAGACTCTGCAAAAGACGCAAGACGTAAGCGCAACGGTCCTATTCGAGCTAATAGCAGCTTGATTGTAATCTCCGTCCTATAGAAATTACGGCGAGCTGCAAGAATGCGTTGGATTCGCAGTGTTTGGATGCCAATGTAGGTTCGCAAAGCCATGAGCATCAACAGTAACGCAACATCCGCCAATGTTGACGGAAGGCTTGTTCGAGATGCATTGGAGTAGCGCAGACCGATCGGCGTGTGACATCGGAGTGCCGTGGAAGCATTTGTAGAGCATACGACTTCTTGTGCTTTTGGATTGTTATCGCGTTGCTTTGACGTCATGTACTGATTGGTCTGCGAGAAGCAGATGCATCTTGAACAAGCTTGGTGTGTTTGTGTTTGGCGCTGCTGGGAAAGATGAGTAGTATAGAGTGACATAAGACCTGGCTCTGTAGCCTGTGGAAAGGCAAACCGGTTCTTAAAAGGCTCGTTAGTTGAACCAACTCCGAACTGGCAATAGCACTAGCTCTGAACTTGCACCCAGTTCATGCTGTTGGAAAAGGGGTATAATTGTCTTTTTTGGGTCAACTAACCTAAAAAACAGGATTGAACCGGATCATCCAAACAGCTTAAAGCATCACTGGATGAGAGCTACATTATTCACATCCAAAATGAGAGCAGACACAAACAATTCTGACCCCTCTCATCTCGCCTACGCAGAGATGAGATTACATACAACCAAAACAATCGGAATAGAACAGTCTCTTTTCAGCAGTTGATGAGGGAATTGATTTTTAAAGTCAAATTCCTATTAAGATAAATGTTGCTTAAAGAAAGTACAAAAAAACAATATTGATACACATTGTTATTTTAGAGTCAGTGTCATCAGATCCTTACGGCTGTGTCAGAAAATTCCAGCTATACTTGATATGGCCTCAAGTTTAATCATTTTGGTCAACAGGGAGTCATTTTTTTTTTTTAAGTTGTGGCATAAATTTGACATTGTCTGCTTTGTTCTGTGGAAAGAAGAAAGGTGACTTTGAAACTGAAGTGAACTGATGTATCATTACTCACAAAGCTACAAGGCATAACTAATGCATCCTTTGTCACCAAGCCACACACCACTGCATCAAAGGAAAATTTGATCTTTTGATATTCAAGATCATTTTTGCTCACCTTGTTCTGCTTCAGAGCTCCCTTTTCCTTCATGTGTGGACAATCTTTACCAGTGACAACAGCTTTGATGTCAGCCACAGGAACTACCACAGGGAACAAAGAATAATTAATAAGACCATCTTAATCTCATCTTTATAGAGTGATGCCACTACACAATGATCAGAACGCAGGCTGTACTCACGTTTGTCCTGTAGGGAATCATGGGGTACCTCTCCCTGAGGGCTCTCCTCCAAATCCCCGTAGTGGAGAACTTTATGATTGGGCGACAATCGACAGTACCAGAACTTGTCTGTAAAGAAGCAGAGCAGTGGGTTAGTCTTCCACAATGTAATGCTAACAAGTTGTCTTTCATTCTAGTACAATGCTTAATATGCTTTGGCTTTTCCTTGCGGATTGGGTGAAGCCGTGACTGGCAATTTTTTCCCCAAATCCCTTCCCAATGCTTCCTGTGCTACGCCAAAAGCAGACAAAAGTGATCACTGCCAGGACTGCTCACATTTAGTCTAGAAGGCCATGGCTGGCACTCAACTCTAGTGCCTGAATCCAAATCCTAATAGCTGGGAATAGCAGTTTGGCAGATTAAAAATCATTGTGGATGTGGAATGAAAGAGTGTCCTGGAGGGTGGCACTTCACAGGCTGCATACATACACCCAAAGAGATAAGGAGTGTGCAGTAAACAGCTTGATCACTGTACTCTTTCTATAGTTTCAGCTTACTAACAAACCAGCTCAATAGACTGTTTATCCACCACTGTGAATGTGCAATGAACAACCAGTGGATATTGCAGCCAACAGCCATCTGTGAGCCCATTCTGAGATGTCAGAAGAGATATGTGCAGAATCGTTTAATATGCATGCAGTGCCACGTGCATGATGAAAAAGTGGCTTCCTTTGTACATGGCTTTCCTGAATTTCTATTCTAATTGATGACATAAGTCATGAGACGGAGTGATGTGGATGAGGAAAGAATTGATTTTTATTTGCCTGATGAATGCTAGTGCTGTGGTGCCCTTTCCTCAGGCATCATGCATGCACTTAAACCTGCATCTGAGAACATAAGATCTCCTTAACCTTAAAGGGTTAGTTCACCCAAAAATGAAAATAATGTCATTTATTACTCGCCCTCATGCTGTTCCACACCCGTAAGACCTTCGTTCATCTTTGGAACGCAAATTAAGATATTTTTGTTGAAATCCGATGGCTCAGTGAGGCCTGCATAGCCTGCAATGACATTTCCTCTCTCAAGATCCATTAATGTACTAAAAACATATTTAAATCAGTTCATGTGAGTACAGTGGCTCAATATTAATATTATAAAGCGACGAGAATATTTTTGGTGCGCCAAAAAAACAAAATAATGACTTATATAGTGATGGCTGATTTCAAAACACTGCTTCAGGAAGCTTCGGAGCGTTATGAATCTTTTGTGTCGAATCAGCGGTTCGGATCGCGTGTCAAACCACCAAACTCGTGACCGGTGTTTTGTTTTGCTCTATCCTCTGCACTTCTGCACTCATGTATCAGATCAGGGGTTAAGTCTTTTACCATAAATCGATGCGTATGGCCGTCTGCAGGAAGCTAGTAGTTATAGTTTACATAGTTTTAAATATGGATATTTTTCTTACAAAAACCCATCGCTTTGCTTCAGAAGGCCTTTATTAACCCCCTGGAGCCGTATGGATTACTTTTATGATGGATGGATGCACTTTTTTTGGGTTTAAAAATCTCACATCCCCTTTACTACCATTATAAAGCTTGGAAGAGCCAGGATATATTAATATAACTCTGATTGTGTTCATCTGAATGAAGACAGTCATATACACCTAGGATGCCTTAAGGGTGAGTAAATCAAGGGATAATTTCATTTTTTGGTGAACTATCCCTTTAAGGAAATCCGGAATGTTCGCTGTCTAAAAGAGAACAAAAATCTGAAATGTTTTAGCGAATTAAAGGCAACGAAGAATTCAATTTTAACATTATTCGGAAAGCTCAGCCTCAGGCAACTTTTGCAATACTTAAGATTCAAGGTAGGAACTGGACAGCTCATTTTCTACACCATGAGAAAAGAGCTCTGCTATGGGGCAACAATAGGGAATACAAATGTCAATGTAGCACCTGTCAAAATGAAAAACCACAGGTGCGCTTCCTTCTGTCGTTTAAGAGCAGTCCTTAAAAGCTTGCTGAAAAGGTTAGTTGTTCACGGACAAAAGCAATGGTCTGACATTGGGTTATCTTGGGATTAAATATATCTGGTTTTGGTGGCTTCATGTGGTCGGTGCCACCTGTGGGGAACCTCATTCTAAAGATTGTATTAGGAATTAGAACATACCAGAATGTCATGACGCAAGCTGTTGAAATGGCACAAATACATTCAATGTGTTCAGCCTTAAATGATAAGTAAATGACATTATCAAGAAGGTTACTATAACAATAATAAATTAAACATAGTAAGAACCTATCATTGTCACTAATGAAAACCTGATACATTATACTGCCACATACCACAAACATGGACATGGGCAAAGGTAAATATTCAATGCTATTTCATGTGGGGCGTTCACACTGACAAGAATGAGTCGCTGAACTATTGGCTACTAGTAGGCATTCCTCCTTTATTGCTGTATCCAATCCTGCATTCCTGACACCTTGGAACTTGTAATTCTCCCACCTCCTACTTGAAAATAAGTTGGGACAGATTGATAAAGCACCATTCCATTTGGTTATTTTCAGTGGACCAATTCGAATTCTGAGTTTCCAGGAATGCAACATTCAAAAATTCCCACCCTGGATTTTATCTGATTTCAACTGTTCACATAAGCTTCACATTAGTAGTCATGCTTCATTTTTCTGAACTTTGTCACAATAAGGCAAACCACTGGCAAATACTGACTTATGTGTAATGCACATGTCAATCAAATTATGAGAGGGTGCCATGTAAGTCATATTTAGCTGCAATGGCTTTTGGCAGATAATATAATAGTTGATTGTGAACAAAAAAAATTTTTCATTCACACAAATGAGATTCATACTAGAAGAAAATTATGTCAATAAAACAGGCAAAGTGTGACAATTCTCAAATGAATAGAAAAAAAGAGAAAAGGCAAGAATGAGAGATCTAGTGGGAAAGTGGAGACCCTAAGAGAGAGAGAAAGAGAAAGGAAGAAAAGAGAAAGAGAGAGGCAGACAGAAGGATGCATAGCAACAGACAGACAAGGTGTTTAGTCTCAGAATGATCTAATCCTGTAGAAGTGTGAAGAGTGTTAAATTCTCCAGGCTAACTGATAAAGCCTCCCTCTGAGCTCAGCAGACAGCCCTCCTCTTCAGCCAGCCCGCGTAAAAAGCGATATTACATTTGACGATCCTTCAACTCTCCAATCTGCGCAGTAAGCTTTATCACACCCACCACTCAGCGCTTGTTTGAAATTGGCTCCATACTTCCGCTCTCTCAGCAACGGACAAGGCTATTTTTCACACTTGCTAAATCATGCTGTCGGTTTAATAATAGCACTCATAAAAATATTACTCATAGGACGTATAAAATTCAGAGTGTTTATGTAAGATAGTTGGATAAAAGCTATGGTGTAAGACATTCTAACATTTCGTTACCATACCAAGAGATTGCTGAATGCAAATAATAAAAAAAATTGTGACTAATGAAGGTCTTTGTAATTCTGAAGTTCTGTCTTTGAATGAGAAGCAGCCCAGTAGAGGTCACCAATAAATTAAGTGAATCATTAAGTGAATCAGTTCACACACTTAAGACAAGCACAAAAAAAAGATAGTGAACTAAATACTCAGAGCTGATACATTTAAGACTTTTCAGCTGAAAGTACATTCATTTTAGGGGAGAAAAAGCTTACACTGTGAACTAACCAGACACAACTCCAGTAAAATTCCAAATTTTAAAGGGAAACTGAAGGCGAAAATGCTACGTTACACATGTATTTTTATTTATTTCTGTGCTGCTTCAGCAAACGGCATCCTTTTTATGGTTCTCCTTAGGGAACATTGAGGGATTTGTCATGCAGTATCCTATATTTCTCTACTACCACAAGCAATCTCTGTATAATGGATAATATACACGAGGCGCGGGATTGTTGCTCAATGAATTTTCTGTGTGGGTGGGAAATGCAGAAACAGAATCAAGGAACAGACAAAATGTAGTGTTGTTCATAGCTGCTGGATAGGACAGAAACTTCGATTAACAAGAAAGAGGCAGCTTCTATCACAGTTTTGTTGTGCCACTTTGTTGCCTTGTGACATGGTGTTTGAGTCTTTGGAGCCAAAACTATTTGGAATCTTTATGGACTTAAAATGGTAAAAAAAAAAAAAAAAAAATTGTTGAACATGTATGTTTAAGTGTCTGTGTTTCTTACCCTGTCTCCTTCGGCTGCTGATCTTCCTGAAGCAGGTGCCCTCACACAGGCGATTGAGGCGTTGCTGTTTGATCAACTCCATGATCTCTGGCTGGATTTTCTCCCTAAGCTCCCTGGAGAAACATCAGACAAATGCAGTTTAAAGTACTGATCCACCACTTTACTGGCAGTATACACAAAGAAAGACTGAAAAACATAATTGTGACATGCAGACTTAGTCTTTAGACATTTCTTTGTAACTCAAGTCCAGGCAAACCTCCTTTTATCTTGTGGTTTTGCTAATACTACTGCCAAACTGACTGTGTTTAGTTGCTTTAGATCTAAAGCTGAGAATTTTGCAATATTAATTACCCATTTAAAGACTTCTCTAATGAAATTTAACCAATGCCCAGAGCATTAACTGAGTAATTCATGAGCAAACAATATTTTGATCACATTCTGTGTTATTAAATTGGCTTATCTGGTTTTGATTTTTGTTTTTTATTATTTTTATGCTTCATTTTGTTAGGGATTACAAATTATACTGTCAAAAACCAAGCTGATAAATCGATATATTCCTGTTATAGTGAAAAGACTGAACCATGTTACATATTTCACATTGACAGAACATGAAATCATGAGTGATATTTCCAGCATTTAAGTTCAAACAAGCTCTGAAAGTTCAACACGGACATTTCCATTTCACTGTTATATTGCATGTTGATGTTATAGACTGTTCTTTGCAATTGTACATTCCAGCTCAAATGACACTACTGTAATGCAGTGGGTAATTTATTTAATGGAGTCTCCTCTTAGTTTAATTAGTTATGAACCATTTAAAGGCTTGTTTTCAATCATGAGTGGGACACAGGTGCAGTACACATGGACCAAAACTGGGCGAGTCCAACTGTGGGAACTGAGTGCTTTAGATAATTGAAGAGCTTCCAGTGACTCACAGGATGGGCCGGGATTGGAAATCCTCCTGGTTCATCCTTTCGGATTGGCGCAATTTGAGGATCTCAGTGTAGCTCAGATTTTGCAGACGACTTTTGAACTGATCCAGAGAGTTAGGCTTGATCGTGAGAGCACGAGTGATCTGTTCCTTCACCACCTGCATCACCTATAGCACACACACACACACACACACACACACACAGATTTAATCATTTAGGACATCATTTTATGTATTCAGGAAGACAAACTTCTCATTCTTATATCTTGCTTTAACTTTAGTACAGTTTTTGAATCAAACAAAGACAAAAGATCAGACAATTGATTGAAACTGTTCACGATTATGACAGCACAAGGTCAGTATAACTGACATAAAAAGACAACTTTCTTGACAGGTAGTGTACATGCTAAGTGTCTACACACATTCCCAGACAAAAGGTTTCTGAAAAGACAAGGAAAAGAGTGAAAGTTGGATAGTAAATAGTAAAAATTGCAATATATTTAAACAAGAGTCTTGGGTGTAGAATCTATGAGCGTTGGCACCCAAATTCACACACGCATACACACATTGGGTTTTCATGTTTTGTGGAGACATTTCATAGACATAATGGTTTTTATACTGTACAAACTATATTCTATCACCTGACCCCTAAACATACCCATCACAGAAAACTTTCTGCATTTTTAGATTTTCAAAAAACATCACTTAGTATGATTTTTAAGCTGTTTTCCTCATCGGGACCAAAAAATGTCCCCACAAGGACAAGGATTTAGGATATTGGCATCTTTGTGGGGACATTTTGTCCTCATGACATGGGGTAAACCTGAACCACACACACACACACACACACACATATGTTGGGTTTTCATGTTTTATGGGGATATTCCATAGACATTATTATTTTTAAAATATCCCCACAAGACAAGGTTTTCAGATATTGTCCTCTTTGTGTGGACATTTTGTCCCCATAACGTAGGGTATACCTGAACAATATATTGTAAGATGATTTGGTAAGAAAGAGTTTGTTAATAGCATAAATGTATTAGCAAACTCTTTTTTACCAAGTCATCTTACAATATATTGTACAAATTCAAATTGCTGGCAAACACCTGGACAGGCATTCACACACTTATTAAGCTCCAAATGAGAAGCTTCTAACACTGTCGATACGATACATCCTTGAACAAAGATCAGTTAATACCTACCCAAGACACTACTGTACATGCATCTTAAATTAGACTCCCTAATGCTTCTTTAATTACTGTCCTACAAAAGGTGAAACACAGCAACTGCCAACAATGCACTGCAAAAATGTTATTCTTACTTAGAGTTTTTGTCTTGTTTCTAGTCAAAATATCTTAAAGTTCTTAAATCAAGAAGCATTTTCTTGACAAGTAAAAATTATTTTCTTGTTTTCAGAAAAAATAAGTCAAAATTAAGTGAGTTTTTCCTTAAAACAAGCAAAATAATCTGCCAGTTGGGTAAGCAAAATAATCTTATATCAAACCAAAAATAAGATATATAATCTTGTTTTCACTTTGGATTAAGATTATTTTGCTTACCCCACTGGCAGATTATTTAGCTTGTTTTAAGGAAAAACTCACTTAATTTTGACTTATTTTTCCTAAAAACAAGAAAAAAAAATTTTACTTGTCAAGAAAATGCTTCTTGATCTAAGAATTTTTAGATATTTGGACTGTAAGAACAGCATTTTTTGCAGTGTGGAACTGAGCAAAATGGCTTCAGAGACTTTGGATTTAATTTGGATTCATCAGTTTTCATGCTCGGTTTCCTCTGAATCTCTGCACAATTCATCCAAACCCTTCTGATTTATAAAATGACAAATGGGATATCACAGATATCCTCGAACACAAGCTACAAGACAACAAATCCTCATCAAGTGCACCATTTGGGGCACATATAATGACTACAGGGTATAAGTAGTGCATACAGTTAACACTGTATGTTAACATACACACACTTTTGTGTGTGTGTGTGTGTGTGTGTAAAATGTGACGTCTACTGAAGAGAGGATGAGTTTTGAGGCTTTGTTCTCACAGGTATTGGTTCCACCACTGAAGAGCATGTATTAAAGGGTTAGTTCACCCAAAAATGAAAATTCTGTCATTTATTGCTCATACTTGTGCCGTTCCACATCCGTAAGACATTCGTTCATCTTCGGAACACAAATTAAGATCTTTTTGATGAAGTCTGAGAGGTTTCGGTCCCTCCATAGAGATCCAACACAACTACCACTCCAAGGTCCAGAAAGGTAGGAAACGAAATCATTAAAGTACTCCATTTGACTCCAGTGGCTTAAACTCAATTTTATGAAGTGATGTGAGTGCTTTGTTTGTGCAAAAAATAAACATAATTTACTACTTTATTTACAAAATAATATTATCCAAAGCTTGTTCATACAACAACGTCAGCTCGCGTGTGAACACAACACACGTGCGTCGTGAAGCTCTTGTGAACACTCGCGCATGTGTGTTGAGTTGACGCGTGAGTCTGAACACAACATGCAGGCGTTGTGAAGCTCTCGTGAACTCGCGTTGCAGATCAATGTTTTTTTAAGTAAAGTGGTAAAGTGTTTTTTTTTTTCTTTTTTCAAACAAAGCACTCGCATCACTTCATAAAATTGAGGTTGAACCACTGAAGTTACTTTTATAATGTCATTTCTACCTTTCTGGACCTTGAAAGTGATAGTTGGGTTGGATCTCTATGGAGGGACAGAAACCTCTCAGACTTCATCAAAAAGATCTTAATTTGTGTTCTGAAGATGAACGAAGGTCTTACAGATGTGGAACAACATGAGGGTGAGTAATAAATGACAGAATTTTCATTTTTTGGGTGAACTAACCCTTTAAGAAGTTGCTTGGAAGAAACTCTTCATGTGGAGATAAGAGGAGGCCAACCAAGCACAGTCATGAAAGCCATCTTGACGATTACTGTCTGATGAAGAATCAAATGCAAACAAACTGAAGTGACAGCCAGCAATGGACTATGACACAAGAATTCGCCCATATGCAGCACAAGAAGACAGCTTTTCTTTATCCTCAGATACAGAAACGGCCAGCTGCCATAAAGCCACAGCTTTCTTGGTGATGCCTGAATAATCGCAACTCGAAACCGCAAACGGGGTTGGTGTACGCACCGAGCCTTGGGCTACAGATCATATGCTGTGATTAGCTGGGGAGCACAGCAACGCATGAGCTGGGAAGCTGGAACCGAGTCTAGTAGCTATTCACGCATGCATCCCCTCCCAGTCATCCAGAGAAGCAGGTGCCGCTGGCTCGCACAGCAGGATTAGATTAGGTTTAATTAGTGATAAGACTAGGACAAGGTCAAGGCCCCCTTCCAAATCACTAGGCTGATATGTCGGTGCTTGAAGAATGAGAGGAGTGATTGCTGGAGGAATAAATCAAGATGGCTCTATTCAAACAGCACAGTAAGGTTTAAAGGGGAGGGGGTTTTGACAGCTGCAGGTGGGGGATGAAGAAGCGAACGTCTCCACTTGAAACAATCCCTTATGCCGGAGGAAGCAATTTACTGAGCGCATTTGCAGATTTTTCACGGTTCGACATTAATTAATCCAAGGCGCTCTCTCACTTCCTTTTATCAGCCTCTTCAAATCAAGTCGTGATGGCTGAAATAGAAGCAGACCTTTTATTTCTGAGGACGAAGTGATATGGGGGAACAGTGGAATTTCAGCTGCTGATATGGTGGGCGGTGATATTTATGAATAAAGCGGAAATGGACCTTTTTTTTTTTAGACAAACGCACGCAAGTGTGTCACAGCCTCAGCAAGAAGTGTGCGAGTCTTCAACTGCCCTGCCATGCTTATTGTCTTTCTCTCGCCTCTCCTCTCTCGAGCATCTAAATGCACAGAACACACTCGCCCACTGTGTGTCAGCCCTGCAGATAATACAGAGTGACATACAGAAGAATGAATGTGCAAGTGTTTGTGCGCTTATGAAAGCGCTCATAAGACCAAGGCTGTTATTTTGCACTGGACTATATATTTTGATTTATATTGATACATCAGAGCTATTATTATACTCTCTAAGGCGCCTGCATTATTTAATACATTTGAATGTCAAAGCTATAACGCCATTGAACAAATCTATTGCTTCCCTTAGGCACAACAAATGAGGGATTAATCTTAATATTAAAGTGTTTCTGAATCATCTTTGGAAAGTGAATGGGCTTGTGGGATCACGCCAGTGCCATTAAATGGCATGAAGAGAGTTGTGCTATGACACAAAGTAATATAATATATAATATAAATAATATAACTTATTAATACGTTCATTTATTAAACATATTAATATATGTTAATTTCCAACATATTTTGGGTTCATTTTTAAACAATAGTTGAGTTAAATAAAACTACCCAGCAGGTAACCCAATTGCTTGGTCAAAACAACCCAATTGCTGGGTTCGTCAATTTTCAACCCAGCATTTTTAGAGTGAATAGTGCAGTATTGGATTATACTGAGGAAACAGATATAAACAAATCCAGATTTTAGGGCCCTTCGAGACGAGTGCTGTAAAAAATATTTATATCCCTTCATAAATTTTTATATCTGATAAACTGGATGCTGAACAGCTGGAAAAAGATAACAAATTGATTTTCTGGATGATTACAGTTTAAAACTAATTTGTCCTTTGGGGTCTAAACCAATTCCAAACAAACGTCTATGATACACATGCATCAGTAAGACAAATAGTGATGCATGTGCATTAGGTTTTCCTGTCATTTTATATCATAAGCAGTGTAGCGCAACCAATGCACATCCAAATGTGAAAGAACAACCATCAACAGAAACACACACACACACAAAACAAAACAATTATGAGAAACCAATCCATTATGAAAGTGTTATTTGTTAGTTTGTTAAAAGGTAAAACTCATTTAATTTTACAATGCATCTGTCTGGCCTATACACAGACCAACATGCAAAAACCACCATGACATAGGTTGGTGCTATTCCACATATGACCCATGAAAAGCACATTACTTCTAGTAGCATTTTCTTGGTTTACCAGCACCTTTTTTTTATTTATTTATTTTTTAATTTTATTTGCAGCTGTGGCAATTTGCTTACTTCCCTCATCCAGGCAGCCAATCAAAGCACTGTTGTGCCTCCAATCAGGGCAGGCAAGATTTATCACTCCCGTCCGATTTTAATTACAACTTTGCACAGCTATCCATCATAAATTCACAGGTATGCCTCTCTGTTTTACATACCAGCATATTATTAATAGTCCTATTTTTTTCCTACCTGTAATTATGCAAATGCTGTTATTTAGTTACATCAGAAGACTTTATTGATTTAGGAAGATAAATCACATATAAGTTTATGAGCAGCGTTGCTGTAAACAAAGCCTAGAAGAGGATTATCTTTATTCATGATCCTGACATTTGGATATGACTAATATACACAGGAAATGTCATATTAAAACATTCTGCATGCGATGCTAAAGCAAACATCGGCAACAGCCACAGGACTGTCTTAGTAAAGCTTTACACCGTGTCCTAACCAGATGCGATGCAGTAAAAATTTTGCGACAAGCAATTTGTCTGTCCACACCAGACGTGACATGACTACAGGATCAATCAAAAATCACAGCCAATCAGAAGAGCATGTGGGAGGGCTCTCTCTGCAAGTGCACTGCATTCTCAATGATCCATACATTTTAAACCACTTTACCATCATTAAAGAGAGACTGATACAATCTTTGTCATGGAATATACTTGAGTTCACAGTTTTAACATTCATTTATTTTCAAGATCTGAGGTAAATTATCCATTGTTGCTTTCAGTATGGCTATAAAGGTCACACAAAATGATATTCAAAAGGGGCTTTTGCACTAGAGGAACCTTTTCATAGTTCCTAGAACTATTGGCTGAAGTACCCGGATTTTGCCGTGTTTTCACCGCAGGAACTAGGAACGATTTTAGGTCTATGAACTCCTTTTGGGGGAACTAAATTTGTTCCTACTTCAGAGTAGAGTCTAAACCAGCTCTATAGGAACTATAAGTGATGTAAGTGTACATTGATCGGTCAAACGCATGTCAAACGGCACCCGGCATTTTTAAAACGCCATGGAAGAAATTAGTTCTTGGGGAACTATCCTAGTGGCTAGTTCCTATAACGGAGTTCCTAGAACTATTCGGTGCGAAAGCCCCTAAAGTATATAACCAGTACCTGAGATAATCATTGTAGTAGTTAGCATGTTGCGGTACCAGCAGCAATGTTGCAGAAACAGAAACCGTTTCTAAAATAGAATCCTCTGATAACGGGGTCGAGGCTGGTTAGGACAAAAAATGATTAACATGGCAAAGATACCTTTCATCGCATGTCACAGTGTCGCGCCACATCTGGTTAGGACACGTGTTAGGATCAAACCCAAAAGCTTCGTATTGGCACAGTTCTCCAAAGACAAAGCTACTTAATTAGCCCAGGAAGTCACATCAACACACAAGTCTTTGCCACAACTGCAACAGTTCATAATTATCATTTACTTGTCAATCATTCAAATAGTGTTTAGATAATAAACTTCAAATCTAAACTTTTGCAGTACAGGCTGGGAAGCATATCTTGCACTTGCCTCTGTCATCCCTCTTCGCATTAATTTTGCTTGTTATGGACCGTAGACCCAATGGGGTAATCAGGCATGAAAAAGAAAAGGGGCATTTATCCATTCCACAATCGACATGCTAATTATGCTGTTTCCTCCCCCATAGTGATTTTTATAACAGTTAACAATGATTCACATCAAAGAAATGGGTATTATTTCAAAGAAAATAAATAGATATCATTAACGGAAAAATCATTTGCTGGAAACACTGACCACAAAGACCATGAATTCAGATGCATTACATTCTGAAGTAATTTTTTCTTAAATGCTGGAGGTAAGCCTATGAATAACAAGTGGAGTAGACAAGGATAAAACACCTGTGCATACATATGCATGCCAAGAGAGAGACCTGCAGTCTTGCATGCAGTAGGATGCTATGGGTAGGCTCTGCACCCACTCTGCAAAAAAAGCAGGAAGGTCCATCGAATCTCTTCCGCTCTCTTTGATAAATCTCTGACCTGGCCAGGGTTACATTGCGGAGAACCTGGTGTGTTAGTTGTAGTTGCAGGTTGCTGGATTCTTGCTGGGGTGTTGAGACGGATATTGAGTATCTGCACTTGGCCATACAACTTGAATAGTCAGTGTTGTATGGTGTATAAGTAGTGGTGCAAGGGATCACAAAACTCACGGTTCGGATCATATTACCGTTTTTTGAGTCATGGATTGAATTATTTGTGTAACTTTTTATTTATTACTTAATGCCTAATTTAAGTACTTCTGTACCACAGCAAAAACTACTAGCCTAACTAATAAAGTTCAAATATTATTAAAGGCAAGTGAACAGCCGGTAAAAAATAAGAACAAATACATGTACACAAATTACAAGCATAGATAAATACAATATAACAAAGTTACAAATAAAGTAAGCCCTAACATTAGTATTTAGGTACAGAAATGTAATCATTAAATGTAAAATAACACTATAGTGTTCACTGTATAAATTACAAATAGATTAATCTTTGTTAAAGATATGTTTTGTTGCTTGATTAACATAATGACAGACAGCAGCAGGTATTTATAGGCTGCTGTCACTTTAAGACCGAATGCACTGATCCAGTATAACGATACACATCCAATTTCTTTCACGACGGTTTACATTCACTTAAGACATAACTGATTGTGTTTACGAGAATGCTTGCCGAGGTGAGTATTTTAACATAATTTTGTGTGCATGTGTCCATTCAAGAATAAGGAGATGCAAAAGAGGAATCAATTTTGTGTTCTCTGTGCAACCTGATCACATGAGAATCAATAGTACATGAGTGTAATCTCATAGAATATTTACGCCAAAATGAGTTTTGCTGTGCATATGATACACAGTTTTTCGCGTGTATATGATACGCACTTTATGGCGTGCATATAATACGCTTGGTAGTCTTGGGTAGGATGAGTGGTGTGGGGTTCGTGCCTATTGTATAAAGTGCGTATCATATACACGCGAAAAACTGCGCATCATATGCAGGCCAAAACTCATTTTGACATATATATTTTATGAGATTACATGTGCGTACTATTGATACGCATTCTCATGAGAATAGGTTCCTCTGTGTGCGCGCTTCAGGTGTGTGCGGCCGTGTGCACAGATAACAGCGAGCGAGTAACGATTTGAGCTCTCTTTCGCCTCTTCTTGTGCTGGAATGGTTTAAAATCACTTGAATGTGTAAACTGGCAAGAAAACACATGCAAATGATAAATTTCACTCTATGATGCTTAAAATTAGCAATTAATCCGTGAATCACATGCGTGCCAATAGTTGTTGAAGTATTGAGGATGACCACACAGAGAAAGACACATGAACAAGCATATACATGGCCAAGTGCATGCAGGCACATTCTTAACACGCAAGTTCTGTCTGACAAGGGAACTTTTCATAACACAGGATTTTGAAAAAGCACCCCAACAATGGAGTAATATAGCAGGTGGCACTCAACTCTCTCAGGATCCAGCCACACATCCATTCTACTGGCAGGAGTAACTCTTTCTCCAAGGGCCAGCATGAAGCATTCTGAAAGCATCCAATGCATTAAGGTCACTTAAGGTCTCATGAGACTCAGCTCATAGCGTAGAGTAGCACTGGTTTTGTGTGTGAGAATGAAAAGGACAAAACGAAGAGAGAAGGAAAGGAAATAGAAAAGTACGAAAGGAAGGGAAAAGGAGAAAGGAAGGAAAGACGGGAAGGAAGGAATGAAGGACAGGACGGAAAGGAAGAGAAGACAAGGAAGAAAAAAGGGAGGAAGAAAGAAGAAGAGAAGGAAAGGAAGGAACAAAGGAAAGAGTGGCGAAAGCAAAGAAGAAATGAAAATAAAAATAAAAAAATCTTGCTCTGCAAGGGGAAGTAGGGAATTGTGGACCGGAGGCTTGGGTGCGGATGCTGAGCACGACCAAACAACACCTCCAGACATCATTCACTTTATGAGATATTGCAGATTTATGCTTTGAAAAAAAAATGCTGCCTGCGATATTACCGTAATCAATCAACGTTAAGAGCTAGCTGACAGCCCATCACAGATTTCAGAAGTGCTGGGAGATTTTTAGTCTTTTTGATCATCCACAAAAGGTCAATCCTGTGAACATTGTACCAACAAAGAATTCACAAAGGACAAGGCTGTATACGAAAGGGATTAACCTCAATACAAGCTTTCCTTGTAAAAAGAGTAATAAAAAAATGCCAAAAAGACAGTGTTGATATCTCAGTACACGCCTATGTACACGTGGAATACATGCACAAATAATTCAAACTTAATGAACAGGCGCACAGCAACGAGAGCGACTAGAGGTCAATGTGCTACGGAGAAAAGAGTGATGGAGAAATGACACATTAAAGCGCTCATTCATAATAAGTACCCAAGGAGGGGCTGGGCTACGGAGGAGCGCGCAGGTTGGAGCGTTTGCTCTGGATCGCTTCCTCTTTAATCGCTAGCTGAAATCTGCCTCTAACCTGATTACTACAAGCAGCTTCACACAAAGCCTGCTCCATCTGTGCGCCTGTTTTATCTCTCGTTTCCCATCAGCATCCAGGCAAAATTGCAAATGACCCTTCATCCTTTTCATTCAGTCTACACCCGTTTTTCCTCCATGCACCCGACGCGTTCTCTTCAGCAGTACTCACATGCCATTGTCACCTCCATGATTGGGAGCGCGGATCCACGCTGGTCCAACCCAGTGTAGCAGAGATGAACCCTGACCAGGTGCAGGGACAATCAGATCGCCAGAAGGAAAATAAAGAGTGGTGGCAGATGGTTCCTGGGTTGTTTTTGTGTGTGTGTGTGTGTGTGTGTTGCTGATGAAAACAGACCAAGCTTTAGCCAAAGGCTGCTTTCGTCTGGCCGTTCATGCCATCAGCACTCTGAAGTCTGAAAGCATCTCCAAGCAGCTCAGTTTATGTCCATTTCAGCGCTTAAGCCTGATTGGCCAGACGCCACGGCTGCTTCAGCCAATTGCGTTCCGGCAACATGGATCACGTGGTTTGTATACAAGGGAGGGCGTCTGAAGAGGGAGAGATTGGAAGGGGGAGGGGTGGGGGTTGTGCAAGCTTAAACAGAGTCACTACATCACTACTACTGTGCTTGGATGCACCGAAGTGGCCATTTTAAAGTCAGGTGTCATAGCTGCCTTCGTCAGAGCTGATTGGATGGAGAAGACAGCTGTTTATGAACCAAAACACACACACACACATACAATAGCTGTTCTATATTATCTTGAAGCAGGAGAGGGAGTAATTAGAATGTGGTTGCCATGGAAACAGGCAAACCATTGCCCGTCAGATTTTTTTTTCTTGCCCCAAGAGCATCGCTGAGAGCAGACCCACCTCCTGCTTCTCGTCTCCACACCTCACACACACACACACACACAGATGGACAGACAATATTTACAGGATGTGACAGGCCTATCACAAAGAGAGAGAGGCAGTGGGGGAGGAGAAAAATAGCATGTGTGTATAAAAATTAGATGGTTGTGTGAGAAGAGGCAGAGAATGGTGAGGTGCAGTCATCCGAAAATGGTGGAGGTCCATCAATGCTGTATAGTGACAGCGAAGCCTCATAATCATTTTACTGCGTGTCTGACTGGATCCACCAAGACAAAAGAACAAAATGGAGGACATAATAAAAGACTTGTGGCTCACATGCCACTAAAAAGCCACAAAACCATCCAGATTCAAGGGTGTCAGAACCTACATACATTATTCCTCTCTCTTTTCAGGATTCTTTTTTTTTTTTTTTTTGCATGTGAAATAATGTACAAGGATCATATACATTTACAAAATGTAATTATACATTATTCCTCACTTAAAATGTATTTTTATTAAAAAATATAAATTAATAATAATAGTAACAATATAATAAAAAAATAAAAGAAAGTTAAAATATCAGAGCAAATGTAAAACTGGCTTCAAGCCATGCTTTAAGAGCTCAACGAAAGTGCAATGAGCTCAAGGGAGGCAAAAAAAATAAGACTGCCTATCTTTGAACCTTACAAAAATGTGTACTTGCCTCCTCTGAGAAAACATGTAGGAAACATATTAAACTGGGGCAATGAGGTGTTATAAAGTTCATACTACTTTATTAGAAGTGAGTATTCTATAAGGCTTAAAGAGATATTTATTTATTCTGGAGGGATAAAAGACCAACATGTAATTAACTACTGTCTCTTAAACTTTTAAGACACTATAATACTTTAATTTCAAAACAATGCCAAAGTTACGTCTACTTGAGAAGGTGACATCTGAACAATGAAGCTCAGAGTTATTCCTCTAAGTCTGTATTAAGCTCCCACAAAGGTGGGTGGAGAGGTGGGTCTAATCTTCTTCAGTTCGATCAGGATTGTGTCCACACACGACAAGTAAACACAACCCAGGGATGTCGAGACTTAAGTGTTAGAATAATTTTTTTTCTCTGAAATAAAGGATTGACTATACAACTCCCACTGCCATGATTTCATATCTAGTGGGTGAAATCACATACAGTCATTCTGCTGATGACGTGATGGTCTTATTATTCTATGTGATGGTTATATATTTGGAGGGAATACAGGCAAGCATTGCAAACCACTAATGCAAAAGTCATTCTATGAATAATAACAGCTTGAGAGGACTAAAGTTTTGATTAGTGCATTTCACCACCTCAACCTTCTCGCTGCCATCAAAAGAACCTGAATCAAATAAATCTACCAACAGCAACTTTTCATCCCTCATGTAAAGTTTAAGGCAGAGACTATTTCCATGTGTGCCAGACAACTGTCAGAAAGAAAGAATTGGGAGTTCTGATCACCAGATTAAACAGCAGTTTTATCTCTATATTCAGCAAGTCTATTTATAATGAGGCAGGAATACAGACGAGGGGCAAAAGCGAGCAAGTTTTCTCAGATGTGCTGCTCATGTAAGAAAACAAAGGATGATGAATTTAATCACAGTGTCCAGGGAGACATGCTCCAGGGAGATATTTTAAAAATGAGTTTTCATGTCGATGAATCTTAATTAAGCTCAAATATATACAGATATACACGAGATGGTCTTTTATTCTATGCTACAACTCGGGGACAAGTTTTCTGTGTGATTATCATAATTACACAAACAACAGCCTAAATCTCAACCGCCTCTTTTACCAGAAAAAAAAAAAAAAAAGATTGTCTCTGCCAAGAGCTTGGAACAACCATCATCCCCCTACAAAAGTCCTGCGATTCCAAGTAGCGTGAAGTAGTGATAGACTAATTATCTGATAAAGAGCTTGATTGGTTGATATAGTGAAATATTAATAACAAATTTAAGGGCTGTGTTCAGTAGCATACTAGATTTAGCTATGTTTTTTTTTTTTTTTTTTTTTTCAATTTTGCTGATATTGTTATCCACTGCTGAAATTTTGGTATCATGACAACACTATAGCATTGGCCAATCACAAACCTATATTAGTTGACCACTAATGTGAGAAGATGATGAGAGAACAACACAAAACTCAAGTAAGAGAAAAAGAATGAGCAAAAGAACTTGAGGAAGAGGGAGACTGATGTAGAATTAGACACAGGTGCAGGGTCTCAATCAAAAAGGCTGCTCTCACCTTATTGAAGTCTTCAGAAGTGGCTCTCATCTCTTTCCAGGTTTTGTTGAGTAGTTGGATACAGTTGCAGAAGAACTCCTCAAACGAACGGTCGTGGGTGAAAAACATGGGGTGGAAGTCATGGCAGTTCTCGCTGGCTGTGAACAAACACATGGGACAAAGTGAGCGTTTTGTTCATTTGTCAAATATCGCACCCCAATCCACCTGAGGAAAGTTGATTTATCAGGTAAAGCATCAATATCCATATCACATGACAAAGCAATGCCCTATATTTAGGTTGATCTGCACTGGAGTCTCAAGAGAACTTCTCACTCTCCAACTGGGACTTTGAGCACAAACTTTTAAGGAGGCTCACGTGTCCGTTTTCTTAGCCAGCTTCAGCCCTCACGTGGACTGCTCATACATTGATACATCAGATATGGCTGGGAACGAATGGTGCTACCTCACGACGCATCTCTCTGAAAGAGCCTCTTGGCAGAGCAGACGATTATTCTCAAACATGAGAAGCATGCGCTTGGCTCTCAGGACACCTACACATTTGAAGTGAATGTGAACAGTCGGTTAAAAATGGCAATTTTATCGCTGTGTTTTCTTTCAATGCATTCCCTTGCCAGCCAGTCACTGGTCTTGATTTAGAAATTCAAAAAAACCCTTTGAGATTCTCAAGAACCTCTTCCAATCCCCACAAAAAAGGACTGACATCATGCTGTACTAGTTTATGTTACATTAAACTTGAGATTTCAGAGACTCCAGAGTTACGGTCTTGATTTTGTGGTCTTGGTTTTAGGAACTCTCAAGATCACACAAATGCGGTCCTTCTCTGGATTTCATTACTTAGTTTCTTGGTCTGGTCTGAGTTTTAAAACTGTCGTTGGGCATCTGTCGGCCTAGTTTTTGCAGTGTGTTCTGCACCGATGGCAGTAGTTGGTGAGTGAAATTGATACTCTTTTTTTGTATATTCACATTCCTAGCTCTTCCCATTTGACACAACAGTTGACTTTCATCACCGCCTTTATAGTCTCAGGTCTGGATCTTCCCAACAGAACAGCTAAATCCCAAGTTCCTCTTAAAAAATGCCTAAAGACTCTTCTGTGAACACTTGACTTACAACTGTAAAGGCACTTACTCTTAAAACTTTCTTGTAAAGAACCCCTCTTCATTCTTTTTCTGTTGTCTCATGGTATCCCATACTTTTGTTATTTTCTGAGCAATTCTGGAACTTCTTATCTTCGCTTTTTGAATCCCTTATGTCTTAGTCACTTTGAATATGGCCTGGGTCTTAATGGTTCTTGGACTTCTTGACTCTAACTAGCCTCTTACTAGGCTTACAAGCACACAACACAGTACGTAACAGCAACGTACAGACAGCATATAGATGGATGTGATGTTGGCTGATTACCCTCATAAGAACGATAAGAGAGAGACTTGCTCTTCATCTCGCCACTTCATAAATGATCCTCAAAGATTTCCCCCCCGGGATATTACTAAAGCAGGATTATGGAATGAGAGCTCTATGATGATCTATCGTGTGAGATTAGTGCTTTATAAAAAAAGCCTAAATCAAATCAGAATGGCTGCATGGGAAATTAAAGTCTGGGTGAGCGCTATAAAAACTGAAGGTGTTCATAAACAGCAGCAGTCAAGGTGAAAATGAAACTGAGGCTTTCACCCTGAGGCAGCACGCACCTGTGTGTGTGTCAGCTACGCCACTTTAATACAAACACTACTCGAGTGGAATGGTGCTTTGAATGAGAGCCACTGTTTGAGATTCTCATTTAGGGGAATTGAAGCTTCAGAGAACCGCCAAAGCCCCTGCAGAGGGCCAGTAATTGCATTGGCTTGGTCAAAATTGAAACTTCACAGCATAATGAATGATGCCTGAAGGCGCAATGGAGCTTTCATTGAGAGTGACGTCATCTGACCGGTCAATCTGAGGCTCAATCCACCCGACTGCCCAAGCCACAGAGCCTGGTCCTTTGGGATGGCTCCAACTGATTCATTGTAATAGTTTCCTTCTCCTTCAGAAGTCAGAGGAGTTCAAGGGTGTGCTGAAGGGGAGGGCAGCACTATCAGCACCCACCTGCTGAGGAATGAAATGTCAGAGTCACTTTGGCTCTCGCCTAAGCCCTGAGCTCACAGGTTTGGACAGTATTAACAGTCTGATGCAACTCTAAAAGTCTAGCTGGCAGTCACGCTAAATGGAGGAATCTCATTAAACCAGGATGTTCTCTCATATTGTAACTAAAGGATCCTCAAAGATTTTTCTGACCTTTTATCTTCAAAGCGGATCCTTTCCTATTTATATAGAAGTCAAGGGAATTTCTGCAAATATATGCATACACACACATATTGTATACAACACTTTGAATGAATAATAATGAGTATATTTTAATAATTTAACAACATTTAATTTAATTCAATGCAGCTTCAAAGTGATTAGTCACATTGCAACTCAGGTGATTGGCTCAAAAATTTGCCATGATGAAAAAAATGGCAGAATTCAGTCACGTACTTCCAGGGATCCTGCACCTGCCAAACAAAGGGAATGTTTGTGCAGCTATTATAGACCTCATGCATCCATTATGTCTACACTCAAAAGTACGATTACATCATATAACATCATTACATCATATTAGTCAGTTTCTCATGACTGACACATAACCGAGGAGGCGGAGAAATTATGTGCATGGTGTGAGTATTAACATGGGTTTTATGCCCTCCAGCTAACAACCACAGCACAGTGCAAAGCTGCAGTGTAAATAGCTTACAATTCAACATGTCAACTGCTTATTTGGGTAAGCAGAAGAGCTGTCAGAAAAGCGTTAAAACCTATTGCATGACCTTAATCCGTCAGCACAGTTACATCTGACCTCCTGTACTCCCTTCCATGAGCCTGTCATGAATCAGCATCATACTAGCATTCAATGTAGTTATGATTCCTCTCATGGAATCCTTCAACATTTGATGTCAGTCCATGATAGGTCTGCCAAATGGTTTTACAATTGGGTTTACAAAAGTGGTTTTAGAATCAATGTATTGTTACTCTTCTTTCCTATCATTGAAAATAACCACATCAATCCATGCAGTACATGCAGAGTTTTCAAGACTCAACACATGAAAAAAAACTAACTACAGCAAAGTCTTCAACTTCAACTTGTGTATTGTTAAAGAGAAATTATGTAATGGTATGGCAATCTGTTGATCCCTCAAGTCAAATGATGAGCCACAATATGCAGAAGTGAATCTACGGCAGGCCAACAAAAAGGACAAGCCATGTGATCTAAAGTCTGTATAAGACACTGCAGTGGAGGACACATGCAGCTAGGGTTGTCAAAAGTACCGACTTCGGTACAAAGTCAGTACTGAAGTTTTAAAAATGTGACAATACCAGCATTTCCCCCTAGCATTTTGAGCACTGTTGAGCAGATTCTTAAACTCCTCTGATTGGCCATTGTGTTCATGGGCTCAACAGATACAGTATGTCTGTGATTGGCTACAATGATCAACACTTCAAAAACATGTTGTAAATAGACATCTTTGATGCTCTTCACCGAGCGCTTAGATACACACAGGAGCTTTTGAAAGCATGCATCTATCAGCAGATCCGTCTATCAGCAGATATATTAGACATATCTGTTGAGCAAGTGAACACAATGGCCAATCAGAGGTGTTGATCAACAGTGCTCAAAATGCTAAGGGGAAATGCTGGTATTGTCACATGTTTTAAATTTCAGTACCGACTTGGTACTTTTAACAACCCTATATGCGACCAATTCATACCAGTTGCATGAAGTAGACTGAATTCTGAGCAGTTTAATGATTGAACAATGGTTCAATTTTGAGAATCTGGAGGTCATCACTAAGAGCTTCCACAACTTGAGCTAGGAAGCCTTATCCTCTGGAGTACAGGCTCTGCAGAGACTTGTCTGGGTGGTCTTTAATGCAGACATATGATCTTCCCACGTACTAGGAATCTGCTCAGGAATTTTACCCATATGTCCATATCCTTGTGCATCTTCAAGGAGGTCATAGGATTGTAGGACTGGCAGATGCCTTGCCCAACCTTGCACCTCTCAAAATCTGACATGATCATCTCACGTCTTGATGTTCTGCCACAGATAATTATGGAAGACAAGACGCATCTTAGGAGAAGAAAACAACAAACAAACTAAAAAAGCAAGTACAAGGCTGAAAGCCCCAAGGATGATATTCAAACCTCACACAGCAATCAATGAGACGTCCAAGATGAGATGACAGCTGTGAGAGGTCATCTTCGAGGCAAGAGCTGTGATGAACTGACAAATCTACAGTGATAGATGCCACCCTGGCTCTCAAATGCAGAGGGAACACTCTTCAAGACACGGAGAATGAAATAATCATTGCCATTAGAAAAAGTACACCCTGTGACAACTCCAGAGGGAAATTAAGTCCAAAAAAGCCATACTACATTGGTTCTGCCAAAAAAGAAACTTTCACATAACTTCTGAAGACTTGGAATTTACTTTTGACCCAGTAAAGTCTGACATATGGAATATTAGTCAGAAAAATAACAATTTATTGAAACTTAAGACAAAATATTTAAAAACATTTTTTTAAAAGTTTTTGTTTAGTATCATCTCTGACACATCAAGCTTTTTGTTGGTGAATCTCTAAGTAAATGTTGGAGAATTGAGGCAGGAGAATCTTTAAGCAGGAGAATTCAAGGAGAAGTATTACTTGGGGCAGGTTTGCCAACATGATGTAAACAACTGATGATACATGGCAGATGAGACCGCTGCCAATCTGTTCACTTGTCTCATACTCAAACGTCTAGCCACAAACATTCATAAACACAATTCAATCCACAAACTATAATACTCACGTCAACAAATTATAATCCACACATCAATCCACTATCATAAATGCTTGTCAATCCACAAACTATCATACATGCACTTTAATACACAAACTATTGATTTCCCTTTGTAGATAAACATGAATAGCATCTATTTCATCACACACATACCTATCTTGCTGTGTAATATAAGCACAGCAGATGTTCTACTGGACCTGCACCTCTGTGTTTGAATGTGGGTGAGATGCTGACAGCAGCTGCATCTGTTCACTCATCTATTTTGCATGAGAAAACTTGACCACACCAATGGCACAGCTGTCTTATCTTTTTTAATCCATTTTTTATCTATTCATTCTATCCTGAAAAGACCTCCCAGCAGTCTGACATTTCATACAGTATTCAGAAATGAACCATCCAATTGTCGTCTCCAAGACCGGACAACTTTAAGCTTAACTTCTACAGGGAATCTATGGCAATAATGCAGGGGGTTCACCAATTATTGCTGGATTTAAATTAAATTTTTCTGCAAAAATATGAAAATATGAGTTAAATACAAATACAATATTTAAAGGTATAGTTCACCCAAACCAGTATGACTTTATAGATATTTTAAAATGTGTGTGTGTGAGTGTGATGTGCAGTTCAGGTATTCCCTACATTTAGGATAGTAATACCAGAACTCTTTGACCTTGTGGGGACCTTTTTTGGTCCCGATGAGGAAAACAGCTTATAAATCAAACTAAATGATGTTTTTTGAAAATGCAAAAATGCAGAAAGTTTTCTGTGTGGGTTGTGTTTAGGGGTTAGGGGACAGAATATACAGTTTGTACAGTTTAAAAATCATTATGTCTATGGAAAGTCCCTATACAACAAAACCCAAAATTTTGTGTCCATTCAATGAAAGACAATGGTGTCCAAGAATAACTATAATACAGGTTTAAAACAACATGATAGTGATAGAAAGAATTACAAGACCAATTACATTTTTGGATTAACTATGCTTTTAATTTAACTTCAACCAAAGTTAAGAAGATAATATTCAGCTTCTTAGTTAAAAAGCTAAAGAAATGTTTCATTGTCCCTTCCACGTTAAAATATAATAAATTAAGTTTAAATGATATTCTAATGGCTCTGCAATGTAAACATCAAAACAAAGTATGCTAATACAATGATATGATATATACACATTATTAAAGGCCAGGCTTAAAATTTAACACCCAATACAAGGGTTCTCTGCACCGCCTATCTATTCGCAAAATGGTCTTCAGCCTCAAAATGATTCAAGACCCTTGTTTTCAACTATTCTTGACTTCAACTAGATAAAATACTGCATGTAAGTGGTTCTTTTGAACCTCTTTGAGCTGCTAATGGGACCTTATAATCTGAATCAGCCGCAGGGATCACTTCAAAGGCAGTGTAAATTTCTATTTAACTCAACTTAGCTCTCTAGCGTCCATCGTTCACTCCATGTAATTGCCCACACTGTGTGGATATTTGTCAGCATTTGTGCATTGTGCCAAGAGTGGTCTTATTACCGAGTGCAGCTGAAGTGAAATTGAAGAACTACAATAGTACGGGCCTGTCAATACTGACATCCATATCCACTAACTTCTGTACAGAGGAGAAAAAGAGCCTCAGTGAGCACTGAAGCAGAAGATGTTCCTATGAGAACATTTCCCACTAAACAAAAACTTCACTGGTTAACAAGACATGCGGGAGCTCCTTTCTGTCAACATGCAGAGCACTTTTTTACCCATTGTATATTTTCTTCCACTGCATTTCAACTAGAGCAAACAGAAGAACGGTCTGGTTTCATCCACAGACTTAAAGTTGATCCCTGAGGCATTACACAGGCTTGCCCAGGCATGGAGCCATGTGCCCATCTTAAAAGTGTGCCATATCTCAGTAGGGAGCTCATGATTGAGCAGCAGGGATGTCAAGAACATCATCTTAGAGGTGTGAGATAATACGGACAGTTACAGACAAGCCTATTCCTGATGCTGTTTGTCTGCGGGGAGCTGAGGATCATCGATGTTTGTGGGTGTATTAATGAAATCAAAAGCCATGGACCTCCAGGTGATCTGACTGTGACATGCTCATTGTGATAGTTTTACAAATCATAATACAAAACAAGATCCGAATTTGCAATCCGACCCACATGGCACACATGTGGTCCAGACATACATTTGATGTGCGCAATAAATAGAACTACTGTTTTACATTGCAAATGCAACTCATCTTGGCTTTAGATAAATGTAAAATGTAATTTTTAGGGCATTTGCTTAACATCAATATGTGACTAAAACAATCCTGATTAGATGCTATGTAAAATTGATTTTTGTAAGATGAAGAAGTTCACAAAGATGAGGAAAATGTGCTGGTTCGCATATATTTACTATATAGTTTTTGATACAGTTACTACATTTCAACTCTATAGTTGGCCAAATTATTCACAGTTTTGAGCAATCATTAGTATGTTATTTCAGTCATAAGATGGAAACACACTACTCTCTTCCCTCTGTAAAAGTGCAATAACACCATAAATCCATAAGCAAGGACATTTCTGCCAGTAGCCATTTTGATTCTCCTCATAAATATTAGATACACCTTTTTAAAGGCTGAAATAGGAAGCCATTGCGTGGCGTCTGACCACCGCAGATTCCATTAAAGCTTTTGCAGGAAAAACATGGACAGCTATAAAACTTTCAGCGCTTCTCTTGAGAGGAGGTGAAGCAGGGACACCTGGATTCCTGATAAATAATTCATGACTGCTGACGGAAGTGCCGGTCGAACAGAAACTCTTGTACCACAGCTAGATAAAACATATTTAAATGTGATGTGGAAAATGCCATTTAAAAAAAATATATAAATAAATAAATAAATAAATCGGTCACCGGTTGGGTCAAATTGACGGTATTGAGAGATGGATAGCTCAGGAAGAATTGTTTGCCCTGCAACAGTGTACTGTGCCAGCATAATTGAAGGGAAATGATGGCCTGAAAGCTAAAACAAGTGTTGGGAAACTCTTATTAACATAAAATGAGCAATCAACCGCAACACCATTGCAGTCTCCAGAGCTTTCACAGGTGTGACATGGCTTAGACCTCTTCCTGGATTGGTGAGGGCACAAACTGGCCCATCACTGCTGAAGTTAGGACATCAAAGTGAGTCATATGCATCAAAATAAGATGCATATGTCTAATTGTAAAATACACTAAATGAAAAGAGTATAGCGAGTAGTATGGCATAGTAGGTAAAGATATGCCCCCCATCAAAACAAGCCATTATACATCCTTCACGGCCACGTCAAATCAAACATGGCATCTACCCTGACTTAAGTCCGTAACTGCACTATAAATTGCTTTGAACAAAATAATCTGCCAAATGGAAACTTATTAAAAGAGTATGTGAAAGTGTTCTTCTCCTAGTTAAAACAGCAGTGTCCTCGCTCAGCCATGGCATTAAAAGGCACGTATTACTTTTTAAATGAGGAATTACATTAAGCTTTCTCAGCAAGTTCATTTAATTAAGTTTCCAATGACAGGATGGTGGAGCAATCTCCACTGAGAATATACTTGCCGTTCAATAACACCCAATAGCTGTCAGTGAGGTTGTGCTAATAACCTGCTAACTTGAATCAGAATACCAAATGGAGTTTTTAAACAATAAAATGCTTTGCTGGCTGCTCATTACTCTCTCAATATTGTGTTTAATAAATGTGATGAATCACTCCAACTGTGCCACATTAAATGGTGCGTGACTGAAAATAGCAATGGATTTACAGTTTTTTGTGATTCCTCAGCACTCCAGAGAAGGATGAAAAGGAGATTCTTTGTCTTAAACCAGCCGTGGGGTACAATTTACTGATGTGGGGGCAGAAACTGTTATCCAAATAAAATATCACTAGAAATTTCTTTACAGTGAGTAAATGGATGTGTTTTTTATTTTGTAGGTTTTTATTTATTTATAATACTTATTATTATGAAATCATCTTTTTAATTCATTGTTTAGATTTAAAGTTCAGGGTTTAGGAAAAACTTCAACTTTGAATTATTTAGTTTAATGGGTTGTGCACTGGACACGAATAAAACCACCAATCATGCAATAAAATGGAAAAAAAAAAACGACCAGAATGTCATGGGAACCACCTAGCAACCATCCAGAACACTAGGGTTGGGTTTTTTTAATTTTAGCGATTTCAATTGCAAATTCTATTCCCAGTTTCGATTCCAATATGGTAAAAAGAGTAAAACATAGATATATATATTTATTCTCTGTCTTTTTGCAAAACATTCTGTTGCAGCTGATTTCCATGAACAAAAATCAGCAGCCTAAAGAACAACTAACTAATAACCTAGACTAACATAAATTTCAAACATTAAAGACAAGTATAGTCAGTAATACAATAAGAACAAATAAGCAAATTAGCAATAGCACAAATAAATACAACTGAACAAAGTTCAGAAATTAAAATCAAATGTAAAATAACACTGCATAGTTTCTTTTATAAATAAAAATATAGATTAATCCTTATTAAAGTTACAAAAGTTATTCAGTTAAGATCAGTGAGTGATTTTCTTTTTCTCTTTGATTAACAGTAATGACAGACGGCAGCAGGTTTATTAGGCAACTGTCACTTTAAGACTTAATGCACGGTTTCAAAATACTGTTACGCATGCGTTTTCTTTCTCAACTGTTTACGTTCACTTAAGACATAACCGACTGTGTTTACGAGGATATTTTTACATACTTTTGTTTTGTATTTGTCCATTCAAGTGCAAGAAGATGCCAAAGAGAACTCAATTCAGTATTCGTGCACTATATGAGAGACCGCTTTCTGTGCGCTCGCTCTGGATGTGCCCAGCACAGAAAACAGCGCACGAGTGACAAATTGAGCTCTCTTTCACGTCTTCTTGCAATTTAAATGAACACATGGGAATCGATAAGCAGAATGCTCACCTCCATTTATCTCTGCCACTTTCCATTACTCTTTTCTCTATGTGAAAGGTCGAAACAACCTAACCAAGCGTCCTGGGTTGAGCTTGAGTCAGACTAGTCTAAATCCTCATGCATTAGCTCAGGTCAGAAATCATCAGTTGTTGCAGCCTCAACTTGAGACATAAAAGCAAGTCTTAAAAGCTCAGACACTGCAGAGGTGGAAGAGGGCAAACATTAGGCACTTTACTTCATTAATTTATGAACTCCTCTACAATTATAAAGTCTAATGTTGCCTTTTATCTTCACTGCTTGAAACTGTTCAATCTCAACATGTGTGGAAGAAAAACAAAGACAAAACAACAACAAAAATGATTCTTTCAAAAAAGAAACTCGATGAAGACATCTGGCACATGTCAATGGTAAGAAGACGTTTTAAAATAATGGCACTTACGAAGTTCTCCAACTTTGAGAATCTCACACAGCATCTTCGTCAGTTCAATGCTACTGCGACCGAATGGACACTCGTGTTTATCCTCACGACTGCTGTTCTCCAGTACAATCTGTAACATACACACAGAATTAAAAGGCAGCAGTGCCAAAATTTCTGTTAAAGCAAAATGCTTTGTAGAAAAAAAATCTACATGAACTACTTTAAATTTTTGTGTGCAACCCAGTTAGAAATTATTTTCCCAATTTAAAAAAAAAACAAAACATGTAATATTTATTAAAATTGTGACACCCATGAAAAAAAACCTGGGTTATTCTCACAGAAAAACAAAATAAATAATCACATTCCAATTTCACTTAATAATCACTTTCCATGCCATTGGCGGAATTTTCTGTCATTTATGACACAATGCTTCCCCGCCATTCAATATTGTTACTCATTCT
The DNA here is from genome assembly GCA_037950665.1 of Hypophthalmichthys nobilis. NCBI lineage: Eukaryota > Metazoa > Chordata > Actinopteri > Cypriniformes > Xenocyprididae > Hypophthalmichthys > Hypophthalmichthys nobilis. The sequence goes on along the minus strand of CM075483.1, from coordinate 8,164,861 downwards.
GACCAAGTTATTTTATTTTATTTAAACGGATAGTTCGCCCAAGTCTTATTTTTCTGCAGAATACAAAAGATATTTTGAAGAATATTGTTTTGGACTGCACTGACTTTAAGTACAGACAAAAACATTCTCTAAAATAACTTGTTTGACAGAAGCAAGAAAGTCCAATTATTTAAATTTTTGGATGAACACTCTCTTTATTTGGATGTTTATTTACTGTTTATTGCTAGAAATAACAAAAATAACACCAAACAAGTTTGTAAGCTGTATTTCAGTGTGGGAGGAGCTGTTGTCAATCCCAGATACTGTGATGAGGGGGCCCACAAAAGTGTCTTTATACTGCTAAATGTTTGGGCACTGTTTGAGTACTGAGTGTATTTTAGTGTTTATCGGAGAACAGTGATGAGCTGTAGAGTCACAGCACACAGCTGCAGAGGGCAGTGAAGTGGAATAGTACTGTTAAAGAGTAATGTGAGGAGACAAGGAATGTCCTCATTCAACACCACTTCACCGTCCTTACTGAGTCTACGAGTACGAATAGAGAGGTGGATGATGCATTTTGGAGGAGAATAACAGACAGGCTTGGCAGTGCAAGTATCACTTGTGACTAAAATATAAGTGCAAACTGAAAAATGCATTTAAGAGCACGTGCAAAAAAAATAAAATAAATAAATATTCTAGCAGGTCTTTAAAAAGTTTTATGATATTTAAGGTCATAAAAAGTCTTAAATATCTTAACTGGTATAACAAACATCTTAATTATCATTTTAATAGGTCTTAAATGTGGGGACAGAAAAACAGGAATCGCGATACAGCCTAATGTGGTTATAAAACGTCAAAAGGCTGAAATAAATATAAGCGCTGCACATTTTAAGTAAAAATGAGGCTTCAGAGCAGTTTGTATTCAATGAATACTGCACATTTATGCCAACAGATTGCTTATGATGTGCTGTTGATTAATTATAACAATGTTAACTTTATGAAGTTATACAAGTTTATATTGTAATATGCTGTATTGTTGCAAGAGTGCATATTTTATCTCCCTCATCTTTCTGAATGAGCAGCCAGCAATATTACAGCATAGACATTTCAAAATAACAGTCCTGGCTTGTTTATAATTAAAAGTCCCACATTATTCATTCATTTTTTTCTGATTAATATTGGTATTTTATTTAACTATTGTATATAAATTAAATCATTTTGCTTGTAATTGTCTTCTTGTATCCCTTTATTAAGGAAAAATGCATTATTTGATACATTTTTGTTGCACTCCTGTAGTTTTTTTAATGCGCTCCTAAACTTTTCAACTTAGGGAAAAACTCCTTGGGAAAAAAGTAAGCAAGCCCTGAGAGAAAAAAGTTTTAGCAACAACAGCAAAGAAACCAGACACAAAATCAGATCTTTCATTTAGAATTCCATTTCTCTTCCACAAACTGTAAAATAAATGAGATTAAAAAGGAAGATAAATAAACCAAATGGCTGGTAGTTTAATGGATTTAAAGGTCCAGTGTGTAATATTTAGGAGGATCTCTTGACAGAAATGCAATATAATATACATAACTATGTTTTCAGTGGTATATAAAGACCTTACATAATGAACCGTTATGTTTTTATTACCTTAGAATGAGCCATTTCTACATACATACACCACGGGTCTCCTTATATCGAAGTCGCCATATTGCGCTACCACATTTCTACAGTAGCCCTAAATGGACAAACTTCTCATTGCTTGACTGGCTACTCTCTGCTGTCTCAGATGACAACATATTTTTCCTGTGTTTGCCACCGTAGCTTCACTATGTACTTCGAAAGTGAGGAGTAAGCGGTGGACTGAGCCATTGGTTGCAATTCGCAACCTCACCGCTAGATATATATGAAAATGGATCAGTAGCAAAAGATATTTTCTTCCATAATGTGACGTACATCCAAATGAAACAGATATATATTTTTTTTTATTAAATATGAGTATACATGATAAAACGATACTCATGGATGAATTGTTCACAATAACATGCATTAACAAAATAGATAGGGTGAATTTCATGCCAACTGTAATATGACTTAACTTAATGTAAAAAAAACTCAGGTCTGCAGTGGTGAGGTAACACTTGACTTTAGAGTTGATAATTGAGCACTAGTCAGTTTATAAATAAATACAAGTGTTTTCTCATTTCAACACCTATGGAAAGTGAGCGTGTCTTACCCTGATATAAGCATCCTGATGGTGCCTGGCGAAATAGAGCATGTTATCCAGAGCCAGCATCCCAGGAGGAATCTGAGTGAAGTCCACCGCAGGATTCACATGATTCTACACAAACACACACAAACAAGCATGATCGAGAGGAAACACACACTCCAGCCGTGACTCCATGACTCGCATCGTAATCACGCAGAGAGTCTCGCATTGCATTTTGAGTAGTTGAGTCGAGATAACACGAGTATTAAATTGGTTCCACTGCTCGATCTGCTGAAAGAGTCCGTGATTCAGAAACAGGCCTGTATATCCCCGGTGGATGACAAAGGCCCAGCAAGCTTTCTGCAAATGCTACGACTGCGATATCGGCTCCCTCTACTCGACCGTCTACTTCAAACTAATCTGCGCTTTTCAGAAAATGTGAGATGGTTGGCTTTGAGGATGAGGGCTCTCTGTGGCTGCCTGACTGGATTTAGGGTTGCCAATTATGCTGTGTTTGAAAGTTCTTGCTTTCGGATGGACCCTGGTGAGTCTGAGGCGCTGAAAAAAGGGACCACAGAGTAAAAACGTTGTTGATTACAGACAGAGAAACAAAGAGAGAGAAACAGAGGGTACGTTTGGAAGGGCGTAGTAACTTAGTACATTTGCAGTTTGGAGTATGTGTACTGTGCAAAAATGCCATATATGGAATAAATGAGTTTGTAACCAGAACCAAATTCTGTATCCCACAATGTAATATCTTCAACTTGACATTACATTTCAAATGTGATGAAAGAACCTCAAGTAATATCAATGATTTTTGGCACCCTCTTCTTAAATCATTAGTTAATAGCACGTTAATGAAGCTAAAAGAATAGCTAATCCCAAAATTATAATTTACAGCCATTAATGTCATGTTGTTCCACTTTCTTTTTTCCATGGAACACAAAAAGAAACATTTTGAACAATGTTCACACTGTTCATTTCCATACAATGGAAACATTAAGAGACAACGGGATGTCAAAAGCTTGGTATGGGGTCAGTTTGATTTTAAAAGAAGTCTCTTCTGCTCACCAAGACTGCATTAATTTCATCAAAAATATAGTAAAAACAATAATATTGTGAAACTGTGTTCCATCTTAATATACTGTGTTATTCCTGTGATGGCTGTGATCATTCCTCCACTCCAGTCTTCGGTTTGAAATCGCTGGTGTTTCTAACGTCACAAACTACCTTGTAACCAATAATGTCAATGTATGATCGTCAACGAGTGGATCTCTGAGCTAGTGTGAGTGGAGGCGGGGCTAATTTGTATATTCATAGAGCCACGTATGCTAAATGAGGCAAGGGTATAGAGTTACATTCAAGCTATTTTAAGGCATGAATAAAGGAAAAAAAACTTTTAAATATGTCATTTTGGTGATCACAGATATATCTATAAAAGATATATTATACATCTTACCGACCCTAAACTTTTGAGCAGTAGTTTGTTTTTTTTATTTATTTATTTATTTATTTATTTACACTACCAGTCAAAAGTTTGGACACGGTAAGATTTTTTTTAATGTTCTAAAAAGAAGTTTCGTCTGCTCACCAAGGCTGCATTTATTTAATTAAAAATACAGTAAAAACAGTAATATTGTGAAATATTATTACAATTTAAAATAACTGTGTTCTATTTGAAAATATTTTAAAATGTAATTTATTCTTGTGTTGGCAAAGCTGAATTTTCAGCATCATTACTCCAGTCTTCAGTGTCACATGATCCTTCAGAAATCATTCTAATATGCTGATTTGATGCTCAAGAAACATTTATTGTGTATAATTGTACAAAATATTTGTGTACAATATTTCTTTTTCAGGATTCTTTGATGAACAGAAAGTTCAAAAGAACAGCATTTATCTGAAATACAAAGCTTTTGTCCAAACTTTTGACTGGTAGTGTGTATATATATTATATATATATATATATATATATATATATATAGAGAGAGAGAGAGAGAGAGAGTGCATATTGCGTATGCGTAAACATTAATATTCCATTCTGAACACAGTCAGCCAGAGACAAAGTCCACCGGCAGCCCACAGTACTTAAAAACACGTCTGTGGCGAGGGCACTGGAGACCAATTTCCCATCCATCAATGTGACAATGCCCTGAGAGAGTTGGAACACAGCCCTCATTAGCAACACTGTTGTCTTAACACATTCTGCACAGCTCCCTAACAGCAAAACTCCATGCTTCTCCCAAAACGCTGTGAAAATGGTGTCTAGACCCTCAGAGCTACCTGTCATTTGACATTGGTGGCAAGGAAAAACAAGTGTGTAATCTAAGGAGGTGTTAACACTGCAGGAGGAGTTTAGGGAAGGTCTTATCTTTAGACAGCACACGACACTGTGAAAGGGGTCTTAGTGAACCTCAGAAGCTCACAGGAGCTTGGGAGCACATGACAACTTCAGTCTTGCCCCCTTCAGGCTACTGACCACAGTATGTTATTGCACATGGGCCTTTCCTTCACACCTGCCTTGGCCTCTCCTTCTCCCTCTTTCCTGCTGCTTTCTTGTTCTCAAGTTGATACCAGGTTAGAAGTATAGAATAATAATAATAAACCAATAATAATAATAATAACATATATGTATTTTTTCATTATATTTATTTTTTTATCAGATTTTATTTTACAGTGGGGGAAAATGTTTCTCTTTTTATTTTTGAAAATGAATAATTTTTTATTAAAAATTATATTATCAGCATTGTAATTTGAGTGAAAAACTAGCAAAATAATAATAATACCAATAATAATAATAATCTGAATATTTGCCAGCAAAATAATAATGAATATATATTTCATTCATATTGCCCAGGCCTTGATGTCACAGGCGAAATGAAACCTGGCTGATAATCTCACATGAGAAAAAAATATAGTGTCAAAATATGACAGATTGACTTGCGGCATCTCTGCCATCTGGGCATGTCTGATGATTTGACCTGTTTGATGTGCAAAGGAGAGAGCGCTGGATATTTTGTTACAGTGAAATGTGTCAAACAAATTTGATAAAAGAGCTCTGAATGTTCTGAGCTTAGCCGAGCCTCAATGGATTCAGACAATGCTTTGAAATATGCAATCATAGTGATATTATTTGGGGACAAACAGCTTTAGCTTCATAAACAAATATGTCAAAAACAATTCTAGGTCATAGTTCATAAAATGAACTTGAGGCTTTATTCAATTTTTGGACCTAAATGAGACTCTTGCTTGCACCCACATACTAAAATGTATTTTTACCACTGATTCTGAGTTTGCTAAATAAGCATAGAGTACTATAAAAAACATTTAGATTTTTTTCCAGTACTATCAAATTAGAGTTAGCAAAGTGTATAACAATGTAATGTATGAAAACTTACGATAAAGCCCAGTTTTTTGTAGTCTCGTGTGTACATGGACTTGCGCTTCTCAATGCTGCCGCTGTTGTTGGACTCACACTCAACGTCAAAAGCAATCCTGCGCAGCTCAAAGATGATGTCCCTCTGAGCCTTCACAAACACAGGTATAAAACCATATTATTGCACAGACCTCTGCAATACTTGATTCTGAGTGTTCAATTGCAACATTCTGTCGTCAAACATAGTTATATAATCACTACTAAATGCTGCAATAGGCCAACTGATTTTATTAATAGTTATATGTTTCTCATATCACTCCAGTCTCTTTCTTTCTCAACAAAATAAAACAATTGAAACTCAAATCAATATGTAATGTTCATTTATTTATTTGGCAAGCAGCTGTATAATAACCAGGACTGAACATTGTCTACAACTGTAATAACTGTTCAGTGATAGAGATTCACCTGGTCTTGAGGGTCCATCTTCGTCATCATGCGGTCCTCCAAAAGGTTAAAAGTCAAAACTTGTAGCACATAGAGCTGGTGTGCCATCTCATCATTTATGGGTTTGTTACTCCTGATCACATTCTGACAAATGAGAAAGAGAGAGAAAGAGAATGTTAGACATATGGAGAACCTTTGACTGCTGTGGAGATGGTATCATGATTTTTCCAGTCACTTATAAGGTTAAAGAATATATATATATATATATATATATATATATATATATATATATATATATATAAATAATATTATATTTATATTTATATTCTGACCTCAAGTAAGCACTTTGATCTGTGATTTATTTATGAAAATGCAAATGCAAATATTATTATAAAAAAATGCTAATATTTATATAATTACCACTATTACTACTACTTTACCAAGCCTGAAAAACACCATTTTAAAATTCCCCAATATTTTCAGTATGTTTTTTTTGTTGTTGTTGCATGAATTACAGGAAAACAGAACCAAAGAGAAAGGTTTATGTTCAGATTGGCATACTGCCATAGTACTCGTACTATTTTTGTAGTATGTATACTGTGCACTTACAGTGAGGATGATTGAGCGCAGCTGCTTCTGTGCTAGAATGTGAGCCATCTCCTACAATCAAACAAAACATCGAGTCACCTTAAATCTCACACACTCATACTTATTCACACATACACATCTTCAATAACATCTTTGAAAGGTATAGCTCTGCAAAACATACGAAACAGCTCAGTCAAATATCAGTTAAATCACCTACAGAGGGTTCATCTTAACTAGAGAGCACTTACTGTAAGAGGACAATCAAGGATGTTCACATTGTCCTCATCAAACTACCATTACGAGCACAGCAAGGGGAGGAAATAATGTGAGAATAAGACAGAAAAAGAGAAGAGAAAAGAAGCGAGAGAGAAAGCAAAGGCATTTTGTTAGTAGCACAGAAATGAGAGGTCAGCAAAACAGACCTGGAGAAACTGTAAATTGACATTTAGAATATGAGGCAGTTACATGAGCCCGCTGTGACTCTTAAGTCACTCTCTTACTTAAAGCTGCTGTAAGCAATTTTTTTAATACTTCACATAAAATATCTAACTGCCTGACAAATATCACAAAAATAGGTGTCCTGAGAAACCACACAACCCTGGGCTCTGTAAACAGAAAACATGTGTTAGCCAATCAGAACACTTGGAGTCTCTGTCTGACTCTGTCTGTCAATCATTTTGCATGTTCAGATTCTGCTGACGTCAGGTTTTCTGACATATCTATGGAGAGTGGGTGTATGGTCGTATGAGGGGCGGTCTAATTCAGGGGCTAAGGGAATTTAGCAAGGTGGTTAGCATTGCCTACAACAGCTTTAACTAAAAAGTTTTTATTTTTTTCACAAAGTATTCTTCCTTCACTTCAGTTTATCAAATTAAAAACTACATCACTGTAAGTACTGATAACAAAAAAGCAAAATGGATTATTAAGGTGCGGTCACATTAGCAGAATTTCACAGCCAAAAAAGGTCCATTGTCTATTGTCAGTAGTGTAGCAATGTATGAACCACAGATCACACAGAAATCACTTTCAAACTAAACAGTTTCCTGGCAGTTAATGCAGCAAATTCGAGTGACAAAATCAGTGTGATGAAATCTTTCACTCTCACACAAAATTCATAATTATGTGGATTCCTATTGAAATGACTGGATTTCACACACAAAAAAATTGCAGAACGATGGTAAATGTGACCGCACCTTTAAGGATTGTTGTCTCACTCACTCCACTCATTTGGCTATTAAGAATAACACATTTAATATGCGTGGAGGAAGAAGGGAAATGATCTGAGGTGAAAAACTAACACATTGCACACTTACAAACAGACACTCAAGCACATGCAGGTAAAAAAAAAAAAAAAAAAAAAGACAAAATTATGCCAAATTAAGTGACTTGCATGACTTTTCACAAACAGCACTTCTTACATTGTATCCTAACCATGTTTTCAATGTCAAGCAATTTTTATGTTCGCACTGAAACCATAATGCTGCATGAAATCTAATACAGAATCTTAGCCAATAACAACATATTTGATTTTTAACATGCAGTGATGTGGAGTAAGAATTTGGACCAATGAGATTTCAGCGTGTGCGGGGCTACCCAAGATAAAACCAAAGGAATGACAAAAATATATCTAGTTCAGTCATGAAACTCTAGAGGGCACAGGTTAATAGATCCTTTACTTGCAGTCTGCAAGCAATCACATCATTACAACATTACATGACCCAAGCTGGTTGGCCTCTGCTGATCCTAGAGCCAATGAGATTGCTTGCTCAACATTTAAATAGTCTAGTTCAGTGTTTGCTGTAGGCTAACACTGAATCCCTCCACCTCCCCCTGTCTAGATCTGCTACAGGATTTATGTATGTCTTTTTATGCAGCAGCAGCATATCTTATATGCTTACAGCAGTGTGTCTGTGTATCTGTAAGCAGTAACATGTTCATATGTGCTCTGCAGCAGCAATAATCTTCATCAACAGAAGCAGTAGCGTAGCAGTTCTAGTCCACCAGGACCAAAAACATTAGCATATGCCATATTCAATAACATGCGATTTCGAGAGTTGTCATAATGTTGTCTAGATTACTGTTATGTGACACTGTTGACAGTTGCGGCTTGTTAGAACAAAAATTTAGACAAACATGGAAGACGTTCGGGTGACATTTTCTCACGTCTTGCCTTATGAAGACAGTGTCATTATTTAGTCTAGACAACAACAAGCAAATGGAAAAAGCAGAAAAAAATGGGTTTTTGTGTTTGCTGTACCTGTCTCTTCTCCTCAGGGGCTTTGAGGAACAATGCATTAATCACTGCGATAGTGTAAGTCTGAATGTCCTGATCCGTTCTGTTGCCAGAGAGAGAGAAAAAAGCAAAAATCTAAGAGAGCAACTATTAAAAGTATAGCTCACCAAAAATTATCAACATTTACAACAAAACCATACAGTAACTAAGGGTTGTAAAGCCCCAAATGCTTGACGCTCAGACATGCATATTCAAACTTGGCTGGATGCACTAATAATAGAGCGGTTTTGTAATTTGTAATTTGGAGCATGACAGTTACTACATGCTTTCATTATATGGAGAAGAATACATGACAAATGGGTATGAATAAATGGATAAATATTTCCTTTAAATAAACTGAGTACAATGCCAAAGAGATATCAATTATCCCTGCTCCATACCCTTGCAGATGAGGGATGAGCTGGCCAATGGTTATTTCTTGAGCCACCTTCTGGTAGAGATCTTGACTGTTGAGCACCATTGATTCCAGGATGGCTAGAGATCTCTGGAGTACAGCAGTGTCCATGGCAGATTTACACACATAACTGGCAATCTGAGGATGAAGTGACAAGTTAAAAAGGATAGAATGTATAGAAATGTGGATTTTAAATGTTTAAAAGCTAGTTTCATCAAAATAGAGCATGAACACAGTATGGTTTAATGTCTTATGACATTGAAGCCCCAACTCAGTGACAACTTAGTGAATTTTTTTTAATTTTATTATGTAAATTTATATTTATATATTAGTTAATTGCACTTACGGTTCCATCGTCCCAAAGTCAATGGGTTTTTTGATTAGGTTTTTGGTTAAATGCCTGAAATAAGATCACAAGCTCAAGATATTTTCGTGTTTTATTGGGTCCATACACCCTTGTATTTTTTTCAAAGCTTTTACTTGTCTTGTAAAAGGACGTTGCTAACAAGTGTCTAAATGGAACTACAGAGGTTGTCTGGTACATTAAACGTCATTACGTCAATCATGTAAACTCATCAACTCACCAATCCGCTTTCACAGCTTCATTTTGTTTATAATCACACTTTTGTAAACTAACTTTCATGGAAACTGTTTTTTAAATAATGAGCAAAATGGTGGTGATGTTGAAGTTGTACGACCATGATGTATTTATTTTATAGCCTACGTTTAGTTTTTTTTTTACTTCTGACGGTTTTATTTAGGCTTCAAAATTCATAAAAGTTGTGTTCATTTCTGAAGATTATCATGATAAACAAAATATATGTAAGAATCAAACTTTTCTTGGTCACAGAGCTTATTTTCTGCAATAATCCAAAAGCCAATGGAAAAATCCTATTGTTTTTTTTTGTCGAGGGAACAAAATACATCTTCATTTCTGAAAAAACACCCATTGATACCCATGTGGACACACCTTCTTGATGAAGGCCACAGAGAAGGTGTCCCAGGAGACAATGCCATGGTCCATAAGCTCCACGAAAGCCGTCAGTGTGAAGGAGAGCAGGTCACCAAAGCTATAAAAGACAAGACAACAGCCACTAGCCACGTCTCTACCGCTCACCTGAACTGAAAGAACAGCTAAGCCTCAGCTTTAGAGCGATAGTGAGTGAGAAGAATCAAGTAGTGAAGCTGGAGAACAGGAGGACATGGAGTCAGCCCAGCTGTTGTCCCTGTCCTTCAAAAGAGCAGCCAATGCCAGAGAGCTTGGCAGCAGGAGCAGCAGCAGCGGAATTACACTGGCAGAAATGTTCAGTGGTATCATGCAGCAGTTTGTTTGGGACATTATTGTTATGATGACTGGACACACAACAGAATACGATAGTCTTCAAAGGAATATTGTAGGTTAAATACAACTTAAAAAGATTTTATTCAAAAATGACCACTCTGTCATTTGTTCCAAACCTGAATGACTTTCTTACTTTTGTGGAACCAAGAGTTATTTTAGAGTTATTTGTTTTTTACTTCTATAGTATTTAATAATAATTAATAAACTAATTCTCAATTCTTAAGCTTTTCCATCTATTAATTATATTTTACTTTAGCTTTATATTGGTTAACAAAAACAATTTTTAATAGTTTTAGTTAACAATAGCAACACTGGTGAAACATGTTTTATGTCCACAAAAATACATACAGGTTTGGAACAATATGGGAGTAAGTAAATGATGACAGAATTTAAATTTTCATGTTTAAATGAACTTCCATAAACAGCATCTGTAGCATACTGTTGAATAACACAGAAAATAATTATGTAGAATTAATTTGAAGGGAGAAAAAACAAAAAACAAAAAAAAAACAGGACCTTTACTGGCCAAACATAGTCATACAACCATGTCACTGATACTGTCAATAATAGCATAATTTGTATTAAACCTCAAATATTCCTTTAAGTAATAAGACAGGGACTTAATTCAGTGTTTTAAGTAAAACAATTTTTTAAATCAATTAGTTCTATCTAAAAATATAATTCTAATCCTCATTACGGGTGTTTCTCAATCGGAAGGTTGCGTCCTAGTAAGGCTGCATATTATCTCGGCTGCCACTTTATCAATTTCCCAAGTTCTTAAGAACGATCCGTGCATATGGTCAATTGGGGTTGGAGTTAAACTCTGCAGGACAGTAGCCCTCCAGGAGAAAGATTGGACAACCCTGTACTAGAGCGTCTCATTCTAGCATTTAATGCTGAAGAAGACTCAAGCCTACAAACCTCCAAAGGACTGGACTAGGAAGGACACAGCCTCGCTAAGATGCAGCTTTCCATTTAAGAAGCACCCTATGTGTTTTTAATGAATAACACTGCCCCCTATTGTCACAAATACCTCAGTTCATGCTTTTTCATTATTTCTCATAACGAAAATACAGGTGGAACAAAAAGTTACAATAAATAAATAAATCAGGCCAAGAAATCTGGAGTTACAAAAACATAAATAACATTTTTAAAGTAACAGAACATAAAAGGCAGAAATGAAACGGAATTACTTAAAAGGATAGTTCACCCAAACATTAAAATTCTGTCATCATTTGCTCACCCTCGAGTTATATATATTTCTTTCTTCTGCTGGGGCCCATCAACTGTTTGGTTACCGACATTCTTCAAAATATCTTCTTTAGTGTTCAGCAGAAGAAAGAAACTCATACAGGTTTGGAACAACTTGAGGGTGAGTAAATGATGACAGAATTTACATTTTTGGCTGAACTATCCCTTTAAAGTTGCCTGCACTGAGCTATATATAGCAGTGAGTTAATACAGCGTAAGTTAGACCTCATAATAAATAGACGTTAGTTTGAACAGCAAATCATAAATATACCACTTGGAGCAGGAAGTATTTGCAGCTGGAATTGGGCAAAAAAAAAAAAAAAAAAAAAAACCTACAAAAAAATGTCCATGGTGGCACTGAAAGATGACAAAATATCACAAAGGGATATTTAGTGTTGAGTAAAGCAGTTTCTGGTTGTTTATGACAACCAATCATTTTAGAGGGATCCTGGGCAACAGTATTTTAAGGGAGGGGGGAAAAGCAGTGTTTTGATCAAGTTTAAAAGGAATAGTCGATGTTACAATTATATGGATATGTGAGCACAGATTCTTGTCAATGAGTGGGAAGAAAAAACAAAAAGGTCTCCCAAAAGTGATTAGTGTAAAGCTTCCCCTAAAGCACCAATGTTGCCCAATACCACATGCAAAAGAAAGAAAGACAGCTGATTTGGATACATGGAAACAATCGTCCAAACAAAACCATAAAATTATCAGAAAAATGGTAGTGACTGCAGCAGTTGGCAAGTGTTCCCATCGCTTTGATTGGTTTTGAGCACTGAGGCCAGAGCCCGATCATGCAGAGACTCAGCCCGGAGATTAGAGGGTAAGTGACAGGGGGTTATCCGGCTCGAGTGGCTTACCAGGGTTTCATAATCTTTTGGAGTTTCTGGTATCGCCTGAAAAAATTTAGGGAGACAGAATCACTTACATAGGGTCCAAATATTCCTTTATGAACCCATTATGACATTTACATTAGGAAACTCTGTGGAAAACCTATTGTTATGGTTACACAAGGTTTAAAACAAAGTACAGTATATCTTAAGCATCCAGTGAGGCATGAGCTGAGAGAAAAACATAGCTGAACATAAAAACATTTCTGAGAGACACAAAGCATGCAAAGCAGAATTGTGGGAGAAGCACACTGCAAATAAACACACTGCCTTCACACGTATTATAATGCACAATATGTGCTTAACTCCCTGAGGTGGTTATGAGCAAGTGTGAAGGATTACCAAAAGTATCCATTACATATCATCATGCAGCGTATTGCACTCATTTATGACTTAAACATGGCTCTTGTTTCGTCTCATGGTCTTGTCAGCAGGGCTATAATCCAGATATTACTCATCATGTTTGATCATTAAAGATGAGGCACACTGCCTGTTTGCCATGTAATTTCTGACCTAATGACTTGCACTGTACTTTTAAAACCCATTTAATCTCACCAGTTAAATTTGTGACCAGTTTTTGTTTACAGATTAGGGTCTGAAAAAGGGTTGTTGATTAATTTTTGTGTTGTGTTTTGTTTTGTTTTGTTTTGAGTTGTCAGAGTAGTCAGCTATAAACAACTGATGCAATAGATGCTATTTACACTAAGTGCAAATAGAGATAGATGCTATAAGTAAAAATAGCATATTTTATTAGCGACAGATGCCATTTACACTAAGGGCAAATAGCAATAGATGCTATGTACACAGTGAAAATAGCAATATATTCTATTTACACTAAGTGTAAATAGCAGCTTTTTCTTGGCTATATGTTATTTACACTAGGTGAAAATAGCAATAGATTCTATTTACACCATGTAAAAGTATCAGTTCTTTGCAAGAGTAAAGATGCTATCTATACTTTATATTGGCCTCAGTATTTTTGTACATTAACAGGATGCAATAACATCGTAGAGTGTAAATGATTATATTTATTAAAATTATTCAATGGATGCTGTCTTATTGGGAGAATAAAAACCCTCCCTATACCTAACCCTAACCAATAAACATTATTAAACACTCGTTCAGAGTTTATTTCCACTTTTAGAACATTATTTTCATTTTTATTGAAAATAATTGCGAACACAGCAAAAGGCGGATTCGAACCCATGTTGATCGCGTTAAAAGCCCACGCGTTACTGCTGCACCACTGAAGACATTAAAATCTGTGTGTCTTTTTTAAAACTTGAGTGGCCCAAGCAGACATTGGTGGGCGGAGCTAGTGTAAATAGACTCTCCGATAAAAGAAAGTGCAGACTGTCTTGAACATACTTTCACATGGCTGGAGTAAATATTTACATGTTCCGGACTGTTTAGCCCCTTGGAAGATGACGTCTGGGTCAAAGCTCCAAAACACAAAACAAGTAAAACTGGTGAACATACTAAAATTAAACTAAAATTAAAAATAAATGCATTGATTTATTTTGCATTTATTCATGATTTATCATTTCTTATATATCTCAATTGATAAACAGTTGTTTATATATAAACAATTGCAATTATTTGCAAAAATTATATTATATATATCAATGGTTTCGACTTTTAAAACCTTTACTGCAGTTTGTTTCATCAACCAATCCAAAAACTAAAATACATATGTACACTTAGCTGGGCATAATTTTGGATTAAATGGATTAATAATCAACTGGTATAATAATAATCAACTGCTGTGTGTCTGACAAATATAATAATTTGATATCATTAACCTTCACTAATAGCACAAGCTTAGAGATATCCGAAATAATTTCTGATTTATATTTCTCTGGCAATCAAAACAGTGGTACTAATCAGAGCGTTACTGTGGCACATGACCAGTAGAGGGAGCCACTACACCACTAACCCCTTAACCCTCTGACTGGCTACATTCATCCCCCATGATGTCAGAGTACTCACTCCGTACCCTCAAGAGTGCCGTCATGCTTAAGTCCTTTGAATAATCATTGCCTGGTCAGCGGCTAACAGGAATCCACGGCAAGAATGTGAAACAGTGTGTACTTGTGTGCATGTGCGTGTCCACTTGGATTCTTAATGGTATGAAAGGACTGCATAGAAACCCACACATAGGCTCTTTGAGGTCAGGAGCTGTTGACACAGAGCTGCTTTATATAAAACATACCCATGGAAATGATTTCCATGGTCAGCTCTTCAGTGTACCGAAATGCTGAAACACCTCAGCTGGCGGCACAGAGCTCCGATAAGTAAAAACGCAGCTATTGATTCAGTGAAATAAAACCGACATCCCAACGGCAGCCTAATTTCACTCAACTGGCGGAGCACCAGAGGGAAATCACTTCTGCTCATGCAAGAAAATTAATGTATCGGGCAATTCAAATAAATCTTCTTCCACAACTACATGAAATGTGAAGAGAGCCATCGGAATAGTATGACCTTGACAAATGGAGCAAGGACAGGCATAATTAGGTTAGCATGTAACGGAAAACAAAAGCACAAGCCTGTGAAGTTGACCAGCCGTAGAGGAGACATCCAGTTTGACAGACAACCATGTCTTTTTTTCAAACAATTTCTTCCCTTTAGCTGTTTTGAAAGTGTATATATCTTCCTAGCTGCCTTTGTTTCTTTAGTGCATTAATATTCCTTGACTCTTCCTCTAAATGTGTTTCTCCAGTCCCAGTTTTCTCCCTCCATTTTTCTGCGCTCTGTCTCTCCTAAGGCAGTTTGTGTCTGCTGGCAGAGCTCGGCCTCCTCATGGGACCGTCCGTATAGGAGTTGAAAAAGTGCCAGCGCAGCAGATAGTCTATCTCCGCTTTAACCTTCAACTGAGATGGTCAGGCCACAAGGCTGCTTTACTTCACAGAGGAGAGCGGAGGAGGGAGTGAAATGTATACACTTCATTTATTATTAATAGACCAGTGTCTGATATAAAATATGTGCAGTTTATTTGGATGATGCATCTCTGATGTGACTGAGTTGTGTTATATTGGAAGGCACATTGTTTGTGTTCAACTTCAAACAAAGCACTACAAAATGTCCTCAATCACAACATGTGCTCTCAACAAAGTGTGATTAAACACAACAAAGTATGATCAGACACAACAACAAACAACAAAGTGTGATCAAACACAACAAAGTGTGATCAAACACAACAAAACACACTCTCAGACACAACATTGTGGCCTCAGTGTTGTATTGTGTCTGAGAGCATATTTTGTGTTTAAGGACCTTTTGTTGTGTTTGAAGGCACACTGTTGTGTTGTTATGTGATTAAAAGTACATTTTGTATTTGAGGGAACATTGTTATGTGTGTCGTGATTGAGGACACTTTGTTGTGTTGGGTTACAGGGCACATTTTTGTGTTGTTTTGTGTTTTATGGCATGTTGTGTTATATTTGAAGGCGAGTCGCTGTGTTGCGTTTTAGGGCACTGTGTATTATCGATGCTCTCTTTGAGAATAATGCACTAGCATTCAGAAGTTTAGAGCCGGCAATGTTTTTGAAATAAGTTTCTTATGCTCACCAAGGCTACATTTATTTATAAAAAAATACTAAAACAGTAATATTGTGAAATATTACAATTTAAAATAACTGTTTTCTATTTTATTTGCTAATTTCTTATTATTAACAATATTAAAAAAGCTGTGCTGCTTAATATTTTTGTGGATGAGGATACATTTTATGGAATTGTTTGAAATAGTAAAGACATTTATAATGTTACAAAAGATTTCTGTCACTTTTAATCAATTTAATGCATCCCTGCAGAATAAAAGTATTGATTTCTTTAAAGTCCCCCAGTAGTCAATAATTGCATCCCTTAAAACTCATCTTTGATCACCAAAATGATTATTTAAATGTTTTTTTCCTTAAAAAAATTTCTTGATGCCTTAAAATAGCTTGAATGCAACTCTACATCCTTGTCTCATTTAGTATACGCAGTTCTATGAATATGCAAATTAGCCCCGCCTCCACTCACACACGCTTCCCATAATGTTAATGCGTTAGGTCAGTAGGTGGAGAGTAGGTGGTCTTTTGAGGCTGTTTGAACACTTTCAACCACATGAGCATCTACACCACGAACGCAATCTGGTCGAATGCGTTTTCGACTACCTCTAAAAGTGGTTGAAAGTGGACAAAATCAAAACGTTTCACACCCCATTTACACCTGTATTTAGCTTCGTCCACTTGTGATCCAATCGACCAAAACGTACCTTAATACCAGGTGGAAACAGGCCAAGAGATCCACTCATTGATGATCACACTTTGACGTGATTGGTTACAAGGTAGTTTGTGACGTCAGAAACGCCAGCGATTTCAAACCGCGTTTTTGAGTCTTTGGTTCACTGCAGTTTTATGGAGAAAATACTCAGCAATGGTGTTGACTTATGAATTTGCACATGGTTTGTCTAAAAACACCACATAGACATATAAACAACATTAAAAACTTGATTTTCTCCACAGGGGGACAAAAACATCTTACCGACCCCAAACTTTTGAATGGTAGATTATGTCTATCTACAAGTTTAGTTTATTGGGATTTGAAACCTCCTATTGAACAACACCTCAGAATCTCACTGAGACATTTGAATGGGCTTCATTCACAGTGTAAAATGCAAGTCACTGGCCATGTCTTTCGGGTTTTAATTTTTAATTTGAGTTTTAATCTGCTTAAGCCCTGCTAAGGCAATAAACCAATGAGTGAATATCAAGAGCACTGTAATGAAAACAGAGAGACAGGAGGAAAGGCAGCCAGAGGTACAAAAACAGTTACTTACTCTGTGCCGCTCTCGACCATCTGTGTAAGCAGCGAGATGCCGTCAAGGTTGATGAACTCCTGAGCAAAGGTGATGTCTCGTGAAGAGGTGGCCAGATCCTTCAGAGCGTCCAGCTTCATGTCCATGCTGGACGACTGGATGCGCTCATGCAGCTGCTGGGCCATCTGGGCCTGTTACCATGGCCACAGAAGAGGCGTGTTAATGAAAGGGTGACAGATCGTCATGTAGGAGGTCAGGCCTTTTAGTCACACAACTCAAGGAAGAAGGCTAGACTACACTTCTCTCAAATCACTGTCTTGCTGAATCCACAATGATTCCCTCATTCAACAGCATTTAGCATGTCAGAGTATCAGCTAATGGTTTTACATACAGTTTATTCAGTATCAATTTCCGCATTTGCAGTGGCTCTAAAAAGTATTTAGACACTTAAGACACACTTAAAAAAAAAAAAAAATCATTGCATCAGAGAACCAGTGTTATTTTTAGGGGTTCAAGCACGCAGTGCTGAAACCCTATTGTAATTGTAAGGATTTTTTTTTTCCTGCCGTAAAACTGATCGTGCAGACCAAACCATAAGGCCTAGAGACTTGAAACTTGGCCTGATGATCGGTCTCTATTTGGGGAGAGACTAGTCTCAGCCTCAGACGTCACGTCCACGGACCGTTGGCTGAACGTCTGATGCATATGGCACACTTATCTGGAAACACTTCAGAAGTATCGAAGTTGTCATCTGGTTGGTTGAATTTTACAGGATGTCCAGGAGACATGTGTGTTGCATTTATTAACGGTCTTTATTAACGGTCTGCCTGGAAACAAATGCCGTGACGCCAAACCCCATTGTAGAAGAAGAATGCCATCATGATTACAACTGTGACAAAGAGCGATTATCAGGATCAAATAAACCCTGGATTTTCAAAAGTATCTGAAGTTCGCAGCTCCATTGTTAAGTAAACTTACACAATGTTCTTGAATGAATAATTTATTAGATACATGCCGGTCTGTTATTGTTGGTACATCGTCTTTCATTTTCACGCCCCTAAACCTGACGCGGAACAAAATTAACTGTGATTGGTTGCGTTACATGTCAGTCAAACGTCTTCTTAAGCGGTCCTTGGCCAATGAAAGCTGCGATAGAGTCCAGACCTTCTGCCGTCAGTCTGAAGGTCTGGATACGCGAGACTAGGGAGAGACTGACAAGGTATGACCCCGATTGGCCAATAGGTGATGCTACAGCAATCAAAATCAATAACTCCTAAACCATTTGTTGTAGACTCAAGTGCTCTCTATCATTGGAATCCTTGGCTCAAAATGAACAAAACATTATGATTTTATTTCTGCCTGGAAAAAATTTCCGCCATTTTGAATATTTCCAAAACCTACTTTTGCGAACTAGTCCAAGGTTTTTGCCCCAATCGGAACCAAACCAGAGCAGAAATGTTCTCTGGAGACTGAATATCAAAAGTTATCAAAAAAAGTTGAAATTTTGATTCACAGTTGCTAAAGGGTGCCAAAACGTTCTAAGTGGGCAGAGCCACTTTTACTAAAATGGCTATAACTCTTGCATGAAATGAGATATTTTCACCAAACTTGGTACACATATGTATGAGCTCAATCTTTGGTCACAGTAAAAAAAAAAAATAGATGATTGGACACTTGGTGGCACTATAACATGAAAAAAAACTAAACAAAACATGAAAACAGCTATAATTTCTCAACCGATTGACTTGAAAATTGTCATGCAGTGTCTTAGTCCAAGGAGCCATGATTGTCTATGAAGACATTGGCATATCTTGAAAAACATGGCCGCCATCAGCCAATGAATTTTGAGCACCTATTAGACAAGTTAATGGAGGCCAATCAGAACGAAACTCAGTGGGCATGATCGACTCATGGTCCTACAGGTTTGTTAGAATTTTTAAAAGAAATCAGCCACTAGGTGGCACTAACGAGTTTTACGCCTCTGTAATCACGTAGTTTTTCACATATACACACAATATTCATATCATTTGATAGATCTCATCATGCTAAACAACTTTGCCTCAAGAACCACTGCTGTCAATCAAATTGTTCATTAAATATTCGTTATTATGTATAAAAAAATAAATAAAAAAAAACTACCTTTGCAAACTAGCCCTAGGTTTTTTGCCTGATCGGAACCAAATCTGCGCAGTACAATTCTCTGAACTCTCTAGATCAATAATTATCAAAAAAAAAATTAACTTTACCCTTTGTGTACCTAAAACAGGGTCATTTAGAAAATGGACATGGCAAAATGCACTCAAAAGCCTATAAATCGTAAACAAAAACTCAAAACTTCACTAAAATAGGGGAGCACTTGCAGTACATGATTCTAAAGAAATATGCCAACTTTTATGGCGATTGGACCATAGGTGGCGCTATAACTGTTAAAAGCTTAAAAAAACATATTTCCTATGGTAAACTGCCTGTATTGGCTGCAAATGTTTTTTTCCATCTATGAATGAGATTGCTACATGCTTGCTAAACATAAAACCATTTTGCGCAACTGCTAAAAGACCTTAAAAATCGATTGAACCCCAATAATTGCTGCTGCTATATATATATATATATATATATATATATATATATATATATATATATATATATATATATATATATATATATATATATATATATATATATATATATATATATATAATTGTAATACTATCATAAATTTCATTAATATTTTAAATTATTTTTTATTCTAATATTTTATGTTTTTGTTTTAAGTTTAGTTAAAGCTTCAGTAATTTTGTTTTTGTCAATTTGTCATTTCAGTCATTTTGATTTAAGCCACCTCTGATGTACAGTAAGTGGAATATAGATATCCTGAACCACAATTCTGAACCACGTCCAGTTCTGAGAAAAGCTTAAACATCATTTGTTTAAAGATATCAACTGGTTTGATATTTTGCATCTAATGCAATGACATTCTTATACTTCTTAAGTGTGGAGTGTGTCCAAAAACTTTTTGGGGCAACCGTTATGCCATTTCTATCTTTCTTTCCTTCAGAATAAACTTGCATGCCTTGATCTGCCTTGAAAAAAAAAAACACTGATTGCGCCAATGTAACTGAAAACAGCATCAAAATATGCTTCATCATGAACACTATTGCTTTCTTCTGTGAAATCGAAACCATACAGAGCACTGATGACTGTTAAATATCAGTGGTGGCTGGTGCAGAACATCACAGGAAGAGAAACAGCCATTGTTGTCATTATGCTGGAGGGGACGGTTTCAAATGTCACAGACATCAGCTTTAAATATCATCATCCCCAAGCTCCAAATTCAGATGGGTCATAAGAAAAGCAGTTTCTGAATGAAAGATCTATTCTAATGTAATGTGCTTCCAAAACGACAATACATTTTTATAACAAAGAGCCGATCCCGACATTTTCTGTAACTGGCAGAGAGAAAAGAAATGAAAATAATGACAGCTGGGCGCATTTTACGCATTGACAGGTCACGCAAGAATGTTTCTCAGCTGCTGCCTGACACTTTAGGAAGCTTTGGTAATATAACCTTTCACCCCTCACATCTGAAGGATTACAGGCCCCAGCTGGACGGGGAAGGGCTTCAGAGGATAAAGGCAGGTTCCTCCTGCTGATGTAGCCTTTATATACAGAATATAATTCTGGCATCTGTAAACTCAAATGTGCTACTCACAGCAGATGTAGTAAGCCGCAGAATAGAGCCATTTTTGATGTTGTTTCGATTCTGTGTTTAAAAAGAAAAGAAAAAAAGAGAAGAGGTATTGTTATAAGGAATATTTTAAACTAATGAACTTAGCAATACAGCTTCTTTTCGAGATTTTGCATTGAACCTTTTCGGTGATGTAGAAGTTGGTCGAGTCAGCATTCTGCAGAGCATAGGTTTCAGGGTTTGGCAAGTTCCACCTTGTCAGAGAAAATTTAGACAAACATCCAAGATTGCTATACAGTGATGTTTGTTGCTGTGTAACAAAAACAATTTCAAGATAATGCGCATACCTGCAAACTCTGACAGGCAAAAAAGGTGATGAGGGGTTAGGATGTTTTTCTTCTAAAAATTTCTTGGAATTAACAGTTCAAATCGTTTTCAGAAAATTCTGATATTATAATAGAACTATATGTATGAACAACAATATAAACAACTTTACAGTTCAAATAATGCAAGTTTAGACAAAAAAACAATGTCTATAAAATGATAAATCTCACATTTCAGCATAATTATGTATGTTATATATAATTAGTATGAACCAAAACGGCAGACGAGCTGAATCAGATTCACTCTCTGACAGTAGGTGGCGTATATGGAAAAGTAGAAATACAACGGTTACTGTGGTTATCCCTGTACACAAAGCAGCGCTGCATTTATAAACACTACTTTATTAAGCATCATACGAAGGCAAGATGAAAAGAAAATGCCAGTGAAACAGTTCCCTTTAGATATACATTCCCAAATAAAAACTCTTTGGATTTGCATGGATCACGTGAATGGCCTATTTCAATGTCAGAATGGCGAATTTTGCCAAAAGACGACAAGTTTGCAGGTATGAATGCATAAAAAAATCGTTTGTTACTTACCCGTCACACACTTCTTTAATGATAGCTGAGAGGGGCTTTTTCTGCAGCAAACAAAACAAAACAAGAAAAAAATTTTTACCTCTAGTCTTAGAACTGATATTCTACCTTATTTCTTTACAGATAATAAACATTCTTCATACCCAATAAAATTGCTGCATTCACATCAGTTTCTACAAATTTTCTCTCACATGGTAAAGGAATAGTTCAGTGAAAATCATATTATTTATCCACAATGTTGTTCCAAACTCATATTCAAAAGACATTCTTCTGTGGAACAAACAATTACTGGGCACTAGGGGTGGTTTTGTGCTTTCTGATATCAACAGCCGTAGTCATGAAATGTCATTGTATGGAAAGAAACAGGTTAACATTTTTACATGGGCAAAAAAAGCAACTATACACTTCTGTAAGATATATATACATGCATATACAAGCATATATGGAGATATAGTCAGCTATAAGAACTGACCTGGTCAATCTCCATAAGTTTGGGAAAGGCCCCCGGCCACTCGATGGCCACCTTCACAATGTCTGCTGGGGGCGGCATGGCTGCGCTGATGGAGGATGTGGCCACTCACTGCTGCCTGGCTGTCATCCAAGCCTGTAAAGGGAGACATAGGGAGAGAGCGAGGGTCACACTAAGCATACTAATTTATCAAACGCATCTCTTTTTCAGAAAACTGATTATTACAACGAGGGATGTCAAAAGTACAAATAAGTAAATTTTATTCTATACAACATTCAAGATCGCTTAAGAATAAGACCGTTCACTATACATTTATTGTACAACAATTATATATAACATTCTCCTGATTACACTCACTCACAAATATGGAAATACATACTCAGAATTTGTCATATGCATTTTACCCATCCAGTTAGTGCACACACATTAGAAGTAGTGAGTACACACACACACACACACACACACACACAGCAAACTATGGACACGCACACCCGGAGCAGTGGGCATCCATTTTGCTGTGGCGCCCAGGGAGCAATTGGGGCTACGGTGCCTCGCTCAAGGGCACCTCAGTAATTTCCTGCCGGTACTGAGAATCGAACCTGCAACATTCGGGTTACCAGTCTGACTCTCTAGCCATTAGGCCATGACTGTTATCTATATGATCTTTTAACATCCACCTTCTTATCTGTTACAGCAACTCAACAGACTTCCATATATTTGATTAAAAAGCATCTTTGACGTCAGGGTCAGAACAGAGAGTTCCTTCTGTCCCTAGATAATTTGCTGCTAATGTGCAAAAGCTGACACTGAGGAATTCTTCTGGAAAAATGTGAAAATGTATTTCAGGAATGCAAAGCTTTGACTGGTGCAGTGTGAGAGATCCACTCTGAACAAGAACATTCTTCCTTTGTGATATCTGATACTTAACATTTTAATTGCTGTAGTAAGATCTAGATACTTAAACACTTTTATTATATTAGATCTGCTTTTAAACTAAAACTATGGAGATCAACTGACATCAGACAATATATATACAGCACCTATTAATTTCAATAAAACCTGGTGGTGAACAATTTTGAATTAATGCTATAAAATGAAGTAAATCTACAGCAATAAGGATTTAAAAAAAGCCTGACACTTCAAAAAAAAAAAATTATGAAATCTACAAACTAAATTTATACCCTACTCAAGTTTGCTTTACCATGGTTATAGGCTTGTAGTAAAGTATTAGCTAGTAATTAATTAACTGGTAATTAACTAGTAATTAACTAGTAATTCTCATTAATTAGTATATATTGCTCATGATGTGCTAATCAATCCAAACAAACAATAACAACACCAACAACATACCAAGTTGCTTCTTATGTAAAATTACAAAAAATATTTTGATACAGGACCTTTATACAATATCTCTGACTCTTAAGGCCTTTGCACACCGAGTCCGAAATTTCCGTATGCGTTTTTTCGTATTCGTGATCCTAGAAATTCGTCACGCACAGAGGAAATATTTGGTCCATTCAATCCTGAGATTGCGTAGAGAGGAAGGAGAGTTCCACCTCATCAAGGAGCTGAGTGATTATCCCGAGCGATTCAAAGTTTACTTCAGGATGTCAGTGTCTCAGTTTGATGCTTTGCTAGCGATACTGGCACAATCTGACTTTACATTCTGTCTCTTTGTATTCCGCAGTTTGTTTGTCATACAGTGCTGCTGCTTTGTGCTGTAGACGATGTGGATCAACTTGTCAGATGGCATTCGGGATTTTAGCGTTTGCTTGTATGGTGGCTCCGAATTGTCAAAACGTCTCTCAAAATGCGTGCCACGGATGTGAAAAATGCAGAAAATCGAACTTGATCTGAATATTTTTATGACGGACGAAAGTTTCAGAGGCACTGTGTAAACGTGATTGACACAACGTGAGGTCGTATTTATTTTTTAACGTGCGAAAGTTTCGGACGCGAATTTCGGACTCAGTGTGCAAAGACCTTTAGAATTTTTGCAGCTGTGCCTTTAAGACTTCTATACGTAAATTAATTCTGTTATGGTTGGCTTGCCTCAGTGTTTTTCAGTGGGCCAAGCTGCTGAGTTGTTGATGTAAACAAAGACTGTCATATATTAATGTGCTCATGGTTGTAACATCATAATGATGGCAATTTGACATGTTGACAAATGGCTCATTTTGGCAGTTTAGTTTCTATAAATGGTCTTGGTGGATTGCTGACGGAGCTTTGTATTGTGATTAGAGTATGTCTACACAGTATATTTATATAACTCTTTATTTCAAAAGAGCAAGAGAAATGTCACTTTCCATGATATGGACTATTGGCCGAAAGTCAGTGGACTATTTTATTTCAGCCCATTTCAGACAGCAATACAGTGCGACAGTGAAAAGCAAATCTCTCTCTCTAAAGCACATTAACAATTATTGTCTTTATGTGTTATAGTCAAACTAACATAAGTTAATTCTACCTCAATTTTCCCTAAGCATCTGGCCTACAAAATTTACTAAATAACATAAGCATTTAAAGATAAATAATTGTCTGAGGTCTCATAAAAGGTACAATAGAAGTACAATAAAACAGGAAACCCTCTCCAATAAAAGGTTAGTTGAGCCGATAAAGAGAAATTGACATCCGCTAAAGTAATATGTAAATTATTTAGTACTCCTGACACTCGGGACAGTGCGGATCTTTGGTCCTTGTGGATAAACCCGGTTACATTTTTAATCCCCCGTTCCATAATGCATGGGGATGATTCTTGGAGAGAAAACAAGAACACACACAGCCTGTGAAACAAGCATTCATTCAACCCATTCAAACAAGCTGCCATGTCACTCTGCCATGACTCATCCCATAATAATCTCCACAGACACTACCCAAGCTCTGTTGCTATGGCAGCTGTTCCATCAGAAGTTGCATCTTTCCAGGGTGGTTCTCTTGGAAATGTTTCATTCCTTGTAAGAAGTTTGCCCATTACAGATGGCATGGATTTCAGCTGACAGAAGTCAATAAATCTCAGTACCAGGTTTTATGTAAAGCTCTCAGCTGTCGTTCAAATGGACAGAATAGCTGCACTCTTGTTTGAAACAGAGTTTAATTTTTAATCCGTTGCGGTTATATGATTTGCGATACTGTAAACATAAATTGAGAGAAACAGAAGCTAAATTTAATGAGTTGAGGCAACTTTGGTCGACAAGAGCACAAAATACCCTTTATTTATTTTCCACTGGCAGCTGAGTCTGTCTCACCCCGTGAACACTCCACAATGTGTACTAAAGACAAATAGGGTGTGTTCACAATTGGCAGGTTTGGTTAGATTAAAACAAATGCTGGTGCGATTGCTCTGCTAGTGCGGTTCATTTGAATAGATGTGAACGCTGCTATCAGAACCCTGGTGCACGTCAAACAAGCGGATGCAACTTTTTGCTTCCAAACAAACTCTGGTCCATGTTCAGTTCATATTTCAGTCAAACGCACCAAAGAAAACTAAACAAACGAAAAACATGACACAAGGTCACAAGATGCGACCATAAAAAAAAGACAGAACGCTCAAGCATACCTGGTACCTCTCCTCATAGGAAATAGTACAAGCGGTTTTATTCCACACTGTATGTTGATATAACAGTAATGCATGAAATGCTGAATATGTGGAGAATAATAACAAAGCTAGTGGCACACAAGCAACAGCCATGTAAGGTGTATTTTCAGCTAAAGCGTTTGCATTTCTTGTCGATCAAAAAGTTCTACAAAACAAAAGCCCAATTGATGTGAAACAAATGAACATTTTTGATAGACATGGTTTCTTTAACCTACACAATGCTGATGAAAGAAACCGAGACAAAAACAGACTGACAGAAGGGATTTGATTTCTTCAGAGGGCTTAATAGTCCAGTCAGATAAACAGGCAGGCCTAGAGATGTCTCTGTCTCTCTGATTGGGGGGCAGGGACACACGCAGCATCGCTTCTGGAAAACCTGTTGAATTAATCAATCACTCTGGCCAGTGGCCACATCTATCACCAGTTTCCACGAAACAGCCAACCTTCACTGGGTAAATGTGAAGTTGAGGAGCACTTTACGCTATACTGCCTTTCTCATTCTGCACATTAATATAACAGAGTTTTCTAGACATGCACCATACCAATAATTTTGGACATGATGTCAAATCAACCAAATTTCCAAAAATCAGAAACTTCCCTAGCTAAATTTTTTTGATTTTGTTCATTTTTTTCTGAAAACGTAAACACGGATGAAAGTGAAAAAGTTTAATTCATGGATGAATATTTACTTGTAATCCACAATTTTTTAGATGGGGGTCAAAATTACAATTTCTGAAAAAAAAAAAAAAAAAAAAAAGACTTTGGAAGAAGAATATTTTTGGTAGGCATGTTCTATGCAATTGTTTTGATAGAAGGAAACAAGATATATTTCTGGTTTTAACATTATTTGTTCTTCACACATTCTTTAAAAGAAAAAAGTTTTAGCTGGCATTTAATACTATGATTTTGATTACTTTTTTCATTTGAAAGAAATACATAAATGAAGAAGAAAGCCAAATTTTTTAGCCAGATTTGAGTTCCCACATATACAATGGCAGTACCATGTTTTATGACATGTACCATGTTATTATCATGTTTTTAGGACATTTACCATGGCAATACTATGCTTTTGGACACATACATCATGGTACAAAGTACCAAGGTAT
Organism: Hypophthalmichthys nobilis; assembly: GCA_037950665.1. NCBI lineage: Eukaryota > Metazoa > Chordata > Actinopteri > Cypriniformes > Xenocyprididae > Hypophthalmichthys > Hypophthalmichthys nobilis. The sequence continues at coordinate 8,137,534 of CM075483.1, read as the reverse complement.
CGACATCAGATAATATCAATGTACCATGATACAGTCACAATACTTTTTAACTGGAGACAAATTATAGCAATAACAATAACTGCAGTAATTGCAAACCACTCTGAAGCATAATTACAAACCAAGCAGCCGACATTATGTTTCATTAGTATTACTCAGAAGTTATGTAAAGATCTAACTGCACTGTAAAATGATCAGTAATGTAACATATGACCCACAAGAAAACACTGGTACATGATCAAACTAAAACAACCTGTTCATCCTTGCAGTCAAACAGACTACCTTTATTAGATGCTGAGCATCATGGACGGTACAGCATGTGGTTGTCAGTGCTGTTTAAATGTTAAGACTTCACTCCTGCAGAGAGCACAACACTACCAAACCGAACAGCTGCAGTCCGTCAGTTGTGAGAAGAAAGTGAAAAAATGCTCAGAAGTTCAGACTTTCACCAGGTTTTGCTTCCCTGGATTGCCCACGTCCTGTATAGATTTCAAAAGAGCCCTCCAGTGATTCATCTGACACCTCTACAAAGGGCCCCAGAGCACAGAGGGCCCACACCGTCAGGGGCTACAAAGGATCAGCGAGCTTTATCTGTGCTGAAAAACAAAGACACGCGAGACAGCTACTGAGTTATTGCTACTCACGTTCTCTCTTTCGCTGAGCCAGTCGGCTCTCATTTCTACTCTGCAGGTCTGATCTGTGCCATGTTCCTACAAATCTTCTGGAGATGATATGGAGATATTCTGGAGAGACAAAACTGTGGGTCCAGTCTAAGGCACGTCCCGTTTTGAGACACATATGATAGTCATTATCTGGTGTATTTCCATAGGTTGCTATAGTAATAATGTAAATGTCAGCATGATGCCAAGAGACATTCTCATACAACAACTGAGCAGAGCGGTCCGTGTGAAGGAGAGGATGGGAAATCAGAGACTTGGACTCTGCTCACATCTAACATGACACCTCTCCTCAACGCTGAACTCAAGAGTATGACGAACATACGCAACAGGCATTTTACACATTCATGCATGTATTGTACTAAACCACTGACTCATTTGCTATTCATAGTGAATGTCACACCGTTCACATGAGTAAAGTGTGAGTGAAAATTAGTGTATTCTGACAACACTGCACACTTACATACGGGTCATATCCTGAAAGACCAAAATTATTACTTAGATTTGACCATTCAGACTGACACAAAATAAGATAAAGTAATATAAAATAAAGAATTTTATTTTAAAAAATTATATTATTATTATTAGTAGTAGTAATATTAATAATGATAATAATAATAATAAATATTAATAGATACAAACAAACACAAGACAACAATTATTATTATTATTATTATTATACTTCTAATAATAAATTAATGAATACATAAATTATTATTTTTAATATTAATTGTATTAATAATAACAACAATCATAAATACTGAGCAATGGCAATACCATGTTTTTGGACATGTACTAAGGAAATACCATGTTTTTTTTTTACATATACCATGGCAATACCATGTTTCTTTGGACACATACCATGGCAATACCATGTTTTGGGGCATGAACCATGGTAATACCATGTTTTAGGACAAGCACCATGATATTTTTATGTTTTTAGGGCATGTACCATGGTAATACTATGATGTTTTAGGACATGAACCATGGCAATACAATGTTTTAGGACATGGTACATATCCTAAAATCAAGAAAATACCATGGTACATGGCAATACCATGATTTTGAATGTGTTTGGAATACCATGTTTTTCTACATCAGATAATATCAATGTACCATGATACAGTCACAGTACTTTTTAATTAGAGACAAATTATAGCAATAACAATAACTGCAGTAATTGCAAGCCACTCTGAAGCATAATTACAAACCAAGCAGCCGACATTATGTTAATAAATGTCTCTGGACATATACCATGGCAATACCATGTTTTGGGGCATGAACCATGGTAATACCATGTTTTTGGACATGAGCCATGGCAATACCATGTTTTGGGGCATGAACCTTGGTAATACCATGTTTTGGGACATGAGCCATGGCAATACCATGTTTCTGGACATGAGCCATGGCAATACCATGTTTCTTTGGACACATACCATGGCAATACCATGTTTTTGGACATGCAATAAGGAAATAACATTTTTAGACACATACCATGGCAATACCATGTTTTGGGGCATGAACCATGGTAATACCATGTTTTTGGACATATACCATGGTAATACCATGCTTCTTTGGACACATACCATGGCAATACAATGTTTTTGGACATATATGGATAGATAAATAACAAACACAAACTATTATTGTTATTATATTATTATTATTATTATTAAATCAATGAATACATAAATAATTATTTGTCATATTAATTGTATTAATAACAACAATCATAAACATTAATAAACAAATGAATGAATGAATGAAAGTAATTCAGAATTCACATCATTTATTTCTAATCACTGGATTTCATGTTTTTGCTGTTCATAAAAAGTTTTTCCATTTTTTTAAGAAAATTTGATGTGAGTAGGGTTTAAAAACTTTTTTTTTTTTTTGCTGTCTGTCTAAATGCATTATAGAGGAATATGTGAAATGTAAGACATGTAAAGTTTGAAGTGTTTTTCAACCATATTTTTTACAGAAATACTACAGTGAGGGTATTACTTAGTAATATAATGATACTTTGAGACCAGGGTACTGAATGATTACCATAATCATGCCAAACAACCATAGTAATACCATAATTCAATGTCTAGAACAATACAGTAGTTCCATACTTTTTTCTTAGTATAATCTCTGTTTGGGAAACAATGAGAGATGAACATCAGCCAAGAATTATGTATTTTATATGTATTTTAAGTTACAATCAAACACTTAAAACGAACTAACCATTTCCTCTCCTAACAATGATCTGTTAAAAAGAGTAATATAAAGAAATATTGTGTCAGTCAAGAGATTCTGTGCTTGTTTCTTTCAGTCTGAGCCACAGCAGGCGCCTAGTATCAAAAACAAATCTTCTAAGTCTCATGCAGTAACCAGGATATCCTGTCATAGCTAAGCAACAGTTTCCACATCTTCAGCTCCTTGCATTTGCATCTCACTAGTACCTACAAGGAAACTACACTTTATAGTAAAAATTACCCTATAGTGAACTTGTAATGATCAAAGTTACAATGTCAATACAAACATCCACCCACAAAAAAAAAAAAAAGATATGTACTAAAAATATGAATGCATTTAGTAGTACAGTGTGGATAATGTCAGTCAACAGGACAAAAACCATCTCAAATTGAATCTGAATTATACATAAATTAAATCAAGAGAGACATTCAAGAGTCTAAGCCAGCCGATTGCCTTGCCTGCTGGATGGAGACACCTCAATGAAGCAAACAGACCAATCGAAAAGTTTCAACGTATGTAATGTATTTAGATTTTCAGAAAGAAAACTGCAGCCTGGTTCACAGATTGATTTTTAGTGAGATATTAGGGGTCGCAGAGCTGACCCCAGTAGCTGAAGCCACACCCTGAGCGGCCTGGACTCATCCGCAAGCATAAAGAAACTTACCCGGAAACCTCCGCAACTAGCAGCTGCTTGAACAAGTCGATGTTTCCAGCTCTTTAAGCCGATTATTCTTCAGCAGTACAGTATGCTGCCTCTGCACCGAGGTGCATCATAAAAAAAAAATCAAGACTATACCTGTATTTATCACACGTCTTTACACAAACCTTGTCTTAACCAGTGAGAAAGACAGAGAGATAAAGAAAAAGAGGTGAAAGAGACAGAGGAAGTAGGCGTTCATCACGAGAAGAGGAAACTGCTGAGCCACAGTTACACAAAAAGGCGGCAATTTTCAAAGACGCAGTACAACAGAAGACGTGAGAAGGAAACAGACCCATGGGCTCCATGCTCGGCTTATCTGAGAGTGTCGAACAATAACAGGAAATATGGAGACCCACTGATTGCTTGAGATAAAGTGATGATTTGGTGCATGTATTTAAAGGACAAATAATCTGAAAATAAAGCTGTGTGGTCATTAGGTAATAGTAAGTAGTTTTCAGACACATATGTATATGTCTGTAAAAGAAAATGAAATAAATTGTACTTTACGTAAAGATAATGAAACTTATTTTAGGACAATTATGATTTTTTCTACAGTAACATGACTTTCATGGGACAAATTTTCATTCATAATTCTCATTACTGTTATAAAGAATGTGTGACAACAAATTCCTTTAATACAGTAATGAAAATCACCCTGACTTTTTCCCCATTAAAATCAGAATAAAACTCAACAAAACATGATTTATAAATACTGTGTTTACTAATTAAAATATATCTTTTTTTTTCTTTTTTTTTGCATTACAGTAATGAGAATAAGCAAAAATCTGCAGGTCCTAAAAATAGATATATTTAAAAAAAATAATAATAATAATTTAATTAAAATGTAAAAATATAAAATCTAAAATACAAATAAATACATAAAAAAATAAATTAAAATAAATTAAAGTTAAATTTCACACTCAGCTTAATAAACACTTCCGCATCTTAAGGAGTACAAATAATGTGACATGAAAGCAATCCAATGTGTAAAATTTCTTTAAAAAAAAAAAAAAAAATTAAATTAAATACAAAAATAAAAACTATAAAATACAAATAAATAAATACATAAATAAAATAAAAATGTCTTTGTCTTTTCTAATAATCCCTTTGACTTTTCAAAGAACTCACGCGTCCCCTGCAATACATGTGCGGCCCACATAAACAAAGTTAGTTGACACTGACTCATAGTGCCATGGTAACAAAATTAAAAAACAACCCATCAAGAGAAAAATAACATGCTCAGATTATGACTAACTGGGCAGAATGACATTCCCGGAAACTGATGCCTGGTGCAACACACAAATAGCTCTAATGATCAGTGTGCTAATTGTCACAATGGCGCATTTTAAAGGATTAAAAAAAGGAAATGAGCACAAGAGCTGCTGATTACAGAATGTGCCAGCCACCCTCATTTCCCATATCTGCTCATCCTCTCACTTTATTTCGAGGAGCATGCTCTGTTGTTCCTGATGCAATAGCAGCAGCTGGATGGCAAACTCAGGAACTGCTAACATCTCATTACCCATTAAGGGTTCAAGAGTATGATGGCTAAATTGGCTTATTTCAGTGAATGAAAAGGAGCATATGTCGGTTCCACCCATTGTGGGCTCCTAGGGACCGACAGGCCCTGCTCTCACAGCTGTTGAGGTGGCTCTGGGTTCCCTCGAGCTATGAATAGAGATCAGTGGAGAGCTGGTCAATAAAAAATGTTGGGTCTGGCCTAGATTCATGCGTGGTCGAGTACATCAAACCATCGCTGTTTAGACTGACTGGTAAAATTGGTCAAGGTCTCTGAGACTTGCTAGAGAGAAAGAGAGACAAAGGAGGAGAAAGAAAGAGAGCACATTTTTCCAGAAAATGAACATCTAAAATTAAACAGTGTCCTTCTTTTGGGGCATTTACTGTGATAAATGAATGGCAGCTCCACTTTCAATACAATTTGCAACGTTCTCTATTAAAAGTGTACTGATGCACCAAAACCGAAATTGAAGTTCATTCAGAAGAAAACAAGTTGTATATAAGCATTGTAAATGAGTTGTATATACTGTAAGCATTTAATTTGCACATAAGGCAGTTTTTATACAAACTTTTTCAAAGTTTCTACTCTAAATATTTATATTTTAATAAAAAATTTAACAGTGGCTAATAAAAACTTGTGTTTTGGAGATTTATTAAAACATACAATAAATAATGAATATGTAATATTCAATGTGGTTGAAACATTGACTGAGCGATTACATGAGACATAATACATTTTAGTTGTACTATATCTTTCAAAATACCTTCTGATGTTCATTCATGTTTATTTCATGCTTTAACTAGTAGTAAAGCTGAAGAGATGGAGCAGTTTATGTGCATCATATGCACACTTCTGAATCTCCACGCAAGTAGTAGGTCATCTGGGTTCTTTTTGCATACTCTTTTATGAGTACTGTGAATTCGGACATACTTCGTTTGTCACATACGGTTTTTCACCTACTATATAGTAGGGTGACTTTTATAAGGTGTTTGAACACAGATGTGTGTCCACAGTGTATGTAAACAACCAGCCTATAATGGTAAAAATCCACTCACTCCTTTTTTTTTTTTTAAGGTCCCTTTTAAAGATGAAAATTCAGGGATCATTTACTCACCCTCATATTGTTTTGAACCCGTATGACTTACTTTCTTTTGTGGAACATAAAAGGAGACATTTTGCAGGGGTTTTAAAGGGGACCTATTTTGCCCCTTTTCACAAGATGTAACACAAGTATGTGAAGTTTCAGATCAAAATACCCCACAGATAATTTATTATAGCTTGTCAAATTTGCCCCTCTTTGGGTGTGAGCAAAAACATGCAGTTTTGTGTGTGTCCCTTTAATACAAATGAGCTGCTGCTCCCAGTCCACTTTCCAAAAGAGGGCGGAGCTTTAACAGCTTCACGCTTCCGTTGCTCAACTACAAAGCTGGAGAATCTCACGCAGATTGTCAGTAACGGTGTTCAGCCTTACATTGTTCAAACCAGAGTCGGACACTGATGGAGAGACTCAGGAAGAAGATACAACTATTCTAATGCAACTGGACACTTCTGAATGGTTAGTGGATAAATTTATGTAGTTGCTGTGGAGATGATTTAACTAATCGACTAGCATGTGCCATCATGTTAATCTTTTGTGCAAAACCTGTATGGATACCCACTATACATAGCATACCTGTTTGAGCCATACACACCAGGCGAACGTTTATGATTGCTATCAAATGCTGTGAATGGTCGAATATCCTTTTTTTTAGCAATCGAGCTTGCCAGGGTCAACTTGCAGGCTATCCAAGCTAACAAGACTCTAAATAGTGTTCTGCGCTCGTCTGTGCAGCCAACAACAGAACAGTCAGCATGCTTTGCTCGAACTTTTGCCATGGACTTAGAACTGGTACACCGCTTTCGCTTGCGAAAACAAAATGACGGCACCATGGGTGGAAACATGCAGATTAAGGGGCGGTAATATTACAATAAGATCCCCTTCCTACGTCACAAGGATATTGAAATCTGAGCGGCTCGTTTTTTCACATCCTTGCAGAGAAAAGCTTGCAAAACAAAGTTACTAGATTGTCCTTTTTTACGTTTTCTGGCTTGGTAGATGCACCGGGGACCCGATTATAGCATTTAAACACGGAAAAGGTCAGATTTTCATGATATGTCCCTTTTAAAAGGTTTTGCAGAACGTTCATGCTGCTCTTTTGCAAAAAAAACAAAAAACAAAACATATTACAACCAACTACTATCAAGCTCCAAAAATGTCATGAATTAAAGCACCATAAAAATAGTCCACAAGTCCATATATTCACCCATGAAAAATAAGCACACAAACTTCTCATCTCACCTTAAATCAAAGAGAAACAAACACAACTGACCTAGAAGTGATGTTCCTGTCTTGGTGGTCGAGGAGCTAGCTGTCTCCTTGGAGATCCATGTATGATACGCTGCGTTCCAATTAGCCCTTCCTTGTGTTTGGTACCTAAACCCCTCCCCAGGAGCAAAGAGACCCCCTACACGCTGTACTGCCTCTGACAAACCTGATTAAATCACCCAATCCAGCCCTGGGAGTTAGTTTGCCAAAAGCAGACACAGGCTGGTGGTACTCATGAGCAGAGTTGCCAACCACCTTTGCACATGGAAACACTTGGTCTGGATTTATTCAGGCTCATCTCACTTTGGTAAGTTAATCCATTTGCTGCTTCCAAACTTTTTTAAATCACTACATTGTGTAAAAAATGTATTATTTTTGCATACAATCAAATATAAAAATAGTTTTTAGTTGCAGCTCTAGTTATGTTGCTATGTTCCACATAGCAAAATATTTTTCAATTAAATCAATGAAGCATTCAAAGATCTTTTGATATACACCAGATTCAAATTAAAAAGCACCAGTGCAGATGGGAAAAGAGCCCAGCCGCCCATTCAAACACTACCACAGTAATTGTAATCATCTTTAATCTACATGGAAAAATAGAGCTTTTAAAGAGGACAGTAACAGATGTACACTGCTGCAAGATTATATAAGATATATGCGTTAGTGTGTTTTCCCTCTTTTTAAACCATGAAAATCAATTTGCAGCTTTTCTTTACTTCCAATAACAATATGAAATCAAATAGCTCACTATAAGATTATTCTGTGAATAGGATTAAAATGCTATTTCCCAACTGTAATATTCCAGGAAAGATTACTTATAATTAAAGTTATCACTGAGAGAATGACTAACGTCTAAATTTAATGCAGCGTAAGCCGAGAGTTTGGTCAAAGTGACATTTTTCAACAGTGGCTTGTTTTCAGGTCTAAGACTAGACTAGAGCATCTAAAAACAGTCCTTACCTCTACAAAAGGTTTCGAACGCAAGACAAGAGATGGAGGTGGGGAGAGCATGATTCAGTCTCTGGCTGTGTGACCTTCTGCTCAGACTCCTCAACCCAGTAGGAAACACTCTAAACAGGTCAGACCCACGACAGCCAATATACATGAGACACTGTAACCACATTCCCACACTGAGAGAACGGAAGACAGCCAGAAATATATACCTGCAAACAGAAACGTCTTTCTTGCAACCCAATTACACTGCAAAATATCGCATTTATTAATTTGACTGCTACAAACTAAAGGGCAACCAATAATGCAATTTGTATAAAATTAGAAACCAACAAAAAGGCAGAATTCCAATATTCAGCTGATATTTTAAAACAGATACACACTCAAAAAATTAAGCGCTTTAAGATTTACAAATTTCAGTTGTATAGTAAAATTCCATCAAATTGAATTGAATAATCCTTATATTATTCATATAACGGATTAACAATTTTAAATGAGTAAAAACTAAAGCTTAATAAAACATTTTTTATAAATGATAAAGGAACAAGGTATCGGACCATTTCAGTTTATGTGATTTGTATATTAAATTTATAAATATAAATCACAAAAACTAAAGGTTATTCCCTCTTTTCTCTTTTTCCACTTCACTTACGGTGCCTGTCCACTGGTGCAGAGCAGAGCGAGCGTTTTAAATTAACTTCCATTGGAATGAACTGAAAACTCTCACTTTGCTCCGCATGGACACATTATGCCCGTGTGGCCATGCGCATTTGATTTTTGCTTCGAATTAGGGGCAGTTCTGGGGCAGCAATTGCTTGAATGGTGGGTTCATTATTATTCTTAATGAAAAACACACTTAAACTCACTTAAATAGGCGCATTTACATTTCGCTATGAAACCAAATCCTCCGCCATTGTCTTGTCAGTCGAGTGAGGCGAAATGTGCGAAGTGAGGTGAAATCTGACTCCTACTGCTGATCTGTGCTTTGACTCTTGCTCGGCTCATGCTGAATTGAGCAGGCGCCTTCAGTTTTTAATTGTAGTGTGTTTTCTGACTGAACTAAATGGTTTTATTACTATAAAAAAAAAATCAAAATGACAGTGGGGGGCAGTGTTGTGGTAGGCAAGTGATGTAGCCGGTGTATCGCAGCAAGCCTAACAGAATTTTTTTTTTTTTTTAAAAACGGCATTTATTTGAAATATATATATATATATATATATATATATATATATATATATATATATATATATAATCAGTTATACCATTATAATTGTCGTTACTGTCACTGATCAATTATAAGTATTAATTTCTTTAAAAAAAAAAGAGAATTCTTACTGATTCCAAACTTTTTAACCAGTTTATATTGAATGAAACTATAGCCTACCACTCAATGTAAAATAGTGCTAATCTGAACTTTATCATAAAAATACAGTACTATGAAAATGAAACTAGAATTATTCAATAAAATAAATAAAAAATAAAAAAACCATATGATTCAAACTGAACCAAAATGTAAAAGTTTTTGCAAAAAGTAAAAAAAAAAAAAAGTCATGAGTAACTAGACAAAGTATTCAAATAAACTGTAGAAAGTTGATTATTTTATGGATTACAGTTTCCGCAAAAATTGCCTTAAGAGCACTAACATGAACCACTTCTGGTAAGTCACTTTGTGCACATGTGCCAATGCACACAAACACTAAAAATCACCATGTTGACCAGCTTCCACCCCCTACACCACATCCCACAAACTGAACTGGAACATTTAAGGACTCTTAAATCAACCCTCACCTCATTACACTGGTTTCTCTAGCTAAATTAAAACTAATTAGTAATGATGGGATGGGATGAGAGAAATTCAAGCAATTTCCTCAAACATCCCCGCAAGATCCTGGCCAGTGCAGCTCTTGGATCTGATAGATGCCTAACAGACATAGCAGAGAGATTAAGAGAGGTTTTAGAGGCATCCAGCAGTCAGTGATGACCGAGGAGAAGCTCTGTGTCAGGATTGCAACATCAGTTACTAATTCAGCATCCAACACTACTTGGATCTCATACTGACGGCTGTAAATTTCACTGCAAGTGAAGCAAAGTGCACAAACACCAAAGCCAGTTTTCAGTGCTTCTAGTGTCACTAACTGGAAGTGCAAATATGATGGTACGCACCCGTGAGCAGAGTGACAGCAGTATCCTGCAATATATACTAGCATTATAGTAAAATTGAACAATGTTTTTTTTTAATAATTATTAAGCACTTTGATATTTGCACTTAACTCTTTTCCTGCCAGCCTTTACATTTTTTTTTTAGATTTTAATTCTGATTCTAATTTGATTCTAGCTTCATTCATTTTTTTTTTTTTTTCCCCAACATTTGAATGTGGGCAAGTTTCATAAAAAAATCTGAGAAAAATTTTATCAAAGTTTTTAATCAAAGATTTTGCCTAGATCGAATTCAGAACGATGATCAAAATACTCAGTCCATCAACACCTCCAAAGCTTGCACAGTCGTGTATCCCTTCATAGGTTCGACAATTTTCTCGGTAATGTATGCAGTTTTAATTTATGCTGTTGCATGTTTCGGGGATCTCATTATTTATGCGCAAACAACTTCTATCCGCTCCTCCTGGTTTGCACAGATTTTCTTCTTTGATTGTTTTTATATCTGGAGATGCTGTACTATTTCAGAAAATCTGTAACAGCGCCAGGGAAAGATTGCGGAAAAACTCGTCAATGGCAGGGAAAGTTGTAAAGAGTTAGTACCACTAGATTTTAATTGCTCTCGTCACATACTCATTGTTAATTTCTTATTGTTTGCAATATTAACCTTTGTAAATAATACAAGGCTTCTATAATCTTTGATACATGAGTAAAAGGAAACTAAAAACTTTTAACTGATCACTTAATGGGAATACAATCAATGAACACATCTCATGAATGAGTTCTCTTTTCAGAAAGAGGAACAGCCCATGGGCGAATCCATTCTGAAAATGTGCCACTGACCTCTGGCTGTTGTAAGCATCACACAATGGTAGTCTCTGACCGTTTGACACCAACCCTGATGGATAGACCCTGTTTGGGAAACCATGGGAACCATGTTCATTTGTATAGTCTCTCACATGAAGATGGCCTCAGGCTGAGGAGATGGAAGAGGTGTGGGTCTCTCCAGGGATAAGCACAAAACCTTTATTTAGCAGCAGCAGAGTCTAACTGTTACAACCACTGATGAATGTTAAACGCAGGCGATGCGCTGCCCTCAGGAGCACTTACCATAGAGTGGGATGGAGTGGGTGGCATTGTTCATAAACTGTTCTTTCAGAAATAGTGAGAGCGCTATATTTATATATATAAAGTACTGAATAACACAAACATGTGGGTTATGAAACACGCTCTTCAATGAAAAACAAGCATTAGATAATCAGAATTAAGGAGAGCTTGTTTAACAATGCTTCTCATCTTTCACTAACAAAAAACTAAAGACAAACGTACAACCATGACATTATGTTATGCTATGCTATGTCATGCTGTTATATGCTATGCTATGCTGTGCTATGCTGTTATGCTATGCTATGTTGCGGTTATGTTGTTATGCTATGCTGCTATGTTATATGTTATGATATGCTATGCTATGTTATGCTGTTATATATACGCAGTGAAGACTATGCAATATTTTATTTTTACATTTATTACATTTCTGTACTAATTCTAACTAAATGTTAAACAAACCTATTGTACCTGAAAAACGTCATTTGTTTAATTCATATTTTTGTTATATTGTATTTGTCCTATTGTTTGTAATTTGCTTCTTTTTTCTTATGTTTAATAACAGAAATTAGATCAAATATATTGCACTATATATCGTTATCGTGAAATAAAACTTCTCATACAGTAAAATAAGAATTTGGTCATATCGCCGACCCCATGCCATGTTATGTTGAGCAGCAAATCAGCATATTAGAATGATTTCTGAAGGATCATGTGTCACTGTAGACTGGAGTAATGATAATGAAAATTCAGCTTTGCCATCACAGGAATAAATTACATTTTAAAATATATTAAAATACAAAACAGTTATTTTAAATTGTAATATTTTACAAATTACTATTTTTACAGTATTTACTGTATTTATCAAATAAATGCAGCCTTGGTGAGCATAAATGACCTATGACTTATAAAAATACTGTTCAAAAGTTTTATATTATTTTATTTTATTTTATATTATATTATATTATATTATATTATAATTATATTATATTATATTACATTACAATTGCCATTGTACCCATAAACAATTAAATAGTAACGCCCTAGAAACCACAAAGGAACAACTTCAAAAGACTATTCAAAAAAGGACTAGCCTAAATAACCCCTAAATCTGAGGCATCATTGATGTCTTTCGCACAAACGGTGTGGGATAAGTTACACACAAAAGTTTATTCCTCAGGGTTAAGGCTTTGTTCAAATCACAACAGAATTAGTAATTGCAATAGTGATGCGAGCTGTAGAAGAATACACAAATAGTATATTAATAAATGCATAGAAGATTTAGCAGTTATAAAGAACCACAGGAGAAGCTCATTATCTCTTAACATCTGCATTGCATTTGGACAGTTCCCAGAATAAGCATCCAAAACACAATATCTGTGATTAAGCAATTGTGGAAGTAAAACAAAAGAGGTTTCCAAGTCGGTTTTATGTAAACTTACAAAAGAAAAAGGAAGTGGAAGAACTTGTTTCCCCTGGCATATAAATAAATGGGAGGATGGATCCACCATCATCAAGGCTCTATTCGTGTCTTTCGAGGTTGGTCATGTCAGCGCTCTCTATTCTCGTCTGTTTAGATCATAAATTCCCCTTTCCAAATTCCCACTCATGAAAAATTGACAGAAACACACCTGAAAATGATGCATCATGCCAGCAGTAGATACACACAGCCGTTCTGCTCTCTTGGAATGAATGAAACATTACAAATGGTTTGGTCACATGATTCTTTGATCATCTTGAGTATGTGCACAATGAGGGTGACAGTGTAGAACAAACCCAAACTAAAATCTGGAGAAAAGATGATATTATTAGGACAGGTTTCAACATGAACTTCATTCTGTACAACTGATTGTAAAGACTGTGTGTGTTTGTGTGGCTGCGTCGATAAAAAGGACTGAGCAAACACAGTGCTAGAGCTTGAAACCAGACTAATTCCAGTCTTCTACAAACAAAAACTTAAATGAAAAATTTGTGTAAAAACCATGTCTAATTCTTGTGCCATTAGCATTAATAAACCAAGTTAAAAAATTAGGGTACCCACACTTTTTTCCACCAACGAATTCCCATGTTTCCAGCCTTTAAATTTGCTAATGGTTGGACCCATTAGCATTGTGAGCATATAGCACGACTACACTTCGGGCGACCCGAGTTCAAGTCCTGGCTCGTGGACCTTTCCCGATCCTGCCCCCTCTCTCTCCCACTTTGCTTCCTGTCTACTCTACACTATCCTATCGCAAAAAAAAAAAAAAAAAAAGCCAAAAATAAATCTTCCGTTCCAAAAATAATCCATTTCACTTGGATGTACATTATAATATGGAAGAAAAGATATCTCGCCACTTCCGTTTCATGGTGACTTTAAACTTTAAATTAATTCTATTTCAGTTACAATAATAATTCACTGATATTTCCAAGTTTTCCATAAACATGGGAAACCTGAAAATAATGACAAGTTTCCCAAACATTCTTCATGTCTTCCAGGAAAGACAAATATACAGTCCTGCCCCCAAACTAACAACATTGGTTGAGTCAATGTTGCCACGTTGGGCCAATCAGGAGGCTCAAACAAGCATAAAAATGATTTGAATTCATAGTGAACTCATCCGATGGATGGATGGATGGATGCTAATTTTGTCAAAGCACTCCTGCTTTTCCACTGAGGTTTCATTGAGCTCAGTTGCGTATATCAGAGTAGGGATGCAGTGATTCACACCTGAGAAGCATCTCTAAACAGCTCTAGATTATTCTGCTCAGAGGATGATGAGAGTTCTGCTTCGAGTAGTCGGCCTATAGTACAGCCAGATGAGAGGTGATTTCAGGACACGGATAACAGCAGGAGTCACAGACATAGAAAATAAACAGCAGCCGGACCAGCTCAATTTCACACGGTATCAACATGAATAATCAGTCACGCAATGTAAAGATTAATGACATCTGTCAGTTTGCTAATGATGTGGGGTTCCCAGGATCTCTGCTGGAGGGGTCTGTAAGTATGCATACTTGACATCTGCAGTCTGATTCATCAGCATACTGTGAATGACACCACTTACTTTCCCATTGTGATTCTCATCTACTGGCAACAAAAAACCTGAAGATCCAGTTTAGTTTGAAACCTTTGTAGGGTCAATACAGTTCCATCCTGGATTTGTCCAAAGATTCAAGTCAAATTAAATTTAGCTTCTGAGTTTTTTTTATACACACAACACTGGTCATCTTCTTCAGCTTAGGTATTGGAAACATGTTCTTGCAGCTATTGAATCGATTAAAACATCTGAGAAAACATGCAGGGAGACTTTATGACAACAAATTAAAAATGGATGGGTTTTGCACATGCACATTTGCAGTCACAATGCCAGGGTGTTGTTGTGCAGTTGCTAAAGTGTTTTTTAGCATTTCACTGCATGGTTGCTAAGGTGTATTTTATCATATTGCTGTCAGAACGTGTTAAAGTATTAAAAATAGCTGTCAATTTGAATAAAGCTGGAACAAATTATAAATACTACCCAAAAAATTTAAATGAAAATGACAAATCTCTCAACTATCCATGACAATTCTCTTAACTGTACAACTTATTTTGCAACATGAAAGGAAGCTATTTTCTGTGAATGTGTGAGACTTCCGATTCATTAGCCGCTATAGGTAAATAACTAGAATAATAATGAAGCACAGTAAATGGTAAAACTATTTGCGCTACAAACCAGTGTGTTTATGATTAGGATAATACATTAAAGTAATATGGTAAAAAAAATACTAGTTTGCAATAAGCAGCATAAGCCGTTTTGTAGAGTTAAAAATAACTAGAAGTGAATGACAGCGGAAGCTAGACACGTTCAATTTAAAAATGGCCGCGCCCACTGTCGTGCCTCGTCGGGGCTTCCTCGGGGCCAATGGCCAATGTTTTGTGGTCCACCAAATACCTTGGTCCAAAGCGGGCCAACAGGGGCTTGAGGGGTAGTTATGAACAGAGGCGGAGTTTGAGAGTCAACACCGCTGCTCGTTTCCCATGTTTTTATATCAGGCTAACAGCTAACCTCAACATTAAAGATATTTAAAAAATTTTCAGCTCAAAACTCACTTTCAGACACCATCGAGTGTGTGAAATAACTTCAGATTGCGATCCAATGGGGATTCTGATCACAGTATGAGGCAGAAATATATTTCTATGTGATGCTAAAATCTACTTATGCTAACCATTGCCATAATATAAATACACATTTGACCCTGGACCACAAAACCAGTCATAAGGGTCAATTTTTTTGAAATTGAGATTTATACATCACCTGAAAGCTTTCCATTGATGTATTGTTTGTTAGGATAAGACTAATATTTGGCTGAGATACAAACAAATTTGAAAAACTGGAATCTGAGGGTCCAAAAAAAAACAAAACAAAAAAAAAAAAAAACAAATCGCCAAATAAAGTCCTTAGCAATACATATCCACTCACAAAAATACATTTTTCATATATTTACGATAGGAAATTTGCAAAATATCTTCATGGAACATGATCTTTACTTAGGCCTAATATCCTAATTATTTTTGGCATAAAAGAAAAAATAAAAATAATCGATAATTTTGACCCATACAATGTATTGTTGGCTATTGCTACAAATATACCTGTGCAACTTATGATTTTGTGGTCCAGGGTCACATATGATTATAGAAAATACCTGAGACTGAAATTAGACAAAGCATAAATGATTATAATCATGGATTTATACGTTTCATCTGTCTCTTCCCTGTACCTTTGATGATACCGGACTTCAGCATCTGCGATTCCGCGCATTTCATAAATTACGTATACTCCAGTTAACTCAGTGAGATAGGAGAGATTGCTCAAACATCCTCAGATCACATAATTTCGCAAAATTAATTAAAAAAAGCTTATTCTTTCTAAAGAAATATGACATAAAATATGATATTGTAATAGTATTTTTCTAAATGTATAGGCTTTTTGACTTAATAGGAGTTGTTTTGTGCATTGCTATGATCCCAAATAAACTGAATAAGTATGTGTGTGCTCTTTCTATGTGAAAATGATATATACAGTTTGATTCAGCATGTTTGATGTGCACTCACAATCTAGTTAGTTTTCAGTCTGCTAGCTTCCTCATGCTGGTGAAACGGTGGGGTTGTGTGACGTTGTTCTATAGAGGCGTGTTAAGGGCGGGTATTAGGGTTGCGCTGTGGGGCTACTGGCCCGACAGTGGAAAAGCAGCTTAATTTTGGCCTTGCGGTTCGAGGTCCAAGGCTACTGGCGCCGCCCGGCATGCTCTGGCCCAACAGTGGAAAAGTGGCTACTGATTCTTGCCTTAGTAAGCCCCACTAATAACACGCATGCACATCTAGCAGGGATAAGTCTAAAAACCCAACAAGGACACTGTGACAAAGCAAATTACATACTAAACTCACTGTAAGAGGTTACGTTTCTACCCATTTTAGACCAGCAATTCTAATTCTTACGCACTGAAAATATATAGCAACATGTCACCGCAATTCCTGATGGGTTAATTTATGCTGAATTGAGACCTGCAAGAGCCTGGAACATTCCGTGATTGATTTGATGCTATTTTTACGCGCCCCACTTCAAGGATCTGGTTCAAATATATGGTCCATTTAAGTACAAGTACAGAAAGTCTTTTCAAGAAACGAGACTCGCTCTGTAATCCCCAGCACAAAACTGCATGGCTTTACCCGACAATTTGACAGAAATTTTCCGCTAATATCTCACCATTGGTGGAAAATATTCTTGAGAGCAATGAAAATAAACTCTCCAAGTTACACAAACAAAGTGTTTCAGGGTCAAAAGCAAAGCCTTAACCTGCACTGAGCCATGACAGGCTAGATTTTCTTCGGGTTTGAGATCTTCAGAACTATCAATTCAGCTGCAGTAAAGTTTAGGCTTCCATACCAAGCATTATAATATATATACATAATTATCCCAAGCACTGTAATTTGGGCAATAATAGCATGCTATGGAAACACTGCGCACTGTAGGAGTGCTGGCATAGATTATTGTCTGCTGGGCCTTCTAACCTTCAAAGCATCTTCCCTGTAGTGTGCAGCCGTTCTGTAGAGTCGCCAGGCTGTTCCTGAACCTGAGGTGCCAATGAACGGCTGTAGTCTTAAATGATCCGGTCGGTGCCAGGCGGATGGGGAGGGGAACAAAGAGACACTGTGCTTAACACACACACACACACAAAGCCAGCTGTCCCTTGCTCCTCACTAACCCCCAGCTGTATCTGGTCTTTCACCAACCATCCCCCCATCATCACAGACCAAGACTAAACACAGACCTTTCCACTGTCCATTTTCAGGATCTTCTCCTCAGTCAAACCGCCTTCACTGGGAACGCCCATTGCAATGCCAGCCTTCATTATGTGTGTTGTACGAGTGTGTGTGCCCACACGTTCTTTCATCTCTGGGACTCAGCCCTACCCTACCCATTCATTGGGGTTGCTTTGAGCTGTTATTCTTCATGGTGGTACGCTTACATCACTCAGGACGTCCTTCAATTGATGTAGATCTATTATAGGCAAGGGCATGGCTACCTTTTTTTCTTTTTGTTTGATTTTGGGACAATGACAAATAAGAATGACCGTGATATATAAAAGGAATATCTAGTTTAAAACACACGGGTGGAATAATATTAACGTTGTCATTTGCGATGCGGGTGCAGGTCAAGAATTAATAGGCACAGGCAGACTGTAGGTCTAATAGCCAAGATTATTTTGACTCAGGCTGTTTCTCAATTCCAATAACGCAGAGAACAGACTTGCGTTCTCGTGGAGTCCGGTCTTGCCAGGCGACCTTGAAAGAATGAACTCGGAAGGACGCGAGAACACAGAACGCATCCTTGTGAGAATTGAGATGTGCTGCGATCTTGACCATCACAGCATATTATAGTAGTGGCTAACGCACAATAAATACAACATAACATCACAAACAAATGTAATATCCTATTAAAAGACTTGTATCATATTATTATAGACATTGTTTTCATATCATTTTCTATATTTTTATTTTACCACATGTATTTATGAAAGTGAGTAGCCTTTGTGCTACACATGTTTTGTCAATGTTAGGATTATTTTTAATATGCCAATAAAAATACTGCAGGCTTTCTTCAGGTTATAAGCAAAACAAACGGACAAATGTTTACATTCACGAGCCGTCACGTATTTGCAAGCTTGTAGCAGGAATCTCATAAGTGAGAACGAGAACTTTAAAGCTTGCAGGCTTCCGTACGTCGACCGCCCGCAGCGTCTTGTGGGATTTTTAACGGTTTGATTCTCTCAAGTCTGCATTCGATGCATCCTCGATATCAAGAACACATCCGGGTACTTTCATGCGTCCTCTGTTCTTGTGTTCTTAAGTACTGGAATTGAACTTTGACGGTTGATGATGACGTAGAGAAGGACGCAAGACCGCTTAAGAACGCATATTGAGAAACAGCCTCAGTTTGGTACATGATAGGCAGCTGTTGTCAAACAGTCCCATGCCTATTTATATTCAAGCTCTGAAGACCGTCAAAGGTTTCTATTCACAACGCGTTTTGCAGCATTGAGCATTGTAGCCATTAGTGCTGAGCTGAAGAGATTGGCAGCTTCAGTGATTATATCGTTCCGGGATCGTTTCCGTTTCGCTTTCTGTATGTGGCGTGAAGCAAGGCGGGGCCGAGAGCCATGGGATCGGAGCAAGTGTTAATGAGCGAAGCCTGTGCCACACACCGAGTCCCACGGAGGAGCTCCGGAAGGATAAGAGGAGGAGTGATAACAGTGAAAGATGAGAGAGGACCAAGCCTGGGACACTTTAAGTTGTTGTTTTGTTATGTTTATATGTGGCCTGATGATTTGTGCTACCTGCTCAGATTGTGCTACTTCCCATTAAAACAAATAGGCGGCACATTACGATAGCGAAAAATGCTACTATCAGATTGTGCTACCGGTATCATATTCATGTGGTTTGAGGCTTTATTAACATCCATACCTACCTCTACCCTAAATCTACCCTTAAAACAATGCAAATATAGTGTTGGTAGCACAATCTGATAGGTGGCATTATTTGACAGACCACCTGCCGTGAGGTGGCTGCCGCTTACTTTCGTTTTGTTGTTTGTTTAGGCCTATTTTAGGATTAAAAGTTACATTTTTAAAAGTTACGAGACTGGTTCCAACTTCCTTCTTCCTTGAGTTTGAACTTTGGGTCGGGTATGCTGTATGTACTAAAATAACAGAAAAACAGGGGCGCCCAATCCTGCTCCTGTAATGCCACTGTCCTGCAAAGTTTAGCTCCAACCCCAACACACCTGAACCAGCTAATCATGGTCTTACTAGCAAAGCCACTTGAAGGCAAGCCTGCAACCTTTGCTAGAAAAAGAATAACACCTGCTAATGCTGCGATAGGTAGTGAAGGAGACAAGAGGCCAGTTTTTTTTAATGGATGTCAATGGAGGAGAGGCTTAACTAGGCTGAACAAACCTCTTTTGTGAGGAAATAGCTTATTTAATGAATCAACAGTGCATTGGATAATCTTCAACATCTTTGCTCTTAAACATTAGTTTTGGATTGATCTATTTTTAGAGATTACACTGAAAAAAATTCTGTTTTATAAGAGAAGTCACAGACAATTGCGCGACAGGTCTGATTCACTGTTGTGCAACTCTGAACACCAAGTTAGCCGTTACGTAAAGCTATGGACCCTCATTGTTGTATCACCCTTATCTTTTTACTTAAAACCCAATGATAAAAAAAAAAGAAAAATGAATTTTAATGTAGAAATTAAAAACATGCTCATTATAGAAAAGGTGTACGTGTCATGTCATTGCATGTATGAATTATGTATTTTTGAAAAATGTACCCATCCAGACAAAAAAGGGAGCATCACGTTATGGACACTTATCTATGTAAGATGAACCAGAACAATTAAAATATGCATCAGAAAATGACCTTCCTCTGTCTGCCACTGTTCTCAAAATGCTGAAGATTCTCTTATTACACAGTTGTTCATATTAAATCCATTACATCAGCGATAAAAGGCATTCTCAGGGTTCTGTTCTGGCCATGGAGAGAGTAATAACCCTCTTGAATGTCATTATGATGCAATCAAACAGCAAAGAACATAATACTCATCTCTGGAAAAACA
The DNA here is from genome assembly GCA_037950665.1 of Hypophthalmichthys nobilis. Lineage (NCBI taxonomy): Eukaryota > Metazoa > Chordata > Actinopteri > Cypriniformes > Xenocyprididae > Hypophthalmichthys > Hypophthalmichthys nobilis. Next base: position 8,116,684 of record CM075483.1, on the reverse strand, counting down.
TTCAACACGTCCGTTAGAGCAGGAAATAGATGAGAGCGCACTGTAGGCGGCACAGGAAGCATCTCACCTTACTTTTTTTACTCAGATTTCCTCTCCGTTGAGGACGGATGTGCAATTTTTTGTTTTGTTTTGGTTTTTTTGTTTTTTTCTGATACAGCACACCAACGTGACTCAAGTTCAATCATTTAAACACACAAAAAAAGTGCAACAATAAAAAGCCTCAGGTGACTGTTGAAATAAAACTAAGCCTGTCAATAGATTTAATAATTCAATGTCAATAATTCACTATTTATTTCAATTTAATTTTACTTTATTATTACATTATATTGTGACACTGGACAGAGGTAGATTTCTCACACACATGCCTTATAGAAACAGGCCTGTCAGGGGTCAGACTCTGTGACAATGTGTCTACAGCAGGTGGTCAGCAGACAGATGCACCGCCTGCCAGAGTTCATAGCAGCCTGACAGAGAGTGAGTGAAACAAATTGATAGACATAGAAGAGTGAGAGAGAGAAAAAAAAGAAACAGCAGAACAGTAGTGAAGAAAACCACCTGCAGAACATTCCTAGCCGAACAGTAGCACAGGTCAACTATGTTTTCAGGGGAGACATTCCAGCACCTCCAAAAAAAAAAAAAAAAAAAAAAAAAAACACTTGTTCAGCCATTTCTTCACAAGGCCAACTTCAGCAAATGTGCATTTCTTCTTCACAAGCCCCAGATTTTGATCATTATGGCTGTAAAAGACGTAACCTACTACATTTAGACAACAGTATGTTATCACTAAGCTGAAACTGTAGACATTCAAAAATCTAAATAACTATATGAAGCATTAAAGGGAGTGGTCTAGCACTGCTATCAGCTTTATCCTCACATACGGGTGGCACTAGATACCCACCAGCATGTTCACAGATGCATGCAGCAGGTTAACCAAACAATCCTGGAGCTTTTCATGCTGAGGAAGAGTGGGGGAGGGGGGGAACACACTATGATGAATCAAAATTTAGATTATTTCATTTAGAAGTTTATTTGTTTTGTTATTATCCTTGGAGTAGAAGATACAAAATTATTGATGGTCTATTGAATTACTGAAAATTAAAGCACTCCTGACAAGGTCAACTTCTATAAACAATTCAGGTGTAAGCATTCAACAGTTTTATACTACTAGTATAATAATTTTCAAAAAAAAAAAAAAATTATAAATTAAAATAAATTATTATACATTAAAAAAAAAAAAGTAAATTACAATTAATAAAATAAAATAAAAGGGCAATTAAGTTAAATTGGTGGGCAATGGATGATCAATGATGCTGTGATTAACTGACAAAAATTAAATTAAATTAAATTAAAATTAGTGGGCAATGATGCAGATTAAAATAAAATAAAAAAATAAAAAATAAAATAAAATAAAATAATTAAATTAAATGGGCAATGGATGATCAATGATGCTGTGATTAACTAATAATAATAATTCAATTAAATTTAAATTAAAATTAAAATTAAATTAAATTAGTAAAAATGTGGCAATGATGCAGATTAAACTAATAATAATTAAATTAAATTAAATTAAATTAAATTCAACAGATGAATACAACTGAGACTGAAACACATAGCAGAACAATGTTTGTTACGCCTTTTGTTTCATTGAATTACAGGCCATCCACCCTGGAATAAATTTAAGAGTGATCTGAAGCATCACCACCGAAATCATCCCCAAAGCGACTGAAAAGTGCACCAACAAAGGTTTTTATATATCTGTGAAGCTCTTCATCTCTGCAAATGTGACTATATTTAAACTGTAGTGTACACTCATCACTTTCTGCAGTGCATGCTCAAACTCTAAAGAGCAGCTTCATTTGTGTACAAGAGACACCCGCTGTTTACTGCTACACATTCACAATCACATTGTAAAAGGGTCTCATCATCTCGATAAGCACTCTAACAGTGAATAAAAGTCCTTGCTAACACGTTACAGCCTCTTAGATCTTTATCCACAAAGCTTACAGTCAAAGCCAGACAGCAATGACAAATTCAGTCTATGTCCACACTCCTCAAATTGCAACCAAATGCAGCCTGATACTGTCACAAAAGGTACAGGCTGTTCTTGGTGAAGAACAAATCTTGAATGATGAATCAGCTGTGTTTAAATGAAACCTTGTGAAGGATAAAAGAGCAACATACAGTCTGTCCGCTAGAGTCATATAGCGCATGTCTGACACACCCAACACAAACATCTCTACTGGGGCTTGATGTAATTAGTCGTAATGACACTCATCAGCAGGAAGAAAGCCAAGATGGGGGTGCAGCATTTTCCTCTTTATGCAAACAAACATGTTAGGAATGGCATGCGCTGCTGTTAGACCTCACTAAACCTGAGAAAGAACAAGAGACAGACAGGAAAAGACAAAGAAAAGTCAAGGTTTCATGACAACAGTGCAATGCTCCAATAGCATCCCATCCAGACTTTCACTTCCACTTCCTCTCCCTCTTAACCACATGTCCCACATTTACATAGTCTAGCAGACAGATTTACTCAAAGTGACTTATACTGCATGCATAAAAAGGATACATATTATAGTGCATGTGTTCTCTTGAAGGGTCAGTGACATACAGTATAAGAAAAGGGGAAAAAAAAATTAAAATCTAGTTTAAAACACATGAAAGTTCGTAGACATGCACTCTGTTTTCATGTTGGTTTCAAAAAAACATTTAAGTTTTCATGAAACATTTCAATTTATTAAATAAGAATTTAATTTAATTATTCAACATAATTTAATTTGTAGGTAGAGGTTGATAAAAAAGGCTGTGATTAACTGACATTTCAAAACTTTTCCTGGGTAAGTGGGAAATTGCACCAATCCATTATATATTATATAGTGATGGCCGATTTCAAAACACTGCTTCAGGAAGCTTCGGAGCATTGTGAATCAGTGTGTCGAATCAGCAGTTCGGAGCGCCAAAGTCACGTGATTTCAGCAGTTTGGCGGTTTGACACGCGATCCGAATCATGATTCGATACGCTGATTCATTATGCTCCGAAGCTTCCTGATGCAGTGTTTTGAAATCGGCCATCACTAAATAAGTCGTTATTTTGTTTTTTTGGCGCACCAAAAATATTCTCGTCGCTTTATAATATTAATATTGAACCACTGAACTCACATGAACTGATTTAAATATGTTTTTAGTACATTAATGGATCTTGAGAGAGGAAATGTCATTGCTGGCTATGCAGGCCTCACTGAGTCATCGGATTTCAACCAAAATATCTTAATTTGCGTTCCGAAGATTAACGAAGGTTTTACGGGTGTGGAACGGCATGAGGGTGAGTAATAAATGACATCATTTTCATTTTTGGGTGAACTAACCCTTTAAATATCGATTGTATGGATTACATTTTCAGCCACTAGGTGGCGACAAGTGACTGTTAAAGAAAATTATTTGTCATTGAATCATTCATTCAATGAATTCGTTCAGAAACCCTGATTCATCCAGTAATGAAACAAGTGAAATATTTATGAGTGAGTCATTGAATCATTCATTCAATCCGATTTTTAAAAAATAATTTATTCAAAGTAATTAAATATTTTAAATACACTGCAGCAATTAACATTTTGTCAGAACCTCAAGTAAATGTTATTTTTTTAGTTGTCTGTTCAGAATTGTGGGAGAATTGTGATCTCTACTGAAACAAAAAAAAATTATGATTCTCAATTTATCCAGAATCGTGTCGCTCCAATTTTCAAGAATAAGTTTCAATATAATGACTAATGTCATGTGATGTAACCATCAAGTAAAAAGTAATAACATTTTTTACAATTTGACTATATAAGTATACAAATCTAAATTAAAAGTTTTTAGGGGAGTTGCACCACATTTTTACATAAAATTGTCACATAATGAAGAAAAAAAGTTTAAAGGCAATGTCTACAGCTGTTTCCCTGACATTTTTCACTTTATGCCCCCCAAAATTATCTAAATTATTTTTAATTAAGACATTATAAACCGTAGAAGAGGAGATGTATTCAAGTCATTGTATGTATAAACTGCACTTTTATTGTATTTTTGAATAAATAAAGAGTTTAGAGTAATCCAGTCCAAAAAAAAAAAAAATTGTCATCAACCCATTCTCACTCATCTCAATGCCACTTACTCAGCAAACTAACTGACTTTAAATTATGTAATTTTGCACTTGCCTAGCTGATCTTAGCATCCAGTCTGACATGAATCAAAACACCTTAGATGATGGTGCAGGTCAGTATGTGTTAACAGACAGTGAATCAGTGCTATAGCAAACACAGCAAATCCAACAGCTCACAACAGGAACAAGATGAATCTTAACCTAGATGAAGTTCTGGCAAAGTAGATCAAGATGTGGGCCATTAGTGCTCAACTTTAAAGCCGCATGATCCACGTGGAAAGGATCAAAGCTGGATTTGTGTTGATCCCTACACATCTACACTGTTAATACTGTCATCCCAGACCTCTTGCTCTTTTAATGGGGTAAGTCTTGGCTAAGTGACGATAACACCACTAGGATGCAGTTTGAAATGCTCGCCAGAGGGATAAAGCCACATGTGACGCTTTCCAAGAGAGAAAGTTTTTACTGCAAGTGCACAGCTGGAGCACACAGCTGGACCGATCGTGAGCGTGCAGCTGCGATGACCTGAGGCTCACAAAGACTATCTGTGCGCGCTCAAAGACAACGGACTGTGCCAAATCAGTACCAGCCGGGCCAGTTCAACCAAATGTTAGTACATACAAGCGGCGCCACAGGATCACTGGCTTCCCGAGAGCTCAGGTGCGAGGAAAAGCTTCAAAACCCGGCCAACATTGCTGGCACAGTCTAGAGATGACACCCAACCCAGTCACAGAGGACATCCAGACAAAGTGAAATCATTCTTGGTGTGAACACAAAAAACTGGACTTATTTCAACAGAATATAGAAGAATGTGTTCTAAACAAAGCTTTCTAGTGACCTGGTTTTCATCTCACATTGATATTCATCACCCAAAGCAAAGAAGTAAGCAGAACAGTTTCAACCCAAAAAAAACTAAGACAACATCACAGATTCTCTTTACACATTCACCGACACTTATTAAGCGACTGTAACACCTTCATTTAAACCTGTCTGCATCTGTAATTAATGTAATGCCAGAAGCAATAATTACATGCACTGCTACATTATCAACTAAAGCAGGAAATTGATCTAGGCTGGCAATGCTGTGGGGCAAGCGGGGTGTTGATACTCAGATGATATCTGGTGCCATACGGAACAGCAGCAACAGGCAGCTGGTATTAGCAGGAGAGACATTCTCATTCTAGAAAGCATTTTATTAGGCAAAAATTAGAATACTGCACATCTCTTAAAGGATTAGTTCACTTCAGAATTAAAATTTCCTGATAATTTACTCACCCCAATGTTATCCAAGATGTTTACGTCTTTCTTTCTTCAGTTGAAAATAAATTAAGGTTTCTGAGGAAAACATTCCAGGATTTTTCTCCATATATTATTGACTTCATTGGGGTACAACGGGTTGAAGGTCCAAATTGCAGTTTCAATGCAGCTTCAAAGGGTTCTACATGATCCCAGACGAGAAATAAGGGTCTTGACTAGCGAAACGATCAGTAATTTTGCCCCCCAAAAAAACCCACAAATTTTTAACCACAAATGCTCGTCTTGCACTAGCTCTGCAATGCGCCATGCATTACGTAGTCACATTGGAAAGGTCAAAACTCATTTTCTCCTCCAAGTTCAAATTTGTCTGACATCATTGTTTTAACTTTTTTTGTAAAGGGTGTCTGACTTAGTCTTTGCACGTTCTCTTTGTAGACACTGGATCGGTACTTTCACCTACATCACGCGTGACCTTTCCAACGTGATCACGTAATGCGTGGCGCAACAAAGAGCTAGTGCAAGATGAGCATTTGTGGTTAAAAAGTATATAAATTTTTAATTTTTTTAGAAAATGACCGATGGTTTTGCTAGATAAGACCCTTATTCCTCATCTGGGATCGTTTAGAGCCCTTTGAAGCTGCATTGAAACTGCAATTTGGACCTTCAACCCGTTGGTAGCCGCTGAAGTCCACTATATGGAGAAAAATCCTGGAATGTTTTCCTCAAAAACCTTAATTTCTTTTCGACAAGTCAGTTTCTGTCTTTATAAACCACAATTTATTCCTTACTTTTGATGTAGGATAAAATGTATGGGTAGGGATAGGATCAAATTCAACCATATGTGCATTTTATAAATGAGGCACCAGATTTATCAGTCTATTTTTTCAAACTGTCAAAATGACAAAAATCGCTATAAATACCCATTAATGTTTTTAAATCACACATCATTTTCACATAACAACCTCTCATGCCATTGGCTTTTTCAAATTTGCATGGGTAAAGTGAGATAGTTTCTCTATACATCCACACTGGAGATGCACTCGGCTGGAAGAAGAGATGTTTGCCAACAAAATAAGACAAAGCCAAAACACCTCGCTTATTTTGGTGGTAAGGAAGATAAGAGAAGAGAGGAATGAACACATCAGACAAGGAACAGTTAAGAATTCCCCCTGTGTAAGTGAGTTTAGATGTGAGATAAGGGAGCTGGGTGGTGAGAAGGCTATAAAGGGTGGGAGAAGAACAGGGAGAGAGAGAGAATCACTTGCAGTCAAGAACTCATCATAAATTGGCAAGGTTGCACTCAGAGGTGAGAGACTGAAAAACTGCAGTAAGTAATTTATATATACATGCCGCACATGTGCAGAATTTCAATGAGCCGCTCGCACAGTGACTCCGTAAACTTCTGACTCTCTTAGAAGAAAACTCATCTGATCTCAGTTACTGCCTCCACCGCACACAGAGACAATGATAAACCCCCTGACTCCAAACCAGAGCTGAGGACAATGAGAAGCAGAAAAGCATTTGTTACATGACTGAAGACGCTTTCCCTCACAAGCTTATTATGCAAACATATTAAAGAGAGGATAAGTAACTGAATGCATTGCACACATTCATTAAACTTCTGTGGCCTAGCAGTACAAACTCTGACACATAGCGTCATGGTGCTCATTTGGGCTTTGTGGGTTCGAGTCCGGCTCGCAACACTTCTCCTTCCACGCTCTACCAAAGACTATAGAATAACACAAGACGCGTCACTCGTATTGTTTTGAATGGGAGAAAGTGTAACGCGCAATATGGCGGAATAAGTCCCACCTTCTAAATAAGAGCCAATCGCCGCATGAGCTTGATCCAGCCTGAAAAAAAACAGTTTTTTGTCATGATTCGAGCGTTTAAAAAAATGTATGAGACAGCTGTTGTCAGATTTCATTGGTGATTTCAAATATGAAATTGAATCGAAAGCTTGGCAAACAGCTTTAGAGAATTTGATGTTTCCTCATTCAAAGAGATGCATTTGAATGCCCGAGAGACATTTCAAAGATGGCCGCCGAGTGAAATGACTTGTCTTAAAGGGACTTTGGCTCTACTCACTTGAAAATGCTGTCCTATTTCTCACTTACTCAACACTCCTAAAAATAAAGGTTCCAAAAGAGGTTTTTTTACAACCTTTCAGTGAACGGTTTTTAAAAGAACCTTCATTTTCTTAGTGTGAAGAACATTTTAATAACCTAAAAGAACCTTTTTCCACTGTAAAGAACCTTTCGTGCAAAGGAAAGGTTCGATGGAGGTTAAAGGATCTTCATGGAACCATTAATGCCAATTAAGAACCTTTATTTTTAAGAGTGTATAAAAAAATAACATCTACACAGTGGCACCCAACAGAGGGCATCGTGTTTACAACCAAAACGATGCATTTGACATTAATGTTGTGATGTGACTCAATTATTTCTGACCCAAAAAGCACGCTACATGCCACATAACATACACTGGACATGCTTACGTTTTAAGACCAAGAGCTCATGCATGCAATCTAAAGGACCAATGGGGCAAGACTCTGAGCTCACACTTGCCTCAAGACACAAAAGTGACTCAACGACATGAGGATAAAGACTGTCACTGCAACAAAACACATTCTCATCTGGACTCCACAAGACCCGCCCGCATGCATCAGAAAAACCTTCAACTACTAAGTCAAGGAAATATATGCATGAAAAAAATGATGAGTTTGAGCTTCTGATAGTTTTTTCAAATGAAAAAGAAGGAACTATTTCTTTCCCAGAGGGCATGGAAGTCTCTACTACTTACAGATGTCATTTCTTCCTCAATTTTTCACAGCTCTTCAGAATAAACCACAATATATAAATACAATATATCTGTGTACAGAACTGTTGGTAGATCAAAAGTCTCATTTAGGGCTGCAACAACTAATTCAATGATACAATTAGTAAAAAATGTATTTATTTATTCATGATTTAATGCCATATTAGCAACAATGGCTATATTCATGGCAATATTAACAGTATTTAAAAATTCTCATTACAATATCATTTACAATAATATAAAAATTTTTAGTAAAAAATCTACAGAAGTGAATCTTTATGGTAGATGAATCCTGAAATCACAGAATTAAGATTCTGTGTACTACTTTAATTTTAAGAAGATAATTATGGAAATATTGGTAACACTTTACAATAAGGTCTCATTTGTTAACATTAGTTAATGTATTAACTAACATGAACTAACAATGAGCAATACATTTGTTACAGTATTTATTAATCTTTGTTAATGTTAGTTAATAAAAATATTGTCGTTCATTGTTCATCATGTTAGTTCACAGTGCATTAACTAATATTAACAAATACAATTGATTTTAATAATGTATTAGCAAATGTTGAAATTAACATGAACTAAGATTAATAAATGCTGTAGAAATATTGTTTATTCTTAGTTCATGTTAACTAAAGTAGTTAACTAACTAATGAAACCTTATTGTACAGTGTTACCAAAATATTTCATGAAAGTTTGACAGTTACAGAAGCAAAATGTGGGCATCACTAAATTCTGATATTACTGCATGATTTTACCTTGGTAATGCTGAATAGAAAACAAAGTATCAAAAATGCATAAAAACTGAACTATATGAATAAAATGCTTCATATTTCAATCTCTGTTTTTTCCATGTTTGTGTATTGCTGTCATCCAGTGTTTTCATTTGACATGCTTTCTTTGTAACCATCAATTTTTGTATGAGTCATCTTAATAATACAAAGGCCATACATAACTTTCTTTCATACATTTACATTTTACAGCCTTACACAAGATAATTTCATGGTTTCATTCAAATGCAAAATTAATTAATTAATTAATTAATTAATTAATTAATTAAATTAGTCTTACTAATTCCATTATTCGTAAAAATAATCGATTATCAGCACTAATCTCAGGATTTAAAGGGACAGTTCACACACACACACACACACACACACACACACAAAATGTAAAATCTGTCATCGTTTACATACGTGGAACACAAAAGGAGATGTTAGACAAACGACAAACTGTCAAGCTTCAGTCACCATTCACTTTCATTGCTTCTTTTTTGCCTACAATGCAAGTAAACGGTGACTGAGAATGTCCATCTGCCTCACATCTCCTTTTGTGTTCAACTAAAGAAAGAATGTCATATGGGTTTGTAACGACACGAGGGCGTGTAATGTGCTTTATAATAACGCCATAGAGTAAAAGATGACAGAATTGGGTGATCTGTCCCTTTAACTGGACATTTATTTCACTCACACAGTCGCGTGCCATACAAAACCAAGCAAAAGTATTATTCCAAAGTCTACGAGGATCTTCCAATAAATAAATAAATAAAAAATCGTGGAATGAGCAAAATAAGTTACAAAGAACATTAAAGCTTTTGCTTTTCTATATTTATAGTCTTTCTTAAAGAGACAATAGAGAAGTCATTGTCATTGTGCAGAACTCTCTAATGCACCTTTCTCGACATAAACAGTCAGTATCAATCGTAAAAATACAACCACTGATGTGTGAGACACTCTTTTGACCTCTTAGTCCCCATGTTTAATGCGTATGTGGAATAAAACACGCCCGAAGTAAAGCACAGTCATTGATGCACTGAGCTCTGTCAAACTCTCCACCCGCTGCGATCTGTCTGTTCGCGCTCAACAGAGGGGCTATTCACGAATCACGACTGTCTTACAACTGCACACTACAGCGCTTAAACTTCAACCTGTAAGAATGAAACAGCACGAAGTGGCCTGTGATCGCACCGATAACAGATTATCATCAGGAAAATCGGCTATGCGTAATAAAACGTACTAACCTGAAGCGGCGAGGCGACTTTTCCTCCTTCCAGAGATTGATGTTTGGGAGTTTGTTGCAGTCGCGCGCTCCCTCCCTTTCTCTAGCGCACTAGATAGATAGTGCTGATGTTGTTTTCACTTCCTCTTTCCTCCTCCTCCCAGCTGCTCATTGGTTCCGTTGTTTCAGTCATCCACCAATAACAGCACAGTAAATCCTGATCATTCAATAGACCGATAAAAGCGCATCATCAGTGTGCTTTCTCAGCCTAGTCTAGTGGATATAGGCTATTGATTGTAATGTTTGCTTTTGCTTCTTGATATAATATATTATTTGGCATGATTTAAGTGCATAGTATAACAAGACATAAGGACTTCCATAAAAAAGCTAAAAGCTTCCCTGTTACACATTTGTTAGGCCTATATATTTACAAAAGAACAATAACATTACTACATTTTAATATTCAAAAGGTCATAAGAAAGGTAGAAACCAGTTAATAGTTCAAATTAATTAATATATATATATATATTCAAAGGGTTAGTTCACCCAAAAATTAAACCTCTGTCATTAATTACTCACCCTCATGTCGTTCCAAACCCGCAAGACCTTCGTTCATCTTCAGAACACAAATTAAGATATTTTTGATGAGGTTTCTTTTTATCTCCCATAGAAAGCAACGATATTACCACATTCAAGGTCTAGAAATAAGTCTAAAATAGTCAACGTGACTACAATGGTTCAACCCTAATGTTATGAAGCGACGAGAATACTTTTGTGCGCAAAAACAAAACAAAAATAATGACTTAATTCAACAATTTCCTCTCTACCCTGTCATTATCCTACGAAGTTTACGTTGAAGACACATTGCAGAGCTTCCGTGTTCTACCTCATAACGCCGACCCTGTATTGGCCGGCTCCTGCGTCAGCATCACACGCATGCGTCGACCAATACTGTAAACAACGTCGGCCAATACTGAGCCGCCGTTCGGACGTAAACACGGAAACGCTGCACTGCGTTCACTGCGTCAACTGCGTAGGAGACGGACGGGGTAGAGAAGAATTTGTTGAATAAAGTCGTTATTTTTGCTTTGTTTTGGCACACAAAAAGTATTCTCATCACTTCATAACATTAAAGGATTAGTCCACTTTCAAATAAAAATTTCCTGATAATTTACTCACCCCCATGTCATTCCAAGATGTCCATGTCCTTCTTTCTTCAGTCGAAAAGAAATTAAGGTTTTTGATGAAAACATTCCAGGATTATTCTCCTTATAGTGGACTTCAACTGGCCCCAAACGGTTGAAGGTCAAAATTACAGTTTCAGTGCAGCTTCAAAGGGCTTTAAACGATACCAGATGAGGAATAAGGGTCTTATCTAGCGAAACGATCAGTCATTTTCTAAAAAAAAATAAAAAATTATATACGTTTTAACCATAGACAATCATCTTGAACTAGCTCTCTTCTTTTTCTTCTCTATTAGAATTCCGGCAGTGTAGACGCTGCTGAGTGTATTACTGCCCTCCACAGGTCAAAGTTTGAACTAATTGTTATACACTTGCACTAGCATATTGTATATGACAATTTAGTTTTCTAATAGAGAAGATAAAGAAGGGAGATAGTTCAAGAAGGACATGGACATCTTGGACGACATGAGGGTGAGTAAATTAACAGGAAATTTTTATTTGAAAGTGGACTAATCCTTTAAGGTTGAACCACTGTCATCACATGGACTATTTTAAAGATTTCTTTACTACTTCTCTGGACCTTGAATGTGGTAATTATGTTGCTTTGCTATGGGAAAAAACTCTCGCATTTCATCAAAAATATCTTAATTTGTGTTCTGAAGATGAACGAAGGTTTTGTGTGTTTGGAACGACATGAGTAATTAATGACAGAAATTTCATTTTTGGGTGAACTAATCCTTTAAGATCTAAATATCTGCAGTTACCAATGAGTTTGAATAATTTTCATTTAATAAAAGTAAGAAGTTTTTTTGTAAGTATTTTTTAAAAGCTTGAATTAATGCCAGCAAGCCTTTATCTACTGAAAGAAGAAGATAATAGGATTAAAACAGAACATCATTGCCTGGCCATTAGTCTTCAGGGCATATTTGGCATTTTGTAAATATCTGTCCATCAGATCTTAACATCCTCACAATCTCCACACACACAGGCAATAGATTATCTGTCCCACACAAGGTGATGTATTAACAGTCCCATGCTGGCATCATTTACCTACTCCATTTTGCTGATTAGAGAGAGGATGTAATTCTATAAAAGCCTTTAAAGAATGTCTAGAATTCTGTTAAGCAACACACATAAAGTAAAATATTACGTAAACCAAATCCAGTCTATATCCACATCAGCAGAGGTGACGTACCTTTAGTTTGTCTCTATAAAAACCATTAGATGCACATCATGGGTCAATCTCTACATCAGCTCTTCTCTGAATTCTGACATACTGTTTTTGGACTGTGTAAAATGATGAACAACTAGTTCTTTAGGAAATTAAACTGCTGAAAACCAAACCCATACTCTGCATTACAAAAACGGTAGTGATGATTACATCAAATGGACTTTCTATGATCTGTATATTCTGTATATTTGTCCCAAACTCACATAATAAATAAATACATTTGGCTGTTGAATGCTCGAATCTGATTGGTTGACCACCGTTCTAAGGCGTGCAATTATTTTCTGGGAAGCACGGCTAAAGTAGTTCTAGGCAGTTCTTGACCGCATTGCAATTCCATATCACTTCGCCAAATGATTTGTTATTTCAAAAGGTCCTACAGCCTAAAACTGCAAAAGAAACAAAACCCACAACGACACCGACCAAGCAAATAAATATAGTACACAATAGGATGAAAACGACAAATTATCGTCATGGTTTTTGCCACAAAATACGCTTTATTGTGTCCTGAAAGCGCTTTCTCTCGCTTTCAAACATACGGACACACACTCGCACAGAAACGTTTTGTCAGCGCAGCTCTAACGAATTAATCAGTAAAATAGTTTAGCAACTTTAAAGATACACATATATACATATCTCAATTAAAATAAAATTACTAATTACATAAACCATATACACCATTTTTATTTGTAATTAGGCAGAACTGTTGTGCTGGATTTTTCTGTCACAACTGAGCTTCAAATTACACTTGACTTGTCAGAGTAAACCAAAATTTAAAATCTATTTAAACTTAGCAATTCGACAAAGCATAGATTGGGGAACTCATTTGTGAGATTCACAGTTTGTCAAATAAAAAGGGAACATGTCACATACACACACACGTTTCTAAAAGCCCTGGCCAGATCAGAACAAAGGGAGATACAATAGAAAAGAGAGGAACTAAAAAGGAAACGTGAGAAACCAGCTTTTATTACCAGTACTAACACATTCTGAAGATGAGAGCAAGCTAATGACTTCATCTGAAAATTAAATAAAGCCCTGATAGTTAGTCATTGACTGAAGTTGATTTGATGTTTATATTATTAATATGAATATTTACTAATAATTCATTATTGTTTTCGTCTTTTTTTGAAAGTACACATTTAAATAGTCTCTACTTGAATCAGCATTATGAAGAGCTCCTTTGATGATGTGATGCACTATTTATATTGATACAAAATGGCACATGTACTCCAACGACAACCACGGGACTCCGGATTTCAGTGACGAGTGATGAGATCAAAGGAAAAACATCTTTTCCCCCTCTCAATATGCCTCTCTGGTGATGTGAATGATGTGCAAACCATTGTCACCCATTTGAGAGGTGCTAATTGGCTGCGCTTACGTACCACAGCCAGATGCAGAAGCCTCAAACACTTTGATGGAAATAGAGGATGTGAATTCACACTTATAATTTGAGTTGCAAGATGCTATAAATGCTCAAATGCTTTAGGAAATATCAGATTAACATAAAAAGCAGCTGTAAATGCTGAAAAGTCATTGATTTATTTGCATGACATTTATAGACGTCACTTCACGACAGCAGATGGCATGTATCATAAGCTCTCGTCAGTTATTTTCACAATGACACATTCTCAAAATGTAAATCAACCTACATTCAGAAACTCTGTTCACAAACTTCAGTCCAGTAAGCCCAAGGAACAAACATGCTATAGGATATATGTACATCTCCTAAGCATTCCATGCGACAGAGGGGATTTAATGCATCCATGCATTATTAAGCAGATCTGAAGATGGCCTGGGGAACTGATGGGAAGTCTCCTGTGTATATTTGATAGGGCTGACACACTATTGCAGACCTTATAAGATTCTATTCATGAACACTGACACACCAAGACCACTGGCCCCTGTTTCAGTCTGAGTCATCACTAGCCTTGGCCTTGTGCTTCTTCTTTTTCTTCTTGTGTTTCTTCTTTTCTTTCTTCCTCTTCTCCTTTTTCTTCTTCTTCTTCTTCTGGTTATGATCAGAGGAGGCAGAGGAAGACGAGGTGGAGTCAGAGTCGGAGGTGGTGTCTTGAAGCAGCTGTTTCAACTGCTCGATCCTACAGTGAGGAGCAAAGACACATCAAAATTAACTTCTATGCACAATATTGTAATACGTCAACAAAAAAAGACAATCAAACTATAGATAATGGATCTCATAAAAACATTCAACATGAAAAAATGCATGCATCTCATTTAAAATAGTCCTATTACAGTTTAATAAGTAGAGACAGATACAAACGTAAAATTAAATTGTGTTTATAAATAATATTTATAACAAAATATTTATAATAATAATAATAGTAAGTAACATTTATATGCATATATACACATGTGCATATACATGCAAATAAATATAATACATATAATACGTGTGTATACACACACACGTGCATGTGGGCGTATATATGCATATTAAATATTAAAAATGTGTTGTAAATATGTGCATATATATATGTGTATGTATGCATGTATGTGTATATATATATATATATATATATATATATATATATATATATATACACACACACACACACACACACACACACTTAATATTTACAAAACACATTTATAATATTTAATTTACATATATGTGTTTATACACATATATGTAAATTAAATATACATTATATAATCTTATATATACACAAATAATACTTATAACATTTATAATATTTAATACATATTTATATAGATATATACACATACACATGTGTGTATAAATATTAAATAGCATTGTTATAAATAATATTTAACATATTTATATACATATATAAATATGCATACGTTTATATATGCATGTATACATTTTAAATATTGTTATAAATAATATTTAACATATACTGTATATATATATATATATATATATATATATATATATAAAACGTACATATTTATATATATGTGTGTATATAAATATATTAAATATATATTATTTATAATAATAATAATAATAATACTTAATATATTTATATACATATACACACATAAATACACAAATAATATTTAATATTATATTTATAATTTTTTATGAACCTACAAATATGAATAGAAAACTAAATTTTATACTTATTTCTATATTATAGTCATTATCTTTGCAATTCCTTTTGGTGGCGCTAGTGGCACAGAAATTACACTCTTACCCTTTGAGCAATTGGATTTATTTAGATTATTTCAAGAACTCTATCTTTAACTATATTCGATTGCTATAGTTTTGGGCAACATAAGAGGAAGCAGAAAACACAAGCACCTTCTGACAGCCTGTGTCACACTGACCTGAAACTATTAACAATTCATCAGATCACTGCTGTTCAGAGGGTTCATATCCTCTAACAGAGGCGTGTATCCTTGGGAAACGCACAACCCCGTTTTAGCTTTGCTTTCATTCACTACATGCTGTGAAGCCTGCATCAATGTTAAAGCGGATGATTTCTGACTTTCAACTTTTTTTTAACAAGCTACTCCTTGTTTTCCAACATCCTGCTGAAAAATTCAAATTGCCAGTCCCAAAGGAATGTTTAGTAACAGTTCTGTGGCATAAATGTGGAGCTCAGCAATGTACGAACAAAATAATCTGTCAAAACGGCCCACAATGGCTTTACATCCCACATAACGGTTTCTAATTACTCCCATGTAGCAAGAGCTCTTGTCACCACATAGCAGAAGATAATCACAGTGGAGTAAAGAGTTACGTAATCGTCTGCAACAGGGTTCTTTTGTTGAACTGACACAATTCATCAACACTGGCCTCTGAGAGACCTCAATACACCAAATATTTTATTAATAAGCAGATCCAGCAGAGGCTGAACATTATTAAAAGCTCTTTATCTCATAGACACGGGTTAGTAAGATTTTCTTTTAGTATGCAGATCAAAAGTAAAGACAGTTATATTACAAAAGATTTCTATTTCAAATAAATGCTGTTCTTTTATCAAAAGAATCCTGGGGAAAAATTTATCAGTTTTCACAAAAATAATGTGACACTGAAGACTGGAGTAATGATACTGAAAATTCAGCTTTGCCATCACAGGAATAAACTAGATTTTAAAATATATTAAAAAAAGAAAATTGCAGTAATATTTCACAATATTACTGTTTGTACTGATCAAACAAATTCCAAACTACTGAACGGTACTGTACGTCATAATGACTGATTGTAAATTGTGTCTATCCTTATTGCTTTTGAAAGTCATTTAAATGCAAAATGGACTGAATTTTTTTTTATTTCAGTTTCCAAAACATATGATGGCACAGTCTCAATATTTAAAAAACTTGACGTACCTTGTCTCTTTTTCATTACGTTTGTTTTCTCGAATTATATCATACATTGGATCCTCATGTGCCTGTGAAAGAATCACAGAAATTACATGAACATTCATAAACAGTTCAGGTTCACCATATTAAAAAAAATTAACTTGCAATGGAAGTAAAATATTTTATAGCTTCTGTTATAGTCAATTTATGATGTTGTGCTGTCAATATGGCAGTTGATGTGGACTTATACTTACACCTAGTGGTGTGGATGCAATATTACACAAAAATAAAAGTTGAAAGGGATAGTTCACTCAAAAAGAAAAATTATCCTAAGGTTTACTCATCCCTCAAGCGATCCTAGGTGTATATGACTTTCTTCTTTCAGACAAACACAATCAGAGTTATATTAAAATATATCCTGGCCCTTCCAAGCTTTATAATAGTGAAGGGGGCATACGATTTTGAAGCCCAAAAAAGTGCATCTATCCACCATATGGCCTTCTGAAGTGAAGCGATGGGTTTTTGTAAGAAAAATATCCAATTTAAAACTTTATAAACTATAATGACTAGCCAGATGCATCCGCCAGATGCCCGTACACATCGATTTACGGCAAAAGAGTAACCTTTGACACGAAATATGACGTTGGAGTATTGAACGTTTAAATGGCTCTCACGGTTTAAACAAATAGGGCTAGGCAACAGACTCAAGCTCCTCTTTTCTTATATCAAAACATTTCACTTTATAAATTCTTACTCTTACTCTTTTGCCATAAATCAATGCTTACGGCCATCTGCCAGAAGCTAGATATTATAGTTTATAAAGTTTTAAATATGAATATTTTTCTTACAAAAATCCATCACTTCGCTTCAGAAGGCCTTTATTAACCCCCTGGATTACTTTTATGATGAATGGATGCACTTTTTTGGACAAAATCTCACCCCCCATTCACTACTAAGAGCAAGAATAATTTTTTTTTATTATAACTCTGATTGTGTTTGTCTGAAAGATATACACCTAGGATGGCTTGAGGGTGAGTAAAATGGGATAATTTTCAATTTTGGGTGAACTGTCCCTTTAAGTTGTGTGCGAAAGAATCTGATAATTAGTGTTAGGCCAGCCATGTGACTTCGACATGTCGGACCCCATGAGGTGACCCACTCCATGTAAATAATTAAACTTTTATTAGGCCACTGATATGACTGGAGTCATATAAGTACTATTTATTTCTTTATGTGTACTTTTTTAATAAAAGGAAATATTCTTCCTTTGATAAGGCAAATAATACTGAGTGTACATTTCAGAGCTTTGCAAAGTGGCTATTATTGAAGGTTGGGGGAGTGAAAAACTACACTGGATAAAAAAAGCAAAACCACAGCATGTGCTTAATTGCAAAAATGCATGTTTTAAAGGCACAGACACAAAACATTTTTTTCATTCTAATGGTCAGAGAAAGGATGGAAAAACTGAACTGCGCAAGTGACCAAATTTCACATGATGATATTGTCTGTGCAGCTGACCAAATTTCATATTCATAAATGCAAGTTTACTACTAAAAAAACTCAAAATGTATGGTTTTGTTGACTAAAATACAGATGTACATAGACATAAATGTACACATATAGTATATATATTCTTTTTTCTTGTTATTATTTTATTTTTGTATGCATAATTGTATAATGTTTAATATTTGCATTTAAATTAAAGTGGATGTATAATGTTCATGTATAATTAATAAAAAAAGAGATATCAAAACTACATGGCATTGATTATATATCAATACCCTATATAATCAGCAATCTGCTACTTCATGGCTCAATCTCTAAAAAATGTTATTTAAAAATGTTCAAACTCTGTATATGTAAGGCCAAAGTTTTTAATCAGGCTTTAAGTTAAGGTTACTGTACATGCTTTTAAATAAATCCCTCATAATGCAGCAGTGCAAAAGTAGGCCATGTGTGTCACTTACTACTCTGAACTGCTCCAGTTTCTGGTTGCCTTTGATGAAGAAAGGACATTCTCTGTCTCCTGTTCTGTGGCCGTACCTCTTACATCTCCAGCCTACACACACAGTTTGTGCACTTATGTTATCTCAATGACCTTCATCGACACCGTAAAATCTAAAATATCATTTGTCGCTAAAAGTTACAGGTATCAATTTACTATTAAAAATAACTGTAATAAACAGCACAAACTCATGTTATATAAACATATACTGCACAAAAAATGTCCTATATACACAACCAGTCAAAAGACTATGGAAGCTTGTTTCCACCACAGAATAAAAAAAATTATTTGTCTTCAGGGTTTTGACGTCATCCCTGCACCACTCCACTGCGAGTTTATAACTCACAATTCTGACTTTTTACTTGCAATTCCGAGTTTATAACTTGCAATTCTGACTTTTTTCTCACTATTCTGAGTTTATAACTCACTATTCTGACTTTTTTCCTCACAATTGCAAGTTATCTTGCAATTCTATTTTCTCGCAATTCAGAGTTTATAACTTGCAATTCTGACTTTCCTCATAACTGCAAGTTTATAACTCACAATTCTGACTATTTTCTCACAATTCCGAGTTTATAACTCGCAATTCTGACATTTTTCTCGCAATTCCAAGTTTATTCTGACTTTTTTCTTAGAATTGTAAGATGTAAACTCAGAATTGCAAGAAAAAAGCCATAATTGTGAGATATAAAGTCGCAATTGAAAAAAAGGTAATTGCGTTTTTTTTCTCACAATTATGACTTTTTTTCCTCACAATTACAAGTTTATATTTCACAATTATGAGAAAAAAGTCTGTGAGCTATAAACTTGGAAAAAAGTAAGAAATGTGAGACAAAAAGTTGCAATTACCTTTTTTATTTTTTATTACGTGGCAGAAAAAAGCTTCCATAAAAGACACACCTACTCGATTCAATTCAGAAGTTCAATTTAGATCACAAAAAAACTCTTTGTAACTATGAAGTATTACATTTCTTTATTTTAAGAGCAAAGTGAATATATCTGAAAGTTTGCTTACACTGCATGACCTTCACCTCTTTTCCCAGAGGCATCCACAGTCCTTTGGTGGGAGCGTGAGCCAAGAAGCTCCTGGCGTCCTCATTACCAGGGGCATCAGGAATACAGTCCTCTGGTCTGTAATCATCTTCCTGCAAAAGCAGTTCTGCTTGTATTGCAAAATGCTCACTTAAAAACTTATTTCTAATGCCAACATGATCTCTGATGACATATTGTAAGAGAGCCAAAACAACTAGCGGTAACACTTTATTTTACAGTGTCCTTGTTACATATATTACAGGTGCTTGCTTACTGTACTAATAACAGAATATTTTGCATAATTGTATGCAACTAACCCTAAACCAAACACTATTCCAAATCCTAACTCTATAGTAAGTAAGTTACATGTAATATTACTGAGTACTTAAATGTATACAATGTAACAATGGCACCTTAAAATAAAGTGTAACCCAACTAGCTCATCATAAATCTGTAGCATTTAATGGCAACACTTCAAGCCATGGCCAAACCTTGATGAACCCAGGGGGAGGATTCTCATAGCTGAAAGGAAAAATAAAAAAGAAAGTGATTATATACAAGACAAAAGTGCAACAGAAAACTACAGCAGTTAAGATGATAAAAACTTTATACAGTGATATTACTATAAACTAGTATTATGCAAATACTCACAAAGTCTCCACATGCTTGAGTTTCTGCACCTCTTGAATCAGTTTTCTGGTTTGGTTCTTGTATTTGTCGTCATCTTGTTTTGACTCCTTGTGTTTCTTTCGTTCATGTCTGTCCTCGTGATGCTCTCGGCTTCGTTTGCGATCTGACATTGCACATTCGTCGGGGATAATATCTTCTAAATCTATAACCGCATCTTATGTTCGAAAAGTTAGTTCTTTAATATAATGATGATTGTAAAGGAACATATCAGTGACTGCCTGACCACTTCCGGGTAAAAGTTCAATTTCAAAATAAAAGACCCCAAAACGTGCATGATTGAAGTCTAAACTACATTGAGTCAAAGATTTAAAAAAAAAAAAAAAGAAAAAAAGAAAAAAGTAACAAATTCATCTAAAACAAATTATAACATTTAAGAATCATATTTTTAGTTGGAATTATCTGGAAACATAAGCCCAAAGTGCTCAATGTACTGTTACAGTAAATGAAGATATGTTTATATGTCCATTGTATATGAGATAAAATATTGACTCCGGCATGTATGCTGCAATTATGACTAAACTTTTGAGCTTTTTTATTACCAGAAACTGGGAGTGTCAAAGTAATGAGAATTTCATGAACCATGATTCATTTTGTGATTCCAATTTTCTAAAAGTACAGTATTTTTACACAAATTGTGTTGCTACATCAATATTCTTTTTTTAAATATACAATTTTAAAATGATTATAATTCAGTTTGGGGACAAAAAAAAAAAAAACATTACAGGTTTTAATGTTTTTTTTAAGAGGAATAAACACACAAACTTCATTATTTTACTTTTTATTGAAAAAAATCTGTCAAAGATCAAACAAGACAATTTGAATGTATTAAGAAAAAGAAGTCAGTGTAAAATATTTTTGGTCTTTGCTTTATAGTCTAAAGGCAAATAAGCCATCAAATGTAAACAACACAGCACAAATCTTCTGAGCATAAAAAAAAAAAATTCAGTGTGTAAGCCAAGTGTAAAGACAATCCTTCTTTTAATAGCAGTGATCCAAACAGTGGATACAAATGTGTGAATTCAAAGTGTACAAAATTAACATTAAACACATAACATATAAAAGTTATCTTTCTTGTAGAAAAAATAACAATACGTGGTATCATGAAAATAATGGCAAATAAAAAAACCTACAAAAAGTCGCAGCATTGTTCTGTAGCTACACTGTAAGTTACACTCTCCTATGACTCCTCCACTAGGTGGCATTGTAATACATGTGGAGAAGTGATAATCATCCTCATCATGAACTTCAGTAGCTCCTCTCAAAGTGGGCCAGAGTCTTTCATTTTCAACGATCCCGAGGTCTTCAGAGAGATGAGAGGAAGTCCTTCAGACCACCTTTCTTACTCGGCTGTTTGTTTTCCAGCATAAGGATCTTTTTGAGGCGGGCGAAAGGTGACGACTTCGCACTGCCGGTCTTTGATGCAGAGCTGGTGTTTGAAGACCCTGACCTGCAGAAAGAAAGAATTGCGCAAATGGTTTAAATACTTCCATGTGATGCTGTGGGGACCTGTAACATATGTTCACTAAGAGTAGCTTACCTTGGTGTGCCACTTGGAGTTCTGTCCACTGCAGATTTTGGAGTCCTATTGACTGACTGTGGAGTTCTGGATTTGCCTGCACTTCCTGGGGTACTTCGTTTCTGTGACAGAGTTGCCAAAAACTCACGGTTCATTCCAGGTTGTCTGGAGATCTTATTACAGGTGTGACACGTTGCCATCTAAGAGAACAAAGTATCTTGGTTAAATGACAGTTAAATAATAAAATATGTTTTTGACCAAGTCAGATAACACAAATAACACATACATGCATACACACACACACACACACACACACATTATATATATATATATATATATATATATATATATATATATATATATATATATATATATATACACACACACACACACGCATACATTATATATCTGAGCAAATGTCTGTCTTTTTTTTTTTTCCTGATGACAAAATTAGTATATAAAATATCACCATATTAAGGATAGATTAAAATATAAATGCTCTACATACACAAAACACTGATGTTTTTAATACAAAAATAGAACAACAATCAAAACAAAATCTGAAGAGAAGATAAAGGATGTCTGACATCAGATGTACTCGTGTATCTTAAAAATTGGAATGCAAATAATCCTGATATGCACAATTAATTAATTAATAGTGTTGATAGCCAAGTGTCTCACAAACAAGTATTTCAGTCTCTCAGTTTACAAAAACAAGCAAGTCGATTGCCCAATATTTACACACTCACTGGAACCCCAAACAAAATTGCAAAATCATTTCTTCAACATGAATAAGTTACTAAAACAAATGTATAAAATAAACATCTTGTTTTATTTATGAGGTTATACTGTTCTTGCTTAAGTTTTATACTAGGATAGTCAGGTTTAGCAGACACTTGTGATCACTTATCTCAGGTATTTCACACATTGTATATGAACGTGAGCTCTATATACAGCAAGGTACAGGCCAAAAGTACACTGAACACATGCCCGGAGGCCATCCACACAGCCAGAAAGTGCCTGAGAACAGCACTAAATTAAGCAGACCAACCCCTACCATTTCCAATCCTCTACTGACTACTCTTTAATATACTGACATACAATTTATTTTATTCAGCAAGTATAAAAATTGACAGTAAAGACATTTATAATGTTACAAAAGATTTCAGTTTCAAATAAATGCTGTTCTTTTGAACTTTCTATTCATCTTGAAAAGAAATTATCACAGTTTCTGACAGAAAAATTAAGCAGCACAGCCGTTTTCATTGATAATAAAAGAGCAGCAAATCATATCAGAATGATTTCTGAAGGATCATGTGACACAAACTTTACCATCGCTGGAAAAAATTACATTTTAATATATTAAATAGAAAACAGTTGTTAAAATTGTAATAATATTTCAGTATTACTGTATTTTTCATCAAATAAATGCAGTTTTGGAGTAAATAAGAAACATTAAAAAAATATTTTGAACTGTAGTATACACAAGAAAAACCTTTCAGTGGTTGATTCCTAAATCCTGAACATATGGTTACATTGTTGCATTATGTAATTGAAATGTATAAATCAATCAGAGGGAAGTGCACAAATGACGAAACTATTTAATTTACATCCTTCTGTGTGGAAATTGAACTCACCGACACAAAGGCTGCCATTGTTTGTTGATGTAACAGGTGGCTAAGCTGAAATGTAGATGATTTGAGATGATCCAGGCATGTATGTGAGAACAGCTATGTTTACTACAGCACCCTTCATGTCTGGAGATATAAAGAGCAGGAAGGGCCAATCAGCTGCAGCAGGGGCGGAGTCTGCCTGACTGACTCTTGACTCTGATTGGTTACTGAAGGAATGCTCTGTAGTATCCGAACAATCCTTTATGGAATTCCTCAGAAACTTGAACCAAGTTGTACAATTATTATCAAATAATAAATCAAACATAACTCTCCTTTTAACTCTTCTGTACATTTTGTATTGCACGTCTACAGAGGGTTTGTAGGATAATTAATTAAAATCTTTTCACTTGTACTTTACAATTCAGCATTAAAACTCAAATATGCCACAGAAGTTTATTTTATCTTTTCATCTTGTGGGGCTAAATAAATACCTAAATCAGTTCTTTGGCATTTGAATAAAAGACTGAGCACAACAACCAAAGAAGTTTAGGAGAACATGATATCAAGATTACAGCTAAAATAGAAAACACTACATACTAAGTTAATTAACCATTGCTTTAAAAGTTGAGCGGTTTTCCATATAAAGACAGCAGACTCTGTCACATCCTTTAATCTCCATCACACAGCTCAATCCAAAAATAGACCATTCCCCATGATCAAAATCTGCCCATTAAACAGGGTCATAAACACAATGCTTAAATCAAAGATGTCTGATATAGCCTGGCTGGGAATGAATCCTTGGGATAAACACTGTTAAAGAGAAGGATGGATTCAGAGGGAGATGAGAGATATGGACGTAGTAGAGATGTCATTCATAACCCGTTTCTAATCCCTTGTTCCCAAAAGGAAAGTTCTGGGTTAAATGACTCTGCTGAAGAGGCCAGTTTAGGCTGACATGAAATTCCATGCTGGTTAAGCTAGTTAATTTAGTGGATCAGCACAGTGGTGGTGCTGACCAGCAAAACAAGCTGGTCGACCCATATGGTTTTTCCTGAAGCCTGTAGATGAATTCTTGCTGGTTAAGCTAGTTAAGAAGCCTGAAAGGGGACACCAACAAACCAGCAACTAAAGCACAACATGGAGTATGCATTAAAAAAAAAAAAAAAAAAAAAACATTTTTCCAACAGAGGCAACTAAAATTACCAAAGAAATCATACCTCAGATAGTAAAAATGACAAAAAACAAATAAAACTCGGTTACCAACCCTCTTCAAAATGTTTTTACTGTCCCACAGAAGAAAGGAAGTCATTATGAAAGCTTGTTTCTGCCACAGAATAAAAAAAGTGGCAATTGCGACTTTTTAATCCCACAATTTTGACTCGATTTTATCTCACAATTCTGACTTTTTTACTCAGAATTGTTAGATACAAACTCGCAGCTGTGAGTTATAAAGTCAGAATTGTGAGATATTACAATTGTGAGATATAAACTCGCAATTGAGTTATAAATCCAAATTGTGAGATATAAACTCATAATTCTGAAGAAAAAGTCAGAATTGTGAGATATAAACCTTTTTTTCCTTGCAATTGTGAATTTATAGTAAGACAATTCTCACTTTTTCATAATTGTGAGATTTGCGAAACTCGCAAATGTGAGTTATAAATTCGAATTTCAAGATAAACTCACAATTGAGAGGAAAAAATCTGAATTGTGGGGCAAAAAGTAGCAATTGCCTTTTTTAATTTTTACTCTGTGGTGGAATCAAGATTCCGTAAGTCATCGACTATAAGAATACGTTCACACTGCGAGCCTTAATGCTCATTTCCGATTTATTGCTCAGATCAGACTTTTTTGTATTAAATGTGGCCAATATCAGATTCCAGTGTAAACAGATCATGGTCCTGGACTTATGCAAAAGAACGATAAAAAGACATCACGCAGCACGCTGTCATATGAAAGTAAACACGGAAAACATTAAAAGTAAGTTAAAGTGAGAGTAAAAAAACAAAGATGAGGATGCGAAATAAGAGAGCAGAGTTTTTTTAATACTAATGATACGAGCCCTCGTGTTTTGCTTGTATAAAGAGCTGGGAGTGTAATACTTATGAGCTCTAACACATCACTGTCTTTCACTGACTACCTTTCACAACTGTCTCGATAACTTCGGGTATGTAAAATCTATGAAGTTACTCCCATGAGAACAGAACTGTGACGAATGTTGCTATAGTGTGACGTTAAAGTCGCATGAATTCCGACATGACTGTTCAGACTGAGGTCGCATTGCAAAACATCTGACCTGTATCGGATTTAGTACCACATATAGAAGTGGCATAAATCAGAAGTGAAAAGATCAGATTCCGTGTGGTTTGTGCCTTTCACACTGTCATGAGAAAAACAGATTTGATAAACCAGATTTGCCTGCAGTCTGAATGTAGCCAAAGTCTATTAGGCAAGATATCCCACAATGCCTCACAGACTTCTAGCATAAGTGTGTAATTTCCACAAACAAGTCAATGACATCATTTTTTCTGAGAAACGTTTGAAAAATATTTTGAAGAACAATGGTAACACAGATTTCTATCAATATATGGCAGAGAGAATTCACAAGCCATTATTAAGCATGTTTATATTGGCAAAAACTCCACAGCTCCCTTGTGTGAGACTGATGCAATCAGTCCATGGCAGCTGTCAAAAGAATGGAAACAAATAGGGAAAGCAAAACGGAGCTGGAATGACAATATAGATTAATCCAATGCAGGGTGAAGGTTCATGCGTGGAATAACAATACTGCCCGAGGTTTCTTTTACCTCTAACCCTTCCATTATGCCAAAATGAACACATGTACAGAGAGATCCAAAAGTTTGAGATCACTTTTCCTATTTAATAGTGGAAATTTGACTTGAAAAAGTATGTTAATTTCATAATGCCTAACTATTGGGTTTGTCTCTCTCAAGTTTGTGTAAAAGCTGATGATCATGTTCTCCAACATCTGAAATGATCCAAAGAGCATCTCACTTCATTGGAAGCAAGAATATCTGACCATCTTTACAAAGGCTTTGTTTCCACCTGGTATTAAGATGCGTTTTGGTTGACTGGATAACAAGAAGACGAGGGAGACCCATACCCATTTACACCTGGTATTTTAATCCATCCATTTGTCCACTTTCAACCTCCTGATTTCGTCTTCGACTACCTATTAACAACAACTATTGCTTTATTAAAGAACATACAGTACTTCAAATCAAAAAGGTTAAGAGCCACTGGCCTACAATTATCAGAAATTAAATATATATAAAATGTTCTTTTATGTATTTGTTACTTTGGTTTAATATTAGCTTTTGAATTTGGTCTCAGACTTTTGAGTCATAGATAACCTATATATTATCTATAACAGATAATGAATATTAAAACTGATAAGTATATATGTATGCAGGATGCATAAGCCTTTTCAGCACATCTACATGTTATTGTTTGTAAATGCCATAGACAAGCAGTTTAAATGAGCTTTTCACCAAGCCATCCCTCAACTTCTAAACATTTACTGACACTTTGCCTCTCCCACACACACACACACACACCAGTGCAGCAGATGGGCTTTTTGTGTTCTATTAATAGTCCAGGCTCCTGAAATACCCTCAACCCGCCACAAGCCGGGCTAGACTGTCGGCTCTGACCTTCCCGCTGAGATTCTAGATGCCACAGCTGCCCTTGATATGCAAGCCTGGCCAAGTAATATGTGTGTGTGTTCAGCTATTGATATGTGGAGACCCATCTGCTTTTCAGGGCGATCGATCTGTGGTACGCCCATCCCCCTTGACCAAACATGGAAAAGCTGCATCACTGATTCTGTCCCCGAGGGGAAACAGGATGTCACACGCATCAAGCATAACCTGCATCAAACACAGGCTGGAAAAAGCCAAGGTTGCTGGCACAGATGCTTCCCAAAATGTTGAAAGATGCACATGCAACATCTGAGCTTCCTGTTGGAGGTATGGAAACTTTCCAACTTAAAGATGACAACAACACAGGAACTGGAAATGCATGTGCAACTGCAGAGGCGGCCCTGCATACAAATCTGCATAATATCCATCCTAAATAGTACATAAAAAATCTAATTAGTGCATCACAAATCATGGAATTTAAAAAAAAAAATATTATGCCAAAGAATCTTTTTCGGCTGGACCCGTTTGTTGTGATTGGTCAACCGCTTAGAGCGTGTTTCGGAAATGTCACATCCCTTACTATAACCAAGAGCATCAACACACTACTAATGCAACTCAACCAGGCCCCACCCCCTTTTTTGTGTATGCTGTGGGCGGGAATATAAATGAGGAATATTGCGTTATCATATATGTTCCCGGAAGAAAACTCAAAACTACAATCGAGGCGTTTCAGGGAGTTTAACAACGGTGCTTGCTTACTGATATATAGAATAACTCCCTTTGGAGTGACTTTGTAACTTTTGAACTTTTTCATGCTCAAACAGCAACATTACACACTAAAGAAAGTTGAAAATGTAAAAAAGCATAATAGGTCCTCTTTAATGAATTTAGCTATAGATGCATACAGTATGCAACAAGGGTTTCTGTGGAATCAAAAACTTTTATGGTATGTGCCAAAAATAAGTCTAAGTACGCTTCTAGCCTCGTTTCCACCAAAATTACCCGGAACAATTTGTCCTAGGAACATTTTTTTCCCCCAGACCTGTTGCTGTCTGCATCCATCGCGGTCTAAATTACCGTGAAGATTAGTCCAGTGACTCAGGACTGCACGCGACTTTCCAGTTCCTGCTGGATTTCGTCCTCCGCATATATGCTTAATAAAGCCTTAACTTCGTCGTCAGTCCATCGGTCATAATTTTTTAAACTCAATAGTTGATTGGAATAGCAAACATCTCTTACTGCACGCACTGCAACAGACTTTTAACAAATGGTGGTTGAAATAAAATGCTGCGTGAACTCAAACCAATCAGCATGTTCAGCGCCCATGTCCAACCCCCAAAAGTTCCTGAACTTTGAAAAAGTACTACCCTAGTGAGCATGGACTTTCTGAGGGGGAAATTATTGCTCAGTACTTCATTTAAACCCTGGGTTCTGCTGTTGAAACACACCGAGTACCACCCCAAAGTCCCTAGTTCCTGGGGAAAGTTCCTGCTGTGGAAACGCAGCTTAAACGTATGTACTCACCCATCACCACTAAAGTACATACATTATACATTTGTGTAAGCAAAATGAGACGCAGCCAAGATTCAGCTAAGAACATGAGCACTTGAACTCTACACCATCTTTAATACTCAGATCCATGGTTATATTCAGTATCCATAAAGCATTTCAAAAGAGTAGAACCACTGACAACCACTGCTAAATATAAACCTCTAAAGTCCACTAGTGAACTCAGATTTTACCCAAATCCACATACTGCATGTGTTTGGGAAGATGAAACGGGCATTAATCCAACTCAGGCCAACAATAAAAGGATACTTAAAATAACTTGCTAAAGACCTGGCAGAGCTCTCACAAGCCACAGGATGTCAAGCATTTCACTGCAAGAGACTGTGTGGCTCTGACTGATTTAAAAATTGAAGGCAAAGAGCTCCCACTCAACGACAAATACTACGATTCAATAGGCACTATCACCTGGAATCAACTCATTTACACCCACCACAATGATTCACTCAATCAGCATTTTAAAACAATTAACTTTTTTTTTTTCTTGATGCATCTGAAGATTAAAACTTCTGAAGGTTAAAGCCACACAGAAAAAAAAATCCATCAGTGTGAAGTTAAAAATCAGCTGATATTAAAGTCACCATGAAATCAAACAATAATAAAAAACAGTAATAATTTGTCAGGGAGTCAAAATTGGGCATTGACAAGTTAAAGCTGTCATTGGTGTTTACAGCCCAATATTTGACCGGAAGGGTAAAAATGGCGGTTATTTCGTCAGTTACGGCTGATTAGATGTAGCATTCAGCCTGCTTTAAATCAGACACAGAGCAGTGCAGTAAGATTACATTTGTTTGAATTAATTAATTATTGCATTTATTTGCATTAATTATTGAGAGAGAGAGAGATGAGTGATGCATACATGATTACCTGCATCTGTGCAGCGTCTCTCTCTACTAACAATGAAGCTTTGAGTTTAATTCCTTTAAAAACAGCAATGTAACCTCCGCATTGCCAAGAAATATAATATAGCGATTCAGTAGCAAAGCTATTTCATTAATATGCTAATATGCCAAATTGATGCTCAAGTTATATTTCTTATTATTATCAGTGTTGAAAACAGCTTAATATTTTAGCTGAAACCAAAAGTTTAAAAAAAAAAAAGCAAACAGAAATCTTTTGTAACATTATACATTTCTTTACTGTATCTTAATTTTTTGTGGAAACAGTGATATATTTTTCTCAGGATGTCAAAATCGCGTCAAAACTGCTAACCGTTGCTGCCTGCATAAAAGGGTTCCAAATCAATTGTTAATGAGGTTTCACGATTTGTTAGCATGCTGTCTTAAAAGGCAACTGTGTAGGCAGCAACTTCTCTAATAATTTTTATAATGCTTAAAACATTTGATGGCATTAATCTAGAATGACTTCTTTATCTTAAAATAGATATGATGCTAACCTTATGTTCTATTCAATCTGACATCATCTATTCAAAGCTGACAAACAGAGAAAGATGATCTTCCATGACCTCCACAAGAGAGATTATTGCCTTGAATGTTCCCTAAAAGCTCTGACCCTCACAGCTAACACTTGTCCTCTTTACTGTATGGTGGGAAAATAAGAGACGGTTAAATGGCATTGGATCTCTATCAAGTTCTTTATTCATTTTGCCACAATCTTCCCCTCTTGCAGGGAAGCAAATGCCAACAATGTGCACAGAATCTAGCAGTCTAACGCCTGTACCACTCCACCCCCAGAACCACGTCTCATGCAGCAGAGAGCCATGTATCCGTGTACACCAGCACGTACACCTCTGGTGCTTTTGAGGGTTAAATACTTCTACAAAAAACCACAATTTAAAAAGAAACACCTCCAGTAACACTTCAGAAGAGCCTCAGAAAATGAGAACTTTTCCACTCTAAATCATCTTAACCGGATCTTCCTGGCTCTCAGATGAAAGTCAACTGAAGCTAAACAAATCACTATAAAAAGGAACATTTCAGCATCTGATTAATGTCTTTATGCCAGATGAATGATAATTAATGTGATAGTCTGTAACCATAACTTTAAAAATAGAAAACATACTCCTGCTTGCTAAACTTCCAAACATTTTAAAGTGTTAAATCGTGCCCTACAGTCTTCTGAGAGTGCATCAGTAGTAAAGTGCACTCATATAGGCCATATACCAAAGTCAATGGGAACTGCTTTTAAGGCCACATCAATGATCCGGTCTGTGACCCAGTGTCGACTGAAGACAAAAAGGTTTATTTTCAAATTACTATTCAATTACCACAGACTATAATTTCATCATGTCCCTCAGTTTGTTAAAAGGAAAAGAAACTAAATTTACAATAATGCACTTACAATTTAACTTTGGCAAGCAAGAGGACCAAAGAGTTTAAAAACAGAAATGTGATGAGATTTGTTGTGCAGTGGACTGAACTCATGGTCAGGACAAGTAAGAGCTGTTGTCTCATGGGGAGCCCAGTTTAAGTCTGACCTGGGTCATGTCCTGATCCCGTTCCTACTTTTTCATCCATACTTCCCTTTCTCTACACCACTATCCTATAAAATTTAAAAAGCCCCAAAAATAAAATAAAAGAAAATGTGTACTATTTAGGGGTCCAAGCACCAAAGGTGCTGAAACCCTATTGTGTTTGTACTGATTTTCTTCTTCTCCCTTATTTTACTGCCATAAAAGTACATGGGTGTCAGAAACCATAAATCGTAGAGACCCCAAAATTGGCAGGATGGTCCCAATCGTGCACCGCTACTCAGGCACACAGACACACGCTTGTCTGAAAAAAGGCAGCGCTTTAAGACAATTTGCATTTTGGATCATACCTTTGGATCCCTAAAGGCCCCGATATACTTCAAGCGAAATCAAAGAACGAACCAATGTGACGTCATTTTGAACAAAATCCGGCCAAAACGAAGTTAGTTTTGGGAGTTCGAAACAGCTTGCCAAAGCGAACTCTCAGGAAAAGTTTGTTCCAGCTGCAAAACACCTTCGTACTACAATTGGTCCGTAACAATAACGCAATAGAAGGTGTGCACTGAGGCTCCGCCTTCTTTCACGTGGAACTCTTCTCTGACTCATTTCGTCTGTTGAGTTCGTCGAGGTAAGATCTCCGTGGGTGAAAACACGAACATATAGCTGCTTTATAGTAGAAAATGAAGTTGTGCTTCTGATGAAATGAGGCACTGACACTGTTTTTCTTGTTTGATTCTGTAACGCTGCTTGCTGCTTAAGCAATCTATTGAATAAAATGCCATATAAATAAACGTGACGTGACTTTACTAGAGTGCTAATTTGCAGAGCTCCTGCTAACATACCCATGTTGTTGTGATCAGATGCTTTTCTTGTGCATGGGGACAGTACGATTTTTATTTCTTTAAAAAAAAATCTTACTGACTCCAATCTTTTGAACAGTGGTATACATACTTATGGCAACATGCTGTTTGTTCTTTCTGGTTTATATCCATCCGTCTAATCTAATCTCAAGTACCTGCTCTTAAGACACTCAGGAAAGGGCAGAAAGGGCTAGGTAGAAATTGTGACAGCAAATAAACTGAACTGAAGAGGACATAAAACAGGTGGACTTGACCTCACCAGAGCATTGGAGGCCCTTTTAAACTTTCGGAGGACTACAGTCTGTTCTGCACTGAGTCTCTTTCCTGCCGCCTCCATCTTCAGAAGTTTTCTAATCCTCGCTGTGGGCTTCCGCTTGGGTCGCAGACGCATGTGATGATTGCCCAGTTGTTGCCACTGGAAACAGAACGGGCAGATCATGCTCTTCACAATGACAGGGGCTGGAACGGTGAGAGAAATATAGATGATGTTTTTGGCATGACAACTGGTTAAAATAAAACAGGTGATGCTATGCTCTATTCTGAGGACAGTTTGGCATTTTGGACCTTGGAAAATACATTTTCCAATATGTGGTCATCCTACCCCTCTGTCGGGCCATCTTTGAGGTCTGTGAAGGCCGTAGAGATGGATTCAAGTTTTACATCAGGAAATGTGGTTGGACTTACTGGGTTTAACTTGGGATACTGTTCCTTTTCAAAACCAACTTTCTGTTCTGTTGCCTACAAGGTCTTATATAGACTTTGGGACCATATTAAAAGCTCTTTACAATGACATACAAGTCTATTAATATAAATAACAAAGCCATAACTTACCCTTGCTCTGAATCTGATGCATTCGCCTGTAATAAAAAAAAAAAAGCAGTAAGAGTTAGTCTTTAAATCTCAGACTTTAAAAGAGTCAGACTCGAATATAGCAGCTTATGAATAATTAATGAGCTTGGCAGAGGTCTTGCACCCAGTCCAGTTTGTTTATATCTTATAGACCTTATTCGCAGAGAAGGAAGCATGCAGCTAGATTTTGTGTTTGAACTTCCGTTTTTGTAGTAGCTATGTATATTTCTATGGCTTTGCTGGTGAAGTGGATTTACGCACGGGCATTTTTGCCCCAATATCTTAAATTTTAGGGACTTTCTCACTGCATTCTATAGGCTCCATCGTGTAGTGAGTTGTTGTCCTGCATCATATTCATCATCAGTCATCTGTATGAAATGTCAGATGACCTACGTAGGTCTGGGGTGGCAGCGTTTCCATTGGGCTAATTTAACACTGTTGCCATGGGTTGATTTTTATGTCCGCGGGTTGAAGCGACCCCAAATAACATGATATTTAGCCCCTTGAATGCTAATTTTACCAGGGGAACCCCGCCAAAAACACGGATTTTTCTAAAAATTAACGCGATATTTTTTAACTTAATTAATTAATCTAATTAACACATTACATAGACAGCCTTAGTATAAAGTTATCATGAGCATTGTGATGTTTAAAGCGGATGTCATACCAAATGTCAGTAGGGGAAGATTTTAAAATTAGCGGTTCATTCACAAATCTGTAAGATCTTACCCAGACCTTCATACTGTGGAAATACAAGACAACACAACAATGCTGAATAATGCTGAAAAGGGGCGGGGCTACATATAGATTCCAACATGCAGAGTGAAATCTCTGCAACACACTAGGAATAAAAAGATACTCTTCCGACTACCCAATGTTGCTGTCTGGTACTTTTAATATCCCATCAAATATGTATTTTCAGGAAACCACACTAAGAATTACAATGTGAATCCTTAAAACTCAAATACTGAGGTCAAGGTCAGGGTTGCCAGGTTTTCACAACAAAACCCACCCAATTGCTACTCAAAACTAGCCCAATCGCATTTCAGCAGGGGCTATCAGTGGCCTGAACTCATGACTTCCCCAGGGGTTTTAATTTCCCTCAAGACTTTGTGAGTGTGCACCCTATTTTTGGCCATGGTGCTGTTCTTCCTACCTCCTATATCTAAGCTCCATAATCCTGTCTAAAATTAGTTCACATTGCTAAAAGCTGCCTGTTGTTATTGTGTGGCACGTGCATGTTAAGGGGGGCAGGGTTTTTTAATTCTAAACATCCACTGTGACTATCCCATCCGCAACGGTTTGTAATGCTACAGCGGATGTTTCACAGCATTCCACAGAGCCGGGGCAGACCTCTTGTTCCCAATGAGAGCATATAGAGCTGTTATCGGGGTAGTGATGAAGTGTGAGGGAAATAATTCCTGCCTGCCATGAAGTCTGATAAATGTCCTCCAAACACATTACAAAACAGAGAAAAATTCATTGGTGTCACAAACATTCTCTGTCGATTGTGTCCAGGCTTAAATGGATTTTCTTCTTCTCCATTTATTTTTTTTTCCCCTACTATTTTTACTAAATGGATTCTTAATGGTTTAATTTTTGGTTTGTTTGTTACATTGTTTATTTGTTTCATTTTATTATTT
Organism: Hypophthalmichthys nobilis; assembly: GCA_037950665.1. Classification (NCBI taxonomy): domain Eukaryota; kingdom Metazoa; phylum Chordata; class Actinopteri; order Cypriniformes; family Xenocyprididae; genus Hypophthalmichthys; species Hypophthalmichthys nobilis. Next base: position 8,081,893 of record CM075483.1, on the reverse strand, counting down.
TAATTTCTTTATTTGCTTTTTTGACTGAAAGTTGTACATATGCAGAATTGGAAACATTAGGCTATTGTTTTTTTTTTGTTTTTTTTTTATAGCTTTTCTGACATTTTCTGAGAAGTATTTGTTTGCTTATTTATTTTTGTTTTATTCCATTGTTTTGTTAAATTGCATTAAAGCTTGTTTATTTTAAATTATTATTTTTTTTTTTACTGTAAGAACAAAACAAACATTCCTTTTATTTGTTTGTTTGATTTCTTTTAAGTTTGTTTGACTTTATTATTTATTTTATTTATTTCTATTATTTTGTTTAATTTTAAAGCTTTTCTGAGAAAAAAATATTATTATTATAATATCAGAGTTTGTTTGATTTTACTATTTTCATTCTTTTATATATATATATAATGCTTTTTGGACTACAAAAATCACCACATGACTTCTTCCCTGTGGTAATCTAATTAAAATAATTTACCTATTAATAATGCAGCTTCTTTTAAGTGCTCTCAGAACCAAGATAAAGAACCTTTACAATTAATTTTCAATGTACTGTCTCAGCACGATTTTATCACAAAGACTAAACTCCATTCTAGCTAAATCTCCTGTGATAAAAATCAAGAAAGAGAATAATGCCCCATTACAGTCCACTGATAACTCTAGCAGACACAACAGCTTATCCCTAACAACAAACCTGGCAGCAAAAGGCCGTGCCTTACGAAGATACCTGTGGACCCGTGAACCTTACATTCAAGACGGCTTAACTCGAGTGGTTTATAAATAAGAAACATATTTAATGCCACGCATACTTTCAGACAACAGATTCCAGTAACTAATTCAGTGCAGATGTACCCTGAACTCGCCGAGCACAACAAGCCGACTAACACCCAAAAAATGCAGTGCGCTGACCCTGAACATGGGCTTGGGACACATTTAATCTAAGAAAAACATGCCACAACCCAAGGCGTCATTTATCTTCACTCACTCTGCTGTGAGAACACATTCAGTACTAGCCAATAAACCAAGTGATTCATAGCAGCATGAGAAATTTGAAATAAAGCAAAAATAATTTGTCTTTTCACCATAACTTTCCTAGCTTCTGTGACACAGAAGCTGCTCTGGAAGTGAACAAGATCAAAATAAAGGAATCTATATTGATGACACTATTATTTACACTTATTATAACTGAAACGGTAATGCTTTTTAAGATGAAGCTTTATTTGATTGTTAGACTAAAACACAGTAAAATAATTTGATCCACAAAAGAGGTTCCATTCATGTATGTGGCTGTTAATCAATATGGTGGTTAATCCATCCACTTTCAATATTAAAGGAACACGTTTTTAATGATGCTACACTTGGGATTAACCTAACACACCGAACAAAAACTCTAAAATGACTAGGTAACACAATGTTCAGCTGATGAGATTTGAATGCACATGTTTATTTCATCACCTTGATGGTGCATTTTTCTGCTATTATATCCACAAATATCTAAATAAGATGACTGGGGCTGCACTTGTGCTCTTGAACATATCACTAAAACATTTACACTTTAAATATCTGAGCTAACCACAAGGTTTACTGAAAATTTACTAAAGAAAGCAACTATAAATCTATATACAAAACTATAAATATGGAGTAATTCTTTATTCTATAAAGAACAACATTCAACAATGGCATTAATGCAACTATTCAACAGAAAATAACGGCTTCACACTCACATATACTCCAATTTTTTTTTTCATCCACTGTCTGCATAAATTGTGCTTTTAAGTAGCAACCATTTATTCTCAAGTTAGGAAAGTGTATCATTTTAGGTTTAACAATTAGACATACATTTCGATTACCATTAAGATAGCAAAACAACGTTGCATACATAATAATAAGTGTTATAATTAATTAAAAAGCAAGAATGATTTATATAGCTATTATGTTACTGTCATTGAAACATTGATTATGTATATTATTTTTTCATTGCTTCAATCTTTATTGTCAAAAAAAAACAAAACAGTTCTGCTTATTAGTTATCTGACATGAAAATAATCGTTAATATAATGGTCATAAAAACTAATATCTCTAAATGTCTTCAAATGTAACAAAGTGCAATATGAAGTGTTAATGAGGAGTAGCCTGCCATCTACTGGTGACTTCATGACATTACAGAAGAAAGCATGGCGAGAACAGTCTATGGGCGAGAAGCATGTACATTACAGCATGTTCAAAGATCAGACATGTCATTAGGCGTATAAATATGAAGAGTTAATGAAAACTGAACTTACATGAGAAACTTGCATACTACTTACATGAGAAAGCGCGACTGTTCAGGGCAAATGTCTTTGTAAAGAAGAGAAGCCTGTAATAAAAACTTAAAACCGAAATTGCATTTACCGCCAAACATTTTGATAACAGCCCAGCGTTCAAACCTACAACAAATGCTATCTTATTAGATAACTGTGGTGTTTAGTAAAAGAACGGAGGAAAAAATTGTGTTTTCTCAGCCCAGCGTGACTACAGGAAACACCAGTGTCTTTAGTTTAAAATTACCCACAATGCCGCAATGCGGACGAGGAATTATGGGAATATGAGTTTTTTTTTAGGGACGCGTACTGTGCGCTAGTGATCTGTGATTGACTGCTCCAATAAAGCCATAATAATAACAACAACATACAATGTCCTTTACTTACACTGTAGCTATTGCTAAGGGAGTGTATTTTATCCAGTGCGATACATTTAATTGACATCAACAACACTATCGTTTTAGTGAGTGTTCATCGTGTTCAGGATGTTATTTTTCTACTGCAACTAAGTATATTTCTACTACTAACAAATGCGGGGTGAGCGCGTGAGGGGTCCTTATGCAGTTTGTGCCATTTGTCTGCCTGTTGCTAATACACAAAACTACAATAGTGCAATTTAGTTCTGCAAAACTTGAGAATATATAATAGCCTACAATCACAGTGTATATATATATATATATATATATATATATTTTTTTTTTTTTTTTTTTTTTTTTTTTTTTTTTTCACCAGCAGAGATTACAGGGACGTATCAAGGTCAAGATATATAATAATAATAATAATAATAGGCTACTAATAATAAATTATTTTAATATGATATATAATATTAATATATTGATTGTTAATAGTAGCCTAATATAATTTATTATTATTATTATTAAAGATCTGCGTATATTAACATAATAATCGAACAATAATTATTGTTGTAATTAATGGCGTTATTATTTGTAAAAAAAAAAAAAAAAAAAAGTTTTAGTTAGTCTACTAATATAATATATAATATAATATTATTCTTGTTGCCATTGTTAATATGATTATCATTTGTCAAAAATAAATTGATAGAAATTTCAAGCAGCCAAAAGAAACCACGCGAAAGATTCAGTTTTGACAGAAAACAAGATTGATTGTTTCAGAAAACTGTTTTCCCGCAGTTACTGTCGAGGGACTTAAATAACCCATTTAACATTACACGAGGACGGACTCCTCCTGGACCGTTTTCTGCGTCTCTTCTCCCACAGATCACAGAGAGGAAATCATCATCACACGGACTCAGATGGCCGGAGGCGCTGCGTCGATGAAATTGGATATTTAAGGCAGCGGAGAAAGCAGTTCACGTTCACTCTCAGCGGGCGCGCGGCCAGAGAGGCAGAGGGTGTAGACGCGCGCTCTGTTACTGCCTGACAAATAATATGAGACTATAGTGTTGTGAACGAGTCTTCTTATAACGTGAACGGGAAGAGAACAAGGCACGGAACGCGGAGGCTTTTTGAGGAGGACGGTGGATGACCGCGAGCGCTCACTTCAGCGCGCGCGTTACCGGTGCGTCACCTTTCAGAAGAGCGCGTGTCACTAAACTCCAGCTGCAGGTAGGTGCATACAACACTCGCACTTTTTTATTGTTACTAAACGTTTAATTGTGCTGCTACAAACTGCGTCTTAAGTGATTATTTCTCCCTTGCGAACAGCCGTTTGCTATTATCACCACCACCATTTCTTACATTATTCTTTCTGAATGTTTATAATAGGCGATGGCTGTTATTTATGTAGATTTTGGCTGTAAACAGCAAACGTTTTCCATTCATTTGCAGCAAAATGGTTCCTTTTGTAGCTTAATTCTTCAATTCCTCACTTCAGTAGACATTAGATTTATTTATTTAGCTATTTACTTCTTGATTATCCTGCTGTCTTTGAACATGTTATTTGCATATGATGCAGACATTTAGCAGGGATATTCTTGACTGGAGCTTATTGCAGCTCAAAATGTTGCATTTCAATGGTGTCAGTGTCATTGAATGCGAAACTATATGCAGGATGGTTTGTGCCCCCCTAATGTTGTTCTGGCTTGATCAACCGTGCCTTTTTAAGTGAAGGAATCCGCTTGGCGAATAAAGCCTTTCCCCTTTCACAGCTCCAAAGTCTTGAGGGGGATGAAGTGTGCTGTCAGCATACTGGAAACGCTAAACCGGCTTGTAGGAGGCAGAGAGCTGACTGAGTCTCTCAACGAATATGTAATGCAACACCAACTCTGATTCTGCTGAGACCTGCGAATGAAGGCTCAGGAGGTTCAGAGGTCCGTGTGAGCCACTCTGTTAAAACTTGCAGTCCTCTTATAGTTCTGTCACTGCATTCAAATGTAGATGTAAAGCACAGGCACATATTTGCTGGCGAAATGACTGATGGATATGAGAGCAGGGAGTGAATTGGCACCGTATATACATCCCTGTTTTACTTGTCATGTCAAGCAGAAACAATTTAAAAAGCCTCTAGATACAAGTTGATTTTTATTTACAGAGTGATTTTCTTTCCTCATTTACTTTTGACAATGACGAAAATAGTGTTCAGTAAAGCCCCGGCTTTTCATGCTCATGTTATTGAAATCAAGACATGTTTCCTTGCTCTATTCAATCCTCCAATCTGTCAGCAGGACAAAAATAGAAGTCAGCTTTAAAGCTGAGTGTGGAAAGAGTATTTCTTTCATTGAATAGTTTTGGAACACTTAAAAAAAATCTTTTCTGAAGAAAAAGATTACAAGACTGTAAAAAAGCTGTGGTTGCCAGAAGTTCACTGTAAAAAGATGCTTCTGGCTGTTAACTACACAAAGACAAACATATCATCAGGTTAATACACTAAAATTATGCATTAAACAGCTAAATATAAAATGCAACATATAAGAAACTCATAAGAAAAATAGCATTAATATTTAATACTGAAATCAGTTAACGTTCTCTTAGTGATTTTCACTGCAAATTTAAAAGTACTTTTTAATAATATTTTACTGTAAAAGTACATATATTGTCTTGATGAATATAATATAAATTTGAATTTTAAATTATATTTCAAAAAATCTTATTTTTTCAGCATTTTACAGTAAACTTATAAATACACTCTGATTAAATCTAATATTTAATTTTTTTACTATAAATATAACTTAGTTATTCCATAAACTATTTTTTTTCTATAACAGTTTTTCTGTTAAAATAAACATTTTTAATTTTTTTGTTGTTGTTGTTGTTGTTGTTTATTTAGACGTGAATTCAGGGGCCAGTTGCATAAACCAATTAGACTAGTCTTAAAAGTTAAGACACTAATGTTTTTCTCAAAGAGTGTTCCTAATTTTTTAAAGTCCGTTACATAAAAAGGTAGATTGGTTTAATTTGAATTGGAAAAATAACATTGATTACCCCTTGGTTAACTGCAAGTTGGTCAAACTAGTTCTTAAGACACAGTCTTAATATAGTGACTAAGTTTATGCAACTGGCCCCAGGTTGATTGAGACATTTTTTGCCATTGGGATGACTGGGAAAAAGTGTCCCAATCAACCTGAATTCACCTACAGTACAGAAAGCAGACAGGAAGCAAAATGAGAGAGAGATTCAAAAAGAACCACCAACTGGGATTCGAACTCGGGAGCGCAACTTTTACACCTTCTCTTCTGAATAACCTTAGTTTATGAGAGGATTTATCCTTTATTTCATCAAGTTTTTTTTAAATATCATCAAACATACCTAGAGGTTTTTGCATGCACAAACAATTGTGCCTACTTAACCATTCACCAAAATGTTGATTGCCCTGATATTGCCCTGACCTCTGAACCAAATTGTTTGTGAAGAGGAAAAGAAGTTCTTCTAATGTGTATCTCAAGGGACAACAGTGCTATTGTGACAGTGAAGAGAAAACTGCAGTGAGAAACATCCTAGCAGCTCTATTGTTGTTATGAGGGGTGTAACAGGAAACAACACTCACAATATTGTTGTTATTTTTCACATACTTGAGTAGACTTTTCAAAACCACTAGAATATTGCTGTGGAAGGAAATTAATTGTACAGTATATGCCTCAGCAAGCGAAACATATTAAATCGCCTCAAAATCGGTTTCAACCATTCTCAAACCATGAGTTGCAGTGTTGCAGGTTGCCCAGCATAATCAGTTTGTAGCTTTTTTCAAAAAGATGTTGAGGTTTGGCTCTACAGAGATAGTCTAGTGTAAGTAAAAAGAAAAAATACACTTTCAAATCTAAACTTCGATCATAATTCATAATACCAGCTAAACAAGCAAAGCACGATCTGACAAAGTGTTCTGACACATTGTAATGCAGTGTGTTATTTAACAGCGTTTCACTGAGCTTCTGAGATCAAATCGATTTAACAAGACCCTGTTTACTATGATTAACACTGAATTTGTCCAGTGTGGCTCCCCAGTGTTCTTCTCAGACGGCCCTTATGCTTCCACTAAGCCCGATTGTTCATAGATCTGATTGAAGTACAGTTCCTGTCACTAGACATTGCAGAATGGCTGAGCCTGGTACAGAAGAAGGATGTTTGTTGGGCTGTGGATTGCAGTGGGCTTTTTGAAAACTGGACATCCATTGTTTCAAACACAGGAAGAACTGTAGGACCATTTGTTGTGAGACCAAGCACAATGGACCCTCATACTAACCCCAAGGTCACTGCCCACACTTTCGGGCACAGCTCCACATCGGCTTTATAATATAGGAAAAGGTCTTTAAAGCACAGTCATTCACATTGATATCGTCCTAAACGTTCTCTGTGGGATGTGGCTATTGTTTTGGCGCGTACAGTACACCATTGTGGTGTTTGAAGGAGGCAATAGGCACTTACAAGGCTGAACACGTATATATTTAATTCTGTGCCGTCATTGTGTAAGTGGTTCTCATTAGCTTACATCAATTCTTTAATTACAATTTTCATTAATCGCCTGCAGCTCCCTCAGCAAACCATGAAGACCCATTTAAATCCATTTAATTGAGGCACTGATAATAAGCAATTCAGGTAAGCAAAGAAAAAAATGCTTAAATAGATGGCCTACTTTTTCTTAAAATATCTCTGCTTTATTGTGTGACAAATGTATGATTTTGATTCCCTACTTCACTTTTTGACATTTCATATTTCCCATGTGCCATAATCCACACTCAGATCAACTCAACTGTTTTTTTCCCCATTAGATAGAGTATGTTTTTCATTTTAGAGTCCTTTTTCCGCTACAATGCCAGACTGTGTTTCACAGAACACATCCGAACTCTCAGGTCCGTATTATCTGATCGGGTCCATACTGAATTTCACCATTTTGTCAGCACGCAAGTTTTTCCTACCAGCTCTTCTTTCAGTTCACCTTGTCGGGTCGTCCTTGGACTGACTGCTAAAGCGTCATGTAGTGCGTCTCCCAGCAGTTTCAGAAGTAGGTTGGACTCATTTTTACACTAGGAGCTGAGAGATTTCACCGATTGCCATCTTTTACTTTAATGGGAGGGAGATATAAGTATGTTGTAATATAAAGGTGGGAGAATTAAGTGAATAGTTCACCCAAAAATTAATGTTCTGTCATTATTTATTCACTTTCATGTCATTTCAAACCCATCAAAGTGTTGTCATGTGTAAAAAGTACAGAATACCTACAAGAAGCATATAGCAAATATGACAGAAGTCATTTTTTAGGTAAACTGTTCATTTAAAGTGCCCCTATTATGCTAATACATTTGGATGTCTCCTACAATATATTTACATGCATCAAAGGTCAAAAACACCTTTTAACACTTTTATTTTAATTGTCTCTTAATAAGCATTGCACATCACCTCATTTCTCAAATGCTACGTTCACACTGCAGGTAAATGTGGCCCAAATCCGATTTATATGTGACTCAAATCGGTTTTCCTCATAATAGTGTGAACAGCACAAACCACATGGAACCTGATCTTTTCAATTCCATTATCAGATCGGATAATATCTATATGTGGTTCTAAATCCGATACAGGTCAGATGTTTTGCAATGTGACGTCAGTCTGAACAGTTAAATCAGAATTCATGCCACATTTAAATCACTCTAGATCAACAATTCATCACAATTCTGCGCTCCTGGGAGTCAGATTTTATATACCTGAAGTTATCAAGACAGATGCGAAAGGTAGTCATTGAAGGACAGTGATGTGTCAGAACTCATATCTCTTTATACAAGCAAAACACGAGGGCTTGTATAATAAATGTTTAAAAATTCTGCTCTCTTTTTTCGCATCCTCATCTTTGTTTTTTATATTGCCTGCACATAAAATTGCTGGCTTATTTGTTGTGCACTTTGTTCTTTAAAACTTTGCAGACCTTTTACATTCACAAACAGCTAAATTACACACTACATGAAAGGTAATATTAAAAAAAAAGCATAATAGGGGCACTTTAAGAAACTGATTTTTTTATTAATTTGAATAAATTATCATGGTGCTTCAAAGAATACCATGGTACATATAAAAAACATGGTATTAACATTAAATTTTTATTTTTAGATCACTTTTTCAAAGCATTCAATGCAAAATCTGTATGTTGTGAATTACAAATTTGTCACCAGCCCTTCTGTCTCATCTACCTCTGGGATTTACATACCTGCGATAAAAATGGAAATGCTTTGCTCTGACTTTGCTCGAAATGTGAGGAAGGCTCTCGAGAGATTCTCTGTCTTTGCTGGAAGGTGCCTTACGATGTCATTAACCTCACTTTAAGCAATTTGGGCCAGAGTGTCTGCGTTCCCCTGGCGTGGTCACGCGTGAGGGATATGGCTAGTCCGATACGAGATGAAACAGGAAAGTTATTTTCAGTGTTTGTGATGGATGTGGTATTCAAGACATGGAAGCGTTCTTTCTCTCTTTCTCTCTCCTTCTCACATACACACCATTCTATATCTCTCCCCCTCATTTTCTCTCTTTTATACTCAGTCTGTGCCTCTTTATCTCTTTTGCAGTAAGGCAGCAGAAGCGGGAGAGATGAAGGTGACCTGTGGCTGGGCCAGGGGCTGCAACACAGGACATGGGAGCTGCCTCTCACTCCCGCTCGTGTCTTGTGTTGCAGCCAGTGGAACTGCTGCACTGTCAACATCAGAGACGGAACCATCACGCTCGGGGAACATTATACCATCTTACAGTGGCTTCCTGTGAAGTCATTTCTCTTCTCAGCTTCTTCTGTAAGGAAAACACAGAACTGATAATGATGTGTAAGTTCCTGATTAAAAGACGCTTATGTGCAAATAAACAATTATGTACAAAGGAAAGGCAGAAAATAATACTTTTTTTTGTGGCTGGATCTATTTATTTATTTATTTATTTATTTTAAGAAACATTAAAAATGTAATTTATATAGACAATGACTTGAATACATCTCTTCAATGATGAACGTTTTCAATTTCTGAAATAAAAAATTAATGCAGATAGGGGCATAATGTCAAAAATAATATCTCTCCTGAGAAAAAATGTGAGCCCAAGAGATTTCTAATAACTAATAATCAGTTTGGTGTAACTAGCATGCAGGAAGCCATTTTGATGTCATGTCACAAGAAAGCCAGATATTCATGACTGGAAAGTAAAGTTTAAAAAAAATTATACTTTTAACTTAATATATTTTAAAAAAAAATAATGGTGTATTCAACTAACACTTAACTAATTCCTTTTCCTCATCTTGGACATTCTTATTTGTCATTGACCCAAGTTGAAATAGAATTTTCATCCCCTTTAATAACTGCAAACATTTCAGATTGACAGAGCGAGACCATGTCAACACTAATGCACCTGTGTTTAGTTTAGGAAGGCATAAAATGCACGCTCTGGCTGTCTGGTGCTCTATTAATGGCCTTTTATCTCCCTCAAGGTTATGGATGAATAACAGATGAAGAAGCTTGGCTATACTCCACACACATACAGATATATACACACATAAACAAAGGAGGAAAATGCAGCCTCCGATGATTCATTTGCTGCCATGTGTAAATATTCGGATCATGTTGTCGCTCTGCCAACTGAGACCCACCAGAGCTGAAAAAAGGCAAGCGGTGCTGCCCATTTAAACTTGTGAAATGAAGCAGGTTTCTGTCAGGGGTGCCACTTGATTGGAATTTAAATCCAACAGTATAGCTTAGAGAGAATTGTTTGTGTCAAACGCATTGTGATGGGCTGAAGTCTGAATGCAGCAAGACAGGAGTGACTGTGCTTTTATGTGTGCATAAAAGGAGAAGTCTTCAACAGACAATTCTCTTTGTAGCTAAAGGGATAGTTCACCCATAAATGAAAATTTGCCATTAATTTACTCACCCTCAGGCCATCGAAGATGTAGATGACTTTTAACAGTATAGAAGATTTTTAGCTGAAACCGTGGTCCTCTGTGATTCATATAATGGAAGTATATGTTGTATTGTTTATCAAAGTGGTGCTTACTTGTGCTGGATCCTGGATGCTGCAATCAATATAAAAAAATTAAGATTACGTTTGCTTGCGCAATTTCAGTCGGGAAGATTGACTTTTTACCGATTCCCAACGTTTGAGCTCATACGTCATTATGCGACAGGAAGCTCGCACTCTAGACTGCCGTGAACGCGCTCGGGACTGTTTGCCGAGGCTGTGGATTACAGGTAAACAATGTTCAGTTTCTTGCATATGTAACCCCTCCTGTTCGAACCACCCGCTCTAAGTGGGACTCAAACCCGGGTCCGCCAGCATGGGAGTCGGGCACTCTAACAACGAGGCTAAAGACCGAAGTCTTTCAGAGCGTCAGTCGCTAGAGCGCCTCTTTAGATCAGGGGAGTGAGGTTTTTACACACACAGCTCTTACCAGCCTACATCCGTTACACATAGACCAATCGTTTCAATTCTAAAGACCTCAATGTATCGCCAGGAGCTGCGGATATTAATTTTGTTTTGTCTGTAATGTTTTTTTAATCTCATCTGGGATGGCCTGAGGAGGGTGAGTAAATTAACAACAAATTTTCATTTTTGGGTGAACTATCGCTTTAACGCACAATCTAACATGTTATGAGATGGTCAAATACAGACAAAATATCTCTTTTCTTAATATATATAACATCTTGAATTATATGTTTATATAAGGGTTAATGTATCAAATAAATTTGGGATGACTGAGAGACTACGTTCATTCATTCAACTGACCAATCAGAATTAAGTGTAATACAGGCCATTTATTACACTTATATTCATATATATACACTACCAGTCAAAAGTTTGGAATCGGTAAGATTTTTAATGTTTTTAAAAGAAGTTTCGTCTGCTCATCAAGGCTGCATGTATTTAATTAAAAATACAGTAAAAACAGTAATATTGTGAAATATTATTACAATTTAAAATGACTGTTTTTTGTTTGAATATATTTTATAAAGTAATTTATTCCTGTGATCAAAGCTGAATTTTCAGCATCCTTACTCCAGTCTTCAGTGTCACATGATCCTTCAGAAATCATTCTAATATGCTGATCTGCTGCTCAAGAAACATTTATGATTATTATCAATGTTGAAAACAGTTGTGTACTTTTTTTTCAGGATTCCTTGATGAATAGAAAGTTCAAGTTGAAATTGTTGAAATCAGTTGAAAGTTTTTTTTAAAAGAAATTAAAGAAATTAATACTTTTATTCAGCAAAGAAGCATTAAATCGATCAAAAGTGACAGTAAAGACATTTATAATGTTTCAAAAGATTATATTCAAATAAATGCTGTTCTTTTGAACTTTCTATTCATCAAAGAATCCTGAAAATTTTGAAAAATCCTGAAAAATCCTGAAAAATGTTGTATTCAAATGTTTCTTGAGCAGCAGATCAGCATATTAGAATGATTTCTGAAGGATCATGTGATCATGTTTTACTGTATTTTTAATTAAATAAATGCAGCCTTGGTGAGTAGACGAAACTTATTTTAAAAACATTAAAAATCTTACCGTGTCCAAACTTTTGACTGGTAGTGTATATACTGTATATGCATGTTTGCTTTTATTGTGATTTTTGACTGCATTTATTTATTTAGAGAAAATACTTTATACTTTCTATCTGTCTGCATCTGGCACTCAGCTCAGAGAACGTCAGATATTTAGCGCAAGACAAGCCATCAGCCACAGCTGAGACAAAAGCCACATGTGACAAGCAGTGATCTGCATATCAAAGACTTTTATGCTCAGTGTGAATTGTGAATGCGCATCTTTGCACCTGGCAGTTGACAGTACATCGAGTCAGAATGCTTTACTGTGACAGATCGTGTAAGTAATGGGAACAATGGTTGGTTTTGTCATGCCTGCTCTCTTGATTACCCTTGCAGCATGGACTAGAAAATGAAGCGCTCTGATTGGTAGAGTCACGTAGCTGGCTCGATGCCATGCCCTTTAGATTTGTACTTAACCTGAGTCTGTAGCTGCATTTCATCAAACTGTGTCCAGGTGCTGGTGTGAATGCACAAAACAGTCTCCGCTCAGCACATCTATAAATCAAGCTCTTTATCAGCGATATTCATTCGTATCTATTTACACACTCAAGGTCAATATTGCATGTTAAGTTAGGGACCTTGAGAAGGAGCTCTGCTTTCTCAATATATCTCTACTTTGTGATATATAAAGTAGGCTTAACCTAAAAATGTGCTTTATGTGTTAACATCTAACCTAACTGGTTTATTCAAGTAAAAAATATTCATTATGATTGAATCCACCTGACTACATTGTTACACTAATGAATCATTTTTAAAGGCATAATTCTTCCAAAATATTAAAATTCTGTCATCATTTACTCACTCTCATGTTGTTCCAAACCTGTATGACTTTCTGCGGCAGAACACAAAAGATATTTTCAAAAATGAACCCCAGAAGGAAAGTGATACAGGTTTGGAGTTTTTAATCTCTAAATTCAGATTTATTAATTTATTTGGGAAGTTTTTATCTCGCAGTTCTTACAGTTTTTCATCGAATTCTGAGTTTCCATCTCTTTTAAAGGGTTAGTTCACCCAAAAATGAAAATAATGTCATTTATTACTCACCCTCATGTCGTTCTACACCCATAAGACCTTCGTTCATTTTCGGAACACAAATTAAGATATTGCTGATGAAATCCGATGGCTCAGTGAGGCCTCTATAGACAGCAATGCCATTGTAAATCTCAAGATCCATAAAGGTAGTAAAAACATATTTAAAACAGTTCATGTGAGTTCAGTGATTCTACCTTAGTATTATAAAGTGACGAGAATACTTTTTGTGCGCCAATAAAATAAAATAACGACTTTTCAACAATATCAAAACACTGCTTCTGAGCTTTACCAATCGAATCAGCGGTTTGGGGCGCCAAAGTCACGTGATTTCAGCAGTTTAGCCATTTGATAGGAGATCCGAATCACTGATTTGATTCGTAAAGCTCCGAAGCAGTGTTTTGAATCCGGCCATCACAAGATATTGTTGAAAAGTCGCTATTTTGTTTTTTTGGCGCACAAAAAGTATTCTCGTTGCTTTATAATATTAAAGTAGAACCACCGATCTCACATGAACTGTTTTAAATATGTTTTTATTACCTTTATGGATCTTGAGATTTACAATGGCATTGTTGTCTATAGAGGCCTCACTGAGCCGTCGGATTTAATCAAAAATATCTTAATTAGTGTTGCGAAGATGAACGAAGGACTTACAGGTGTAGAACGACATGAGGGTGAGTAATAAATTACATTATTTTCATTTTTGGGTGAACTAACCCTTTAATGGCGCCTAATTGTGTTAGAAACTCACAATTCTAAGGAAAACAGTCAAGAAAGTCAAAAACTCAGAATTGTGAAAAATAAAGTCTGAATTATGAGATAAAATGACGCAATTACCTTTTTAATACTTTTAAATGGCATTAAATATAAGGGTGAGTAAATGATGACAGAATTTTCACTTTAAGAGTAGAACATGTTTCTTAAAAGAACAGTTCACCCAAAAAATGAAAATTCTGTCATCATTTACTCAACCTTGTGTTCTTCCAAACTTCCAACTCAAATTGTGAAGATTGTACTGGTCCCTCTTTTCCATTCAGTTGCAATGAATGTGAATGAAAACAAATGGCTTAAAGAAACAGTTCACCCAAAAAATTAAAATTCTGTCGCCAATAACTTCATGTTTTTAGGAGTTTAACAGCCTGGAAAAATAATAGTTTCAAATAACAGTGGGAGAGAGTGATGAGAGTTATTAAAAAAAGATCTCTACTCCATTTGTTTCCATGATAGCTATCTGTTGTCAGAGTGTTAAGACCTTCTGGTGCACTAAAAAGGACTAAAGCATGAGAGAAAATGGGAAGAATGACTGGATGCCCTTGACAAAGCGCTGAGCATTTCAGATGTGTGGGTGAGTCTCATTTAAAGCATTCAGCTGTGACACAGCACACAGACTGAGAGTTTTATTGCTACCTCTCTGCACGCTGAAGGAGAGCGCTTGAGTCAGCCTTTTGATAACACAAACATCGCCCTGTGGTCTCCTCTGTGGGGCTAATGCCCATGATGGGAGAAATAATGGGCATTGATTTAGCAAAACAACATGCTATTGAACGGTATAATTTTGGCACACAAATTCTGTTGTAAAAGCCAGATGCTCTGAGTTTATAAAGGACAGACAAGGACTGTGTCGCTCATAACATCAAGGCCATTAACGGTCACCAATACAAAGAAATATAGGCAGTAAAACTGGATGTCTGTGTGAGAAAAATTGCAATAAAGTGAGGTGTGATGAAGTGACTTTGTTGTCCCAAACGTATACAAAACAGGCTTTCATATCGACTGATCGTCCCAGTTGTCGTCGTAAAATATTAAACACACTCGGAGTGGAAAGACGCGGGCGGGAGGTGCAGCGGAAACACAGGGAGGTGAAATGGAGGACAGGGAAACCAGACAAGGTGACTCTATCTGTGCCAGTCTCTTTCAGACTGCTGACTAGATCTCTCTCTTCTCCATCATGGTTTATTCATTTCTCACCCCAGGGCAGGAAACACTTCTGCTAACAGCTTAGCGGCAAAAGTTTGGATATATAGGCTATTTATTGAACCTGCTTGTAACGTTAGTTGTGCTGATTGATAAATAAACTGTGGAATATGTTGCTGCAGTATCTTTCTCCTATCACTGAAAGTAACAAGCATGAAGATGAAAGACAGCATTTTGTTTTAATTAGCTTGAATCTCACTACTATTACTACAGCTTTATTTTAATACTCTTCTATAGATCTTATGAGATTTAGTGTGCATCAAGGGCTCTGAGCTTTGGCATTTATTCAAGTGAACGAAAACAGTTCACTGGAAAGATTCATTCTAAACCACTAGTTCATTCGTAAACTACTAAACACTATGTAAACACTATTCGTAAACACTACTTGTAGAGACAAGGCTGCCACATACTATATACTAGGTACTATATTTGGTTTGAAACTTACTTTCTGTGACCTTTAAAAAAAGTAGGTCTATATTTAATATAGTTTGAATATGTGTAGGGAATGAAATTCGGATGTACTACATTCACCATGTTTATATTGTCACTTCCATTTACAAATCCCCTGTGGCCTCATGGGATAGTAAAGTGTCCATTGAATGAGCACTTAAAAATCTGTCCGGAAGTAGTAGGTCATCCGGATACTTTTCACCTAATATTTTATTAAAGGGTTTGTTCACCCAAAAATGAAAATTCTGTCATTTATTACTCACCCTCATGTTGTTCCACATCCATAAGACCTTCTTTTATCTTCGGTACTCAAATTAAGATCTTTTTGATGAAGTCTAAGAGCTTTCTGTCCCTCTATAGAGATCCAATGTAACTACCACTTTAAAAGACATTATTAATGTACTCCATGTGACTCTTAACCTCAGTTTTATGAAACGATGCGAGTGCTTTGTTTGCACAAAAAAACACTTTACCACTTTACTCACAAAAATATTGTTCTGCACCACACATTCACGAGAGCTTCACGACACATGCGTGTTGTGTCCAGACTCGAGCGTCAATTCAACACATGTGCGAGTGTTCACAAGAGCGATGCATTTTGTGTTCACGCGAGAGCTGACGTTGTGTGAACGCTTTAGATTAATATTAGATTTATATTATTTAAAAAAAATGGTAAATTATGTTTTTTTTCCCACAAACAAAGCACTCACATTGCTTCATAAAATTGAGTTTAAGCCACTGGAGTCACATGGAGTACTTTAATGATGTCTTTCCTACCTTTCTGGACCTTGGAGTGGTAGTTGCATTGGATCTCTATGGAAATACAGAAACCTCTCAGACCTCATCAAAAAGATCTTAATTTGTGTTCAAGTCAAGTCAAGTCACCTTTATTTATATAGCGCTTTTTACAATGCAGATTGTGTCAAAGCAGCTTTACATTGATAACTGGTATATAATTTTGGCTGCACAGCAGCTCTTAAAGAATAGTGTCAATGCAGGCAGATCAAAGCACTGTTGAATATCAAATGTCAAGTGTCCCCAACTAAGCAAGCCAAAGGCGACAGCGGCAAGGAACCCAAACTCCAACAGGTGACATCAGATGGCAAAGAGGTGGCAAATAGACTGCTGTGTTAAAAATGGAGAAAGATGAACGAAGGTCTTACGGATGTGGAACGACATGAGGGTGAGTTTGGACATACTATTCGGTTCACATACTGTTTTTTGCCTACTGTATAGTATGAAAGTAGGCATATTCGGATGCAGTGAAGAAATTCTTAGAGACTTGGATGTAGGCTCTTTTGACTTAGCAACCACATAACAAACCAAGCTAACATCGAACTCAGAACTTTGGATAACTTTCTGGCAAGATTCATCATTCATAGAGAATTTTTTTTTTTCTGAAGCATTTTAGTTTTTTAAATGTTACTACTTGTTTCAGAATGTTCAGAGAACATTCAAAAGTAACATTCCCAAAATGCTTGCAGAATAATAAAATGGAATGTTCCTAATATTCGTATAATCAAGAAAAACATTTTTAAAAACATCTTTAAGCATAAAGTTTTCATAACTTAACGGGAACGTTAGCAAAACATTCTTAGAACATATTTTTGTTAGCTGGGAATACTCTAGCATCTGGATGTAGCAACACCCACCCCTGCTGAAGAATCTAGCATGAATTACATGTTGGTCCAGGCTGGTTTATGTTGGTTTAGTGCTGGTCTAGCTGGTGTTCTCAGCATGCTGTTTTCAAGCAAATCTGAGCCGGTGTAGTTGGTCCACCAGTACTCCAGCTTCCCATGCTGGGAACCAGCAAATCAGCATCCCATGTTTGTCTCAGCATGGAAAACATACCTGCTGGTGACCAGCAATGCTGGACGCTGGACACCTTTGCAACCGCACAACAATGCTATGGCAAACACTTAGATGAAAATGTGTTAAAATCATTTTGCTGGTGATGATCACGAAACAACCAATTTTTGTCAGAATGTTGTTGTCTCATCATGTAAACCCATTACAGACTGATATATTTGTGTGAGTGCTGAGGATGTTCGTTTGATGGCCAACAGCCATGAAAGCACCTCAGCATGCAGCAGCACTGAAGGATGTCATTGTGCTCGCTTTTGATAAATGTGAGGGGGAGTGAAGCAAGGAACAATTCCAGCAGTGTTATCAGGAGCAAACAGGCAGAGTCACGGGGCCCCATCTGCAGGAACGAGATCACAGCCGTGTTCCTCGCCTTCCTTCACGAGCGTGGACAGGCCGTGACTCATTCAGCTGGCAGAGGGATGGCGATTCTCCAGAGCATTTCCTAGACTGCCATCTTATTATTGATAAAGACAAGTGACACTATTTAATCGCACCACATCTGCTCTTTCCTTATCATCATCCCATAAATCTAATGGCTGTTTATGCCATTTTATATATGGTAGTTGATTAAAATTAATACACACACACACACACTGGTTTCCATGTTTTATGGGGACTCCCCATATACATAAGGATTTTTATACTGTACAAACTGTATATTCTATCCACCTACACTACCCCTACCCCTAAACCTACCCATCACAGAAACCTTTCTGCATTTTTATATTTTCAAAACATTTAATTTAGTAGGATTTATAAGCTGTTTTCCCCATTTTTTCCAATTTTACTGGTATTATATCCTTGTGGGGACATAACGTAGGGAATACCAGGTACACACACACACACACACACACACACACACACACACATATACTGTATATATATGTATATATAAAATTACATACATTATAATTACATAGCTGGTGTGTTTTCAGCATATATATGCATATAAAAAGTTGTTAGAAGTGAAGCATGTTATGTTGCCGTCACTGCTTCTAATATTAATCAACTACCCATTTCACTCCACAGCCTTTTTTAAAATTATTTCTGGCATAAGGATCATTATTAATGAAATGAATGTGACAGTTGGGCAAATCAGAAGCCCTTTATAAACTCTCAGTAGAACAAGATGGCCTCCTTCCTTCACAGAGGACACCTAGCAAGGCTTCCTTTTAGCGTCATGCTTCATTCCATCTACATTTTCACCCTTTGTCTATAATTCAACACAAACAAACAGTTCTGGCTGTTGCCAGGATGCAGAGTTCAGGTTTCTGGGGTATTTGATAGGGGTTTAGGGGTGTCAATGGTTGAGGCAAACACACTGAGAGAGCGGCTTTTGTTTCCATCTAAGACCCCTTCTGTGGTTTCTTTAACAAGAAAAAAGTAAAAATGGGGTTAAGTATGCTGAACCAATGTGCAGTACTCTGAAACACAATAACCAGTGCTGACAAATGCACACAAGCTTGCTCAAAACATTGCAGAAGATTCTGCATTACTATTCTCCCAGCTAACAAATATATCCTTCAAGAATGTTTTGCTAACGTTCCCATTTAGTTATGAAAACGTTATTTCACGAGTTAACACTTGCATGTAATTGAATAGAGTATGCGTATTTGGAGTGCTGTGCGGAGGGAGGGCTGTGGCCTGAACTTAGAGTACTCCCCCGTATCCCTGGCTGGTATAAAAAACAGATAAGAGTGAGGTGTTGGGGTGGAGGGATGCTGGAAATCTGTCATGGGACAGAAGTGAATCAGCTAATTATATATAGGCCTCCTCACGCTGATATATTTTGAGTAGATTTATCTGAATGTGCACCTCTCGAACATTGCTAATAAAAGATATTTTCTGAATGTTCTCTGAATGTTCAAAACGTTCCATTTTTTAAATGTTTAAAAAAAATAGTTTTTTTTGGTTATGTGAATGCTAAGGGAACGTTCCATTTCGCAAACATTATGGGAATGTTACATATGAATGTCCTCTAAACATTCTAAAACAAGACTAATGTCGAACTAAAATGTTTCTGAAAAAATCTTCCATGAACAATGTATAAATAGGCCTGATGTTTTTGTGCTAATGTTTTGAGAACATTATTAAAGACCAGATAACTTTGAAAAAAAATGTTCTAATAAAGGCACAGTATGTAAGAGGTCGCTTATTCAAAACAATAAAGGCGTAGCTTGATGACGCCGTGAATGTGCGTAGAATCATGGGAGTTGTCGTCTTCACCTCCAAAGCTGATGGAAAGCAATCCGACCGGCAGAAATAATGTCCATGGATGATCTAATGTATTGATGTTTTATTAACATTACTGTGGTATGAAGCAGGTTGATGCCGAGAGCTTTGGGAATGGAACGAAGCCGATGGAGCGAATAGAGTGAATCCGCAATCGTAATCCAAATCCAGGCAAAGGTCATACACACAGGCAATCAATCCAAACAAATAACACAGTCCAAGAAACACAGGCAAAGAGTAAACCAAAACAACGGAAGAAAATCAAAACCATGAACATGGGAAACCAGGATAGCGCTCAGAAACTAAGTTATGACACATACAAGACTTTGCAAAGAATGACTAAGAAAACCAGGTTTATATAAGCTGAGCTAATGAGCAACAGCTGAATGCAATGAGTGCTGATGAGTCCAGGCAGAGAATTATGGGAAATGTAGTTTATGAGGGAATGACAATAGTCTGATGTGGAGTGCCCTCTGGTGGCTATCAAGGGCACTTCAGCTGGTGATCGTGACAATGGCATGCAACTGATTTTAAAATATATTTTATGGTGGAGAAAATACTGTATTACTGTTACTACAAATAAAGCTCTTTCTAATTATGCTATGTTAGCCACTTGACAAAATAGAGTTGTTTCTGAGCCTCAAACATGTTACTCGCGGTAAATCAAGAAAACAAGAGATTCAAACAATAAGACTAACCGTGTTAAGCTATATAACAATGATTCGTTTTCTGTTGATAAAGGTATCCAAACAGGTGATCACCTGTCTAATAAAATACATAATATATTAAAGTCTTTGGTGTTTCCATGGTTTCTACGGAAGTAAATCGGAAGTCGAGGGTATTGCGGATATGACATTATTGACAGGCGACACAATGACACGGCTGTTACACTGGTCAAAATGGCAGATTTCTCTGCTTTTAAACACTGTTGGGATAATGTAAGTACACAAGTCAACAAAATATAACATTGTTCTAGCATTTTTTCTATATTGTAATCCAAAAAACTTACATATTGTGCCTTTAACGTTACTGGAAGAACGTTTGTTATTAACTTTGCGAGAACCTTGCCAAAGTTCTGAGAACGTTCCCTTTTAGCTGGGATCCTGGCCGCAGAATAACAACATGGCACGCTGCCTCCTGTAACCCTGGAGCTGCTATGCCTGTTTGAGATTAAGGACGCCACAGCGACCTCAATGACATTTCCTTTAGAAGCGGAACACAGAACACTCGTTCTGTTTTATTTTAAAAATCATACATGAAAGTGTTAACTATTAATATGCAAATGCCTGAGTGTGTGAATGTCTGCTCCCCCTGGGAAATTCATATCACAGGCGTTCACCCTGATTGTGTCCTTCACCAAATAACTGTGACGATCCGAGTCGCCGGGACTTTCTTGTTTATAAAACTTTCCAGGCTCTGCAAAGTCACAGCTTGTATTGTTATTCTTTGGGAGAATGAGCCAAACCTCATTTCCAATCCCCATACGTAAATCTTCAATAAGTTCATTAGCTGCAGACATTGTTTTGAAGCCTGGCTATGATTTATTACGCTTTTAAATGCTTGCGTCACTTACATTTCCCAGCATATCTGATGGTATGTCAGTAGATTAGCGCTAAGGTTGAGAGCTTAGGCAGATAAAGCGGAATATCCCCAGTGATAGTGTGCCTCAAGGTACCAGCACAGAGAGTTGCAAAATCACTTTCCAGAACTTTCTCCTTCACTGTTCCTTGCCTCCTAACCCTATCTGGACAGCCGAATGCCTGACAATATTCAAGAAACAGCTGAAAAATCATCTCTTCCATGAGCACGTAACTGTATCCTGCTGAAAGAAAAAATCTTCTTTGAAGCTTCTTTGAAGATTTCTTTTATCCCTCCATTCTAGCGTGAATGACATGACTGTGTGATTGTTATGAACATGTTGTGTTGTTGTGTTCATATCAGTGTTATTTTAGTTTTATTAAAATTTCCTCAGCTGGGACAAATAAAGTATCATCATCATCATCATCCTTGTTCTAGTTTGTACTGCCATGTCTGAAACTTTGTATTGCTATCACTTCTCACGTTATTGCCTCCTTGTTATGAATTGCTTGTTATATTGCTTTAATAAGTTGCTTTGGATAAATGAATGAATAAATGTAACAAATGTAAATGATATACCATCAAACCTGATTCTGATATGACATTATTTTGCATATCTGTAGAGTAAATGCACCACGGTGTGATTTTTGGAGCATAACATTTTCCTTTTCCCCTGTTTTGTTAAAAAGATTCTCGTGGATCTCCAAAAGATCAGTTCTGCAAATGGCCGGTTTAGTCAAAAGAACACAGCTTGTATAAATCTGTTAAATATGATGAGTTTCATACAATAACCACTAGGTGACAGCCTTCACTTTATCAAGCTATTGTGGGAGAGAGCCTCTTTCTGCAGACACACAGTTATGATGACAAATTTAAACTATAAATTGATGGTGACTTTCTAATAAAAAATATTTTTGAGAATCTATTCAGTTCTGTTTCTATTTAAGATATAAGGTGACATTCATATAGTACTCAGTTGTGAATGAACTTTAGTGTCTGAAAGTCTATTTGCCAACATTTGCATTCACAACATTTGATATAGATGATTACAGGTCTAATTCATTGCTGTTGCCCTTTTATATTCAGAAAACAGTGCACTTCAAGGTCTAGCACAATTCTGGACAGGCTTATTAAGTTTGTGCACTGAAGAAAGTCAGTAATGTAAGACACATACAATGTGTGCTCCTATCTAGAAAAGGTTGCTGGAGATCTTATCATGGAAATAGAACTCCTTCTCAAATTCCCCTGAGACAAAAAAAGGAAAATCAATTGGTTTTGGCATGGAAAAGACAGCAACACAACTGGCAAAATATCAAGCGCTACAGGTTCTTGGCAAACATTAAACCCCAAGGTGCAATCCAAAATCCTGGAATGAAACAGAAAAGGGGCTGTTCTAAACAATGCTGGTATTACTGAACATGCAGTACATCTGCAGACATACATAAAAACCTCAATAATAATATTTAAGAAACACATATGTACATATTATCTTTGTATTTTGAGTTGGAATGGAATAAAAACATAAGATCAGACAATATGTGATTTTTAGGGTACGTTTACATGACAACAATGTACTAACAACAAAAAAGTTTTTCTTTGTGTTTTTTTTGCATACGGATGACAAACGATCCCCGTTCACACGGATCTGCAAAAAATGACTAAAATGCTGTATTATGCATGCCAGGCCAGTAATTGGTGATGTCACTTTGTAAAAAAAACACTACGCACCGATAGACTGAAAACTTTGAGGGGCCGTTAACGCGACTAAAAACGTAAAACTTTTTATGCGTTTTGGCCGTTCATTTACAGGACAACAGCGTTTTGGGGGCCTGAAAACGCAAACTTTTGAAAACAGGTTTCAAAGTGCAAGTTTTTGAAAACGAGACCGTTATTGTCTCTGTAAACAAAAATGCAAATTTGTGAAAATGGTGATGTCATGCGCATGCATATTATATGCATATCTATAGGCGCGTAGTTTTTCTTTACAAAGTGACTTCGCCAACTACTGGCCTGGCAGCATAATAAAGCTTTTTCAATCGTTTTCGCGGATCCGTCTGAACGGGGAACATTTTGACAACGTTGCCGTGTGTAAGTGAAAAACGCAAAGAAAAAACTTTTCTGTTTTTAGTACATCGTTGTCGTGTAAATGTTTCCGGATGGCCAAAACGCATAAAAAGTTTTCCATTTTAGTTGAAAACGTTTTGGGGGGCCTGAATATGCAAACATTTGAAAACGTGTTTCAAAGTGCAAGTTTTTGGAAATGATAGCGTTATCGTCTCTGAGTATACTAAAAAAACACAAATTTGTGAAAATGGTGACGTCATGTGCATGCATGTTATGTGTTCAGTCTATAGGCGCATAGTGTTTTTTTACAAAGTGACATCGCCAACTACTGGCCTGGCATGCATAATACAGCGTTTTAGTCGTTTCCACGGATCCGTGTGAACGGGATCGTTTTGACAACGTTGTCGCCATACATGAAAAATATAAATGTAAGATTATAAAAATATAAATCTTTAGTACATCGTTGTCATGTAGATGTACCCTAAGAACATTTAGAATTGATGCATGCTGTTTATTGGACTCACCTAATGATGTTTTATTAACAAAGTTCGGGAGGAACACGTTCAAATGATCTATCCAATCAGCACTAGGGGAAGCCTAGCCTATATATATAAATAGCCAACTCATCTATGTTCCTCGACAGTTTTCTGCACCCAAACTCCTCACTTTCGGCTGGTTACTATCCCAGCCAGGGATTCGGGAGGAGTACTCTGGGTTCGGGCCAAATTCTGAGCTTGGAGCCCTCTCCTCGGACAGCTTGGCACACATGCATACTCTTTTACTCTGATCTGATTATATGTAAGTGTGAACTTGTGAATTGTTTGTGAGTGTGATTTCCTTATTTAGAAGCAAAAACTCATTACATGTGGTGTTTTCATTATTTTATAGGCTCTATAGCCATTAGTGCTCTATCATACAGCAGCTCTGATATTAAGGGTGGATGTGTCTTTAAAAGCTGACATTCTTCACAAGCACCAGATGGAGTCCAGCACTAGCAGGACATGGTGGGAAAGACAAGCCAGTTCTTTCCAAATAAAACAAACTGGGTGTGGACAGTGTACAGAAACGTCACGGTTCATTACAGTTAAGGATCTTACAATCGTGTTTTGTCCCTGTAAGTCCATCGCCGTACATGAAAGTCACCAAAGTTCTCTTTACACACAGCTCTTTGGGTTCAAGCGCTTAGAACCTTTTAAATGTTCCCATCATGGGATAATTTTATGGATTTAGTTTTTAATGAATTCATTTTGTTTTAATTAATTGTTAATTTTAATATTTTTTAATGAATTAATCAGCTTGTAAACATATTAATCAGTTGAAAAAAATTAAATAACCCATTAAACATGAAAGTATTTTTTAATAATTTAAGACATTTCTCCTTAAAACCTTTTGGAATAAAATAAAATAAAATAAACAAATTAAATGTATTATCTCATTTTAATTAGAAACTTTTACTGGCAAACAAGACAAAATTCTGATTGAGAAGATAATGTTTACAGTGTAAAGTTATGAAAACATTATACATGGTTGTTTAAATAAATTATAATGGTACATCTTGGCTATAAATACAGTGTCTCAGTGTCCATTTGAATTATGTAGCATATAAAACTATCTGAGACATGGTTCTTAGTTTGATGGCTACCTTGGGACAGATGAGAAAGAGCATAAATGTTTAAGACAAGAGTTATACAGTGCATTGGCAGGGCAGCAGCTCAGTTTTCTGTTCAACATGCAGCTCTACACTGGCCAGCATACAGTTCATGTTCCGCCCTTGTCAATAATTACTTCTGATCTAGATGATATGGTAACAGTAGTGATCATAAGCAAAGAAAATCAGGCGTTGGTGGTTATTTCATGGTCTCCATACAAAACTACTAAATCTGCTTACATTAGCTGTTCAGTGTATTGTATTTATTATATTTACATTTGTTGGTAGTAACAATACTAATAGCATTGTGGTTTGTGTGCAGAGCTGGAAATTATTTACTTCAGGGCCCAGATAGACCTGTTTCACCTGTACAATAGAAAGGTAATACTGAAGCACATTTAACCCTATTGTGTCCAGACACAGAGGGTTGTTAACAGTCTAACCTTGAACATAAAAGTCTTTCCACGTTGCAGAATGGGCGTTGTTGAGTCAACATTTGAAAGTTGAGCATCCTTCAACAGCACATGAGTAAGGCTTCAGTGGCAAGATTTTGATTGATTACACTTTTGTGTCATTTAAAATGATTTTTTTAGTTAAAGAAAAACCCTCTAACTGTTGTTTTCCTTTAGCAAGCACTGTGTTCAAATTCTTTATTACCCAATTGGTTCATATTTGTATAGATTCTCGTTGTCAATTCTCTCTTTAAAACAAACAAACAAACAAAAACATTACATTTGTATTATTCGAGGCTGATTTAATAAGATCATTTTTATTTGTCTGTGGATTTTTTTCATGTGTTCACTCAAATTGATTAGATCTAGCTTCACAGCATAAAAAAAATATTATCAGATAAAAACAAACAAACAAACAGATAGATAGATAGATAGATAGATGATTCTCAAAAATTTATAATGAAAATAATGGTTTGTTTGTCCAATTGCATGATTGGACAAACAAACAAACAAACAGCTATAGCCTATAATGGTTGATTCTGAAAAAGTTATAAAATTAGACAAAAAACAAACAAACAATGGTTGACAGATAGATAAAATGGTTGCATAGTTAGACAAACAAACAAACAAAGAATCAAATAATGGTTGATTCTCAAAAAACAACACAATTGCATGATTGGACAGCTATAGCCTATAATGGTTGATTCTGAATTTTTTTTTTTTATAAAACTGCATGATTAGATAGATAGATAGATAGATAGATAGATAGATAGATGACAAAAACATTCGTCAGTGTGAATATTAAATGACGCACAGGGGCTCTTGAGTGTGCAGCTAATGCACGCACAGTGAACTCTAGACTTCCCATAATGCTCCGGTCACGTGGCTCACTTTATGAAGCCAGCCTGTCAAATCTGAAACTTCCTGGGGTGCGATGCAGTACATGCAAGACTATGACATTTACTTCAGCAATGTAACTCGTCAAGAGATCGCGCGTTTGTAAAGAGTCCAGCTACTTAAAGCGATTAGCGCAGTTGTGTGGAGTAGAGCGGGTTTGTTGTTTGAGGAGGATGTGTGTCTGCTGACAGTGACACGAGCGGCAAACGAACAGCTCCTTATATCTGTATAAGAGCACGGCATGAAGAGATCAGGTAAAATCATCAGTTATTGAGTTACATGAGTGTCGTCTATGTATGTGTGTGTGTTTGCAATATGAATATGTTTTGCATGTTAACGAGCCTTCAGTCAGAACACTGATACATTCGATGATGATTGTTTTTACATGGAAAGTCACTGCTCGGTTTTATCATTGTATTTTGGATGAAATTTGACCTTATTTTATATACAGTTCGTATGTTTTGTGTTAGCCTCCTACTTATATTAATAGTTTGATGATGTCATGTGCTTCTGCTGCATCTTTACGAAGTGATCTCAGATTACTTTGTGTGTGTGTGTGTGTCTTCTTAAAAGAATACTCTGGTGGTACCATGGTGCATTGATAATAATACCATGACACTTTGATGTATACCATGATTTTGAATGATGACCATATTCATATAAAATGGTGCATACATTGTACTAATTCAAGCTCCTAAAGAATTGTATTACACTGGTACATGCATCATTGTACCACCATGTTTTCAATTCTACTGTGCACTTCTTTGTACTTTGGTATGTTTTTGTTAGTGTCTGGTCTGATTATGTGAATGAAAGTTGAGAGAGTCAAAATTCAGTCCTTATTCATCACTGCTACTTATTATTTTGGAATTTTCCACTATTAATCTAATTCAATTTTCTTACAAAATGTTTTCCTTCCCCAAACCAGCTAAACCAGGCGAGTAGCAGTTTGACCAGGCTGGGTGACCAGCTAAAACCAGGAAACCATATTTTTTTTCATCAGGGTTGTCTAAAATCCTAAAGAATGTATATTGTAAATTTTTAAAAAAAATGTCCAAATAATTTATTTACAGAACAAGTAAGTGATCATCTGTATTTTAAAAAATAATGGCAGTTAAAAGTTGTGGGACATGTTTTGAAAACAATCTGACAAATGAACAGGAACAAGCTGCAAATGGAGAGCTCTTGTCCGACAAGTAAATCTGGATATGTCAATCAGTTTGGGCTGCTACTAACTCACATAAATTTAAATAGAGAGTCATCAAAGGCCTATTATGTACAGTATATAAGCATATTGCTTTCAGCAGGAACTGTAACACAGCTCTATAACACAGATGTTCTGGCTCCTGATCCACGAGTAGTAACAGCAACATCCATATTACTGTAAACACTATAATGACAATGTTCTGACTAAACACTCCCTAGTTGGCTGTACTAACAGTCCTTGTTGTCTCATTTTCCCCTGCTTATTAATAAAACACAGATGGTCAGAAATTACTTCTCTATCATAATTTACTCACCCTCATGTTGTTCAAAACTTGTATAACTTTTTTTTTTTTTTTTGTGGAACACAAAGGGAGAAGTTTAGCAGAATGTCTGAGCTTCTCTCTTCCACACAATGAAAGTGGATGGTGACCAGCTTCAAAATGGACAAAAAAGCTTTAAGGTTGCCTGTATTACCCAGACATTATAAACAAAGTCTTATGATAGTTTTGAAATTTATTATTCACTGAAAATTTTGCTTCGACAGCTGTGGCCACCATTCGCTTTCATTATATGGAAAACAACAGGTTGGACATTCTGCTGTGAATTTTTCCTTTAGTGTATCATGGAAGAAAGTAAAACAGGTTTCAAAAGACACACACCTTTGTGCTCAAAACCAGTTTTTGAACCTTGTAATTTAAAGGTAATAATGCCACAAAGGTGATACTCAAGCTTCTCAACCCTAAAGAGCTGCAGTTCCCCAGCTTTCCCACATCCATCCAGCCTATCAGGTTTAGAACGGAAGTTTTTATGGGTGCCCAGTCAACGGTTGCTTTCAGAGAGCTCTCCATTTTGTAATCCCAGAAAGCTTTTGTCCCTTGGCTGGTGACCAGTCTTTTGGAAAGTGGCAGCTACATCTTCAATAGATCTGGGCAGAAGAAGAAAACACTCTGTAATAAAGCTCTTTTTTTAAAAAGTTTATTAAAAATTATAAAAAAATGAATAGACTTTTATAAGTGACTTAAAGGGATAGTTCACCCATAAATAAAAAAAAAAAAATTCTGTCATCATTTACTCACCCTCAAGTTGTTCTAAACCTGTATATGTTTCTTTGTTCTATTGAACACCAAAGAAGATATTTTGAAGAATGTTGGTAACCGAACGGATGCTGTTCCCCATTGACTTCCATAGTATGAAAAAAAAAAAAAAAATACTATGGAAGTCAATGGGGATCAGAAGGTTTGCTTACAAACAATCTTCAGAATATCTTCTTTTGTGTTCAACAGAAGAAAGAATCTCATACAAATGATTTTGACATAATTTTTAATTTTGGGTGAACTATCCCTTTAAGTGTTGAAACGCTTTTTGGGCCCACTTTACTGTTTTTTTTTTTTTTTTTGAGGGCCAAAAATATGTATAAAGGTGCATTTCCACTTCAGGAACTTTCCCCAGGGACTTTGGGGTGGTACTCGGTGTGTTTCGACCGCAGGAACCAGGGTCTAAATTAAGTTCCATGTAAAAATTTCCCCCTCAGAAAGTCCCTGCTCTCGAGGTAGCACTTTTTCAAAGTTCAGGAACTTTCAGGGGTGGGACTTGGGCGCTGAACATGCTGATTGGTTAAGTTCACACAGCATTTTGATTGGTTGACTCCACACAGCATTTTATTTCAACCACCAATTTTAAAAGTCTGTTGCGGTGCATGCAGTAAGAGTTGTTTTCTATTCAAATCAACAATGGAGTTTAAAAAATACAACCGATAGACCGACGATGAGGTTCAGGCTTTATTAAGCTTATATGCGGAGGATGAAATCCAGCGGGAACTGCAAAGTCATGTACAGTCCTACGTCATCGGACTAATTTGCCTAATCTTCACAGTACTTAAGACCGCGATGGAAACGCAGACAGCAACAGGTCTGGGGGAAAAAAGTTCCTGGGACAAATTTCGGTGTAAACTCAGCTTGAGAAACACACTGGATTAGTTTTATATATAATTTATAATTTAATGGTTATATTTATGACAAAGTTTTGGAACATTACTATGAGTAAATGTTTCATAACAGGCATATGGTTTCAACATAAGATGTACAGTTAAACCTATACGTGTGTTACTATTTTTAAAGAGCACTCAGAACTGGAAGCAATTTAAAACAAGTCAATAAGCCAATAGGTATTTATAGCATCTAGTTGGATCTTCTGAGAATGTTCCGAGTTTGTTTTCATAAATAACTTCCCCTCTTTTCGCTCGCTCTTGCACACATTCATACAGTAGTTAAGCCTGTATCTGCCATCAACTGTTAAACTGCTAAATATTTTAACCACAGACTCCCAAATATTTGAAGTGCATTGATGGTCCATTTACATTATGTAGTGTACAGTTTTGTTGCATATAAATTTGTGTGTACGGCGGCAACATTCATCATTAAATGAGGTTAAAAGGTTGAAGTGTTGTGATTGAGGAATGAGATTACTGTTTCAGACTGTCTGTCTGTCACGACCACTGTTCAGCTAAATCCCTGCCTGTTGAAATATTAATGCAGCTCAATTATGTGATTACTCCGTTACCCTCAGTTGATGATGGATTGTCTGTATTCAACCCCTCAAATTCAGCTTCAGTGATTGGAGTTGGCGGTTAGCATGAGACTTTAGTCAAACAGCCTGGGATTAAAAAGTAGAAACGATGTGTCTGAATAATAATATGTTCTGACACTTTGTTGTTGTCGCTTTTCTTGATAATGTATCTGCTATCTTATCCTGAAATCATTGTAAATGTATATTTTTCAATTTCAAAGGTAAATTTACTCAATTTTTACTAATTTGTTGAAACACTCTTTTTTCGTAAACAGTATGTTGTTCATTGACAAGGCTTTCAGTAGATCAGTTTGGCCAATGTATCAGTCTGTCACTAATCTTCACCTTCTCCTTTCTCTGTCAACCTTCAGAAAGTTGGGAGTCTGGGGCTCTTTGACTGGTGCTGTTAGTGGTGCTGGCTGCCAGGTCATGAAGATCCGCTGGTCAAGGAAGGTGGCTCTCCTGGCCAAGGTCGGCTTCCTCTTTTCTCTGCTGTGGCTATTCTATCTCCTTGTGGTCCGCTCTTCCCCCCCATCTCTGGCTGATAATGAGGGTCAACGCGACATCCTGGTCCGTGACCTTCCATCAAATGAGGAGGAGGAGAACTCCGAAAGCCTCCTGCGGCCTGTTTACGAGAAGCTAGCACCAGACCCCAACGCTCCTGGAGAATATGGCCGAGCCACTCGATTGACCCTCAGCACTGAGGAGAAGAAAGAGGAGGAGGCCAGCATTGAGCGCTATGCCATCAACATCTTCATCAGCGACAAGATATCCCTCCATCGCCATATTCAAGACAACAGGATGCACGAGTATGTCTGCCACACCTTACCTCACAGCAATGGGCTCGTTACTCACCCTCCTACCACCTAGCAATGCCTAAAGGTTGGCCCTTAAATCATAGATTTAACAGTTTTGTTCCTATAGTGTGTGGAGTGCCGCGATGTAACCAAGACAACACACCACATTCACAAACAACCCGACTGTGAACATAGGAAATTTCAGAAATCTAACCCTAACTGCAAATTTAATCACTCTTAACACACATCACACCACAGGAAAATCTGATAAGATTATCTGTAGAACAATCAAGATAATCGGGAATTTACCTGTGATTATCAGAAGGTTAGAATTGGGCCCAGAATTGGGCAGATTATCTTGTAGTGTGTGGGTGCCTTTAGAATCTAAATAGCAACATGCTGAAAACACTGTAGTAACTATGGTTTAGCAACCACAGAGAATTCCTTAGCAGCCACAAAGCAACGTGCTAAAAACACACTTTATTAACTGTATAGCAAAGCCCTGGCGACCACCTAGCAATACAGTAGCAACCATCCAGAACACCCAAACAACCACACAACAAAATGCACCTTTATAACTGTAAGGAAAAGTCCTGGAAACCGCCTAGCAACACCTTAGCAACCATCCAGAACATCCTAACAACTGCATAGCAAAATGTTATAAACAATCCGAACACCTTAGTAACTATATAGAATAATCATGGAAACCACCTAGCAACACTTTAGTGACCATCCAGTACATCCTAACAACTTCATAGCAACATGCTAAAAACACTTAGAACACCTTAGTAACTGTATAGCAAAGCCCTGGTAACCCCCTAGAAACACCTTAGCAAACATCCAGAACACCCTAGTAACTGCACAGCAACATGCACCAAAGTAACTGTATAGCAAAACCCTGGCAACCACCTGGCAACTCCTTAGCGACCATCCAGTACATCCTAACAACTTTATAGCAACATGCCAAAAACACTCAGAACACCTTAGTAACTGTATAGCAAAGCCCTGAACCACCTAGAAACCCCTTAGCAACCATCCAGAACACCCTAACAACTGCATAACATGCTAAAAAGACTCAGAACACCTTGGTAACTGTATAGCAAAGCCCTGGTAACCACCTAGCAACACCTTAGCGACCATCCAGAACATCCTAACAACTGCATAGCAACATGTTAAAAACAATCCGAACACCTTAGTAACTATATAGAAAAGCCATGGCAACCACCTAGCAACACCTTAGCGACCATCCAGTACATCTTCATGGCAACATGCTAAAAACACTCAGAACACTTTAGTAACTGTATAGCAAAGCCTTGGTAACCACCAAGCAATGCCATGGCAACCACCCAAAACACCTAGCAACTGCATAGCAACATGCACCCAAAAATGCATTAGTTCACCCAAAAATGAAAATTCTGTCATTAATTATTCACCCTTATGTCGTTCCAAATGCGTAAGATAATTTTAATTAAGGTATTTTTGATGAAATCCGAGAGGTTTCTGATCCCTAACTAACCCTTTAATAACTGTATAGAAAAGCCCTGGTAACCACCAAGAACAACCTAGGATCATATTGGTGAAGTTTGCTCAGGCAAACACCATCCGAAATCAAAATCAAACACCTAAAATCAAAATCCTCTGTACATGCCATTGCAATTATGTTCACAGAGGCCTGTGTCAAATGCTATTATGTTGCATTACAACTAAGCATGAAAAATAAATAGGAAATGTGCTTGTTTTCACTTCCAATGGAATTGAAATCATGTCCTGAATTGTGATTCCTCAGGTGATTTATACACTTCAGTCCACCTCACCGGTTTACAGATGTTGTCTGTTGTCTGAAATGAATCCATCGCCTGCAGCCAGACAACATGATTAAAAATGAACAACAATAGTAAAAAGGGCTGGGATGTTTTCTCAGAACAGCAAAGCTTTTGTGAGAATAATTGTTTCATGGCTCTTGTCACACAATAATGAGTAGGGTTCAAGCTGCTGCTCTGAAAAGAGAAAGTGTCCCCATGGAAGACGAGAAGTGAGACAAATTGGATGCGTTTTTTTCCCCTGCAGTCTTTCAACTGCGCTCCGGGTGCCACATCACAGGATCTCCTGGAGATCAAACACGGCAGGAGCACATTTCTTGGCATCAGCAGGGATTTTTATCTGTTAATATGAAGTTCTTTTGCTTGCTTTCTGAAATAACTTTTAGGCAAGTTAGTTCTTGTCAAAGACTTAAGCATTACTGCCAGAAATGTTGTGCATTTGTCTTTGTAGGGAAAATTATTGTAAAATCTGCACAAATGTAGTTGCCGTCAGTGAATGTAGAATTTCGTCAATTTTGTTTTTTAATTTTCAGCATCGTTACTCCGGCCTTCAGTGTCACATGATCCTTCAGAAATCATTCTAATATACAAATTTGGTGCTCAAGAAACATTTCTTATTATTATCAATTTTAAAAACAGTTGTGCTGCTTAATATTTATGTGGAACCTGATACATTTTTTTAGGATTCTTTGATGAATAGAAAGTTCAAAAGAACAGCATTTATTTGAAATAGAAATATTTTGTAACATTATAAATGTAACATTAAATGATGAGTGTCTTGTAGCTTCGGAACCTGTATTTTTTAAATAGAGTTTCACTGTCCCTCCATCTCTTTCTCATGCTGTGAAAATTTCTCTGGCATGTCTGTTTGTCTCTCACCTCTCCTTCAACTCTGTTTACTGAGAATCTGTCTCTGAACCAGAAATGGTTGCTTACAGATTTTGAATCTGAGAAACAAAGTCAAACACAAAGAAAAATAATTGATTATTTAATGAATTGAAAGTGACATTTATTGATAGACTCCAAATGCACCTTTGAGTGAGAGTCCTTCTTCATACCATAATGGTCATGTGCAACATTATAAGTTGGCATTCATACTTAAAGGGGTGATATAATGCCATTTTTACAAGATGT
The DNA here is from genome assembly GCA_037950665.1 of Hypophthalmichthys nobilis. Classification (NCBI taxonomy): domain Eukaryota; kingdom Metazoa; phylum Chordata; class Actinopteri; order Cypriniformes; family Xenocyprididae; genus Hypophthalmichthys; species Hypophthalmichthys nobilis. The sequence continues at coordinate 8,047,922 of CM075483.1, read as the reverse complement.
AAAATAAGTCTCTGATGTCCACACTGTTTTTGTGTGTGTCCCTTTAAATGCAAATGAGCTGCTGCTTCTAAGCAGAGGGCGGGGTTTCAAGAGCTTGTGTTAGCACATAGTGTTAGCAGCGCCAATTATCTCATGAAAACTCACTGAAAATGTCAGAAACTGTTCAGCCTTTTATGTTCAAACTGGAGTCGGACAATGATGGAGAGACTCAAGAAGAAGTGACAACATGTAGAATGCAACAGTTTCTGAATGGTTGCTTTATTTATGTAGCTGATGTGGGATATCTTAAAGTCATTGATTAGCATATTCTGTCACGATAATCTATAAATTGCTCATGTGGGAACTGTTGTTAGATGCCTACAGAGCCAGAGAATAGATAAAAGAGGTATAGTTTAGTTTAATTACGGTTATAACTTATGTTGGCATCTTGCTTTTATGACATGCTATTGCATTTGTGTTAAGTACTGTAATGCAATAACATGGCCTCACCCCCTTTGTTGCGTGTTCTCGGGGGCATGGTTTATGTAAATTTTAGAGCTAGTGATGTCATCAACCCAGGAAGAAACTCGTTGTAGTCCCTACCAGCCGTTTGTTGTAGTCCTTAAACTTTAAATTCTTTAAAAGAAAATATCTCTCTTTGCTTTGAACTTTGAACGTCGTAACTTTGAAGATGTTGTTTATGCTCTAACAGCAACATCACACACTAACTAAAGTTAAAAAAAGTGAAATCATAATGAATCACCCCTTTAAGGATGAGCATATGGAGTTGTCAGGTTCCTCTATGTTTTAGATGTTCACATTTGCACATTATAATATGTAGTGGGGCAGTCGTGGCCTAATGGTTAGAGAGTCAGACTGGTAACCCGGAATGGCTGCCCACTGCTCCGGGTGTGTGTCCATAGTTTGCAGTGTGGGTGTGTGTGATAAGTGTGTGTTCACTACTCACTACTCCTAATGTGTGTGCACTAATTGGATAGGTTAAATGCAGAGGACAAAGTCTGAGTATGGGTTACCGTACTTGGCCTTTACATGTCACTTTAGTGTGTAACCCACATGGGAAACAGTTTGCCTAAACCACATGATTTGAATAAATGCCAGTTTGCTTAACCGTCTTAACACTTTCTCTTTTTTTGCAATGCCAGGTGCAAAGCAAAGAAGTATAACATCCGCCGTCTGCCTACAACATCAGTGGTCATAGCATTTTACAACGAGGCCTGGTCCACTTTACTCAGAACCATCCATAGTGTGCTGGAGACCACGCCAGCCATCCTACTGAAGGAGGTCATACTCGTGGATGACTTCAGCGACAGAGGTAAAAGGACACTTTCTAGACAGACTTCAGATCCTATCTAGATCCAACTCCTCCCACTTTAAGGCAGGTACACACCAAACCGACGCAGACGAACTAGTGGCGACGAAAGCAGACTGCGGGGTTGGCTCACGTCGGCAGCGTCTGGGTCCAAAGTTGGCCTGACACACCAAACCGACGCTCGACAGCCGATGGCCAAGTAACACGTCCGTTCTGCGCCTGCGTAAGATGAAATGCCTTTCTGTACCAGCAGGTGGCGGTAGCTGAACAGCCAATCAGAATGATCAGATGGCCCGACGGACCGACGAGCTCCGACGCTGATTCAAAAAAAGCAGACGAGGACCAACTTCAGCCGACGGTGCGGAACACACTGAAAAAACTTAGTCGGCCGACGAACAAAAACTGCCCGACAGCCGACCGTCGGCTTGGTGTGTTCCTGCCTTTACATATCCCCAAACCTACCCGTCTCTGCCCCCTGGATCTAAACCTACCCATCTCCACCCCCTGGATCTAGATCCAACTCCTCCCACTTTACATATCCCTTAACCTATCCGTCTCCGCCCCCCCTGGATCTCGTGTATTCTGCAGTGAGTGGCTACTGAATTAATATGCAAAGAATATGTTGGAATGTTGGAAAAATTTTGAACCTATTAGGTGCTACACTGCTTTTGATGAATTAAAGGATTAGTTCACTTTAAAATGAAAACTACCACAAGATTTACTCACCCTCAAGCCATCCTAGGTGTATATGACTTTCTTTGTTCTGATGAACACAATCTGAATTAATAAATATCCTGAGCCATCCAAGCTTTATAAAGGCAGTGAACGGGACAAACGAGTTTAAAGCTCAAGAAAGTGCATCCATCCATCATAAACGTACTCCACACGGCTCCGGGGGGTTAATATAAGGCCTTCTGAAGTGAAGGCCTTATATTCGCTTCACTTCAGAAGGCCTTTATTAACCCTCCGGAGCCGTGTGGAGTATGTTTATGATGGATGGATGCACTTTCTTGAGCTTCCTACTCGTTTTTCCCATTCACTGCCATTATAAAGCCTGGATGCGTCAGGATATTTATTAATATAACTCCGATTGTGTTTAAATGTTCAAATTTTCAATTTTACTATATTTTATATAATATTTCTATTGCTATTTTTGTTAGTTTATTGATCCGTATTGGATATTTATTTCAATAATTCATTATTGAATAATATTTGAATAATATTTTGCCGTCCACGCCAACAGACAATAACATTCTGTTTATTCTATGTGGGCTGTGCAGCTATGTTGTCTATCGCTTTAAATGCTCAAGCCGGGTGGATTCTGATTGGCTGTCAGTGTTTTTATTGTTCATCAGGAAAAAATCGTTCTGAAAATGATTCCAACAATATTGACTCACACATTTGCCCATGATTGCAGATTCCATGCTTCCTCTACAAAGTTCTGGATAGTTAGGTAGCCATAGTTATCATTCCGTATGAGTTTTAATATTAGCTTAGATCCAAATATGTCTACTAGAAAATCAGTTGTTTTCCTGTGATTTGGCCATTGTCTGTTGGATCCCGATAAAAAGATTCTAATTCTCTTTGCATGATTTACAGCCTATCTGAAGTCACAGCTGGCTCAGTATGTCAGTAACCTGGAGCGTGTTCGTCTCATTCGCACCAAAAAAAGAGAAGGTCTGGTACGAGCACGGCTCATTGGCGCCACCTACGCTACAGGACATGTGCTCACCTTCCTTGACTGCCACTGTGAGTGTGTGCCTGGCTGGATCGAGCCACTGCTGGAGAGGTGGGACTTAAAATTAATTCAAATGTAGCATAGAAACACTCCGGTAATCCACAGTAAAAGGTTTATGAAGTGTATTTCAATACCAGTGAGATGCTAATTTTTTTAATCGTCTTTTGCCTCAGAATTGGTGAGAATGAGACCACCATCATATGTCCAGTGATTGACACCATTGACTGGAACTCATTTGAGTTCTACATGCAGACAGATGAGCCGATGGTGGGTGGCTTTGACTGGAGGCTGACGTTCCAGTGGCATGCCGTGCCTGAAATCGATCGCAAGATACGCAAATCCAGAATTGACCCCATTAGGTTAGTTTCTAGTCAACTTTTCCAAATCCAGCTTGGCTGTGTGGTTTTCTTGGCAGTTTAAGAAACTAATTAGAAATGTTTAAAGGGATAGTCACCCTCACCTGTATCCTGTATCAAATTATTTTGGTGCATTCCTATTCCTAAATGAAAGTCACAACGGTTTGCAATGACATGAGAGTTTTTAATTTAACTATCCCTTTAAGACATCCAGTAAAAACTTTTTGAAAGTTCACAAGGAAATGTGTATTGTGTTGATTAAATTCAGATGCAGTGCAGTGAATAGACTGAATTTAATGTTCAGACCCAGGGGTACATTAAAATACTGTCCAGTTCTGTGCTAGATTTCTCTCCAGGCTCATCTGAGGGCAGACCCAGAGGCACTCAACAGAAACTAAGAAGCACTTACCTGCTAGAAAATTGGTGCTAGGGAATATGTTTGATGAATTGCCAATGCTCTGCTGCTTCTCGCTTCACAGGTCTCCCACTATGGCAGGGGGCCTATTTGCCGTCAGCAAGGCCTACTTTGAGTATCTGGGCACTTACGACATGGGCATGGAGGTCTGGGGAGGAGAGAATCTGGAACTTTCTTTCCGGGTAAGACTTCTGTATTCTGTATTCAGGCTACCTATTGTACTGGTAATTCCCATCAGAGCGTGTCGACGGGCTCTTGGTAGCGTGAGTGACTGAGCATTTATAATTAGACACATCTCTCATATTAGACTTCTTTTTTTCAGCCTATACTTAGAAATGAAGATTGATGCTGTATACCATGGAGTAATCTTTTATGCATATGGAAACAGAATACAACGCTTTATCTTCTAGGGCTGTACGATGTTCATGTATAATTGATGTGCTGTGAATTGGTATACAAAAGCATGTGGGAAATAAAGCTGGAAAATGCCTAAAATAGGTCTGTCTCAACGGAGCTAAAGCGCTGTTGTCATGTCATGTTTTATTTCTGACAGGCAGTACATTGCATTAACATCAGATATTCTAACTTTGTTCACTGAAAATGTTGAGTTTGTATGCAAAAAAGTATGCAAGATGAGTCGAATCTCAATAAATAAATAGTGATGCTCTAGATAAATGCTTTGGGGTTATTAGATTTCATTTTAAAACTGAAGTGTGACATTTTTCAATGTTAAAATACTATAAATAACTATAAATAATACAATTAATAATAATTATTTATTTAATAATTTAATTTAAAAAATGAATTATTTTATATATTTTGTCATTTATTTTTGTTAATATTTATTAATGTTGTGACTGTAGTTGTACACATTATATACTTCACTTTTAATTTTTTTTAAAATAATTGTATTATTTTTTTAATTCAATTTTAATTTCAATTTTTTTTATTAATTTTATTTTTTTTTATTTTATTAATAAAATTATATAAATAATATTCAGTTTCATCAGCTATTTGAAATTACTTCTTTTTTTTCTTCTTCATTTTAAACATATTTTGTTTCTTGCAGGTGTGGCAGTGTGGAGGGTCTTTAGAAATTCACCCATGCTCCCATGTGGGTCATGTGTTCCCCAAGAAAGCGCCATACTCCCGAGCCAACTTCCTTCAGAACACTGTCCGTGCTGCGGAGGTTTGGATGGACTCTTACAAACAGCACTTCTATAACCGAAACCCACCGGCACGCAAGGTACACCCCCATCCACCCCCATCCACCCACCACAACCTGCCAGTGGGCGGCACCTCTTTAACATCCTGTGCTGTTGCATAATCAGAGATGTACAGCCATTGTGTTATTCTCTCTTTTACCTCCTTCAGCACTTATCTAGAAATGTGGTGTGCTTAAAATTGCATATGTACTCCTGAAGGGGAAAAACTGTGAAAGAGATAAATAATGCCCAGGTTTTGCTTGAATGCTTTTGTTCTATCAGCTTACGGTGTTTGTTTTTCCTTTGGCTGTCTTTGAAAAGCTTATTAGCTGACATAGATAATAAAACTAGGCCAAACATATATTATATCACCATGACTGACATGAATGTGGCATGTAACTCCAAATTGCTTCGCAGAGAAATTACATTATTAATGATGTGGATCTGTGATCAAATTATAAATCATTCTCTTGTAGCCACGACACTAGATGCCACGAGTAAGAATATTTGTCCTCTTAACTGCCATTTTGCTGTTCCTGTCCATCAGGTCTGAATGCAAACACACCCTTTCCATACCTGTGTGAGGTGTTACCTAAATTAATATTATCTTGTTTACCTGGTTGGGTTTCTTTGACTTTTTGACTTTGTTGGAAGTGTGTCGTGGCAGTTCTTGAGTCAACATTACAGGATGGCTTAGAGAAAGTAGTTGCGTGGCATTCTTGTTTGATATCTTTTAAGTTGCAACTAGTGTAAAGATATAAAAAATGTAATTAATTTCAGTAAAGGTGATTAAAAAATAAAATAGAAATTAAAAATAAAAATTCTGTCATTTACTCACCCTCCAGTTGTTCCAAACCTGTATGAATTTCTTTCTTCTGCTGAACACAAAAGAATATATTTTGAAGAATGTTGGTAACCAAACAGTTGATGCACCCCATTTACTTCCATAGAATTTTTTCCATACTATAGAAGTGAATGGGGCCCATCATCTGTTTGCTTTTGTGTTCAGCAGAAGAAAGAGATTCATACAGGTTTGGAACAACTTGAGGGTGTGTAAATGATGACAGAATTTAAATTTTTGTGTGAACTATCCCTTTAGTGCAGCAAAGTTGTGGTCAAGGCGGTCCTTCATATATTCCAGTCAGTAATCTGTCAGCTTTGTCTTAAGGCCTGATTTTGATTTGCTCTTGTAGGAATCTTATGGGGATATATCTGAAAGGATTGTACTAAGAAAGCGGCTTCAGTGTAAGAGCTTTGAATGGTACCTGCAGAATATCTATCCCGGCCTACATGTGCCAGAGGACAGGCCTGGATGGCACGGAGCGGTATGTGACTAATCTAATCTAGTCTAATCTAATTCCCTCTGGAGTTCCTTTTTAATGTCATTCTCTCTATTTTTCACTGGTTTTACTTCTATCCTGGTTTCTGGTGTAGGTGCGTAGTGCTGGAATCCACTCTGAATGTCTGGACTACAATGCCCCGGACCACAATCCCACAGGAGCTCACCTGTCCTTGTTCGGCTGCCATGGTCAGGGTGGTAATCAGGTAACTAACATTAATATATATATATATTATTCATTTAACATTATTTTGTTGAATAATAAAAGCATAAAATATAATTAAAAAATGTTTTTGTCACTAGGCCTACATTGTTTTGCAAAATACATTAATAAAACATTTTAATAACATTTTAATTATAAATGAAAATAAATGAATACACAAAATAGTACTGCTTTGCATATTATATTTGCATAATATTTACAAAATAGTTGTACTGTTTTACTGTTAAGTGATGTATTCATTATTTATACATATATACATATCCAATTAATTAAAAAGTCTAATATTAATACATTTATAAAAATAATAATAATAATAATTTCACTTGGCATTTTCGGCCAAGTGCATCCTGAATTTTTGGTTTCGGCCTAGAATTTATATTTCGGTGCATCACTACTTAAAGGGTTCGTTCAGCCCTATATGAAAATTCTATCATTAATTATCATTTTCATCTTAGGAACACAAATGAAGATCTTAATGATGACATATGAGAGCTTTCTGTCCCTACACTAAAATATTAATCTCCACAACATCGTCTGCTCTCGCGTCAACCCAACAGGCATGCGTCGTGGTGCTCTCGTGAATGCATGTTGGAGATTAATATTTTGTAAATAAAGTTGTAAATTATGTTTTTTGGCACAAACAAATCACTCGTGTCACTTCATAAAATTGAGGTTAAACCACTGGAGTCGCATGGATTACTTTAATGATGTCTTTACTACCTTTCTGGGGCTTGGAAGTGGAAGTTGCGTGGACTGTCAATGGAGGGACGGAAAACTCTCAGATTTCATTAAAAAGATCTTCAGTTGTGTTCAGAGCGAATGTCTTATGGGTTTGAACGACATGAGGGTGAGTAATTAATGACAGAATTTTAAGTTTTAGATGAACTAACCCTTTAACGCCATATAAGCAGAAGATGGTGGAGGAGAAAGAGTCCTCACATGTATCGTTAATATGGCAAATTTGATTTTGAGAAAGAGAACGAGATTTGAGAATAGTCTCCCGCAGGGAGTTTACCCCACACTTTGAAAGCCACTGTCTTACCCCACAGCCTGACGTCTTCGAAATGGATTAAAGGGGGCTTTCTATTAATGCCAGAGCTATCGAGTAACTTTAAAAATGAGCATGAGTTGCATTTCATGTCCAGTTATATAACACCTACGACAGCAGATGCAGGAGATCCATCAGTTTGCAGCGAAACAAAGCTAGCTTTATTTGTGCTGAAACATAATCCATCCTGAGATGTGCTGCCCTTCTGAGGTTGTTATTTATCTAGTATCACAGTTGAAGAAATGAATGACTTGCTGGGGATGTATATTTAATGGAAAGGGCAACCTGCAAATGTGTCCGGTGGCTTATGTCACCGCTCTTCATCAAAGGACTCTGAAGTAGCACCATGTGTGAGTGAAAATCAATGTTTCCACAGCCTGGACTGAAAAGGAAACCTTAGCCACTTCTCCTCAAAGATAGATGTCTGTATGAAATATACATGTGGCTAATGACACTAATGGTGACTGAAGTTTGAACCAGACAGAGACCTTCTCTTCAAAGAGGTCACATCTGTCTGTCTGGTAAACACTGGAGATGGATTATTTCACTGAATAGCTGCACCTTTTAGTTTCTTCCACCCTGTTTTTTAAATTCCAGTGTTCTAACCTTTACCCTCAAAGGATCTACTTCTGATCCTCTGCCTCGGGAAATTGCTTGCTTATGAATTATTAACCCGACTTTGATTGTTAACAATATCTGTGCAAACATCCGTATTTGTTGCTTAAATGACATTTGCTGCAGGATATTTCAGGATAGGCATGTTTTTAGTGATTTTCAAATGCAACAAATATTTTCTTAATATTTTTCAGCCTTTTGTGTTTCATGATTTATGCATTTGCTATGAATGGCTTCATTTCTTTTCAGTAATATCAGACATATTATAGTAAATCACAAATCAGAACATTAGAGTGATTTCTGAAGGATCATGTGACACTAAAAACTTTAGTAATGATTTTAAATTGAAAAAATACTTTTTTTACTGTATTTTTTTTTTATCAAATCTTGGCTTGGTGAGCTTAAAGGATTAGTTCACTTCAGAATTAAAATTTCCTGATAATTTACTCACCTCCATGTCATCCAAGATGTTTATGTCTTTCTTTCTTCAGTCGAAAAGAAATTAAGGTTTTTGAGGAAAACATTCCAGGATTTTTCTCCATATAGTGGACTTCAACAGCTACCAACGGGTTGAGTTTCAATGCAGCTTCAAAGGGCTCTACACAATCCCAGATGAAGAATAAGAGTCTTATCTAGCAAAACGATCGATCATTTATTAAAAAAATTTAAAATTATATACTTTTTAACCACAAATGCCTGTCTTGCACTAGCTCTGCGATGCACCATGCATTGCGTAATCATGTTGATAGGCGGAAGTACCGAGCAAGTGTTTACAAAGCGAACGTGCAAAGAATAAGTAATTAGAGGAGAAAATGAGATTGAGTTTTTCGCCCCACCGCGGTACTTCCGCCTACATCACGTGTGACCTTTCCAATGTGATCACGTAATGCGTGGCGCATCACAAAGTTAGTGCAAGATGACCATTTGTGGTTAAAAAGCATATAAAATTTAAGACCCTTGTAGAGCCCTTTAAAGCTGCATTGAAACTGCAATTTGGACCTTCAACCCATTGGTAGCCGTTGAAGTCCACTATATGGAGAAAAATCCTGGAATGTTTTCCTCAAAAACCATAAATTCTTTTCGACTGAAGAAAGACATAAACATCTTGGATGACATGGTGGTGAGTAAAATATCAGGAAATTTTAATTCTGAAGTGAACTAATCCTTTAAGACACTTGTTTCAAGAACTTTATGTAAAAAAAATGTATTATATATATAATATACATTTGTTTTGTGTTGTTTAGGGTGAATTCAGGTTAATTGGGACACTTTTTGCCATTGAGATGACTGGGAAAATATCTGAATCCACCCATATAATAATAATAATGATAATATACAATGACAACATTATATATCATGAAAATTAATTGAAATTGGCTGTTTGGACTTATTAATGGAAATGAACTTAGTCACCAACCTGTATTTCAAACAAAATGTCATTTTTCTCTCTCCATCTCTCTCAGTACTTCGAGTACACATCTCATAAGGAGATTCGGTTTAACTCTGTGACTGAGCTGTGTGCTGAAGTTCAGGATGGAATGACACACATAGGGATGAAGCATTGTCCACAAGACGGTACTCCCACACCCCCCAACATCATGTGGGAGTTCAGAGACGTGAGTCTGTTCGCCTGTAGCTCAGTTTATCACAGAAGTGCCATCAGAAAACAGAAGGAGATAAGAAAAAAACCTTGTTTGTTTCGCATGTTATTGTATATCAGATATGCTCTCCTGTTGCATTTCCATGCCTAAAACGATCATTATCTGGCTATTGTGTCTTTTCAGGATGGCAGCATATATCATCCTCATTCAAACATGTGTATCACGTCCTACCGCACAGAAGATGGCCGTACTGATATCCAGATGAAAAGTTGCTCTCTCGGAGACAAACACCAGCGCTGGAAATTTGAGTGACTTTAAACCTCATGTGAACTTAAATGTAAGTGCAATTATCAAAAGGAACGTCTTTTCCGGGTTGGCAAAGGAACTAAGAACAGGCATAAAAATGGGACCCATTCTCCATAAAGTGCCTTTGCAAACCAAAATTAACATATATTTGTAGTGCCAATTCTTGTGTTTCCTTGCTAGAGACGTTCAGTATGCCATTACAAGTCAAGTGCATATTAGAACTGTTAATGATAACACATTGTAGCAAATTCAATCATCCAACGAACATAGTGTTGTGTTGGAGCAGCGTTTTTGTTTACACTGATGCACTATATGCTTTTAGTGAATCATTTTTAGACTCAGCAGTAGCTAATCTTTAAATCTACTGCACAGCGATTTATTTAATTGTACCAGAAGTGACTGATTTGAAGATGTTGTGAATGGGTTTGTTGCCTATTGGTCTCCTAAGATATTTTTTTGTGTCATTTTGTGACTGTTTTTCCTTTTTTTTTATTTTTTTTTATTGCTAGGGTATTTAGGGTCTTTTCACCTTATTTTGTGCAAGCTCCGTGGATGATTTTGGCTCTCTGGTGTTAATGGAACTTTACCAGCATTTAAAGTCTCACTCAAACTAACATCAGAGTTTAAATAGTATGTTAATATGTATACTTCAGTTTGAAGTAGATTACAGGAACTACACAGAGTTGGTACAAAATATAAAGCAATTTATGGACCAAACTTTTCAGATCATATGTGTTTTCATGTTGTTGTCATTGTCCTAAACCAACTTTACCTTGCATTTAAGAACCAAGATTTTCTCTACAGAACATTAGGGAATTATCCACTTTACCTGTAAATTGTTTTCCTAGGAAAATGTATTGTATGTAATTTATTGACTCAACAGAAAGTGCCTCTTCAGATTCATTTCAGAAATCAGAGTATACCATGATATTAGCCAAAGTAAAACATTCAGAAAATCGACTAAGTGCTTTTATCACGGGTCTTCCAGCTTTTAAACATTCAAAACTAGAAAAATAAGTTTCTCACAGGATTATCGGTAAATATCTTGAAAATGCTATATCGTAAATGACTGTACATGGAAAAACCTTATTTTTGCACTAAAAAGGATTTAAAATGGCAACAATTTTTTAGGTCATTTGTAATTGTCAATTTAATAGGGATTTTGGGAACGTGATCATGAAATTACTACTGATAAAGCACAGTTTGTTGTGATCACGTGTTTTGCTAATCGACTGTAATGAAGTATTTTTGGAACATGGAAAAAGTGCAAAGTATTTTTGTCTGTATTAAATTAAATTAAAGTTATAAATGTTACATTTGTTGTGGTGGTTTGTTTATCTTGACTGAATTTTCCTTGCCTTTCTGTTCCTGTGCCACCTAGTGGTGGGAAATGTGCTGTGGGATTAGACGTAAAATATATTTTCATAATATTATAGCTTTGAAATGCGTGCAATCAGGTAAAGTTTTACTTTCGCATCTCCTTAAAATAAGGTGTACCCTGCACAGTTTTACATTTGCAACCTGAGCGTCTTACACAAACCAGATCAGGAGGAAACCACACAGGAGGTTCTGCCAAGTCAGGCTAAAAAGTTTAATGGCACAGTTTCCAGGTGAGCCACGCAATTACATAAATGAAGCTAGAGGTCATTGAACATTGTCATCATGATGCTTATGTCTACAAGACGCATAAATTAAGCTGTATTTTTCCCCTATGACTCATGGTTGGATTGTGGGCAGTCGGTGCATGGTGAATCCTCTTAAACTGATGCTAATGTTATCTTCTTATTGGACCTCTGAGAATATTGCAGCAATGAGTCCTTCATGCCTAATTGCCATCTTACTCATCACATTTCCCTTAAGGTCATGCAGTGGTAGTCCAAACAACTCGATTTCTCTGCCAAAAGCTGTATTAAAGTCACCAAGTAACAAACGCCAAAATGCGCAACTAATTTCTAAAAATGCGCATATAAAAATTGTGCGCTCAAATGAGTCGAAATACGAAAACATGCGCATAAACTACGATGAAAGCATTTTAACCGATTGAATTCCTTGATGCGCATCAAAAAAGACGTGACTGCGATGTATGCCATAACTCGACTCACCAGCGGACAGAGCTCGTTGCAAAGCATCTGAAATGCTGTTTTGGTCATTCTGTAATGCCTGAGCAAAGTCTGTTGCTAAAGTGGTTCGGTATAATTCCGTCCCTGAAGCGTTTCGCACGATTGTTTTCACAAACAAAATGGGATTTTGATATTTTCTCTCTCGAATCGATTCTGATTTTAGTTTTAACAGCAGATGGCGCTCTAGGTTAGTTTTTAACCGCACGCTCAAATGCTCACGAAAAAGAATGCTGGCGAGCGGCTCAGAATTCTTTTATGACGTGAGATTAATGTAAACACAGCCCACTGCAAACACCCTTGTAATTCGCTTCAACATTTTCGAACTTTATGAATGATTATTTTAGGTTTGAGTGGTGTGTGGAACTGGAAGCAAGCAGAGTATGGGTGTTCTAAAGCACGTTTAAGTTCAAAATCGGTTCGAGAGAGAATCGCGATTCGCGATACATAGGAAAATATCAGAATCGCTCCATATTTGTATCAAGAATCAATGTATTGTCCCGTATTTATTATATACGAAAGTTATTATATACGGTGGCTTCTACTGCAGCAATTTCTAAGTCATATTTAGCTTTAGTTTAACAGGAAGTGACGATTTTGTTCTCTTCGAGTCACTGGATGGAAACTTTCTTTATTCGCAAATGTTTTATGCAATATTGAATTGGCAACTTTGTATGGAAACATAGCTAGTGACTTCTCTGATGATGTGTTCACTGGCGTGAGGGCGGGGCAACCTGTCAATCACATGAGATCACAGCAATAACAAACCATGTCCCGCCCTACATTTTTTCTTGTTTGAGAAGCCATTTCACTCGGTTACACGTTACAATAGGGAATAAAAAACTATCAAAGCTTCAGTTTCATGCTGACTCAGTCGATTACACAACCCTGATGTGCTGGCTTACATTGGGTGTTATGAATATATCAGCCTATATTTTACATTGATGGCAGATTGGACATGTTAGAAAAGCTATTTTACATGGCTCTGTTGTCATATGTGGTAAATGACTGTGCAACATTGTGTGCAGTGTACCATAGATTATTACAACACTCTTTGGAACTTCTACAATAAGAGTGTTCAATCAAAAAATTGTGGCACTCATATTACCATCTCACCTCTCTGATGGCCTAATCAATAATTTAACACATTAATTTGGATAAACATATTTTGCTTGCTACATGGATCATCTTACATATTTATTATAAAATATTGCTTGTAAGAAGTGAATAGATGTGGAGGAAATTCATGGTAAGTGGAGGAAAATATTATAACATTTCTATAGGTGTAAAATAGGAAGTTAAAGAAAAGAAACTGCAGACCTACCAATATTTCTAGTAATTATAATGACTGTATGTAAGTAGGCTATAGTGTCATATTTTCATTCCTATATTTTAATATGAATTTTAATCTCCATAATACTTATAAAAAATGTGTTTAATTTCATTTTGTATAAAATAAAAAAGAGCTGTACAAGAACCTGGGTTTATAATGAAAACTTTTTAATGTAATTTATTAATAATTTATCATTTCATGGCATCAAGAAGAGAAGCCCAATAAAAGAGCTTTCTTAAACAGCATGTTTAAATGGGAATTTTAGTACAATTCACTTACTTTCACATTACATTTTTTAGCTGCTAGACAACAAAAAATATGCAGACTAACAGGAAAACTTTAATACATAAAGTTCACAGAATTCTGGATTTTCCTACAATTTTTTTCAACAACTACAATTTTAGTTTAGTTATAGTGTCAAAATATAATTGTTTTTTTTTTTTTTTTTAAACTTTAATAATTTGGTATTATTTAGTTAGATAAGAATTTTAGTCAGGTCATTATAGAAAGTTTATAATTGCATAATATTAACTCTTTCAGGCCCAAATTATGTTCCAGGGACACTAAAAATATGAACATGCTTCATTTCATAAAAACAAAAAACAGTTAATTAAATGTCATTTAAAATGTATTAATTGTCCAGTACAATGAAAGCTGGTTCCGACACTAGCGACAGGCAGCGATTATATGGATTTAAAGTTATTTCAATTAAAGTTTTGATAAATTTGTTAATGCAAAAACGCTGACTTAATGAAAATGAAGTGTGTTGCTCTAAATTGTCGAAGTAAACAACACAAAGAGTTAGGCTGTTTGTAAAATGTAAATGAGTCATTATTATTTAAATCATAAATTTTTTTCATGTATTAAGTAATGATGTGTGTGCACTTTCACAGGCTTGTGTGCATATCTTGGCATAACAGTGTATATAGAGCGGACGTGCACTAACTGGATTTGGATTAGCGCTCTGTCACAGTTTGTGACCCCTAAGACTCTCTGTGATTTGACCTGGATTTCTTTCTTTATGCCTCCTGCAGTTCTGCTGGCCTTATCTGACAAACAAGCCTGCTAATGTGATCACGCAAATCCCTCTCTACATCAACCTACAGCCCTTGCAGTGCTCAGACCTGTGGGACGTGCCACTGTATGGCTGTGCCTTAAAACCAGTAATGTTAGGATAAATGTATCTAAAAAATTTTTTTCAAATGTGTTCATTGTATTTCCCCAAAAACTACTACTTATTTAAAAGATGCATAAACCTGTAATTGGTTCTCTTCCAGGTCCTATTATGGGGACATTGACATCAGGGATAAAAAATAATAACATATATATTAGAAAGATCTTAACCGAAGAAAATTTTTATTAATTTATTATTATCAGTATTTATTATAAATGATTTGTGCTATTGCTCTTGTAATCTTTAATCAAAAACTTCCTTAATTTACTAATTCACTAATTTCCTAATTAAGAAGAATATTGGAAGTGTAATTCTTATTATTTTTAATAATAATAATTTGCACAGATAATTCATTATAATAAATAGGCTATTGCAATATTCCATAAAAATTAGAATGGTCAATTTTGATTTCATGGTGACTAATTATGACATAAAAGTCATAATTATGACATAAAAATTTGTCACTATGGCATACTAAGTCATAATTAAGACAATTAAGTCATATGAGAATAAAAAGTTAAAATGATGACATGAAAAGTCAAAATTATGACATAAGACACGAAAAAACTGTCTGAAACTGTCTGAAACTTTTTGTGCAATTCTGAGAGTGCTACACACAGGTGAGTGGGCCTGTACAAACCACCCATAGTAACACACTCTCCTCTGTGCACTAGACACTTTTTACACACACTGTTGTGTACATAATCGTACAAAAGACATATGTTTTTTTACATGCTCATGCAAAAAAAAAATAAAAAAAAAATCATCTTGCACTGTTCCCCAGCCAGCTGCTTGACTTACAATGTTTCTCTTTGCACATGTACAGTATTTATGTGAAAGCATTTGTTATTTTTATGTATAGTAACTATATAGTATATGTATAGTCGGACTCTCTCAGTAGGTTAGTTGTGTATAGGTTTATACTGTCTGTATTTATGTAGCACTGTGGTCCTGTGAGGCACATTTCGTTCCACTGTATGTCACCACAAGTAGCGGAATGACAATAAAGCTCAACTTGACTTGAAGTTGAAATGATGACATACTAAGTCATAATTATGACTGATTCAAGATTAAACATTTTAAATTATGAGATAAAAAGTCAGCATTATGGCATACTAAGTGATAATTATGACATACTAAGTCATATGAGAATAAAAAGTCGAAATGATGACATGAAAAGTCAAAGTTATGAATATGAGAAGTTGAAAATTATGACATAGGCCTACAAAGTCATAATTATGACTGAGTCACGATTAAAAAGCTGAAGTAATGAGATATGCTATAAATTCGACGTTCATATCAATTTCGACTTTTTAATGTCATAATTCCAACTTTGTATGTTAGAATTATGACGTTTTAAGTCACAATTCCGACTTTTCATCTTATAATATGACTTAGTGTATCATAATTTCAACTTTTATTATCTTATTATGATATACAAAAGCATGCTTTTTCTCCTTATGTGGCGGAAATGAGCTTTCCTAGAATGTAACAACTCTTGTTTTGAACTCCTCCCCCTGCAACCGGCTCTGCTCGCCCTTCATGTCGATCACACAGACACTTCAACAGTTGGTTTTAGCTACAGAATGAGATGACCAACTTTCGCCTTGCTTGGATAGTTTCCCCTTCACTGTAGTCGACTTTAAAATGAAATCTGGTACTTTGAAAACGATATCCTCTAACAAGGGCGAACTCTTTTCGAACTTTTCATGAGATTGAACTTTGGATGACAAAGAGTTTGAGGAAACCAGGGCGGACTAGAAGGACACATTATGGCAATATGTGGCAGACGGAATCGGTCCAAGTTAATTCTGTACATTCTCGGGGCTTTTGTAGTGGGGTATTTAGTATTTCATAGGAACACGCAGAGTGATGTCGGGCTGGCGAGTCGAAGAGAAGTGCCAGTCGAGCAGGGCAAAAATTTGGACGAAGATTATCTGAAGAAACCTGTTTATGAGAAGCCTCCTCTAGATGTAAATGGTTTGGGAGAGATGGGTAGAGCTGTTAAACTAGACCTGACAGAAGAAGAGAAGCGAGAAGAGGAGGAGAGCATCAAAAAACACCAGATAAACACTTATGTGAGCGATAGGATATCACTACACCGCAGACTGCCTGAAAGATGGAACCCACTGTAAGTGGCCATGCTATGAACATGTTTGAAGTTAGCTTGTTCGATATAATGTCTGATATTCAGCCTCAACAGATCATTAACTTATTGGTATAATTGTATTAAACTGGTTTATTTTTTTTGAATAGCATTAGATTGTAGAAGATGATACAGATCGTAGTTTATTGTTCAAATCCTCATCGATTAAATGCAAAACAGGGAAGCTGTAAATGTTTTGTAAACAGTCCCTATCTTGCACCAGTGTGTAATGTGCGATTACAGATAGAGAACGTCTACAAAGTACCAGAGGAGGAGAAAAACGTCACATCTAGAGATGCAGTTTGCAGTTGTCCTTACTGTCATATAAATTATGCAGAATAAAACAAAAAAGCAAAAACATATCCAAAATCCAAAGGGGATGTGTTATTTTTAGTTGGTTTTTACTAAAAAAAAAAAATGCTATTGAAATGTTAAAATAATAAATAAAATCCACAGCAGTCATTTTTTTTTTTCAGAACAAGGACCCATTTGTGGAAAATGAATAATATATATATATATATATATATATATATTTTTTTTTTTTTTTTTGAAGTCAAACAATAAACCAGTAGCCCATCCCAAATCCAAATGGTGTTTATTATAATAGCCATAGTCTTTTTGACTCAAGGCACCCCTTTGTCCGAGACAATATTCGAAGGCCATCCTAATTAAGGGTACGTTTACACGACAATGATGTACTGGAAAGTGAAAATGGGAAAAGTTTTTACTTTGCATTTTTCACGTACAGACAACAACTTTGTCAAAATGATCCCCATTCACACGGATCTGCGAAAATGACTAAAAAATGCATTATACATGCCAGGCCAGTAGTTGATGATGTCACTTTGTAAAGAAACACATGTGCATGACATCACCATTTTTCCTAAATTTGCGTTTTTGTAGTTTACACGGAGATGATAACAGTATCGTTTTCAAAAGTTTGCATTTTCACGTCCCCAAAACGTTGTGTAAAAGAACGGCCAAAATGCAAAAAAAAGTTTTACATTTTTAGTTGAAAGAGGTGTCCAAATGGCCCCTGAGCTGATATGTACCTCTGGCACTTCTGTTGTAATAAAGCAAATGAACTAAAATACGTATGTCAGTTTAATGTTGTAAATCTTAATTTTTTAGTGTTGTTTTAAAAAAACATTTTAATTATCATTGTTAATATAACCCAATTTAAAGAATTTTAAAACTCCCCCTGGAAGTTTGCTGAGTCCCCCTAGTGGGCCCCGGCCCCCTGATTGAGAACCACTGATCTAGAGGAACAGTCTGCTATTGGTTTTACCTTAATAGATTAAAAAAAAACAAAAAAACAGCCCAATTTATTACCAAACTGTTATTTTATTTACTCTTTTTGGTCATGTTTTTAATGTGTTGTGTTTATTGTTTGCATAATATTTGTTTAGTGAAGCCTTCTGTATTTTATAATGACCATTAGGTTTGAAGAGGTGCATCTGTGGTGTTTAATTTATGTATGAATTTTTACATTTTAATTAATATTTTTATTTCTATCTTCTATATGAGATGTTTTTGTAACTGTACAGCACTTCGGTGCACTCAAAATTACATTTTAGTTTGATTTTCACGTGTCCCTTTTTGCCTATTTTGTAATTTCCCCACAGGTATTAAGATCAAATAATCCTGCATAGTGTGCATATTTATTTATTATAATGCTACTGTAAACATGAATGCAGTCTGACGATGTTCATGAGCAAGTCTTTATCTAACGCGATCTGTCTATTCAGATGTAGAAACCTGAAATATGACTACCTGAGCCTGCCCACGACATCGGTAGTGATAGCCTTCTACAATGAAGCCTGGTCCACGCTACTGCGGACAGTGCACAGTGTCCTGGAGACCTCGCCTGACCTGCTGCTGACTGAAATCATACTGGTGGATGACTACAGTGACCGAGGTATCAGTCTGAATGAAAACTTCTCATGCAGTCTTTGAGCACATGATTGTCATAAGATCTTATGTATTAAAAGTTAATCATATTATGATGAACTTGGAGCATTTTTGATTTGGGACAGCCAGGAAGGAGGAACCACCAAGAACAACACACAAACAACATCCTAGTAGCAACCGCATAGCAAATATATAAAAAAACATACAGTAATAATAATAATAAATAAAACAAAATAAACACATAAGTAAATGAATAAAATATAAATGATGGCTTAACCAACTTATACTGTCTCCTAGGCTAATAATATTCGTGTTTCATACATATAACATTAACAAAGAACATAAAGTAAAATGAGTAAAATAACATTGGATGTTTATATAATAGTGTACATATTTAAGTATTCAACAGCCGTTATTTAAGTTCGCTCTACTCAAAGTACCCAGAGGACACACACTTCCCTGATCAAAAAAATCTCTTATAGAATTATAAATCACGGTTCTGAAAATAAAATACCACAGCAACAACATCATCTCAGCTCCACCCTGTGGTGAAACAGCAAGTTGTTTCCTAATGGAAAAGCCAATTAGCATATTTCTGTCCTGAGTTCTTGTTCCCTTTAGACCTGCAGCTGTTACTGAGCACTTCTCATGAATTTGACTCACAGATCATTTAAAAGAGCCTCTAGAGAACTACATCGCCAATATCAGAAAGGTGCGTCTGATCCGAGCAAGGAAGAGAGAGGGTTTGGTGCGAGCTCGGCTTCTGGGAGCTTCCATTGCCACAGGAGAAGTGCTGACCTTCCTCGATTGCCACTGCGAGTGCCATGAAGGCTGGTTGGAGCCTATACTCCAGAGGTGAGACAGATAAACCCCTCTCTACAAACCCAAAACATGCTTTATTTTCAAAATTTGTGTATAAAAAGCTACATATCATATCACAGTTTGTTTTATGAGAATTAATATTTATCCCCTTTTTTAATCTCTAAATCCTGTAGAATAAAGGACGAGCCTTCGGCTGTGGTGTGTCCAGTAATTGACGTCATTGACTGGAACACTTTCCAGTACCTGGGCAACCCTGGAGAACCTCAGATCGGGGGATTTGACTGGCGATTGGTGTTCACTTGGCACACTATCCCAGAATATGAGCAGAAACGCAGAAGTTCTGTCACTGATGTCGTCAGGTCTGTGCTTCATGGTTGCACTTAATTGGAAAACAATTTTTAATACTAAAGGAAACATTTCATTTTTGGTCCTGTTCCAATGTAAAAACAATGCAACATTACGTCGATATGTTCAGTCTTAAATTTTGGTTGGTATGTCATTAGGTTTTGAGCTTTATTATGCACTCCTTGATTCATGAGGGTTCAAAATACACTCAGCAGAGAATTTTCAATATCTGGAGATTTTAAGTAGATTTAAGAATTTTTTGGGGATTTTTATGGCTATATTTCAGGAACCAGAACTGTTTAGGTGAACATATTTGACCGTGTTTTCTACTAATTAAAAATCAATCAACATTAAATCCTGCCTTTATGCTTTTCCTTTAATTTTACTAGTAGATGCACAGAAATATTATATCTTTGATCCAGGTCTCCTACAATGGCTGGGGGTTTGTTTGCAGTCAATAAGAAGTACTTCCTTTACCTGGGCACATATGATACAGGAATGGAGGTGTGGGGTGGAGAGAACCTGGAGTTCTCATTCAGAGTAAGTGCATTTTGTTGCTTTTTCTGTAACATTTTCCTCTAGTTTCTCTCCATGTTTTGGTTTCCTGAGGGGAGAAAGCCTTTGGGCAGATGGTCACAATCCTAGTTTGAAAACTGTGTGATGAGTCACACAAGGTTAGGAGGTCAGTCAGCACCTTTATTAAGTGTCTGCCAGCTAGTATGATGACTAAAGCGACCTTCACTGTTTATGCAGCATTTACTTACTCATAATTCCTCTGATTACTCAGCTCATCCCCTGAAGGATTCCAACACTGTTACATAGGCAGTAATGGTTCATTTGTGTTTGGAGTGCCTTGAACACCAGAGGCTGCGTTTTAATCAGATTCTAGCAGGGAACGTCACAAAGACCAGACAGCTGCTCTGTCAATGCAGTGTGACAGACCAGCCTGTTTATTCTCTTGATCAGTAGATCTTTTCCAAAACCTAGTGATTTGCCTGCACAGACAGCCGCAGCATCCCAACTGGCCAATTTGGCCAAAGGTATCTTAGGACAGGTTTTTTAAGTGGACCCCAATAGAGACTTAGGGGGTTTGCAAAAAAAAAAAAAAACTGAGAGAGAACAATTTTACAAAATGTGTTTTTAAGCAGTGAAAGTTAATTGTAATAATTGAAAAAGTGTGAATTGTAATAATTTAGCACTATAAACAAATTTGGGATAATTACTGTTTCAAATCGCTTTCTAAAGACTGGTCGAATTAATCATGATTTTTCATAGTTTTAACAGCAAAGAAATCAAAATCAAATCAAATATCAAAAATATTTCTATCTAAAGAGCTTCTCTCAGCTCTCGTTTCCACAGACTAAATAAATGTAAGTGTAATAAATGTAATAAATGTTTTATTCCAAGAAATAAAAAAATGTAAAAGATAATTGTGACTTTTTATCTCACAATTCTGACTATATTCCTCACAATTGCAAGATAAAAACTCACAAAAAAAACATATATCAGAAGTTTAATTATTTAATGTAATTTATTTAATTAATTTAAATTATATATTTAATTAATTTTCATGATGACAAAGAACTGCAATGTCACATGATCGTGGCCGCCATAGAGATATTAATCAAAACCAAACAGGTTTTGTTAGTTTGTAGCAGTGTCCGAGGCACAAGTTCTACAGGCTCCGCCCTTTTCTGGAAAGTGGGGTGGAGAGCAGCAGCTCATTTGCATTTAAAGACACATGCACTCAAAAATGAGCATTTACAACATGCTATAATAAATGATCTGTGAGGTACTTTGAGCTGAAACTTAAACAGACAGATTCTGGGGACACCTGAGATGTGGCATAATAGGTCCCCTTTAAGAATAGTTTGCTTTGGGTTTAGTATAATGACAATACAAAAGGCAATTTAGTTAAACAATATGTTGTCTTTATAATATCACACATAATATTTTTTTCTCACACAGTATAAAAGGGTCTGTAAAAGAATACAATCATATTTGGGGATCCTTGACATCAAAATGTTGAAAACCACTATCTTAGGAGGCAGCATAATTAAATTGCCTACTTATTGGAAGAGCCAAATGTGCCTATGATGCCTAAAATGCTGCCTGTTGATTATTACGGATGGGTAATCTATTTCCTGTCTTGATGGTGTTTTACAGATCTGGCAGTGTGGAGGGAGTCTGGAAATCCATCCTTGCTCTCACGTGGGTCACGTGTTTCCGAAGAAAGCGCCATATTCAAGAAACAAGGCCTTGGCCAACAGCGTGCGGGCGGCTGAAGTCTGGATGGATGAATACAAAGAAGTATATTACCACCGCAGCCCTCATGCACGTCTGGTACGCCTACTTGTGTGGTCTGTTGCATAACTGTGCTTTTGTTTGCTTCTCTGCTTATTTTCAAAGAGCATGTTTATCACATCTATCTTTGAGATTAGTGGAAATATACTCACGTAGCCTTTGTGAACGATGCACATTTTCTTTGGCACAAACCTAGATATATCCACACAATCTGTTGATATTCACTGAATGAATGACATTTAGCAGGTGGGCTGAAACTCTGTGCTCGCTGAGAAGTGGCACCTCTTTCAGTCCGTGTTTGTCATTCACGGTCCCCACTGAGCCCTGTAGTTAAACAGAGAGGTGCTCTCGGTGACAGATCAGGTGACCCTTTTCTTTCTGAACCTTGGAGATGCTGCCAGGTTGGCACCGCTAACTTGAAAGCTATCTGATGTGATGCCAACAGATAAGGCTCTCTCTCTCTTCAGGTATAAACCACAGACGAACACTGGCCTTGCCAGCGTGGATCAGGTTTGACATCCTTCATACTCCGCTTCCACGCAATTTTGTAAGCGGATCGCTCTCTCTTTCACCCTCCGAGTCTCACAGCATAATTTATTCATAGCCAAAATCTCTGTCAATTGTGCCACCGAGTCCTAAAGATCAACAAAACGAGGCTCAGTGATGGATCTCGATGATCAGAACGCTTCATTTGACAGCCGCTTGATTGACCGTGTAGCTGGACGGTACGTGCCTGCCTCAGGACTTTGTTGAGACTGAAGCCTGATCACAGACCGATCATCAATGGGTGTGATGTTGTGCCACCCGGCTGGCACTCAAAGCAGGGCTGTACGTTAATGATGAATCACTATCAAGTTTGTTAATTAGAAGTGCACTTCCTTTCATTCATCTTTACGCAGAACTGCTGAATCTCTTTGACAGATCTCTACTTCCAACAGATGTTCCTCATAAGGGATCATATCACTGGCACCACTACTGTATGTGGACCATCACTCACCAGTAATTCTTCCCTGACAGGAGGTTATGAGGGGATACCACAGCCACAAACATACAACTTGGCCTTTATCAGTCTCGTTTGCTGTGGCGGGTTTGCAACGTTACTTTGCAAGAGGATGTTGCAGCATGTAGCATTTTGTGGTTTACCATGGCGGGGTAATTGCATAATCAGGCCTAAATGAAGTTTGTTTTAGAAGTTTGAAATGGCTAGCCAAAAGTGAACTTACTGGAAAAGTTTGCTCCAGCTGGTAATCATCTTCGAACTTCCATTAGTCCATGGCGATGACGTAATAGATATTTATGAGTATTATTAAAAGAAAATACTGGCTGTTAGTATTCCAGAAATAACTTTAATTTACGCAGAGCTGTAACTCTGCCATAGAGCAAAGTGAAAATCCGATGCAATGTGTGTGAAACATCTTGGTGTTAAAGGGATAGTTCACCCAAAAATGAAAATCCTGTCATAATTTATTCGCCCTCAAGTTGTTCCAAACCTGTATATATTTCTTTGTTCTGCTGAACACAAGAAAGTTTGTAACCAGGCCGCTTTGGGGCACCATTGACTTCCATACTATAGTAGGGAGAAAAAATGCTATGGAAGTCAATGGTGCCCCAGAACTGTTCAGTTTCCCACATTCTTCAAAATATCTTCCTTTGTGTTCAATAGAACAAAGAAATTTATACAGCTTTGAAACAACCGGAGGGTGAGTAAATGATAACAGAATTTTTATTTTTGGGTGAACTATCACTTTAATCGCTGTTGCTGTACAATTCAGCATGTTAATGTTGCTAAAGCTTCTGATATTGGATGTAGAGCTGCTGTTGTCCATTCATACCTCCGAAACCTTTTGTCCTACTGGTAAAAACTCATTCTCTTTTGAAAGTGTGCAAATAATAAGCTGTTTGTGCATATATAATAAATGTGCACAAATATAGATCTCAAACTGCATCAAAGCGCATAGGAAATGCAAATCTGCACTATTTAAATAACTGAATAACTTATCTCAACACTTTATGGGCTTAAAGGAAAGGATAGTTCACCCAAAAATGAAAATTCTGTCATCATTTACTCACCTTCAAGTTGTTCCAAACCTGTATGAGTTTCTTTGTTCTGTTGAACACAAAAGAAGCTATTTTGAAGAATGTGGGTAACTAAACAGTTGCTGGTCCCCATTTACTTTTATAGTATGAAATAAGAACCCTAATTTTTAATGCTTGTTTTCAGGAAGCATATGGTGATGTGACAGACAGACGGAAACTCCGAATGCGTCTTAAGTGTAAAGATTTTAAGTGGTTCTTGGATAACATCTACCCTGACATTCAAATCCCAGAGGACAGGCCTGGAATGTTTGGCATGGTGAGAAGAGGCAAACGTTTTTCTATTTACAAGCACAGCTTTGTAACAGCAGATCTCTAGAAATGAAAATGCCATTATCTGCAGCTGTTTGCTGGTTGGTTTGGTTCAAAGTTTACAATGCAAGCCACTTCCTTTACAATCAACAAAGCGAGTGGCAAAGTGTAGACTACATTCAAAATGTGGGACTATTTCATTTAAATGTTGAAATAAACAGAACTTTTTCTGATTTTTAGAACAAGTATAATTTAAAACGAAAAAAGAAACATTTAAAAAAGAAACATTAATGTCTATATAATTTTCTCCTAAACTAAAAATAATAATTTAATAATATATTTATAATAATAATATAATTTCTGTTAAAAAATGTTTTATTAAATAAGAAAAAAAAAATTTTTTTTGGACCCTATTGTTGGAATTTTTTTTTGTTTCTTCTTAATTGTAGCTGAAGAATAAAGGAATGGCCAACTACTGCTTTGACTACAACCCACCTGATGAACATAACATGGCCGGTCACCGGGTCATTCTTTACCCGTGTCACGGCATGGGACAAAACCAGGTAACTTTCGTTCTCTCGAATGTAACAACACACTGCTGCTCCAATTAGCGTTCACTGGCACATATACACAATACATAGAGATTGTAATGCGTCCTCAGGAATATACATGAAAGTGTGACTCACAGCTGTGATGTATTATTAAAATGCCATCCTAATATGCCGCAGTAAATAATGTGTTGTGTACCTCACAGCATGCTTGTTTTTAAAGTGACTTTAGCCGCCTGGCACAGCAGCGTGACTTCATTCATCTCCTCCCTCTCTGTGGGGAGGTAGATGAGCCCTGGAGACTTATCAGTGCACGATATCTGCTATGTACAGCACAACAACACCGTTCTAATGGATTCTCTCTGTGAATACAAGAGAAATGTTCTTCTGTTTCTGGTTTAGTGCATATGGGTCATTCCTGTTAAGCAGTTCCTTTTGAGAGGGGACCTATTAAGGGGGACCCCTTTTTCAAAGTTTTGAATTTGTTCTTTTAATTTGTAATAGTGCAGTCAAACTTAACGCTTTAAAGCATGCAATTAATTTTTTCAGTTTAACGCATTAAAAATATTTAGCGCAATTAATGCAGCATCCGTTTGTTTCCGTCATCCTTTAGCTAGCGTTACATTATATGATCACGCTATCATTCATTCAAGTGCTATTAAACCTTTCAAGCCCAATAAGGCGCAAAAAATAACTTAAATTTGTATTTCGCAAACGGACAAAAACACACAAAAGTATGCCAAAATGCCCGCTTTGTCAAGTATCCTCGTAAGCCTTAAATGAGTTAAATAAAGTCTTAAATGAACATAAAGAGTTGTGAGGACATCGGATGTGTGTCAGATCTGCGCCATGTGCGTCAGATCTTAAAGTGACAGTAGTCTAATAAAACTGCTGCTGTGATGTCTGTCATTAATGTTAAAAAATCACTTCTCTTGACTGAATAACTTTTGTATTTTAATAAGGATTACTCTATATTTAATTTACAATTGATGTAGTGAAGACTGTGAAGTGTTTGATAATTTTATTGAAATATTTAAAATTTACTGTCTTTGTTGTTTCTACATTCATTTGGAGATTTAATGTGAAATTATTACAATATAAAAATGTATTAAAAACCTTAATGTTAGGTGTGATTAAATGCAATTAATTACTGAAAAATTTCATTTTTTATTAATCGATTGACAGCAGTAATTTTTAATATTATTTTGCAATATTATTGTATTTTTGATTAAATGCAGCCTTGATGAGCATAAGAGACTTATATAAAAAACATAAAAAAATGTAATGTTTCCAAACGTTTGACAGGTACTGTATATATACATATATCCACACTTATTATATAATATTATATTTACCTTTATTGCACAATTATCAAAAGGGGTAACGTAATGAGGCCATTAGGTGCAAACAATATGGTCGAGATTCATGTTTGGATTTATTACAGTTCATCACAGTCAGAGAAGGTTCGCTTGCAGATTTATGCTGCCTTCATGTCCAGTCGGAAATGTCCTACTTCACACTTCTGAAGTTGTGATTATGAGCTCGTCGTGTTCAAGTGCTTTGTTGTCGGAAAGAATTATGTTTTATAACTAGGTTTATAAACCAGGTTTATTCTTGGCTATTTATTGGGGAAATCTTATTAAAGCCAAAATTATATTTAGCATCCCAGTGAACTATATAACCATTCGTTGCCATATCTAGATAGTCAGCTTGCTGACGAATCTGGAATTTTGGTCAAATACAGGCTATTTTCGCTTTGTATGAAACATACCATGTGCTTAAAATGGCTATTCATATATGTAAATATGCAATACTTCAGGCGATGAAGCTGTTGGGGAAAAAACTAATAAAGAATACCAGTCACAGCAGCAATTGTTCTCCCCTCCGCCATGTTTAAAGTTTATGGCATGCCAATATCAGAAACTCGGGTATCAAAATTATCTCAGAGTTTCCCAGTAGTAAATACGACTTGAGAGGGAGATCATGTCCAAATTCCTACTAGGAAACTCGTATTTACGACAATCGATAGCATGTGAAGGCAGCATTGGTTGCAGCAAACAGCACACGCGGCCTGGTGAAGGAACACAGACTGGTTGAATGACACTTTCACTCGAGCAGATTTTCACAGTGGACATTGCTAAACTCCAGATAACCAGATTGTCAAATCATCAGTGCTTTTTTGCGGCCCAGAGAAAGCTTGTGAAAGCAGAAGTCGTTATTTCGATTAAAACATGATTAATCATGCTGTTTTATATTTAAGGAAGTATGTCTGTAAAAGGGTGTAGCAGACGTTAAGAAATGTGTGCTGGTCAAGATTAGGGAACTTTATTGAATTGTACCTTAATTATTAACATTATATACATTATTTATTATTTTTCTGTTAATTATGAATTTTCTGTAATTTTATAGGATGACAATCCATTACTAATACACTTTTGTTACTTCATGTTACTTCTGGGAGGATGATGTCTTTGAGAAACTGGATTTTGGATATTACAAAAAAACTGAAAGGATGTTAGTAAATGAAGATATTGAGGACACAGGACATCTAATGTTTTCCATCTTTAAAAAAATGTGATTTAATATTTTATCTAATACATTAAGATACTATATGATGGGGACGAAATGTACTACATAACGTGATTGACCGTATTGACCTTTATCAGAGTTTTTGGATTTGTCTTTGATTTTAAAGTGTTGATGTGTTGAGCTTCTGTGTGTGAATATTTTCCTTTCTCGTTTCGTGACAGTTCTTCGAGTACTCCACGCTCCAAGAGATCCGTTATAACACGAGGGATCCTGCATGCTGTATCGTAGCTGATCCCGTCTCCACATTCCTTACCATGCATTACTGCAGTAAATACAGGGAACCTGTGCCTGAAGACCAGAAGTTTATATTCAGAGAGGTGAGATCAACACATTAGTACAAACAGTATGCAAATGTAATTTTATTAAAATGAATTACATTATTCCCAAATAATCACATATACACTACTGTTCAATCAAAAGTTTGGGGTCAGTAAAAGGATGCACTAAATTGATCAAAAGTGACAGAAAAGAAATTTATAATGTTACAAAAGACTATTTTAAATAAAGGCTGTTGTTTTGAACTTTCTGTTCATCAAAGAATTCTGAAAAAAATCGCAGTTTCCACAAAAATATTAAGCAGCGCAACTGTTTCAATTGATAATAATAATAATAAATGTTTCTTGAGCACCAAATTTGTATATTAGAATGATTTCTGGAGGATCATGTGACTGAAGACTGGAGTAATGATGCTGAAAATTCAGCTTTTTCATCACTGGAATATATTATATTTTAAAATATATTAAAATAGATATTTTAAATTGTAATAATATTTCATAATATTACTGCTTGTATTGTATTTTGATCTAATAAATGCAGGCTTAAATGCAGCATAAGAGACTTCTTTCAAAAACATTAAAAACATCTTACCAACCCCAAACTTTACAGTATTGGATTTGCTGAGAAATGCGGCACATAAAGATAATTTTAAGACATTTTCGTTGCATTTGATTAAATCAATAAATAGACATCATTAGAAATACATTATTTATATTCATAAAAATCAACACAACACTATCACTGGCCTTTTGTCATCAGCAATTCACATACAATGCATAATGGTTGCTTTATAATTTTCATTCATTAGCTTTAAATTGACAGTTGTCATCATGTGGTTTGGCAGTTAGCCAGAACTGTACACACTAACATGCATGCTTTGCAGCACTTCAAGTGCTCTTCAAAGCAAATAACGGGCCAAGTAAATGTCACATTTAAGCGTTACTTGAGAAAGTCATGGACAGCAAGAGGTTTCAGTGTGGCTTGCAGTGTAATTTCAGAAGCAAGCCTTAGTGTGAACTCTTTGCCAGTACAGTGAGCACCTGAAGAGCAGCGTGACGACAGCAGCTTTCTCACTAGACTGTGGGGAATTAAAGCAGGGAGGTGGTGCTGGGAGCAAATGAAATGCTGGGGTTGGCTGAGCTTCATGTTCTAGTGGGCCAAAAGCCTTTATAGTATTTGAACAAACCCCTGACTGCAAGTATTAAACTCAGGCATCTAACACTTCTTTGCATTTGCAGGATGGCTCTCTCTACCACGTTCAGACGCAGAAATGCGTTGAGGCAGTGGACCGGACCGACAACGGGAACCCTGGCCCCGCTCTCCGCTCCTGCTCGGACTCGGCCCACCAGAAGTGGTTCTTTGAAGAGAGAACATAGCAAAGGTTCTCTCTGCACCTTTCACCTGCGCTACAGTTAAAAGGGCATTTTATATCAGCTATTCCAACTCCACACCAGTTTATTGAGCATTCCAGTTCCTATGCTTAGGATTGATAGTGCCTTCATGTTATACGATGTCCACAGTACAGACTGTGATTAATGTATTAGATTTTAACATTTTTGCAGTGTATTAAAATTCATCACTTATAATAGAGTCGTTCAGTTTGTAATCCTGAAATCTGAAGAGAATGAATATTTTCGTGCCAACGAGTGTTCTCTAAAATTTCAAATGAGTTTTGGATTTATGAGTAAAATAACGTGTAAACGTACGTTGAGTAAAACGAGTTAAATAATTCACTACCATTCAAAAGTTTGGGGTCAGTAAGATTTAATTTTAAAAGAAATTAATACTTTTTTTTCAGTAAGGATGCATTAAATTTATTAAAATTCACAGTAAATTCTTTTATAATGTTAAAATGGTTTATTTCAAATAAATGCTGTTTTTTTTAAATTTTTCATTCATTAAAGAATCCTGAAAAAAATTATTACCGTTTCCACAAAAATATTAACCAGCACAACTGTTTTCAACATTGATAATAATAAGAAATGTTTTCTGAGCAGCAAATCAGCATATCTGAATGATTTCTGAATGATCATGTGACACTGATGACTAGAGTAATGATGCTGAAAATTCAGCTTTGCCATCACAGGGAATAAATTAATACATTTTAAAATATAGAAAACAGTTATTTTAAATTGTTATAATATTTCACAATATTACTATTTTTACTGCATTTTAGATCAAATAAATGTAGCCTTGGTGAGCACAAGAGACTTCAAAAACATTAAAAACATCTTACAGACCCCAAACTTTTGAACCCTAATATATGTTATATAATAAAATGTGAAAGTCTCAAAAACCACAGACCTTATTTTAATCATAATTCCAAAACTTCCTTTCTTAAAGGACATAGGAAGTTCCTGAGGAAACCCATGGTGAATTAATCTTCCGGATTGGCCTGCAAATAGACATCATCACTGAACACATGTATTTCTCTGCAAGATATAAACTATTTATCATATAATTTTGCAGTAAGGTAATTTGAGTTATTTTAATCAGTCAGTGCTGCCAGCTCCATCTGCTGGTGTCTTATTCTCCGCTGCTATTCTTCAAAGTAGCTTCTATTACAATTTTTCGACTTGACATTTTTTTCTAGTGACTAGCATTTTTAAAGTATGATCTGGTACCTGGTGTAAGTCAGATCTCGCTTAGACCGCACTTAGAGCCTCTTGGCAGCTTCGTCGTGTGGGTATTTTTGGCTGAGTATTGAGGTTAGACTCAGATAAGCAGCAGTGCTGCCATTCTCTTTCCAACCACTAGATGGTGCCAAATCCTCCGTTTTACTCAATGTCCTCCATGTTGTAACATCAGCTCGTCTGTAATTTCAGTAGCCCACTATGCGGTGAGTGAGATGCTAGGTTACACTTTTTATGCACAATTACGGTTAAAAAAATACAAATACATTTATTGTTACTTTTATCTGAAATCGTATGGTAGCCTACCTCTAGTCATTTACCTGCTGTATGTTATTGTTGGACATTTGAAGGGGATAAAACATCTGTGGGTCAGTTTCCAATGCTGAATGATCATTTCTGTCAGGCTAATGTCATCCGTAATGAATTTGTTTGATTAACTTTTTCAGTTATTTATTACTTAAGTAAAAGTGTGGTTCAGGGATGACATATTTTTGTAGGCCAACCCCGAAGTTAGCATCACCCTGGTTCCCTCAACAAAAACAGGATTTTTTTTCCATTGGCTTTTGGATTATTGCAGAAAATAAGGTCTGTGACTAACAAAAGCTTATGATTCTTACACGTTTTGTTTGTCATGATAATCTTAACAAATTAACACAACTTTTATGAATATTAAAGAATAAATACAATAGGCAAAAGTCAAAACTTCAACGCCACAATCATTAAGCTTCAACAACTCTTTCAGTTTTTGCTTAAAAACATTTTCCTTGAAAGTTTGCATTAGAATAATTGCAAGAGCGTGATTATAAACACAATGAAGGTGTGAAAGCGGACTAGTGAGTAGATGAGTTTACCTGTACGGCTGATGACGTTTAATGTTCCTGACAACCTCTCTAGTCCCATTTAGACACTTGTTAGTAACTGCCTTTTAAAAGACAAGTAAAAGCTTAAAAAAAAAAAAATCACAAGAGGGTATTACTGATATATTTTACATCATAGAATAAAACGTGAAAATATCTTGAGCTTGTGATCACCACAGACCTTATTTTAAACATTTAACCAAAAACCCATTGACTTCAGGCCGATGGAACCGGAAGTGGTAAAATGCTAACTCGGTTCTAGGTTTTGGCCTACAAAAATACATCATCCCTGCAGCACTCTATTGCAGGTGTCCTTGAAATTGCTGGTATGTTGAAAATGTTTTTTTTTTGTTTTTTTTTAATTAAAAGATTCGTTTAGTCAAAAATTAACTTTCTGTTATCATTTACTCACCCTCATGTCATTCCAAACCTGTATGAATTTCTTCTTTGGAACACAAAAAAAGATATTTTGAAGAATGTACATGCTGCTATTGTCCCAAACAAAAGGCACTTTAAAAGCATCATAAAAGTGCAAGTCATGCACTATATTTTCCTTAAGTCATATGAAAGTTTTGTGTGAAGAATGGGTAAAAATTAAAGTAGTTATTGATTGAAAATCACCATTCACTTTCATTTAATGGGGGAAAAACAGCTGTGACATTCTGCTAATAATATCTCTTTTTGTGGTGTTTTTGAAAGACTTAAAGGTGAGTAAATGATGACAAATGTTTTATTTTTAAGACATTTAAAATGTTTTAAGTGACTTGCAGATTGTACAAAGGAGGACAATTTTTCTAAAATACTGGTGAGAGAAAGTTTACTTTAGTGAGGTTTATGGAACATATTTTTTGCATTAATCTATAAGGTGATGGGCTAACTTATCATTGTCATGGAGAGAATTGGTTTACTGATATGATTCTCTGAGAGCATGTGACATGAGCTCAATACTGGACAGATGTTTCCAGGAACTCAATAGATAAGAAGGTGATTGAGAGATTGATTATATGTTGATTATAAAATGAGAACCCATTATGTTTGAAGCATTAGGGTTTTTTCCTGTCTGTCAAATCCTCAGGATTGACAATGGGTTTGTCTGTTGTGGTCGAAAAAGAGGATCTTCTGTATGGATAGCCATAAGTCCTATTAGACCATTTTGTCTATATGGCACAAACAATGATACATTCTCTAGATAAATGTGGTTTAAAGTTTATATTATGCAGTTTGATCTTCACTGACGCATAGTACCAACCCAAAAAAATTAAAGTTGGTTACAGCGGCAGTGAGTATGCACTTTTCTTGGAATAATGAATGATTTATAATTTCATTTTACTTTCCATTTAATTTTGCTGAAGGCAGAATGTTTTGAAAAACGTATCTATGCTGGAAGGAAAATTCAGGTAACTTTATGCTGTTATGTAAGTGACCTTAACATCAGGAATGAAGGTATTCTTTCTTTTCTTTTGAAAATGCATTAATTATGGTTAATAAAATGTCTTATTTCTAACTAAAGGTGCACTAAGTTTGTTTTGTTACCCTATTTATGTTATTTGCAGTCAGCAATGATTAATTTATTCCGCAAATCTCATGTGAGTTTATTTTCTAGAAAAGTATGTTCATTTCTTTGTGCGAAACGTTTTCATGAGGAAAAAATGATTGAGTGCACCTTCTAATTGTAATGAAAATTTTTCTAGACCTGAACAATGAAAGTTGCTCTAACTTAAAATTGATTTCATGTTTGACTTTTTACACATTAAAGCCATTGAATAACATCCCAATGTGTGCCTATCTTTCTTCACCAACAACCGACAACCCCTGGCAATCTTTTTTCCGCTGTATTACACACTCCCGTCTCTCCAGCGAGTGTTTGATTTCGTATTCTGGCACTTCACTCGTGTTACTGTGGAAAATAATAAATGGCAAACTTTTTCCCTTTATAAAGCACTAATCTCGTTCCCCCTGCGAATGCGTGTTTGTTCTTTCCGTTTATGTTGGAGTGGCAGTTGCAGAGAGGCGATGGAGGTGTCATTGGCAGCCTATCTGACTGGCTTGAAGATGTGCAGCTGAGTATGAGGAAGCGCTCATGCCAAGATGCTCCTCACTATGCGCTCTGCCCCGCAGTCATTCTCAATTACTCATTCATGATGTGCGTCTGTTTGATATTTCACACTGTTTGTGGGCTTCTTTTGTATGGTGTCATCTGCCTCGCTCTCCGGGTGCAGGATGGGATTAGTTTGGAACACTCCGGCAGGCTTTAGGAAAAACAGGGTCATGGAATGAAGCTTCGCAAGCCGTCAGATCACACCAGCACCGCTGCCAGAGAGGTGTTAGATGTGGCTTCCCTGTGAATCAGTGTGGAGAACCTTATTTTCGTCTCGCTGAAGCTGCACAACTTCTTTTTCTTCGTGTTGGTGCACTGTAGTGATCGGCAAATGGGATTACGACCACGTCACTTTTTCGCTTTAGAAAAGGGCATTAAATATTGAAATGATCTCTATGTTGAAAACGGCTCTCACCTCCTTGTGATGCGTTTGGGATCTTTGATATGAAGGCAACTTGCTCGCCTACATCCCATGTGTTGCTCGACAGAGGCTGTCTGTATACCCGAGCTTCTTTTTTCAGAGATCGAAATAAGCTTGATTTGGCAAAGCGAGATGAGAAAGACACTGACTGATGCACAGTACCATTCTCTACACTGTCTGTTCAACTGGCTTGTGTTGCTGAACAAATGACTAGATAGACTTCACTGTGAGAGACTGATTTCAGCCCATTCGCGTTACAGTACTTCAGATTTTCAGCAGGGTTCGAGTTGATCAATTTAACATTTTGCATTGTAAAGTCACATAAATGTTCAACACACTTTTTCAGGTGGTAAAGCTAAACATACTGTAGCATGTGAACCCCTTTTAAAATTTCTGGTGTGAAACATGGCTCATTCAGGGGCCTTATTGTCACCATGAAATCAAAATTGACAATTTTTGTTTTTCTTTACAAAATATTGCAGTATTTATTATAAATTATTTATCATTATTTAAAATTCATGTGCCCTCATAATGTGAAATAAATTATTATATTAATTATTATTAAATGATTATATTTATCTTGCATTCTCTTCTGATTATGCGTTTACTGGCACGAGGGTGAGGCAACCTGTCAATCACATGACATCACAGCAAACCACAACCAGGCCCGGTGCCATGAGGGGGCAAAAGGGGGCATTGTCTCCTCCGATCTGATTTGTGCCCCCTCAGTTTCAATTTGTCCCCCCTCCACCCCCGAAATGCGATCGATTTTAACCCTTTGACGCGTACAATCACATCGGCTTGTTTCACTGCGTCACTACTAAAGCTGGCCCTGAGCCAGAAACGGATGCGCTCAACGCTTTTTGTATTTCACAACTATTCAGTGTTTTCAGCCACATAATGTTTATTTGAGGTTTCAGACATTTAAATAGACACATAAATGAAGTACTAGGCTATGTATAAAAAAAGACATTCATAGTTTGTTAAATTTGAATTCCATACACTGAAGCTGCAATAATTATAATATGACAAAGTGTTTTATTCATATCAGATACATGCATATGAAACAATAGTTTACTCTATTCTTCTCCCAGTTCACCGGCCACTTATTTTTATGTATTTAGGGAAATGTAAGATAAATCTGACAGATCCTCTGAATTCCAGTACAAACTCATCTTACGTGATGATCATTATAAAGGTGTTTAAATGAAAAAACACATTCACTGTCTATTTTACAATCAGAATATATCATATAATTCATGATATAGTTTGTGAATGTGTAAGCAATAAGTGCCTGAAGTGCCTGCAACCCCTTCAGCCGTGACTTATTCACGATACAGCACTAGCCTCGAGTAGATATTGGTTTTATAAAACGGTTACCACACAATACAAATATTAAAGCCAAAAATATGTATCAATGCAACTTTCACTAAAGCCTTCCTTCCACTGGAAAAAAAAATAGTCCCTTTCCGTGAACAGCAACAGCAGTTACATTATTATGCCATTAGATGGCGGCAAAGACTGTCTTTATGAGTGTGTCAGATAGTAGCGAAGACTTTTACATTGAAAAGACTGAAATGTTTTGAAAACGGAACAAAAGACAAATGCTTTGACTAGTGATGTCAGTCACGGGAAAACCCCTTAACTGTTAAAAGGACAAGATAATACATCAGACATTTAAACTGATTTTTTATTATGAACATAGGACTGACCTGAAGGAAAATGCTAAATCTGAATGCAGGTAATAAACTCGCTCACGTGATCTTTTTCTCACAATACTCTTCTACATAATACAGTAAGCTTCAATGAACAATATCAACTGAGAACAAACAGGTCACGCCGCTAAGAGTGGTTGTTAAAAGTGGGTGACCGTTGGGTGAAGCAGTCATAGCTGTGTTTTATCGTGAATAATATAATATAGAGCCCCTAGAATATAGATACCCCAGTTTGTGTGTACAAAAAGTAATTTATCCCAAAACTTCTGTATTAGCCAAAAAATGTTTGAAAATAGACCCTTTTCATATTACATTTATAATTATTACTAACATAATTTATAAATGAAAATTCTTAAAGAAAATGCCTTTGTTATTTTCAAAAAATATATACATTTGAATTCTTTAAAAATTCAAATTCAAATAAAAAAAATCTAAAAATTCAATGGCATTAAAGACTCTTTGAAAGTGATATAAAATAAGCTTTAGTTCATTTAAGAATTTCATGTTTTGTTACCCTCTATTGAAAATATTTAGTTTGTCTTTGTCCTTGAAAATGTTATTTGTTGCAAAAAAACAACAACAAACACAGCAGACGAACTGACTACTGCTAATTAAACTGAATATAGTGCTTAAAAAGGTCCACATTCTCTGCTACATGAGCCATATGAACGCTTACAAAATGATTGACAGGCTGAGTGCACCTCAAAGCCTTTTCATTCATTATACCCATTCTGACCGTGGCCTGCTGTCCTATTATGTTTTCACTGTAGCAGAGACAGACGTGATATTTCAGGATACCGAATTCAGCGATCTCTGTCAGGTATAGGGATATTTTTGAGTGCTGTTTCATTAAAAATCACTTTCAGTCAGCACCTGAAAACATCTGCTGTAATCATATTTAGAACCTTATTCTGGTTTCCTCGGTAACACTAAACAATAATTTAAAAAGTAACAGTGTTGTTTATCTAAAGTAGACGCTGTAACAGATTAGACAGTTGTTGAATGGTGAACTCGAAAAATATGATGGAGATGTTTTGAAGGACATTAAAGGTAAGAGTGTTGCAGCTATTACGTGTTTAGATCCAGGTTTGCTTTGTTGTGGCCTGAAGTAAGAGGTTATGCCTCCTCTCCAAGCTTTTTGAAAATGACTATTTGGGTTATTATGTATAATTTAACTCCCAATGGAGTTGCGTTCTGTACATTCATGCCCCACTTTTTGCCTCTCTCCTGCCACTTTCTTGAATGGACAACTTCTTTTCATTCGCTATGCACTGTATCCATTTTAAATCTGTTTATTGTACTTGTGCATTTCTTTCAAAATTCCCCTGAATTAGAATAATTTAAACCATTTATGTCTAAGCTAACACTTTCATATACTCACAGTGGCATTGTCTCTTAAACACTTGGATACCACAGACAGTTACCTCATTTGATTTATTTATGGACAATTGCATTTACCTGTCTCAGCTGTTTGTTTCTCCTCTCAAGTCATCTTTCAGAGGATCCATGTGCAATAACCAGCATCTGAAACACTGCCATTACGGACACTGATGCCAGACAATCTACAAGGGAAGGTAACTTTGTCATCCTTGTCTGTTCTTTTATGATTTGAGGTGACAGAGAATGTTGCCCATACTGGAAGTACAGACTGTAAGAGTGAATTGATTAGATTACCTTCACTAAAGCCTTGAGCACATCAGTATGGAAGGTGCCTGCTGTTCTTCAAAGTCATAGAAGCGCAACTGAGAATTGAGTATCATTTGTTTTGTCCTTTGTTTTTTGTTTGTCATTGAAGTATTCATTGAAGTATTGAGGTTATTTTCTGTTGAAAATTTAAAGGGGCCATATCATGTTTTCTTTCTTCACCAAGATTTAATTTTTTTCCCTTTGTAATGTTAGTTTTTGATCCTTATAATTAAATTAATAAACTAAGACTTTAATATAAACACTCTTGAAATGACATTGCACTATCATTAAAAAGTTTGGGGTCAGTAAGCTTTATTTTTAAAGAAATTAATACTTTTATTCAGCAAGGAAGCATTGAAGTGATCAAAAGTGACAGTAAAGACATTTATAATGTTTCAAAAGATTTCTGTTTCAAACAGATAATGTTCTTTTGAACTTTCTATTCATCAAAGTAGCTTGAAAAAATATGTATCATTGTTTCCACAAAAATATGAAGCAGCACAACACTGTTTTTAATGTTTTTAAAACAATGTTGTTAATAATAAGAAATGTTTCTTGAGCAGCAACAAAATAAACTTTGACAGGGTGTGTAGGACCACGACGCAAAGCTATGGAAGCTTGTTTCCGCCATGGAATAAAAAATAAAAAAGGTAATTGCAACCTTTTATCTCACAATTCGGACTTTTTTTCTTGCGATTGCAAGTTTACTTCTTGCAATTCTTACTTTTTTTCTCAAAATGCCATGATATAAAGTCACAACTGTATGAAGTTTTGTTTCCGCCACTTAAAAAGGTAATTGCGAATTTTTCTCACAATTCTGACCTTTTTTCTCAGATTTGTGAGATTTAATCTCGCAATTGCGAGTTACAAAGTCAGAATTGCGAGATATAAAGTCAGAAAAAACTCACAATTCTGAGATATAATTGAGATATAAACTTGCAATTGCAAGTTATAAAGTCCAATTCTGAGGGGAAAAAAGATTGACTTTTTCTCAGATTGCGAGTTTATAACTCACAATTCTGACTTTATAATTCACGATTGCTTGTTATAAAGTCAGAATTGCGACATATAAACTCACAATTCTGAGAAAAAAGTCAGAATTGCGAGTTTTTTCTTGACTTAATATCACGCAATTCTGACTTTATAACTCGTAATTGTAAATTTATATCTCACAATTCTGACTTCATAAGTCACAAGAGAAAAAAGGTCAGAATTGCTAGATGTAAGCTTGCGATTGTGAGAAAAAAAGTCACAATTAAGTTTTTTATTTTTTTATTCAGTGACAGAAACAAGCTTCCATACAATTGCTTGTTATAAAGTCAGAATTGCGGGATATAAACGTACAATTGCGAGTTTATATCTCGCAATTCTGACTCATTTTCGCAATATTTTATGCAATTGCGAGTTATTAAGTCAGAATTGCGATATATAAACTCGCAATTCTGAGAAAAAAAGTCTTTTTCTCATAATTGGACTATTACTCTCAATTGCAAATTTATATCTCAGAAAATATAATGATTCTATTATAATTCTGAGAAAAGAAGTTATAATTGCAAGATAAACCCGCAATTGTGAGGAAAAAGTCAGAATTGCAAGAAAAAGTGTCAGAATTGTGAGTTTATATTTCTTTGTGTTAGTAAATGCTCTTTTTGGACTGAAGAAGTTGTTTTCAGTTCTGAAAGTTTAATTTCTGAAAAGAAAATTCAATGATTTAAACAGGAACAAACAGGTTTGTTATTGTAATACTTTATGGGATTTCAAGTTGATAGTTATGTTGTTGTTGGAGTCTGTCTTTGTATTTCATCAGATTTATTGATTTACAGTGCAACTCATATCCTCTCATACCAGTTCAACATGTAGAAAGGAAATTGTCTATAGCATGTAATCACAGTGACGGAGGGGCGATCAGTCTTGGGGAAAAGCATATATCTTAGATGTATTTACTGACTTGTTAAAGGTCAAAAGGAATTAAACCCATTTTTCACCATTTTTGCGTTCTTTCAAAAAAGTTTGACCTTTCAGTTTAAATGCTGATATTTTTCTCCTCTTGTCACAGAATATTTGTCAACGGCTGTTAGTGTTCAAGGACAAGAACAAACCCTAAAGTTTATTTAAAAAACTGTTGAGGTCAGAAGAGCCTTGCAAAGTTTGCAAGGGTGCCATCCAAAAGCATGGAGAGACCTGATGTTAAGCCTAGCCGCTCTAAGTTTCTCCCAAAGCTATGCACCATAAAACGTGGACCTTTTGGTCACCTTCATGCCATCACTAGAACAACTGACCTCAGGCTCAACCACCTTTCCAGAGACCTTCAAAACTCAGGACTAAACGCTTGTTTTATCCAAACCGTAACGGCGGCAGAAGTGGTTTGTGGGATTAAAAGGTATAAGTGCTCAGGCTGTCTGTGCTACTACAATGAGCTGGAGCAGCTGATGGCACACATAAAGCAGGGCTGGATAGAAGGCTACAGCTGCAAAGCGTTCTACCGTAAGCTGAAGGACATGCAGGACTGCAGGGAGTTACTGACTGTATATGAAGAAGAAGCTGCTTCTGAAGGCAACCCTCGGCTTAGTGCCTCCTCGACTCTGAGGCAGAGCACCAAAGACGAGAAGCTGGACATGGTCCTCAGGTGGCTGCAGGATGTAACAATATAACTACAGTGAATGAAGGAGAAAGATTGATTGTCTGAAGTCATGTCAAGTTGTTGGCAAGGATTAAATTAAAACATTTATGGCTGCATTTGTTGCAATATAGATTTTCTGGAGAAGTTTTGATGAATGTCCTGGTTGCTTTTTCCCATACAATGACAGTGAATGGGAACAAGCTTAAAAAAGAGCCATAAAAGTATCAGAAAATTGGTCCATATGGCTTGTGCACTATATTTCAGATCCTCTGTAATCATACAATAGCTTTATGTGAGGAAGAGAACAAAATTTGTCATCATTTACTGATAAACCATATTTTACTCTTTTAAAGTTAAATCTTGTTTGCACTTTATTACATACAAATATGGCTGATTAAGTTGTTTTGTGCCAAGTTTGATATAAAGATTAGACATATAGGCCTACATACTCTACCATTCAAAATTTTGACCTTAAGATTTTTTATGTTAAGGCTGCATTTAAAAATACAGTAAAATCAATAATATTGTGAATGTATTCCTGTGATGGCAAAGCTGAATTTTCAGCAGCCATTATTCCCATCTTTGTGTGGAAAAGAGCTGCCGGGACACGAAACAGGGGTGAGTAAATGATGACAGAATTTACATTTTTGGGTGAATTGTGCCTTTAATTTATCTGCCTCTTTTATTTACAGTTTATAATCATATACATAGGACTCTCCAGAATCTGAATCTGATGTTTTTTTGCCTTCTGAATGAAATACTTAATCAGGTTGCATCAAAACCTAAAAATATCCATCACAGCTTTATGTATTGCGATGATGCATCAATATTGCATCTGTCTGAGAAGTGGAGAACATCTTTCCATGATGACACGGTGATGAGCACAGTCAGAACACATATCACACTTGCATGGCAAAGTATGGAATCTGCTCATCTTTCCATCCCAAAACGAATGTTCATGGCATTTCCTGTCAAAACAAGCACGTTTCATTCTGGGAAGGGGAAAAATCCAGTCGACACATTTGAAACAGCTGAGGTCTGTTAACTATATCATCCATCTATCTATCTATCCATCCATCCATCCATCCATCCATCATCATCTAAAGTTTTCCATCCATCATTATGTATCTAGTTTTCCCATTCATCCATCCATCCATCATGATATATATCTAATTTTTCCATTCATCCATCCATCCATCATTATATATATCTAATTTTTCCATCCATCCTTTAACCCATCATCATTATATCTATCTAATTGTCCCATCCATCCGTCATTATATGATGTATATCTAATTTTTCCATCCATCCATCCAAAGTTCCCCATCCATCCATCATCCATCCTTTAATCTATAATCATTATATCATATTTTCCCATCCACCATTATATAATTTTTTCATCCATCCATCCATCCATCATATCTAATTTTTCCATCCATCCATCCATCATTATATCCAATTTTCCCATCCACCCATCATTATATGATATATATCTATTTCTTCCATCCATCCTTTAATCCATCTATCCATCATTATATCTAATTTTCCATCCATCCATCATTATAATATAGTGTCTAATTTTACCATTCATCCATCATCCAAGATTCCCATCCATCCTTTAATCCATCCATCCTTTAATCCATCCATCCATCATTATATCTAATTTTTCAATCCATCCATCATTATATCTAATTTTTCCATCCATCCATCCAACCATTCATCCACCCATCCATCCATCCATCCATCCATCCAATTTTCCCATCCATCCATCCATCCATCCATCCAATTTTCCCATCCATGCATCATCCATTCTTCTTTTAATCCATCCATCCATCCATCCATCATATCTAATTTTCCCATCCATCATATGATATATATATATATAATTTTTCCATCCATCCATCCAGCATTATATTTAATATTTCCATCCATCCATCCATCTTTTAGGTGTGTTTTGTAAGAGAGACAATTGCTTGCAGAAAGAAAGACACGTGAGATAAAAGACATTTATGATGTGTCAGGCGAAGAAAGAGGAGTGTCTTCTGACAATTTTTATTTTGTGGTGGGAGACTGAAGCACAAGTGCTTTGAAAGCTGTTTTACAAAGCATTCATGTGTCACTCATAGCTCGCACATGACAGCCACCTTAAAAGATTTGAAGAGATCCACTGCTGACAGGCATGGTGGCATCACTGTAAAGCCCTCATCTATTTTTCTGTCAGGAGTACAATCTTTTTGTTGTACGGATAGCATAGATTACGTATTCTCTCTTTTGAGAATGTCAATGATTCCTCAAATTCCAAGGGGGATACTGCTGAGACATTTGCATGTGCGCTAAACCCAATGTTTAGGTACTGCCGCTACAGGGCGTCCTGTCTTTCTCTGACAGGACGGCTGGTGTTTCCTGCCACAATAGATTGGTCGGCTGTCTCTGCAGTAGGTGAGTGGGCTGTGAAGAGATTGTGTGCAGGGGGTGCCGGTGTCTTGCCAAGAAACCGACCTTTTCAAAGAGGCAATCGATGAGGCCCAGCACCGGGGCTCCGGAACATTCACGCCTGTCAGGTGGGTGGGAGGAAGTTCATACAGACAGCGGTGGTGTGCTAATTGCTCGGGCTTGTTGGCACCCCCACTGTTTTGGTGCAGATGGTGAGGGTCTGTGTCCCTGTGGTGTCCACACTAGCCTTAGGAGGGCTACAGTTTCATACTGGAGTCTTGCAAAGCATGCTTATCTCCATTTGAGACCACACCTACAACCAACACTCTATTAGCAACATACACTATATTACCAAAAGTATTGGGACACCCCAGGTGTTCCAATCACTTCTATGGCCACAGGTGTATAAAATAAGGGTGAGTACATTATCAGGAAATTTTTAATTCTGAAGTGAACTAATTCTTTAAGAATGAGAAATAGTAATAGTGAAGTTTAGCAAGCACCACTAACTAGATTCAGCTGTACTGTAGTTATTATTCATGACATCTTTTCATTTCTTCCAGGAAAGTTTATAGATTTTCTTTTGCAAAAATAAATAAATAAATAAATAAATAAATAGAAATGAATAAATCTGTGCATATATGGGAAAAAGGGGGGGTGGGGGGTAGTGGTCTGCTTTAGTGGTCGATGCTCTCAGATCAAACACTGTACTGTTGCACTTGTGCCATGGTCCTCTTTGGTATGTAAATGAATCTTCTGCGGCTTTCTTCATTCAAGCCCTAAGTGGTGATGTGGGTCTCCATTTGAGGAAATCGAAGGAGTCACTGGAATCAAGACAGCCATTATCTATAGTCTGTAAAATGCTTGAATAT
The DNA here is from genome assembly GCA_037950665.1 of Hypophthalmichthys nobilis. Taxonomy (NCBI): domain Eukaryota; kingdom Metazoa; phylum Chordata; class Actinopteri; order Cypriniformes; family Xenocyprididae; genus Hypophthalmichthys; species Hypophthalmichthys nobilis. The sequence goes on along the minus strand of CM075483.1, from coordinate 8,004,521 downwards.
TCATTATACGTATTATATATATGCAGTATACACTATACAGCTAGCTTCCCTTGGGCTAAAACATACTTTATTAAAAAAAAAAAAAAATGCATTCAATATCCTTGATGTGAAATAGCTACATAATTTATTTTTCCTGAATAACTCAGAGTGCCAACCACCACATACTTCTGTGATTCACAGATCTAAGCCATGTGAATACTAGACTCCATCTGTCATGTATTTCCATATCACTGTAGGCTTCTGGGCTTGTGAATCTACTGTATCTGTGATGAGGTGAGAAGTATAGTGGCAGTTTGCCTGGCAGTTGGGCTTCTTCTCATAATGAGAGAAGTCTGCATCATTATCGATTGACCTGGTCACTGGATGCGTGTCTCAGACTCTTAATGGGATGATGGGACGGCATGCTGAGAAAAGAAAGAACGCGCCAGCAGCAGGCAAATGCTGAATTGTGTGTGTGTGGGCAACAGGAGAGTGGAAGTGAGTAAAATTGTGTGGATGGGACAGTGTTATTCTCTCTGGGGACAAGAGATTTTCTGTACAAATCTGGTTTCAGGTAAAAGATTACAGGTTAATGTACTCCTTTTGCAATTGGGTTGTTTAACTTTGTTGGATAGTGCTTTTCTGGCCAGATCATTAAACATGATTTTCGTGTGTGTGTTTGGGGTCAGTAAGACTTTTTCTTTTTAAAAGAAAGAAATACTTTTATTCAGCAAGGATGCATTGAATTAATAAAAATGACATTTATAATACATTTTAAGACATTTATAATGTTAGAAAAGATTTTTATTTCAAATAAAAATGCTGTTTTTTTACTTTCTATCCATCAAAGAATCCTGAAAAAAAATTATCACTGTTTTCAGCATTGATGATGATGTTTCTTTACAATCAAATCAGCATACTATAATGATTTCTGAAGAATCATGTGACACTGAAGACTGGAGTAATGGCTGGTGAAAATTCAGCTTTGCCATCACAGGAATAAATGACTTTTTAACATATATTCACATATAAAACAGTTATCTTAAATTGTAACAATATTTCACAATATTACTGTTTTTTTGATCAAATAAATGCAGCCTTGTTGAGCATAAGAGACTTCTTCTATATATATATATATATATATATATATACACACATATATACACACTACCAGTCAAAAGTTTGGAATCGGTAATATTTTTAATGTTTTTAAAAGAAGTTTCGTCTGCTCACCAAGGCTGCATATTTAATTAAAAATACAGTAAAATATTATTACAATTTAAAATGACTGTTTTCTGTTTAATTATATTTTATAAAGTAATTTATTCTTGTGATAGCAAAGCTGAATTTTCAGCATCATTACTCCAGTCTTCAGTGTCACATGATCCTTCAGAAATCATTCTAATATGCTGATTTGCTGCTCAAGAAACATTTATGATTATTATCAATGTTGAAAACAGTTGTGTACTTTTTTTTCAGGATTTCTTGATGACTAGAAAGTTCAAAAGAACAGCATTTATCTGAAATACAAAGCTTTTGTAACATTACACACTACCATTCAAAAGTTTGGGGTCCGTAAGAATTTTTATTTTTATTTTTCTGAAAAGAAATTAAAGAAATTAATACTTTTATTCAGCAAGGATGCATTAAATCGATCAAAAGTGACAGTAAAGACATTTAAAATGTTACAAAAGATTATATTTCAAATAAATGCTGTTCTTTTGAACTTTCTATTCATCAAAGAATCCTGAAAAAAAAAATATTGTACACAAATATTTTGTACAATTGTACACAATAAATGTTTCTTGAGCAGCAGATCAGCATATTAGAATGATTTCTGAAGGATCATGTGACACTGAAGACTGGAGTAATGATGCTGAAAATTCAGCTTTGATCACAGGAATAAATTACTTTATAAAATATATTCAAACAGAAAACAGTTATTTTAAATTGTAATAATATTTCACAATATTACTGTTTTTACTGTATTTTTAATTAAATAAATGCAGCCTTGGTGAGCAGACGAAACTTCTTTTAAAAACATTACCGATCGTACCGATTCCAAACTTTTGACTGGTAGTGTGTGTGTATATATATATATATATATATATGAACTTTATCAGCAACCAAATAATGTATGCCATTAGGTATTCCAGGATTTCTATTAATGTAAAACAGAAAAGGAGATCTTAATGCATTTTCTGTCTGGGTCTGCTCCACTCTCCTCAGAGAGCAAACCCATCAGGACTCCATCACCAATCCATACTGCTAAGTGTTTCAAATTGTCATTAACCTTGTCTATGTAATTTTATTCCAGCCATTTAAGTCAGTTGCCCTTTCTGGAACAAACATTCCTTCTCCTTGGATTCAACTTATTCTATAACTCTGGTCCTGGAGCAAAATTCCAGTGTAAGGGGAAGGAGATCCATGGTGCATGTGTGGTAGGCTTCATTAGTGTGTGTGGGGAATGCACATTTATTGGAGAAACAACTGTGTTCAAGTGCTCCTGGAGCAAAAATAATGCACTAATGCATAGAACTAAATATAAGCTGCATCCCAATTCATAGGCTGCATTTGAAGGCAGAATGCGTCACAGTGGCGTGACGAGGTTGTCCCAATTTGAACAAATGTGTCCTCCTTTCCCTGAGCCGCAAAGGATAGAATAAGTGGATTCTTTGCAGCCTAGCCTATCTCAAAATTCATTGCGCACCAGTGATGTCTGGATTTTTATGATAGAAAATGCAAGATTACACTTTTTCTTTTTCTTTTTTTTTTTAACATGAATATCTAACGATAAAAATGTTTAAAAAAACTTTAACCCTTGAACGCATAACTTGGGTGTTTATCAACCCGGGACGTCATTCACTACCCTGCCCCTCATTCATTTTTTAAAATTAGACATTCCTCAATCTATTCATTATAAACAATATAACAACAACAACAGCAAAAAAACATAAAATTTCAAAACAATGTCTGTTTTCTAATTAATTTTTTGCAAAAAGTGTATAGGGTCATTAGCGACCCGAGGTGTGTAATAGTGTAGTAGTTTTTTTTTTTTTCTGCACAATAATAATTGAATCTCTGATGACTCAGTAAGTGTAATTCATATTTATTTCTCAAGGTTGCAATGTCTGATACACAATGATGATGGGATATGATGTTTTACTCAATTACCACAGACATAAAACAAAATAATACACAAGTATCATCAGCAAAACTTGAAATGGCTCTGGAGTTTACTGTAAGTACTGTATGCAATCAAATATTAGTGTCACTGTAACTTGATGGTGGATCTGGTGAAGAAGCTGTAAGTTATCAAAATATTGATTTTGAAGGCAATGAAAACAGTTGAGATCGCAAATATGAGCCAGATGCTGAATGTACTGTGGAAATCTGCTCAGATGATGACAGTGATTATGAGCTCTGATGATGACAGTGATTATGGTAAAAAGCATCTGCTCAAATTGAGTCCTTCCAAGATCCAAAAGGTAAAGAAATGTGCTTTATTTTATTCTTTTGTACTTGTTATTAAAATATCAGGAGAGTTTTATATTATTGCGACAGGTAGAGATCCATCCATGTTAGATATAGAACCAGGTCGCTAAAGACCCGAATATGTAATAATGATTGGGAAAACGTTCATGCATTTAAGGGTTAAAGCATTTCAAATGTTGACTTATATCTTGCCAAGATGTGATTTTATAGATAGTTTATACTAGGGGTGTCCAAACCTGCTCCTGGAGGGTCACTGTCCTGGAAAGTTTAGCTCCACAGTGTGATTTTTTCCCCCCAAACCAGTTCAGCGGAAATCCCGCCCTGGAGCCGATTCTAAACATTTCATTGGCCATGTTAATCACAACAATGATTGCCTACACCCAACCCTGATCTTTAAACCTACCCATCACTGTAGCCTCAGCCAATTAAATTGGTTGGAGGACGAGGTTTTCCGCTGAGCCGTTTGTGAAAAAAAAAAATCACGCGTCCTGGAAAGTTTAGCTCCAACTTGCCTCAACACACCTGCCTGGAAGTTTCTAGAATGCCTAAGACCTTGATTAGCTGGTTCAGGTGTGTTTAATTGGGGTTTGAGCTAAACTCTGCAGGACAGGAACAGGATTGGACAACCCTGGTTTATACTCTTCATGTCTGAGATTGGGTCAGTTTCTACTGGCATCCCTCAGGGCTCAATTTTAGGACCCTTACTTTTTAGGGTATCACTTTTATGCCGATGACACACAAATCTATTTTCACTGTAAACATGGTCAGAGTGAGGCTGTCTCATTGCTCACTAAAAGTATCTCTGAGATAAAATCATGGATGGCTAATAATTTTCTGTGCTTAAAAGACTGAGGTCATGGTTCTCCTCAACAGCTCAGTAGGGCTGACCAAATTTGGAAGCACAGTCTCTTGGCATTTTTAAAATGCATTTGAAAACATATTTTTTGTTGATTGTGATAATCATTGCTGGTTCTTGTTTATTTTTTATCCTCCTGTGCTCTTTTATAGTGCTATAAAAAATAAAGTTATTATTATTATGTGCACTTGCAGTCTTGTGAACTTACAATGGCCACTGTGTGTGCATGTCCATTAAGTCCACAAGACCGTATAGGTGTCCCATTTGTCATTTTAGGTTTCATAACGGTGCCTGTGAGCGCCCCTTTATAGCTGATATGCGCCCTCGATGCGCACTTTTCACAGCAGGCGTCTAATCGACAACATTACGTCACAAAATTGTGAACTCAGAGGAAGATTGTGAGGGCTTAGGGTTCCATCTGAGACAGAGCCATTATGTACATAAATGGACCAAGGTCAAAATATTTAGACTTGTTTTGTTTTCAAACAGTTGATTGTCACTTTCAAAAAAGTCCAGTACAAAAGTTACTGTGGCTCGCCAACTGCAGCAGTCACAGTTGCTAGGCAACAAAAGAGCAATCCCCGTTGGCTAGGCCATCACATTTAACAAAGTTCGGTTCGACCTTCGCGGACTTTGAATCAGGATGCAGCTATAGAAACATACCATTCAGAACCACAGACGAATCACCCTTCCCTATTTTTCTGCTAAAGTAAATGTTTGGAAATACAATGTAGAATGTATTTTGTAAAAGTATTTGTACAGTTTTACATCTCATACGCCAAATACTATACGTTTTAGATGTCAGTACATTAACAATGTATCTTTCAGAATCTTTGCAAACAGAGAAAAATGAATGTTTGCAAGAATCTAACTTTATGTACCATGCAAGTACATAAAATTATTAATGAGATCCCTTTGCTTAGTGCTCCTTATCGGCCTGCTCCTGATGTTGAGCTGTTCCAAACAAACCGTACTTTACCAGAGGCCTAAGAGTTATTTGCCTGCCTTCCTTCACTGCAACTCCCCCTTGTGTTTCAGCCTTTGTTGATTCCACACATGGCTTGCTTCAATAGCACCTTGTTTGCAGAGACGGCAGAAGCTAAATCTGCTCGATTTGAGAGCTGTAAGGTAAACAAACAATGTATTTGGTTGAAGGTCACAGATGTAACTTAAATAAAAAACAGATGGAAAACGTCTATTTATTCAGCATTTTGAGGTGAGATAGGGCCATGTGTGCTGTAAAAGTGAGATATGATTAGCAGCAGATAGGGTCCGAATACTTGACTCACAATGAAAGCAATGCATAGAACAGTATTCCACACTATAATAATTTCATGCTCATTCAATATTAATTCGGTATCTTTGCTTGTATGGCCATGGCCCTGAGGGGATTTCAGCTCCTTTTGTTTCAAGCCATCGTAGATTTTTTTTTCTCAGCCCCAGCCTTACTGATTCTGAATAGAAAGAAAGAACTGCAGATCTGGAGCGCTTGAGGAGTTGGAGCAGGATGACTCAAGGAGGATGACCTGAGGTCTGGAGGGCTGACGGAGAGATGTGTGTTGTGGGCTGGATGGATGCAGGGTTAATTTTCCAGAACCAACAGCCACCGTGAGTGACTGAGGACCACACGACTCACTTCGACATGTCATGGGAAGCTTCTGAGGCTTGTGACATCCGTGAGGTATTTCAGGAACCTTCAGGCTAGTCACATCATGGCTGGATCTGGGTCCCAACAAACCAGCACAGAGCTGGAATATGTATAAAAACTGATTGTTCATTTATATTAATGAATATTCAGTTGCATGTATTCAATATAATGGCAATACAACTTTAATGCTTAAAGGGATAGTTCACCCTAAAACGAAAGTTTTGTCATTATTTACTCACCCTCTAGTTGTTCCAAACCTGTAGGAGTTTCTTTCTTCTGCTGAACTCAAAATAAGATATTTTGAAGAATGTTGGTAATCAAACAGTTGATGGTAGCCATTGACTTTCATAGTACTCGACTGTCTGGTTACCAGCAACATTCTTTAAAATATCTTTTTTTGTATGTGTGTTTCAAAGAAGAAAGAAACTCGTACAGGTTTGGAACAACATGAGGGTGAGTAAATGATGACAAAATTTTCATTTTTTGGGTGAACTATCCTTTTAAAAAAGCACTCAAGAAAGTTAGCAAAAAAATACATGTGGCTCGTTAATTTTTCAGTTTTGGTGAAAAACAACTCTATATTTAAGCAACTGTACAACACAATTGTCCCCCCACAGAGTGCTGCAGGAATGGCATTTTGTTTTTTGTAGGTCAAAACCCAGAAAGTAGCATTTTAGCACTTCTGGTTATGTCTTTTTTTTTTCAATGCGTTTTGGTTATATGCCTGAAATAAGATCTGTGGTGAACACAATCTCAAATTTTTATACATTTTTTTCTATAACATTAAGTACATCAGTTATACCCCCGTGATTTTTTTAAAGCTTTTACTTGTCTTGAAAAAGGTGTTTGCTAACAAGTGGCTAAATGGATATAGAGGTTGGTGGAAACATTCAAATTCATCAGCCGAACAGGTAAACTTATCTACTCGACAGTCTGCTTTCACAGCCTCGTTATGTTTATAATCGTGCTTTTGCAAACTATTCTAACTCAGTCTTTCAAGGAAATGTTTTTTAAATCAAGACTTAAAGAGTTATCGGAGCTTA